>CM053596.1:247807790-247846148 GCA_028646575.1 Pseudocheirus occidentalis | reverse complement strand
CTCTGCTTGCTCATGTTGCCAGTCAGTTACTTGACTTTTGAGCTCTTTGGCATGGTGGAATTCTGCTTCCAGAATGGAGAGAGCTTTATCCTAAATTGCTGGGGTTTTCACAGTTGCCAGAGCAATTAGGAAGGCATTTTCTCTACAGCTCCCACAAGCTCTGGTTCACTGGCTACACACTCCAGGATCATCGTCCAATACCGTGATCCAGATCCAAGCAGGTTAAAGCAAAAGTGATTACCCTCTGAATGGTTACTTGGTCCCCCTACAATCTGTAGGCCAGGAGTTTCTGAAGCAGCCACGTGGCAGGCCTACACAGCTGCCGTGCATCTGCTGCTTCTCCTGGGGACAGGGGTCAGACTGGGCTCTTCCATCCACCTCTTCCTCCCCCTCCTCCGTTTCAACAGAGTTTCACACTGACCTTTTACTTTGTCTTTGGTGTTTATGGGTTAAGTGTGGAAATCACTACAGCTGCTGATGAGAGAGAGAGAGAGAGAGAGAGAGAGAGAGAGAGAGAAGAAAACCAATGCCCAGAAAGAAGTGACTTATCCAGGATCACAGAGATAATAGCTGGCAGAGTCGCGATATGAATCTTGGTCCTCTGACACCAAATTAAACACCCTTTACTCTGTACCACATCGATTCAAGTCTGTTCATTACAACTTTTGAATTCAATAGAACCCATATCATCTTAAAATCCAGGCTATGCTGGAGCTGGCTGGCAGATGTTAAATGTTCAGCACGAACATTTACACTGGCAAATGTTACAATTCAGGGCTTGATTTATTGTTTTGTTGTTTGTCTAGATTTAATAAAGTAATGGAGAAAACTTTAAACTTAAAAGTAGGCCTGGAATACTTTATTTTTCCAGAACCTGTTAAATATTTAGTAATGCATTCCTGCTTAAAAGTCTCATGGTATAGGAGAAAAAACTGAATGGCAAGTCAGGATACCTGGGTTCTAAGCTAGGCCCTGTCACTAACTAGTTGTGTGGCCTTGGACAGATGGCTCAGATTCTTTGGCCTTCGGTTTCTTTATCTATTTATAACAGCACACAGAACCACTAGTAGGCCCTGGTGGGGTGGGGGTGATTTTCCCTCTCTCTCTTCACTAAAAGGCCCCTCTCAGCTCTGGACCCACGCATATAGACTGAATTCATTCCTGGTGGTGGTGGGGGGGGACTAGCCTCCAAAGAAGGGAATTTAGCTCCTTCTCCTCCTCAGACTCTTTGTGCCCCTCCCTCAGAGCACACAAAGTTTAGATTTGACTCATGGTTAAGGTCTCCCCAGAAAGGAGGGGTAGAAAAGTATTTTATGTACAGTGGAAATGGAGGATAATACAACTATTCATTTATTCCACACAAAAGAAACACAAGCATACAATTAACAAATAACCCTTAATAAGCAGCAGTCACTTATAACTACTGTTATGTTATCTTATGTAGCTGATACTTAACAAAACATGAAGCAGTTTGCAGGACTGCTAAAAAGACCTTTCACCTTTGTCTAGACTTTGCATTGTCCAAATTATTCCTTCCAGGCCCATGGTTTGTGGCAAGCCAAGCTTGGGGCTGTTAATGGTCATATTCTCAAATGTGCAAGCTCCTCCTGTTGTTAGCTCCAAATGAGGGACCCAGGACTTCTTTCCTCTCAAATTTACAGACTTGCCTCTTTGGTTAAAAATGCCTCTTATAGGATCAGTCACCTATGCTCAGGAAAGAAAGACAAAACAGAAAAGGCAGCCAAGGGTCTAAGATCCATGCTCATGGGTCTTAAGCCATATCTCTGGCTGCCACGTGCTCATAGATACCATACTGCTGGAGAAGGGAACGTCACACTTGTCCCTCTCACTGCCCTCCAAGATGAGTCTTGAAGAGTTCTGCCATTCTCAGCATTGTTGTTTTCCATCCACTGTTTTCAAAGAGGACCAATGATATCACCATATTGGGGTGTGGGTACAGTGTGTTAAAATAGTAAAACAGCAAATGATGGGTGATGACTTCTGAGTGAATTGAACTCAAGTGAGGCAGATTTGTGCAAAGTTGTGAGCCTCACTCTTTCTTATGAAAAAGAGAAAGAATAAGAGGCAGGGTTATTCTCCATTAAGGTCTACTGAGTATCATCCTGGCTTAGGAGACAGTTCTTGCTGTCATCATGGGAAAAATGAATTCATAAGGGAATTACTTTACCATCCCAAGTGTCCAAGTCCTTCAGTGAGGGGCCAAATGTGTTTGGCCAGAAGGAGTCAAGACAGCTTGGTGCATACTCCCATAGGATGGCCCTGGTAGTTTTATCTCTATGCATGTCCCATGGGGAGTGTTCATAGCCAATCTCCACTACATATAAAACAGAGATTTATTTTTATTTAGATGATTTCTCCTTTTTTTTACTAAATTATTTATTTTTAGTTTTCAACATTCACTTCCATAAGTTTTAAATTTTCTCCCCCTCCATCCCCAAGATGGCTTGCAATCTGACATAGGGTCTACATATACATTCCTATTAAACACATTTTCACATTAGTCATATTGCATAGAAGAATTATAATGAATGGGGAAAACCATGAGTAAGAAAAAAACAAAATAATACAAAACAAAACAAAATAGCCTGCTTTGTTCTGCATTCAAACTTCATTGTTCTTTCTCTGGATGTGGCTAGAATTTTCCATCATGTGTCCTTTGAAATTGTGTTTTAGGTCCTTGCATTGCTGAGAAAGATTAAGTCCATCAAAATCAGTTCTCACACACTGTGGCTGTTACTGTGTACAATGTTCTCCTGGTTCTGCTCTTCTCACTCAGCATCAGTTCATATGTTTTTACAGGTTTCTCTAAAGTCTGCCTATTCCTCATTTCTTACAGTACAATAGTATTCCATTACAGTCATATACCACAACTTGTTTGGCCATTCCCCAATTGATGGGCATCCCCTCGATTTACAATTCTTGGCCACCACAAAAAAAAGCACCTATAAATCTTTTTGTATATATCAGTCTTTTTTCCCCATTTTTATGATCTCTTTGGGATACAAAGTGGTATTCCTGGGTCAAAGATACAAACATTTTTATACCCCTTTGGGCATAATTCCAAATGGATCTCCAGAATGGTTGGATCAGCTCACAGCCCCACCAACAATTAGCGTTCCAACTTTCCCACATCTTCTCCAACATTTATCATTTTCCTGTTTTGCCACGTTAGCCAATCAAGGTATGATGTGGTACCTCAGAGTTGTTTTGATTCACACCTCTCTAATCAATAGTGATTTGGAACATTTTTTCATATGACTATAGATAGCTTTCATTTCGTTCTCTGAAAACTGCCTGTTCGTATCCTTTGACCATTTATCAATTGGGGAATGACTTGTATTCTTGTAAATTGGACTCAGTTCTCAATATATTTTAGAAATGAGGCCTTTATCAGAGACTCTGGTTGTAAAGATTATTTTGCAGATTTTGCTTCCCTTCTAATCTCGGTTATATTGACTTTGGGCAAAAGCTTTTAAATTTAATGCAATCCAAATGATCCATTTTTTCATTTCATAATATTCTCTGTCTCTTGTTTGGTCATATATTCCTCCATTCTCCATAAATCTGACAGATAAACTATTCCTTGCTCCCACAATTTGTTTACAGCATCAACCTTTGTATCTAAACTGTATGCCCATTAGGACTGTATTTGGGTATATGGTGTCAGACATTAGTCTATGCCAGTTTCTGCCATCGTCTTTTCCAGTTTTCCCAGCAGTTTTTGTCAAAGAGTGAGCTCTTACCCTAGAAGCTGGGCTCTAATGGGATTATTTCTAAGATTCATTTTAGCCCTAAAATTCTATGAATACTGTTATAACAAAGTAATGTTTTCACTAGGTTTATTAATTTTCTACATAATAATAAAAGCTAATCAGGATAGGTAAAATGATGTAGTAGATAGAAACTTAGCCTCAAAAGTCAAAAAGATCTAGATTCAGGGGCGGCTAGGTGGCGCAGTGAATAGAGCGCCAGCCCTGGAGTCAGGAGTACCTGAGTTCAAATCTGGCCTCAGACACTTAACACAAAAAACTAGCTGTGTGACCTTGGGCAAGTCACTTAACCCCAACTGCCCTCCCTCCAAAAAAAAAAAAAAGATCTAGATTCAAGTTCTGCCTCTGACTGTGACCTTGGACAAGTGACTTAACCTTTCAATGTCCCTAGGCAACTTTCTGAGTCTGTAAGTGTCAGAGGATATGAGGTAGAAGGAGGAATTCATCAGGAAGTTTCCCCATGTCTATGAAATCCCAACTCCAGTCCCATCCTCTCCAAAAGTTAAATCATGATTCTGTGAATGCATAGTACTGTGTGCTTATAATTCATATCACCATAAAATTTTTTCCCCACTCATGCGTTTCATCTTCATACAATCTGCCATTTCACAAGCCACTTATAAAATGTGCAGAGACTCATCTAACTGCCAAAAATCACAATGGAATTCTACAGCAGAGCATAGAATTAACACATAGCATTTCAACCCCTCCTCCCTTCAGCAAAGAAGTCAATTTAAGACAAGGCTCTATTTTTAGTTTAACTCCAATAAAATATGCTAATATATTTATAATCTCATCACAGATGTGCAGTGGAAAGAACACTGGTTTGGGAGAAAGAAGACTTGGGTTCCCATACCACCTGTGTGATCTTGGACAAGTCACTTAACTCCTGTTGGCCTAAGTATCTTATCTGTAAAGTGATGTTACTGGATTAGATCAGGGAATCAAACACAGGCCTTTAGGCTGCAACAATCTCCATGAACCAGACTGAAATATAATTGTGAAATATTTAACAAAATAAATTAAAAATACAGTAGAACATAAATAATGTTTATATGTGGTTTTCTTAGTCAATGTGCCGCCTTCAGGGATCTTTATGAAAGGTTTAGTGGCCCTGTTTTCCATCTGAGTTTTATACCATTTGAACACTGATGCCATACTAGGTGGCCTCAGAGATCCCTTCCAGCGCCATCTCTGATCCTGTGATCCATTCATGCCTGGCCATCCTATGTGACCCTCATCTACCCAATGTGCCTCTGAGGGTTTTATGTTCTCTTGACATTGCTAGAATATTAATGGAGCATGTGGCCTGTCCCTCACTGTTGCTAAATGACTAGCCTATCTTTTTTTGGTCATACTTTCTTTTTGGTTACAACCTTCATACTATTTTCCAATTGTTCCTTATTTAATATATATATATACGTATATATATACATATATATGCACACACATATACATATATACATGTATATATGTATATATACACACACATATGTATAATAATGTAATATAATAATATAAAATATCAAGCTCAATGTGTACCATTCTCCATCAAATTCCTTAGGGAAAATATTGATTTTTTTTCAAGAAAATATAGTAAGTGATATAACTCAAGACCTGAGTTCAAATTCAGCCTCAGACACTTAACACTTACTACCCATGTGACTGTGGGCAAGTCACTTGACTCCAATTGCCCTGCCCTCCACAAAGAAAAACAAAACAAAACAAAACAAAAAAATAAATTTAAGCGTCAACTTATGAGCCTATTAATAGAACATTCAGGTTAAACATATGTGTGCAGGTCTCTGTGTGACTAACCACCAACTCAGTCCTAGAGTTGGGTGTTGTTTCTTATGCAAGGCTGTCTCTGGTCCAGGCTGGTCCAAAAGAGACAGTCATCAGCAGCAATCTGGTGACTGTATTTTCCCAGGTACCATCACAGCCAAGGAGAAGTTGAATTCATGCTCCTGGTTGAACATCTTTGAGTCAAGGAGTAAAACCACATCATTGTTAACATCTCCCTTCTCTACACATTGACATGGGCATTTTTAGTACTCTAGGGAAATTTATTAATCTGCTTGAGTTTAACTCAAGAAATCCAGAGATATATTAGAGATTAAGGCACTGGTTTTCTGCTTTTCTAGTTCTGTGTTCCACGTATCTGCTGATAAGTAATTTTCCAAAGAGGGTGAGTTAATATGTATACCAGATCTTGCTCTCTGCCCGGGAAAAGACAAATACAAGATTACAGAAATAGAGACTGAAGAATGGAACATCTGGAATGCATTGTGAGAAATATATGTATGAATCTACATTCATAACTACATACAATACATACACATACATATATATAATATAGACATATATCTAATAATATATAAATGTTTTAAAATAGATTGGCATAGGGGCGGCTAGGTGGCGCAGTGAATAGAGCACCGGCCCTGGAGTCAGGAGTACCTGAGTTCAAATCTGGCCTCAGACACTTAACACAAAAAAACTAGTCGTGTGACCTTGGGCAAGTCACTTAACCCCAACTGCCCTCCAAAAATAAAAAAATAAAAAAAAATAGATTGGTATAATTCTAGGTAGATAAAAAGGAGAGCCTTTGCAATAATTCTCAAAGCTATGGTTTGAATTATGTGCATGTATGTGAGCATAGGTGCTTTTGTATATGGTAGGAAGTGTGTATAAGTGTACTCTGGGAATGTGTATTAGTGCATTAGGGTATTCTAGGAATATGAATATATTTGGGCTATTCTCTCCATCAATAATCCTTTTTATCACAAAACTTTCAAAATTTTAGTTCCTAATGCACCCATTTAAATCGAGGTTTGTCAAATATATTTAGCCAAGGAACTATTTAAAGCTTGAAATATGTTGATTAAATCCATAAATGCTAGGCAATGATGGAGATAGGGATGGGTATAAGGACAATGGAAAACCCCTGGGATAAATGAATATTGGGGACATAATGGAGCCTAATTACCTGAAATCTAGCTGATTTTTGTACCAAAATCATTGCTACATGTAACAAATGCTTCATACAAATATGCATATATATATATATATATAATTTCATATTTGAGAAGGGAAAAACATTGCAAAAAGCTATTCCCCTATTCTTATCATGTGGTACTATGGATACAGTTTGAGAAATGGTTTAAACCAGAAGGATTTAAGTAGTAACTTCTTTGGCAGGAAAGATGAACACTGGTCTGCATTTAGATTACGCAACAGACACTAGCATAAGGTCAGCCTCTGACCCTTGGCTTAATGCACGGATACCATGTTCCATTCAAGTCTTTGGTGAAAGAAAAAAGAATAATATCTTTTTCTGAAGCTTTTGCCATCTCAGGCACAGACTTGTTGGCTGCTGCAATAGGACAATCTTCTTGATCTGTGCCCAATTCTCAGGAAGTGACTTGTAAGATAGGAGTCGGTAAAAAAAGGTTATTCACTTTTTGAGTCATAAATTTAGCATAGAAATCTTGCCTCAGGACTATGAGAGTCAAATTCTGTTTTCTCTAAGGAAGGCAAGAAGTTGGAGTTTACTTTCCAGCTCCCAGCAAATTGACACAATTATCTGATTCTATTTTCCTTTGAATCAAACACTTTTACTGTAGCCCCCTAAACCTCTTCTGCCACCCTCAACAGTCAGGTCATTCTGTTTATTCTAAACTAGACCCAGATGACATTGCTCATGATCAGAAAACAACCCTCGGAATCATGTGAATCTACTTTGTCTGGGAGATGTTTCTTTGATTATCAGCCTCTTTTGCCCCGGATAAGTCTATATGTCTCCATTCTGTCTGGGGCTGAAGAAAGTGGAATTACGTTGGTGGGATGGAATGCAGAAGATTAGTTCCCTTTGCTTGGTTGCAGTCTGAAGCCAAAAATGACACTTGGGATGGAATTCATTCCTAGCCTCTTGCTGCCCCCTAGTGCAAGAACATTGGAATATATAACTTCGAATACAACTAAATACTAAACCTTTAGGCTATACAAGGGCAATCTAGATTAAGAGTGCCAGTGTTGGTATAATTGAGCGGGTCCCCCTGAGCGGTTGTGTATTGTAAAATTCGGTATTAGGTTTCAAAAATATTTTAAACCTAAGCCGGTAGAGTTATCGCTAGTCCCTTAGGTGTTTAGTAGCTGTCTATAACAGCAGAGCAGACAACAGAATTGGAACCGTCCAAAGGTGGAAAGCAATGACTTCCCTGTCACTAGAGACCCAGAGGGGGGACCAACTTTCCCATTCTCTAGGGTCCCTCGGTTGCTGTGACCTTCCGTCTCCTTCTCCCCTCTGCTTCCCCCTCCTTTTCCCTCTACCAACCATGAGGTTCTGGTACAGGGGAAGCAGTAGATTTATCCAGTGACTTTGGGGCCCCACAACCTGAGGTTTGCTCTGGCGATGCATCTGCTTGGCAGAGTCCATTTTCTGTTTGAAATAGGCATTGGGTAGGCCTTCCTCCTACTTGATTCCAGAATGCCTATCTCAGACCAAGGGACACCTGTTGTTACATTTTTTTGCTTTCCATAGTTCAGTCTATATATTATAATATATGGCCCTGGAGGCTCTTGTTGATTTGGGCAAAGAAGGCAAAAAATCAACATTTAAAATTTTAAGGGAATGAGCCTCAGGTTACCAGTCTTTAAAGCAGGGGAGGGGAACCTGCTACCTTGAGGCCAGTGGCCCCAGGTTCCCCACTCCAGTTTTAAACTCTACTACTGGTTCTTCAAGGCCATATTTCTATCTGGAATAATGCTTCTTTAGCCAAGAAGATAAGACTGATGAGGTTGTTCTGTATTTTTAGGGGAAGAGAAAAGCCTTGTCTAAAGAATCACTTTGGAAAATGGTATGTTTTAAGTCAATTTTTCTAAAAATTAAGTTTTAGTTTTTTTAGTTTGATAAACCCAAAATTCTGTCTTTTATGGCTGAGTATCCAATATGTTTGCCTTTAAAAAAGAAGGCAAAATTTCCCATCTGTATACCCTAATGAAATGTGCCACACATAGCTTTCTTTAATCATAGGTCTAGAAAGAAACTCAAAAATCATTTAATCCATTCTTCTCATTTGACAGATGAAGAAACTGAGTCCTAGGGAGGGTCACTTGACCAGGGAGGTAGAATATGAACCTATATTCTCTGAAGTTAGTCAGTGTTCTTTCCTGGCATCACAGTAGGCCCTTCTTTGATGCCAGTTCTAGGTCTCTTCGGGCTCTGCTAGGCAAGAAGTCTGGAAAAGACTTCTGGAAAGAAAATTCGAAGCAAACTTGGGAGGATATCTCCCTGTCTCCCTGTCTCCTTTCCAGTCAAGGGAGCAACTCCTATTCAGGCCAAACTCATGGAAATTCTCTCTCTCCTCTCTTCCTGTGACATGGGACACTTAGGAGCTGATTCTGCCTCTGCGACTGGCTGCATGAGCTGCAAGCTTCTTCCTAGCCAGCAAAGTTCCTCCCCTCCCCCCATGTCTTTTCATTGTAACCATTTTATTCCCCTTTATGTAAAAGAAAAGACAGCATTCACCGAATCCTTGTCTGTTATGATTAATGTTGGAATGAGTAGAGATTAAGGCAAAGGTTTGTATCTCTAGAGAGAGGGCCTGAGACACATCTCTGCTTCATCAATAGGGGAGGGCAGACATTACTCCATTGGGAAATTCTGAAGGCAATGGAAGCCTCCTTACCCATAAGCAAATGCAAGCTGCCAGGAAAAAGAGGGACTATCACGAGAGAATAATGTGGCAAGACAGACACTCTAAGGGCGAGCTAGTAAATGTAAATTTAGTAACTGACCCTGTGGTGGAAAAATGTGCTCACGATTCACTTTCACATTTAATTTGCAATAGTAACATTTTCTCTGTCACTTTCTTAAGTCAAGACAATCAACAAAACAATGAATTAAGCTCTGACTTAAATGCTCATTTCTGAAGTGTAAAGGCCCATGGTGAAAATTTAACAATCAGCTCTCTGAGCTGATTAGAGCTGGCTCCAGCCCACCACTGAAGTTGCCCCTCAGGCTTAGTAGAGGGAAGTCCCTGAAGCAAAAGCGAGTCTGGCAGTGGATAGAGAGGTGGGGGTGGCAGCTATCAGCTACCTGTCACTACGGGTGGGAAGCCTGTCCCATCTAGGGTCATCAGTGTTAGCAAGCCTGACTTATGGGTTGAAGGAGTCTGTGGTGTGACATGTATCAAACACACAATTTCCTTATATTTCTTTTTTTGGGGGGGGGAGGGAAAGCAAGGAAATTAGAGTAAATGACTTGCCCAAGGTCACATTGCTAGTAAGTGTTAAATGTCTGAGGCTGGATTTGAATTCAGGTCCTCTTGACTCCAGGGCCAGTGTTCTATTCACTGTGCCACCTAGCCGCCCCCTTATATTTCTTATAAGGGAGAGTTTTTGATAGTTTATTCAAGTCATTTCAGTTGTGTCTTACTCTTTGTGATGCTATTTGGGGTTTTCTTGTCAAGATACCAGAGTGCTTTTCCCTTTCTTTTTCCAGCTCATTTTATAGATGAGAAAACTGAGGCAAGCAGGGTTAAGGCACTTGCCCAGGGTCACACAGCAAGTAAGTGTCTAAGGTCAAATTTGAATTCAAGAAGATAGGTCTTTCTGATTCCAAGCCCAGCACTCTATCTAGCTGCCTTAGCTCTTGATATACTCTTGCATAAAAATGAAGAGATGGAAACTCAAGAGGAAAAAAGTGACTTGTCTGAGGTTTCACAAGTAACAAGCAACAGAGCCCAGCTTTGAATCTAGATGTTCTGAATTCAAATCCAGTGCTCTTCCTATCTGTACCACATTACCTCTTCATTTACCATCTCATTACAACTAAACCCTTTTGGAAAGCCCATTTCTGTCCTGTTGCACATAAAAGGTTTTTCTCCTTTTGTTTTGTCCCACAAGAATTTATAGAGCACGTCTTGGTATGACTGCCCTTTCTTTATTGAATATGTTTCTTCTTTTCTCTTGGTTTAAGGGAAAGAAAAAGTTCCTTAGATCAGGGAGGCAGAGGAAGCCTTAGGCAGTCAGTCAGTCAATCAGTCAATTAAGCACTCCCTAAATACCAGGCCCTGTGCTAGTACTGGCAATACAAATACAAACAAAAAGAAAACCAGTCCTTGCCCTCATTCTAATGGGGAAGGCAACACATAAAAGGAAGCTGATGAGGGGCAGATGTCCAATGAGGAGACATGACAGAAAAATCCAGAGGAGTGCAGCCTGGTAGGAAACAAAAAGATGGCTGGCCTAGATGCCTTTCTCAATTAGAGGAAGCTTAATACCACCTTTACACTTAGAGCCCTTTCCCTACTGATTTCTTTCTTGGAGGAAAACACTCATTTGTCAACAAGTTTTAAAAATTTCCCTCTCTTGGGTAATTCCCAGGTGTGCTACCCTAGTGAGTCAAGTCAATAGTCAATACATTTAGTAAGTACCTACTATATGTCAACCACTATGCTAAACACTGGGGGTTGGGAGATCCAAATATGAAGAAGAAACTTCCTGCCCTCAAGAATTTAATGTGGGAAGTCAACACACAAAATCAAGTGAGGAGGAGAAAGGAAAAAGGTCTTTGGTTAAGGGGCACCATGAAGAAGCCAAGAAAGCTCAAAATGAGTGCAGGTTGGTGGGAAATGAGATGTCTGAGGAGATGTCAGTCGTCTTCCCCTTCTTAAATGGAAGAATTTACAGCTTCCCCTCCCCGAACCCCCCAATTGGAACGGGCTGAGGGCATTGATGAGGTATGAGTAACAAGGCTGATTGAATCTTGCAAGGAGCTAAATTTCCCAGTAATGACTTTACTGGGGGCATGGTAGAGAAAACAGTGACCAAAATGAGAGTGGCCGGGAGATGAAGATATATCCCAGTTATTACTTGTTATCAATTCTTTTTCTTTTTTTTTTTTAATGCATTTGAGGTTAAGTGACTTGCTCAGGCTCACAGTATCTGAGGCTAGATTTAAACTCAGGTCCTCCTGACTCCAGGGCTTGTGCTCTATTCACTGCGCCACCTAGCCACCCAGAAGCATATATTCTTAATTAAGACATGATGCTAGGGTAATTTTTAGAAACAAGAAGGATTTAAGACATCAAAGGAAATTATGAAAAATTAACAAATTAGCTCTTCCCATTGTTATAACCAGTGACAGTCTTTCTTTTTTTTGTTTTGTTTTGTTTTTTGCTTTTTGGAGGGCAATTGGGGCTAAGTGACTTGCCCAAAGTCACACGGCTAGTGTGTCAAGTGTCTGGAGTCTGAGGCCACATTTGAACTCAGGCCTTCCTGACTCCAGGGCTGGTACTCTATTCACTGTGCCACCTAGCTGCCCCAGTGACAGTCTTTCTAAGCTTGTGTTGGGTGTTAACATTGAGAGATATAGATATTTATTGCTTTTAAAACATTAGAAAAGTCAGTACTTGTGAACTGAGCACTGGCCCTGGAGTCAGCAGGACCTGGGTTCAAATCCGACCTCAGATACTTGACACACTTACTAGCTGTGTGACTTCAAGAAAGTTACTTAACCCCAGTTGCCCTCCAAAAAGCAAAAAAAAAAAAGTCAGTGCTGACATAGGCTTAGACACTTAGGTTTTTATATGGAGTCAGAAAAGATTCCACTTCACTTTCTTTTCTAAAGCTCCCCACAAAGAAGGGAAGGTTCCAGGCTGTTCATGTATCCTTTCCTACCACTCCCATTTTCACAATAAGACATTTCCTTGAAAAGCAAATTGCACTTTTTAAGCTTATCATGAGGACTGAACAATTCTCCCTCAGAACATCTCTGGTCCCACTGCCAGAACAGAACACCAGGTTCATTGTATAGGCCACTAATCTGGCCTCATATAATATTTTCATTTTTCCTGTAGACTCTTCTACCTGTGAAGACACACGAGACATCATAAATATATTTCCAAAGTATTATGTACTTTAAGTAATTCAGTTGAGTATTTAAAGAATTGCTGATTTCAAAAGTGTAGAATTAATTCTAGCAACGCAGACTGGAACCCTTCTATGACTAAGCCAAAGGTCTTTATAAGTTGCCATGACCAAAAATGCTCATCACATGAGAGGCAGGCTTCTGGTAACAAGTTTCTAGATTGGTTCTTGGATCTGGTGCCTGATGCTTTTCAAAAGTGTAGGTCCAGTCAAAGTTTATGCTCCACTGGCATAATCTTCAAGAACTTGGGGCAGGGAACCTGTGACCTTGAGGTCACATGTGGCCTTCTAAGTCCTCAGATGTGGCCCTCTGAATCCCAACTTCACAAATTCCTGACATGGGGGACTTCTGAGTCATTATGAGGCATCAAATAGTACTTAAACTGAAACATGCAAATTATGGAATAAATTAGGTTTTATATTGTAGGATTTTTTTTTCAAAGACTGTTAGTCTTAAATGTAGGGCAACCTAGTTTCAAATCCTAGTTCTGATGGCTGTGTTCCTATAGGCAAGTCATTTAACTCTGAACCTTGTTTCCTTGTCTGTAAGAAGGGCATAATATCCATCTCATTTACCACAAAGGGCTGCTGTAAGCATCAAAAGAGACAGTTATTTTTAAACCTTAAAGTGTTATACAAATGTCAGTTATCACTACCATTGCTGCTATATTAGATAATATCTAAACTCTCAGTACTGATATAAATAATCATTTAGATATCAATTCAACAAACACTTATTAAGGCACTGCTATGTATGTATATATATATATATATACACATACATATTATATATAAACATGCTCTTTGAAATTACTAGATCATAGGAAAATTTGGGGGAGAAGATTGATCTAGCACTGTGATTTCATTGATGTGAGGAACTCTTAGTGCAGAAATTCCCTGCAGTATCTGGGTACTTTCATAATTTATAATCTTAGAAAGCCATCTGTAGCACTGAAAATAAAAGTGACCTCTTCATGGTCACATATATAGTATGTGTCAGAGGCAGGCCTTGAACCCAGGCTTTCCTGATTCCAAGGTTTGTCTTCTATCTACTATATCATAAGGAAAACACAAAGATTAAATTATATGTATATATATATATATACATATATATATATATAGCCCCTGCTCTCATGAAATTATATCTAGAACAAAATCAATTGGGACTGAAAAAACAAATTTGAATGGGTAATGTTTTATTCCAAGGCTATACTGGAAGAAATTCTTTTCTAAGCTAAAGATCACTTTCACCAGACACAGATTGCTGTTCTCAAAAGAGCGCTTACGGCAGCAATTCTCAACCTGTGGGTGGTGACCCCTCTGGGGTGATTAAACACATATTTCCCATGGTCTTAGGAACCGAGATACTGCTCTCTAGCCATCTCCAGCCGGGTCTGCCCACATGCAGATATGCCCACATGTGAGTATTAAAGGGCTTCAGCATTAGGAAGGTTGAGAACCACAGCCTTACTGGATGAGGAGTTAGACATGGATTGTTGTCCTGGCTATAGCTTACTAGTGATATTGGGCAATTCACTGGTCTGTCTTATGTTGGCCTCCATGTCCTGTGAGATGAAAGGGTGTGGGGCCAAGTCATAGCTAAGGTCCTTTCTAGCTCCAGCATTATGTGATTCTTAGCAGCACTTATACTAGGCATAAACCTGTCCAAGTCATTTCATCAGGTCTTCCCATAAGAGGGAAGAAAATCTTTTAGTCAGATAACGTATTCCCAGCCTGTGCCTACAGGAGGCTGTAAACAGTCAACAACAAATGATTCATTCCGTTAGTCATCTTGTGGTCTGCTGAATTTAAGTACCATGAGTCTTAAACCTCCTTTGATAGTGAGGCAGATAGAGAACCTATGATTTGAGAGAGATTGTTAGAACTACTCATTGTTGCCATAATTTGTACAAAGTGATGCTCTTGGAAGCATTTCTGAGTTAAAGATCTACTGTTTCTATGTGGGAAAATGAAATTTAAGATTCAATTTAAACTTTGGTGTATCTACAGTTCGGCCGCTAGGTGGCGCAGTGACTAACTCAGTCTGGATAGTTTTACTTAGTCTGCTTTATCCAGTTGAATATTACAAATAGAATTACAGTTATTTCCTTGCCAGTCAAAATTCCTTTAGCTTCCACAATGTTCTCTCCTGATTCTCCTACGACTCTGACCACTCTTTCTTGTCTCTTCTGATTTTTCTATTCAGAGTTTCTTAAAGTGGCATCTGAGAATTTAATTTTTTTTTTAAACAACCCAGGGCTCAAGTTCATTTGTATAAGGCTTTTCTCCTTGGTAGTGAGTGATTCTCAATGCTCTATTTCTTTGTGAAGGGAGAGTTGGCCAGAGTTTAGGAGAGGAGACATTCTTCTTCTGATTTCAAGAAAAGCACATTTGGTCCAGTTTCTCTTTAGGGAGAAATTACTAGAGGAAATTGGGAAGGGAAGGAAAGGGAATAAGTACTTATGCAGTGCTTGCTATCTGTCAGGCACTATGCTTAGAACTTCAATTAAAAAAAATATTGTCTCACCTGATCTTCACAAAACTCTGTGAGGTAGGTGCTATTATCCCCATTTTACAGTTGAGTAAACTGAGGAAAACAGGGATTAAGTGACTGGCCCAGGATCACATAGATAGTAAGTGAATGGGGTAGGTCTATTTTGACTCCAGGCCCAGTTCTCTATCCACTGTGCCACTGGCTGCCTCTAAACTAAAGATTCTCAGAGGACATCTGGAAGAACCCATGTATCAGTCAAGTCCCTAAGCCCAGTTTACCCAATTAGAGACTTTAGGGTATTTCCCTCGATGGGGCCTCTGTTTTTGGAAGGAGAAACCTTTTGTCCTTTGGTGAAGCTCTCACCAATTTCAGCCTTCAGGCAGACACAGATCATCATTCTTCACCAATGAAGAGTCTTATGCAAATAGATTGAGCCTTAGCTTATATTTCAATATAATTTTAAAACATTATTCTGGAAAAGAGATACATAGGCTTCTCCAGACTGACAGGAGGCTTTGTGACACATAAAATATTATTTTATTTATTATTTATTCCTCTCTTTCTTCCTGACCTCTAAGTGTGGGATCTGTTTGTCTCTGACCCCTTTGCTCCTTTCTCCACACTGAATCACCCCCTCTATGCTGATTACTCCTCAATATACTTCTTCCCATTTCCCCCAAGCTCTAGACCCAAACTTCCAACTGGTTCAGTTCATCTACCTGCCAACATCTGGAATCTCAACATGGTCCAAACTAAACTCATCCCTTCCTGCTTGCCCCAAGCCCCCAGTTTGGGTCCTCTTCCTTCTCACTTTCTTATTTTTGCCGATTCCCTCCCTCTTTCTGTCATTCAGCTTCAAAATCACATTCATTGACTTCCTCCCCTTTCCTTATCCATTCATCTGTCAACTACTGTTGAATCAATGCCACAATATATCTTGCCTCTCCTTTCTTACTTCCACTGTTATCACCTACAGGTGACTGTGGGTCTTCACCTCCTTTCCTAACTATCTTAACACAATGTAACACAACACCACAAACTTCTACTAAGTACCCAGAACATTATGTTAAACCCTGGAAGAGATACAAAGCTGACCGGAGATAAGGCCTCTGCTCTTCAGTAGCTTGCCTCTAGCAAGGGGACAGTAACTATTTGCAGAAGAGGGTATATCTCAAAAATCTTAAGAGAGGGACTTTATGTGATTTAAGAGGGAATGTTTCCAGGTATGGGAGAAGCCCAGTTCAAAGACAGGGGCTGAAGATAACACTATGTAGCATTGTTATAGATTTAAGGTATATAAAACACATTCCTTAGGCAATCTCAATGGATCTTCACAACACCTTTGGGAAGTAAGAATTAATTGTTGTGGTCTTGCTCTACTCTTTATGACCCTATTTGGGGTCTTCTTGGTAAAGATCCTGAAGAGGTTTGCTCTTTTCTTCTCCATTTATCTGACAGATGAGCAAACTCAGGCAAACAAGGTTAAGTGTGACTTGCCCACATCACACAGGTAGTAAGTATCAAAGGCTGGATTTGAACTCAGGTCTTCCTGACTCCAAACCTGGAGCTCTATCCACTGTGCTACTTAGCTGCCCTCCTGAGGACTATTATTATCCCCATTTAAAGGTGAGGAAATTAAGGAAGACAGATATTATAAGGGGCTCACTGCCTGCGGTCACACACTCCCCTTTCCTTATGCATTCATCTGACAAGTCCTGTAGACTCAATTGCCACAATGTATCTTGAATCTTTCCGCTTTCTATTTCCATTGCTCTCGCCCTACTTGGGACCTCTGGGTCTTTTACCTCTTGCCTTAACTATCTTAACTCAATATAACACAAAGCCACACGCCCACTGCATGCAGAACATCACGTAACTATGAGAAAGATTTGAACGCAGGTCTATAGCTCTACCCAACTGTGCCACCTAGCGCGCGTGCGCACGCGTGTTAAGGACAGTAATGCCCAATGAGGCTGATGAGATTGGATGGGACCAGGCTGCGTTCCGCTTCAGAAGTTCAATGCAGGAGTTTATGTTTTTAGGGTAGAAACGACTGAATTGGGAATCCACACGGTCAGATAGAGTTTAAGAAAAATGAATTCCCCAACCTTGCACTCGCTTTCTCTTCGCTTATGAAGTTGACTCCCCCATTCCCGAATTTGGTCTCTCCTGAGCCCTCGAGCTTGGATCCTCCTCCTCCTCCCCCGCTGGATTTGGTCTCGTCCTAGCTCCGCCCCCATCCCTTCCTTCCTTCTCTCTTCTAAGATGGCTTCAGCGGCGCATTGCCTGGAGTGGGAGCCCTGGAACCGGGTGCGGATCCCGAGCCCGGGGAGTTTGAATTCAGTGGCAGTTGAAGACAAAGATGGAGTAATTGGTGAGTAAGGGACGCTGGAGGAGGAGGAGACGCACGACTCTTCTCCCACCGGCTGGGAACCGGGGTACAGGGATGAGGACACGTGTTCCGGGGATAACACTCCCTTTCTTACTTCCTGGACTCCTCCCCTGGAGGCGGAGCCCTGTCCTTGGAAGGACCAACCCTTTCCTCCGAGGAGAGAGGGGAGGCGTGGCCACTCGCTTGTTTCCCCCCCCCCCCTTCTTGTGCACATGCGCTCCGTGCGGATGCCGAGATCTTCACCCTTGTCCTGTGGAAAAACGTGATCTCTGGTGTGCTAGAGTACTATGGGGAGAGAGCTCACTCTGGAGTCATAGTACTCGAGTTAAAATCCTTCCGCTGGGCTGCCCCAAGAACTGTAGAAACAAGGGCTTGCAATCGTATATATGTAGATAGCTATGTGGTTCGGTGGATAGAATGCTGAGCTTAGAGTCAGGAAGACTCGCTGCTCTTCCCCTGTTCAAATTATGCTCCAGATACTTACAAGCTTTGTGACCCTAGACAGGTCACTTAACTCTGTTTACTTTCCTCAAATGTCAGATGAGCTAGAGAAAGAAATGGCAAATCATTCTAGTATTTTTGCTAACTGGACACCCTGAAAATAACTGAACAATTACATAGTATGGTTGATATTATATATAAGTAAGTTTCAACATGTTGCTAACTTGTGTATATTAAGTATCATAAGACATGTCAAAGACATTAATACGAGAAAAATTAGAAGGTTCGTCAGTCATGTATCAAGTGATTAGGATAACAGCCTGAATGTGCGTTGGTATCCATGAGCTATTAAATCTTAAAAGGGAGAACTCCATTGCATCGGACAGTCCCTGTGAAAGATTTTTGAGGGACATGGACAAAAATCACACAAGGTAAGAAGGGGTGGATTTATTAGGCTCTATACCAGTAGAGGTAGCATCCTCACTAATAAGACCATAGATGTATCAAAGTAAAAATATTAATTTCACATTTGCATAGTACATTAAGGCTTACAAAATGCTTTCTTCACAAAAACTATAAGGCAGTGCAGCTAGTATCTGTCTTTTTTTTTTTTTACAAGTGAGGAAACTGAGGTAAAGTGATTTGTTTGGTATCAGCTATTATGGTAGAGCTGGATCAGTTACCCAGATTCCCTGACTTCATGACTACTAGTGCTGTCTGTCTAATACATTATTAGGCAATATGGTCCCAGTCTGCTTTGCTGATTCAGCATTCTGTCCCCCCCTCCTAGCTGTTATTGTAGGCTAAGCTTCTGTCCTGGATCCATTTTCATTCCATCTCTGTCATCTCTGTTACTTAATCAGCTCCAGTGGGTTCAGTGATCATCTCATTTCAATGACTTCCAGGTCTATATATAAAGCCCCATGTTACCAACTGCCTTTTGGACATTTTGAATTGGATGCTCCATAGGAATCTCAAACTCAGTATATCTAAAACAACTCATTATTTTCACCACCACCCTCCCAAAACGCCCCTTTTCCAGACTTCTCTGTTTTTATTGAGACTATCACTGTTTTCCCACTTACCCAGGTTCACAACCTTAGTGTCATCCTGACCTCCTCATTCTCACTCATTACAATTTTCTAGTCCAGTACTTGTTGATTCTGTCTCCACAGTATCTGTTTTCTTTTTTCTGTTCATAGGATCACCACCTTAGCTCAGTCACCTCTCCAATGGACTCTTGCAATAGTCTGCTTACTAGTTTACTTTGGTTTTCTTCCTTCTCTAATCCATCTTCCCCGTTTACCAAAGTGATATTCTTAAAATACAGATCTGGCAATCTTTACTCTCCTGCTCAATAATCCTCAGTGTTTCCCTCTTCACCTCTAGGTCCTAGAGGTTCTCAGCCTGTGGGTTATGTTCAGTTTGTAACAATGAAAATACATCCTGCATATCAGATATTTATATTACGATTCATAACTAGCAAAATAACAGTTATGAAATAGCAACAAAAATAATTTTATGGTTGGGGGTCACCATAATATGAGGAACTGTATTAAAAGGTGGCAGCATTGGGAAGGTTGAGAACCACTGCAGGATAAAATACAAATTCCTCTCTTTTGCGCCTAGAGCCTATCACAGCCTGATTCTAACCTTCGTTTCTAGCTTTCTTATATATTTCTCCCTTTCCATTCCACTTTCATGGCTGTTACCCGTACCTGGAATGCAGACTCTTTTCACTTTTGCCTCCTAGAATCCCTATCTTCCTCCAAAGTCCAGTTCGGCATCTCCTACATGAAGTCCTTTCTGCATGTTGCTAGTGCTTTCCCCACAAGGAAATTACTTTGTGTTTGCTTTATAATTATTTTGGGCATACTTATGTTGGCATGTGTCCTCTCTTCTTATATTCTCTTCATTTCAAAATTCTTTCATATAATCTCCCACTGTCTCTTCCTTGCCCTTAATCTCTGACAATGACATTGCTCTCTCTTTGCCAAGGCTAACTCCTTTTAGTATGCATTTAGTCCCATCCAATCCTGTCTTCTCTAGCAGATGGCATCCTCCTTCATCCCACTTCTCTTAAAACTTCAACCTCTCTCTAGTAATTGGTTCCTTCCCTGTTGCCTTCAAACACACCTAAGTCTCCATCATCCTTAAAAAAAAACAAAACCAACCTTTACTAGACCCTGCCATCCCCGCAAACTGTCATCCTATATCTTTCCTCCCTTTCTCAGTCAAAGTCCTTGTCTCTTGCCTTTTGCAGTCTGGCTTTCAGCCTAATCACCCAAATAAAAATGCTGTCTTCAAAGTCCCAGTGATCTCTTAATTAACAAATAGAAAGGACCTCTCTCAAACCCAGTCCTTCCTGACCCGCCTACTGCATTTGACAATGTTGACTGCCTTGTACCCTTTTGGAATACTCTTTCCCTCTGGGTTTTCTTGACAAGATTTCTGTTCATGGCTCTCCCTTGCTGACTTATCATCCACATTAAGCTCTCTTCTGGATCCTCTTCTCCCATTATGCTCTCTCTTGGTAACCCTATCAGGTCCATTGGGTTTAACCGTCATTATGCGCATGTCTGCCAGATCTGTGTATTTAACCCCCAGTCTCTTCTGAGCTTCAGTCCTGTGTCACCAGTAGTACTGAAGTTCTCAGACTGGATGGAGACATCCTAAACTCTTATCTGTCTAAAACTGACCTCAGGATCTCCCCCCCCTCCAAAACCTAGCCTTTTTCATATCTTTGTTTTATTGTCTTAAGTTCTTACTCATGACATTACTTTTGAATTCTACCTTCCCTCCTCCCACATAATTAATCAGTTGGCAAACCTAGATGTTTTCTGCCTTCGTGTTTCTTTCTTCTGAGTCCTCTCCACTCACAAAGCAATGTCACCTTAGTTCAGGTCCTCATAGCCTCTCATGTAGATGATCGTAACAGCCTCTTCCCTAATTGGCCTTCCTGCCTCAGTCTCTAATCGCTCTAGTCCACTCTTCACACTGCTGACAAAATGATTGTCCTTAAGCATAAATCTGACCACATGACTCCCCTACTCAGCCACCTCCATTGGCTTTCTGCTCTAAGGTAAAATATAGGCTTCTAAAGCCTAATCCAGTGTATTTTGCCAACCTCTTTGGGCATGACACCCCCTTCTAATTTCTGCAGCCCAAACCAGACTGACCATCTCTCTTTTTTTTGGCACACATCTCTCATTTCTGTACCTTTGCACTGACCATCCTTCCCTGGGATGTACTCCTTCCTTGTCTGCTCAAAGAAACTCTTTCTTCTTTGTGTGCATGTATATTTACATGTGTGTAACAGTGCTATATGTGTGTGTCACGTAAGCATGTATGTATGTATGCTTGTATAATAAAATTTCATTTCTCTTTCCAGGTTCATACATTAAAGCTGTGATTAAGGAGTGCCACAGTGTCAGAATGTCATTGATGAGAAAAGGTTTGGACACAGAAATGGGTGTCTTACGTGCGATCCTTTACAGTAATCACAACAAACTGTGTCACCACAAGCCGTATTTGGCTCTCAAACAGGTCAGAAGGGAGTGTTGTCTCTTTAGGTACCGTCAAATTTACTTGTTGGAGATGTCGCGCATCATTCTGTTTACTCTCCTTCTTTATAAGTTATCTTTTAGTTGTATCTTTAGCAACTGTTAACTTGTAGGTCTATTTTCTCATCTATAGAAAGTCTTTATAAGAATTGACAATATATGATCATATATTGACAATATATAGACATCTAGGGTATCATTGATAGAAACATAAAATGAGGAAGGATAGGCTTTGGAATAGTATTTATAACAGGTCACAGCTTTATGGCCAGAGGACTAAAAAGTAGAAAAAATGGATGATCCTTCTATTGTTTATTGATTTTTTTTTGATGTGATAACCTCAAAGGCCTTTTTTTTTCTTTGCTTTTTGGAGAGGGGAAGGCAGGGCAATTGGAGTTAAGTAACTTGCCCAAGGTCACATGGCTAGTAAGTGTCTGAGGTCGGATTTGAAGTCAGGCCCTCCTGACTCCAGGGCTGGTGCTCTATTCACTGTGCCACCTAGCTACCCCAAGGCCATTTCTTTTAACATTTAATTTTTATTTTATTTTTTTCTCAATTATATCCAAACAAAAATTTTTAAATTTTTCAAAAATATTTTGAGTTCTAAATCCTCTCTGTCCCTTTTCCCCTCCCTGAGAAGGCAAGCTATTTGATATAGATTATATATATGCAGTCATATAAAACATTTCCATATTATCCATTTTGCAAAAGAAAACGCAGACCAAAAAAAACCAAGGATAATAAAGTAAAAAAAAGCGCTTTAATCTGTATTCAGACTCCTGTTATATAGTGGTATTGTTATGAACAGTGTTCTCCTGGTTCTGCTCATTTCACTTTGCATCAATTCAAGTAAATCTCACCAGTATTTTCTAAAACCATCCTGTTCATTATTTCTTAAATAGCACAATCATATTCCATTACAATCATATACTACAACCTACTCAGCCATTTTGCAGTTGATGGGCATCCCCTCAATTTCCAGTTCTTTACCACCACAAAAAGAGCTGCTACAAATATTTCTGTACATATAGGTCCTTTTCCTTTTTTAAAAATCTCTTTGAGGTACAGACCTTGTAGTGGTCTGGATCAAAGGGTATGCACAGTTTTGTAGCCCTTTGGACATAGTTTCAAACCATTCTCCAGAATGCTTGGATCAGTTCACAACTCCACCAGCAGTGCATTGGTGTTTGTCTGCATCCCCTCCAACATTTGTCATTTTCTTTTTTTGTCATATTAGCCAATCTGATAGGTGTGAGATGGTACCTCAGAGTTGTCTTAGTTTGCATTCCCATTATCAATAGTGATGTAGAGCCTTTTTTTCACATGATTATAAATAGTTTTGATTTCTTCTTCTGAAAGCTGCCTGTTCATATCCTTTGACCATTTATCAATTGGGAATTGACTGGTTTTCTTAGAAATTTGCGTCAGTTCTCTATATATTTGAGAAGTGAGCCTCAAAGGCCATTTTCAAAGAAGGTATCTTTTGCATAATTTAAAATTATATGAGACTTTAGCATATGCTGAATCCCAGGGTTGTGAGATGTTTTATAAAGTGCTTTGCATAGCACTCGATTATATGCTGTTCTGTTTTTTAATTTGTTTCACTTGTATAAAAGCAAGAATGCAAACTGCAGGGAAGTCTTCTGTACCTTCCATATACGGGAAATAATTGATGAATATGTTTGGCTGGGGAGATTTACAGATTGTTCCTGTAAATATTTTGGTTTTGATAATATGTACTTTATTCTTTGCCTTTGCTTTCTAAAGCTCAAAAAAACACAGTACATTCTCCCTCCACGGTTGGCTGTGTGTTTCAGTGCAGGGTACGCTTAACTGCATTTGTTTGTTGGATTTGGTTTGTTTGATATTAGTAATTGTACTTGCCTACTGTAAATGCTAACCTTTGTTGTTTCAGGTAGAACAGTGTCTCAAGCGAATGAATTGTGTGAATATGGAAGGATCCATTCAAGATCTCTTTGAACTGTGTCCCAAGTAAGTATCCCAGGATAGTTATTTTAAAACTGTAGACTAGAGGTCTGTAGTGTCTTTAGTAGCTGACATTCTATGATTTTGCTTTATTAAGAGAGAAAAAAAAATGAAACATTCAGGCCTAAGAAAAAAATTCCTTAACCTTAATGAATGTTCAGACTTAATGAATTCATTGTATAGTAAAACACTCTGTTGGGATTAGAAGAAACGGGTTCTAAACCTGGCCTTGCCACTAACTGGCAGGGGGCCTTGGACAGATCACAGAACTGCTCTGAGATTTTGTTTCCCCACCCATGAAACAAGGTACTGGGACCACAGGATTCCTTCCAGATCTTCTGTTACTCTTGTACACATTCTGTCACTTGTTATTCGTTAGTGTAGCAAAATCTTTCACTTTTTTAGTTTTTATATAAAGACAGAATGCAGTGGGGTCTGTAATAACAGCACGCTTCTGGTGCTCAGACTGTTGCTTTAGGTCAAGGCTACACTGGCATAGTGAAATCTGTAGTTAAGTTGAGAAACCACTGTGATGATAGGTGAGCATAGCTGTTCACAAATGATCTTCAAACAAGTCTCTGTTTGAAAAGTGTCAGGAGTACAGTACTTTCTTGTAAGTGCCTGGTACCCAAGTATGTGACAAATAAGTCCATTTACAAATACCTATGACTCTTTCTAATCCTTCAGTCTTTCTCTTTCTAATAACTAGAGAAGATAAACTTGAAAATACAAAAGACTACATCGTTCCCAGCCAGCCAGTTTTGGAGTTTGTGTTAATGAAGATTTTGGGAACCTGCAAATTAATACTACGTTTATTAGAGTGTTGCTGCAAGACATTTCTGTATCCTTCAATTTGTTTTAATATTTCCTTTTTAGTAGAAAATTGTTTCAGTATGTTTAATAATGTTTTAATATGTAATATAGAGTTCTGGGGACACTACAGGGCTTTTTGCGTCCTTTTCCTAGGGACTGTCTGATGTTTTGTTGTCAAAGACATTTTTATTTTTATTTTCAAGGTTTTTTTTTATTTGTCAGATCTTTATTGTTTGAGTGGGGAAGGTTGGCCGTCCAGTTTAGTCCTTCTTGGCAGCAGCCTCCCTCATGGCAGCTAGGACATTGCTGAGCTCCTCTCTCTTCCTCTTGGCTGGGATATGAGTTCCCACCCTTTTTTTTTGATGAATTTAAGGGGTTGCTTATCCTTGGAGACTTTTAACAATTCCATGGCCTGCCTCTCATAAGGGGCAAATCCACACACCTCCCGGATCATATCTCTCACAAACTGTGTGTGTTCGGTCAAACACCCATGGCTGTGTTGTGGCTTTGAAACGTTTTTTGGTAACTTTGTGGCCCTTGTTGAGGCCCACGGCCATGTGGTACCGGATAGCTGTGGCTGCGGAGCTTCTGTAGCCCCGTTGGTAACCCCAGCAGAAAGCATCAAAGACATTGTTATTCTTTAGTTATAGTTTGCCAATATTTGTGAGATACAGTTTCATAATAGCATCAACATGAATGGTAAATGCATTATTAAGTTTTGAGCAATTTTAAATGAAATAAATTTAAGCTTTGATAAATATGAGATATTTTTCTGTAACATATAAAGCAGTGGTGTCAGACTCATACAAATGGATCCCTTCAGGCCACATGGTGACTTAAAAAACCACAAATTAACATTATCTGTATTGTATTGTATTTTTATTTTGTTAAACATTTCCTAATTACATTTTCATCTGGTTCCAGTGGACTGGGTAGTTTTGAAGACCAGGGTCTGGGAGTTTGACACCTCTGATTCATTTTTGTCCTTTTTTTTTTTTTTTTTACCTTAATTCAGTGTTTAACCTCTAGCTTGTCTGTGAAGCATCTTTGTTTGGAAGAATTCATCATTTTAAACACTGTTATTATAGGATTGGTGAGCAGGGTATGGTATGTACGTTCTTTTAAAATCTCTGAATATCTGATTTCATTGTTTAAATTTCCTTTCCCATTCCCCTGGGCAGTTTACTAGAAGTCTTTATTATTTAGAGATAGGGTGGCTCAGTGAATTTTTTTTCCCCTTCTCAGAAAAGAACAATAGAGGGCAAGCCTGGTCATGTTTCCGTTTTTACTTGATTTATTCTGTTAGCCACAGTTGAGTCATCATGAGCTGATTATTAACGTATAGTTCAGAAGAAAATCTTTGAATTTGAGGCACAGAGTTCAACCATAGAAGAGTTACCTGTTTAGTTCAAACAACGTGGCCTCTACTAGGGTCTTCAGTTAGAGACGACTATATGGAAGTTACCACATTCTCTATTTTACATTATACTATTTCTGGTATATTTACATTTTTCCCCCTAATAGCTTCCATATTTTTGAATAGGTAATGGATATTTAGCAAATCTTTTCAATCTTAAATTCTTGAGAGTCTTTCCGTCCACCCCAAATATCTTTTGAAGCAGTTTTTTTTTTCTTAATTGGTATAAAGCTATGGAGTGTATTAGAGAAGAAATCTTTTTTTATATGTCTTACTTGAAATGGCAATAATGATTTAAAGCATGGTGTTCTGTAGACTTAAGATTGTGTAGGAATTGGCGGTGGAAAAAAAAAATATATATATAGTAGCTTAATGACATAGTTTTCCATTATCTTAACAAGTTTACAGTATTCTCGCTAACTCATGAATTTCTTTTTTTCCCCTAGGGTCCTGTATAAAGATGTTTTAAAAAAACTTGTTTCTTTATATGAGCCTTTGTTTAGATTACTCCAGGAAGTATCCAGGATTCAAACAATGCCTTACTTCAAAAATTTTACCTTTCCTGCTGACCTTAAAGAGTTTTTATGTGAACCGTATCTTGATGTAATTAAGAAAAAAGTGGAAGCTAAAGGAGTAACAAAATTGCTAAACAAGTTGTTTCTAACAAAAGAGAAATCAAACAAGTGTATTGAAGAAATAGCCTTAGAAGTTCCCCCAAAAGCTAAACAAATGAAGACAAAGAGAACAGATAATGTGGATATTGGGACGGTCGTGAAGAAGAGGAAAACTCATAGAGGTGATTAATTTTTGGTTGGTTTTCCTCCTGTCTTTGTCTGAACCGGGCATTTGTTCTAGCTATAAATTTGTATTACCTGGGACAGATCTTAGCGCCTGCATTCATCTTAATTCTAGAGTTGTTACCCAGAGTACATGACTGGTATCCCTACTGAGGAATAGTTATCTTTTTGCCTGTTTAGGGGTAACGGGTAAATTTCTGAACTTGGCCATTTAGACTTTTATTCTGGTGCTTTGTTTTGGGTTTTATTAATCACCTAATTAATGATCAAGTGATTGCTTTCTTAGTAACTTTTAATAATTTGGCAAGAAAGAGGCTTTGAGAGTGAATTAGGTTGTAAGGTTAGTGTCTGAAAAAGTTGTGTTATACCAAATGAGCCTGTGTGGTTTTTCTAATTCACAGACACATCATCAGGATTTGACCTGAAGGCCTTTTGCAAACAACCGAAGCACAAAGCTACCATGGTTTGTGTGTTTTTAAATGTATTATATATTAATAATGGTGTTTAACTGTAAATTTGAAATTATGAAAAAAGGTAGAATTTTAATTACATTGGGAAATATATAATTTAATCAGTTAATTCAGTTAAAAGGAGCACTTGAAATTATGTTGGTTCTATCTAATATGAAAATATGTTTTGCATGACTTCACATGTATAATTGATGTCATGTTTATGTTCTCAAGGGCTAGGGAAGGGAAGGGAGGAGGGAGATCATTTGGAACTCAAAAAAATTTTTAATGGATATTAAAAATAAAGTTTTAAAAAAACTTGCATATAAGATAGATGCAGTGGTTTTTCTTTTCATACCCACTGAGAAGGCATACATGTGAAATCATGCAGAACATATTTCCATATTAGCCATATTGCCCAAAAAATGAAGAAAGCAAGAAAATGTTCTTTAGTTTGCATTCGGAGTCATAAGTTCTCTCTGGACATAGATACCATTTTTTCATCAGGAGTCCTTTGGATTGTCTTGGATCGTTGTATCGCTGAGAAACGACTTCCCTCCTATTTTTTTTATAGCACAGTAGTACTCCGTCACAATCACAAGTTGTTCAGCCATTCCCCAGTGCATGAGCATTCCCTCAATTTCCAGTTCCTTGCCACCAAAAAATAAGAGTCACCACAAATATTTTTGTACATAGGTCTTTTCCTTTTCTTTGATCTTTTTTGGGGTGCAAACCTAGTTGTGGTATTGCAGCATCAAAGAGTATAATATATTCAGATTTATAGTCTTTTGGGCATAGTTTCAGACTATTCCCCAGACCAATTCTCAGCACCACCACTCCAGCAGATCATTTCTGATCAGTGTGAGGTGGTATGCTAGTCTTTTTAATTTGCCGTTCTTTAATCAATAGTGATTTAGAGCGCATTTTCATGTGATAATAGCTTTGGGTTTTTTCTTCTGAAAACTTCCTGTTCATATCTCTTGACCATTTATCTGTTGGAGAATGGGTCTTATCTTACAAATTTGACTCAGTTCCCAACATATTTGAGAATTGAAGCCTGAGAAACTTGCTGTAGAAATTTTTTTTTGCTTTTTTTTTTTTTGGAGGGCAGTTGGGGTTAAGTGACTTGCCCAAGGTCACACGGCTAGCTTTTTGTGTTAAGTGTCTGAGGCCGAATTTGAACTCAGGTACTCCTGACTCCAGGGCCGGTGCTCTACTCACTGCGCCACCTAGCCGCCCCTTGTAGAAATTTTTTAAATATTCATTGTGGTACTTTTTAGCAAAAATGTAGTTTAATTGATTATCTCTTGATTTTGCTCTTGCATTGTCTAAGATCATGATTGCTACCTCTGCCTTTTCTACTTAAAATGAAGCATAATAGCTTCTGCTCCAGCCCTTTATTTTAACTCTGTGCGTGTCTTTTTGTTTCGAGTGTATCTTTTGTAAACAACATATTGTTGGATTCTGGTTTCTAATCTCTTCTGCAATCTCCTTCCTTTTTATTGGTGAGCTTGTCCTTTTCACAGTCATAGTTAGACTTACTAACCATGTCTTTCACTCCATTCTATTTTCTTTCGTTAATTCTTCTCTCTGGCTTTTTATCCTCAGAGACTCAAAAGTCAGAACCCTGCCTCCCTTAAGCAGTTTTCCCTTTTATCATACTCCTCAACCCATGTTTCTTATCCCCTTCCCCACTTATTTCCCCATTGAGTAAGATAGATTTCTATACCCGATTCTCTCTTTGAACTAATTCTGACAAAGACAAATTCAAGCATTGCTTGCCATCCCCTCATTTTCTTTTCCAGTATAAAAGCTCTTCCTCGAATCCCTCTTTTGTGAGAAAATTTTTCCCATTCTGTCTCTCCCTTCCCCCTTCTCCAAGTGGATTTTTCTTAACCCTACATTTTTTTTATAGATGATCCCAACATAATTAACTTACACCCATGCCCTCTGTCTATATAGACTCCTTCTAATTGCCCTAATAATATTTAAGTTCTAAGGAGTTACATGTATAATCTTCACATATAGGAATGTAAATAGTTTAACATTATGGAGTCCCTTATGATTATTCTTATATGTTTACCTTTTTGTGCTTCTTCTTAGTCAGTGGTGGGGAACCTGTGGCCTCAAGGTCACACAAGGTCACCTCTAGGTCCTGAAGTACAGCCCTTTGACCGAATCTAAACTTTACAGAACAAATAATTTATTATGAAAAGAGAAGTAAATCCTTAGGTCTTAATAAAAGGATTTATTCTATAAAACAGACTCAGTCAAAAGGTCCCAAGGACCTAGAAGGCCACATGTAACCTCAAGGCCACAGATTCCCCACTCCTGTGTAAGCCTTGTGTTTGAATGTCAGAGCTTCTATTCAGCTCTGGTCTTTCCATCAGGAATTCTGAGAAGTTGTCTTCATTAAGTAGCCTTTTTTTTCCCCTTGAGGATTATATTCAGTTTTTCTGGGTAGGTTATTCCTGGTTGTAATCATCATTGCTTTGCCTTCCAGGATATCATATTTTAAACCCTCTGGTCTTTTAACATGGAAGCTTCTAAATTTTCTGTGATCCTGACTGTAGCTCCACAATATTTGAATTGTTTCTTTCTGGCTGCTTGCAATGTTTTCTCCTTGACTTGGGAGCTTCAAAATTTGACTATAATATTCCTGGGAGTTTTCCTTTGGGGATCTCTTTCCAGGAGGTGACTGTTAGATTCCTTTAATTTCTATTTTATACTCTGGATCTAGGATACTGAGGCAGTTTTCCTTGATAATTTTTTGAAATACGATGTCTAGACCTTTTTTTTTTATTGTCGCTTTACCCTAGTCCAATAATTCTTAAATTATCTCTCCTAGATCTATTTCCCAGGTTAGTTCTTTTCCCTATGAGATAGCTCACATTTTCTTCTATTTTTTTCATTCTTTTGACTTTTATTGCTTTTTGTTGTCTTATGGAGTCATTAGCTTACACTTGCCCAGTTCTAATTTTTAAGTAATTATTTTTTCCAGTGAGATGTTGTACTTTTTTCTGTTTGGCCAATTCTGCTTTTTAAGGAATTCTTTTCTTCAGTGAATTTTTGTGGCCCTCTTCCATTAGGGCAATTCTTTTTAAGATGCTATTTTTTTCAGTATTTTTTTTTGTGTGTGCCTCTTTTAATAACTTGTTAGTTCTCTTTTCATAATTTCCTTGCTTCTCTTTTTTTTCCCCTCATTTTTTCCAGTATCACTCTTTGCTTAACTCTTCCAGGAATTCTTGCTGGCCATGGGTTCAGTTAGCAGTTTTCTTTGAGGCTTTGCTTGTGTCTATTTTCACATTGTTGTCTTCTTCTAAGTGTGTCTTTCTTGTTCTTCTCTGCCACTGTAATAGATCTTTAATGGTCAAGGTTTTTGTTGTTATTTGCTCATTTTTCCAGCCTATTTCTTCACTTTGACTCTTATGTTAAAGTTAGGTTCTGCTCACAGGGGGTGGGGAGCACTGCGCCAAACTTCAGGCTTTTTCATGCTGATGTTTTAGAGCTAGCTCTGGTACTCTGCAAGCTTTCAGTGTTTCCAAGGTGGTGTGACCGGGGGGAAGGTGTTATCACTGTTTTCCTGGTCTGCCCTCTGGTGCTTTTACTGCTCCCATGTGGCAAACAAATGCTAGTGCTCCTCTTGGCCCTGGAACTGTGACCTGATCCTCTGTTCTCCTACAGCTGCAAGTACTAGTTCCTTTCTGCCTTGTGACTGTGACCAGGTTCCCTATTCCTTTGTAACAGACCACAAACACTCCTCTCCATCCTGGATTGCAACCCAGGATGTCTCTGGGCCAAGAGCTACAGAAGCTGCTGCTGCTGCTTTAGCCTGCCACCTTCATGGCCCAATGGCTGTTGCTCCTGCTGTTTCCTGGACTCCTGTGGATCTCATAAGTTGTCTTAGGCTGGAAAAATGTCTCCCGTTGGCCTTTTGTTGGCTCTGCTGCTCCAAGATTTGATTGGAGGCATTATTTTAAAGTTGTTTGGAGGGACATGTTGGCAGAGTTCTGCTGGGTCCCAGATAGTACAAGGAATACAGTAAGAAAGCTTACTGTGAGGCAGCTGATCCAGAACAAAAGGCTTATTTTCCTAAGTAATCCTTCTAGTAAGAGCTAGGTTACTAGTCTGGTTAATCGCTGCAGTTTTTCACTTATTGATATCTGAGCTCCTGAGAATAGCACAAGGAACAAGGGTCAAACTTGGATACATCAAATGCAAGTCAGAATTTGCAAGCTTATCCAAAACCATAAAATCCCAACCAAACTAGATTTATGTGTATATAGGGAAAGGAAGACTAAGACAAAAAGATGAAAAACAGACATCTTACTTTACCATGTTATACAAGAAGTATACATATAACCCTTTAAAACAAATTCATAGCCTAAGGAAATATGCTTAATAAAATAGAGTGCTTATAGTACTCATAATATTGTTAACTTAGAGTGTGTCCGAGAAGCATCCTCAGGGGTCATACTTTGACCTCTTGATCTTATGAACAGAAAACTGAAGATCAGTCCTAGTCACTTCATCTGCCTGTGGATTTGGAGCCTTTATATAGCATGCTTCCTCTGCTGAGACTATACAGCTACTTAGAGCTGTCTCTTGGAAGTTTTGTCTTCAGATTGTCAGATTTAGCTCTGGGTCTGCCTCTTCTAGGAGCCCTAATCTACCTTCATTCCTTTCCCACTTCCCCTATACCCACCCTGGTTTATCTTATTTATTCCTGTATTTGTAGCATTTCCTGTGCAAGGGCTCCTTTGGGGAGAGGAACTCTTTATTTTTCCATTTGTATTCCCCTCCCTTGGCATATTGTCTTCCAGGTAATAGGTCCTTAATAAAGGTTTCTTTAATTGAATGAACCAAATGACTAGTAACTCGATGCTTTTCACCTTGTTTGAATACTGGCTGTATTTTCTCCCTAAATCTGGCAATCTCAGTGTGGCTCATGACCCTGCTCTTAGGGAGTTCATGCTTGATGAAGGTTCTTTGAAGGTTCTCACTTCCTCTAACATTCGCCTTCCTTTTTCTTGCCTATTCACACTCCAGGACACCAACTTCAGGCCCGTATATTCTGAAAGGAGAGGACGGAAAGCTAGTGGCTCATCCCAGCGGCTGATAGCATCCTCTTATGCCAGAAACCTTGTACTGAGAATCCGAGAGGCACAGTCTTTTACACAACTTTCAGAAGAAATCCAAACGGCCATTTACTGGTGTAGACGCAAAAAATTGAAGCATAAAGCCACCTTTCTGGGTAACAAACTTCTCAAAAGTAACCGGCTTAAACACGTGGAAGCTCAAGGTTGCAGGTAGGTCAGATTTAATATATACTTTTTGGGTACAAGCAGCAAATGCTTTTTGCTGCTTTTGTGCATTTTGCTACTTCTTACCTCACTTTTCACTCTCTCATCTTTGATGGATTTTTGTTGATAATTTTTGTTTTTCTATTGCTTAACGTTCCCCTGAATCTTTCCTGCTTTCACACAGTAGGATAGAGGTACTGGGTCTGGAATCAGGAAAATGTGACTTCACATCCATTCTCTGACATGAGTACTAGTGGTATGACCCTGGGCAAGTCACTTAACTCCCCTTTGCTTTAGTTTCCTCATCTGTAAAATGGGGATAACAGTAGCACCTGCCTTTTTAGGGTTTTTATGAGCATCAGTGAGATAATTGTAAAGTGCTTAGCACAGAGCTTTGCACATAGTAAGCTCTTTATAAATGTTAGTTATTATTAGCGTTGTGAATCACCGCTAATCATGATCTACTTTGGTAAGCTTGGGTGGTTCTTTGTTGTGTTGTGCATACTTCATTCCTCAGGAAGACAGCAGAATTCTCTGATGATAGATCAGGTTGACAGATAGCTGCCTTAGGGAATTGTCACCCACTACTGTTGACTTCTTCCTCTGACCCTTAATTGAGGAATATCTCACTTCTGTGGCTCTGATTTTGGAGGACAAGAAACATCTCCCTCCTCGGAGGATCCAGCTCAGGAGGAGCCTCGTATCTGCTTTTAAACTGTCCAGTTGTGTTTGTCTGTGTAATACATATACATACCCTCTGATCCTCTGACAGAAAATCAGGCCTCCCTTTCTCTGCTTCATATCCCCTTTTGCCATACTGAATCTTCACTATGTTTCCTTTAGGGACAGACAGCCTGTGCTGTGGAGAGGCATTCTTTTTAAATTTTAATTTCCCCCTTTTTAAATTGTGAACTTTCAGTTCATGAAGAAAAATATGAAAAAGACCTCTACCTTTTTTGTCCAGCTCTGAGCGAAGGGCTAATATATTTAAATACACTGTATTTCAAAATATAAAAACTATTCTTAGCTCACCATAGTTTGTTGACCTGTTAGAGACCACTGGCATTTTAAGAAGCCTGTAATAAATTTAGCAATGTAATAACAATTTATTTGTGTCCCCTTCTGTATTTTTGTTGGTGGAATTGTGAACTAGTTCAATCATATTGGAAAACAATTTGGAACTACACATACCCGAAAAGCTCCTAATTGTACATTCCTTTTGACTCAAACGTGCCATGATTAAGCCTATATCTGAAAGAAAAGACCCACATTTTAAACAGGATTTATAGTAGCACTTCTTAAAATAGCAAAGAATTAGAAGTAAAAACTAGTCCATAAATGTGGGGACCAGCTAAATAATGTGGTTTATGGATGTAATGGAATGATAAAAAGTGACAACTGCAGTATGGAAGTAATAGTTTGGAAACAGAAATCTAGAGATCACATTGTAACTCATTCAGGTCAGCTAACCTAATATATTAAAGGTGCCTGCTTTGGGGCGGCTGGGTGGCACAGTGGAGTCAGGAGGGCCTGAGTTCAAATCTGGCCTCAGACACTTACTAGCTGTGTCACCTTGGGCAAGTCATTTAACCTTGATAAACCCCAACCAAACAAAAAAGTTCCTCCATTGTCCTAAGTGCTAAGTATGTTAAAATAAAAAAATATAAAGTCCTTGTGCTCAAGGGGCTAATGTTCTTTTGAATTATGTTGTTTCTTCTTGTTTTTATATCATATTCATTTCCCTTCTTCCTTGCCATCCCTTGTGATGAAGAAAAGGAGAAACAACCAAAAAGCCCCAAACAGTTCAGCAAAGCAGGACAGCACATCGAATGGGGATTCTCATTTTTGTCCTTGTCTTCCCTTTGTCTCATACAGTACTCACACCAGGCACTTGGTGTTTATCAAACTGAATTGTGTATTTTGGTTTTCTGTTGACAGAGATGGAAAGAAGGGAGAAAAGAGAAAATAAGTGATTCTGGCAAGTTTTTCCTCTAGCTAATAGGTTTTAAATTTTTTCCTTTTTCTTTTAAAAGCTTGCCCAAGAAATTGAACTGCATAAAAACATCCATCTGTAACTTCCTTTTCCATGGCTTGGGTAACATGTCTTCAAAGTGCCACCTGAGACGAATCAGTTCACAGAATACATTTATAAAGCAGCAGAGGAAACCACAGAGAAAGTTGCAGCCCACTGTTCTAAAGGAAATTCAACACTTTCTTCATCAGACTGAGAAGCTTGGCACAGAGGGAGATGCTAAAAGGACATTCTCAGACCTTACAATTCATAGACCTGAACTGGCATTGAAAAAGAGCCAGCTGTTGGCCAACAGAAATACCAGTCTTATTGAAAATTGTAATGGTGCAGTGAAGTCACCAACGTTGGCTCCAGTAAAGGACAATAACTCTATGTCAGAAACTGTTAGAGACGTGGATGACATTGATGATATTTTTTCTTCGTTAGGAGTTTAGATGTGATATATGTGAAATGGAAGCAGCTCATAATTAAGCCTGCTAGACAGGGCTCCATGTTGTGCCTCTGAGTGGTAAGAGTTCTGCATTACACCCAGAAGCAATGGAGGTATCTGCATCCATGCAGGATTCCTCCCCAGCCCTGAAAGTGACTTTGAGAGGTCTCAGGGCCCCTAAGAGCTTCGACTGGTTTGATTTGTTTACCAAGGATTTGAAGAAGTGTGTATATTTTGCAATAAACTAGGTGCCTAAAACTGGGTACCTGCCTTGTTCAGGACCCGTACACCTAGGCTGGCTCCAGTGCATCCAGTATGTATGCTGTGAAACTGGAGGTTGGAGGTGTCCAAGAGGTCACTGTTGGATTTACTGGCTTAATTATGATATGATGATGTTGCTGCTTGTTATTTTTGTCCATGGGCCATCAAGATTTCTAGCTTTGGGGGATTGTGTCGTCTGTAGAATTGATCACCAAGAAAAAAGTTTGTATTGCCAGTGGTCTTATTACTGGGTCCAAATTAAGTCAGTTTCCATTTTCCCATTTACTCAAGGGTTAAGTGCTTTGAAATGCTGAATCTCTCCCGTATATGAAGTTAGAATATGATTTAGTTATATTTATTTTGTTGGAATAATAGCTTTTTTTGAGTAGGGGCACGGGGGCTGGAGCATTTTATTCCTCTAAAGATTGCAGAAAACGTCAGGCCTCTATTATGAATTTTTTAGCTTTTTGGAACTGGGCAAAAGGGCAGTTCTTTAAGAAGGCTGCATGCACTCCACAATACAACTAGGCCTTTTGCCACTGGACTACGATGACGAGAAGAGACAGTGAGGCCAACTTCTCTGCAGCTCTGCCTCATTCAAATTCAGTTCACACTCAAGTTGGGACATCACATGTGATGTCATTGGTTCTCTTTGAAAACAAAGGACAAACAACAAGACCTAAAGTGAAGGTATCCCACTTTGTAAATGAGGTACTAAGGTGGCCCGGTAGACTTGGAGTCAGAGGCCCAAGTTTGAATCATGCCTCAAATCTCTGACTAGTCTTGTGAGTCTGAGCAAGTTGGCCTGCCTCCTTTGGTTTCCTTCCTCATCTCTAGAACAGGGGATAATAACAGCACTCGCTCCCCAGGGCTGTTGAGGATCAGATGAAACAAGATATGAAAAGTGCCTCCCAAACCTAATCCCATTCTTGCTGTTTCTCACTCCACCCCAGGGGTTCTTAACTTTCTTTGTGTCAAGGCCCCATTAGGCAATCTGGGAAAGTCTGGACCCCTTCCTTCTCAGAAGAATGTTTGAAAATGCCTAAGATAAAATACATAGGGTTGCAAAGGAAGCCAGTTATGTGGAAATACAGTTACCAATATCATCATAAACTTCACAGATCCCAGGTTAAGAACCACCACTATCCCTTTCACCTCCCTTTTCTTTCCTTTTCCAGTTTGCCTGGACTCTGTCTTCACTCCTTGTTAAAACGTCCAGGTTTATCCATCAGTTTTGTTCAAAAAAACGTCTAATACCTTACATGTCTGGTATTGCTGTGGGCCAAGTCTCTGTTAGGTGAGTCCAGTCATTTACATTTGAGCTTTAAAATAAGCACTTAAGGATTAGGAAATTGAACTAAAACCACCTTTACTAATCGAGCATTAAAGGGGCCTATTTTAAAGTTAAAATATCAGAAAATATAATTCTGCATTGCCAAGTCAGGAAGCTAAACCTATAGCAGCTGGAATTTAGGGATAACTTTTGCTGTCATTAGTCCCTGGCCCCCTCCCCAAATCTCTTGGACTTTACTACCACCACCTTGCAGGCTAACAGTCTCCCTGCCACTAAAGAACCAACTAGCCCATAACATGGAAGCCACTGCCTGATTATGTAGGGAGAGAGAGGCAGACTCCCTGCAGCTGCAGACACCGAGGTGGTGCCCCCGTTCTTGACAGGGTGACCAATCTTTTACCACATCAAGGAATAAACTCTTGCATAAGGGACTTTTCTAGATAAGTGAAACGTTGCCTTTTTTCCATTTTCACTCTTTGATGGGTCTAAACTACACATACGCTTCCCGTCCTTAGCAACAGCATCCAAAATATGACTTAACTTTCTCTTAATGATTCTGGCCTTCCCACATCAGTTACTGTAGAATATTTGCCAAGGTAGCTGACATAGTTGGGTACTGAGAGCATGAGGTGCATTAGAAACTTTCTTTGTGAAGAAGCCAGTTGCGCTGCATTTGCTTCTTTTATCTCTCATGATAAAGGCTATCTAGCTGTGACTTGTAGCAGCATGGTATGACTGCTTTTCTGAAAAATTACTGGTTTAAAGACTAGAAGCAGCCCACTTGTAAGCAGTTTTCTTGTCCTATAGAAAATTAGCATTGATGACCTTTGTCAGTTGCATTTATTTCATCACTACAATGGCTCCCTTTGTCTTCTTTTACTATCACAGGACTGATGGGGTTTTTGGCAGTGTGCCCCTTTGCCCTTAGAAGAATCTGTGTTCGTGTATTTGGGGGAGGGTCCACCACCCCAATTCCAAATCTTCAGTACTATGAGATGACAGATCAATAGTTACTTCACTGTTTGGGCTTCAAGCTTCCTCATCTGTAAAGGGAAGGAATTAAGCTAGATGGGCCAAGGTCCCTTCCAGCTTTAATTCTGTGATGCTGTATCGATGGAAGGGAACTGAGCATTTCAACTAAAGCTCTCATCTTGCAGATGAGGAAAACAGACCCAGACAACTGGAGGTGGCTAGGAGGCACAGTGGATAGTGTGCTGGGTCTGAAGTCAGGAAGAGAGAGTTCCAATCTATCCTCATATCTTTCCCAGCTTGATGATCTTGGGCAAGTTACTGAAACTTCTGCCTGCTTCCTCAACTGTAAAGTGTGGATAATAAATGTGCCCACTTCCCAGGGTTGTGGTGAGGATCAAGTGACATATTTATAGAATGCTTTAGCACACTGCCTGGCACCTAGTAGTGCTTAAAAATAAACATTGGCTTCCTTCCAAACAGGTTAAATGATTTGAAACCAATGACACTGAATTTACTGGCTGCAGAGCGAGGACTAGTCTTGACTCCCTAACACATTCTCCTATATCATATGTGGGGAATCCATTTTTTCCCTACAAAGTCTCTTTTATTAATTTATGTTGAGTAAGGTTCATGAATTTAATCAGTGGTAATACTGGCAGACAGAAATATGACAAATATATTAAGAGACACTCACCCAGGCTTTACTGAACATACAGGTGACTAGCAATATTAGCTTTTATCTTGAGGTAAATCTGTTTCTTTGAGAAAGTACAGAAAAACAACAGAGCCGTTGAAAGAAAAAGCTACCAATGTGGTGCCAGTTAGCTTCAAAAGAACAGGTTTGACGTTTGGAAGCTGTAGCCCCAGTCATCAAAGGTTTTTATTGTGGGGTGGCCTGTACCTTTACTGTACATGCACACACAATCTCCCCCGACATGCAGCTAATTCTTTTTTTAAATCAGTTTTTTTCCCAGTTAACAAAAATCAGCTTG
>CM053596.1:247783559-247807290 GCA_028646575.1 Pseudocheirus occidentalis | reverse complement strand
TTCATTATGTCTTCTGAAATCATGGCTGGTCAATGCATTCATCAGAGTTATTAGGAGAGTAAAGTTGTCAAACTATTTTTGCTCTTTAAAACTGGTATTTGACTCACTAGCACCTCTAATGGTATAATTAATCAAGATTCAAAAAAATGGGCCCATTTCATCAACGTAAATTTGTTTAACACTGATATACTCTGTCTCATTAAAGGAGTTCTGAAAGTGCCAGTTTTGTAACTTATAGTTTGATTTTCATCAGCTACATCTAGACTTGTAGGCATTTTCTCACTTTGAAATGTTAAATATGATTCAGACAACTGTAAGAACAGTAACTTGTTTTTCTGGTTAGTGTTGGGCCAAAACGAGGTATACTCTGATTTTTCAATGAAAACAAATGAGAAACAGTCGAAGTGCTGTAAGTTTGTCATTTCAAAATACTGTCATGGTGTAATTGAATTCCTTGGGCTGTGCATGAGATTGATTCTCCTTTCCAAGCTTTCATGTCACAGAGCACAGAGCTAAATTAAAACTGTTTTGATTCAAAAATATGCATTTGCTTTTTTCAAGTATATCATATATATATATATTTTTAAAGTTAATGAGACTTTCTTAGCTTGTCTTTTTGTCTTTCAGTAGATGGTGTGGAAACTATAACATAAGGTGGCTTCTCTGTTAGGTTGAATTTTGTTCTGTAATGGCTTTGCTGGCTAGATTGTACTCCAGTAAATACTTCCCAACAGTTTGTTGGAAGGCCCCAAATTTTAATGAAAAATCTTACTGTGTTAAAAATACAGTTAGCACAAACATGATAAAGTATAGGCATATCAGTATATACCCTTCCAGGTATGCTGTTGAAAAAGCAAACCCTTTTGAACATCTCTGCTTTGTAGTATTTCTAGTGTATAATGGAAAATGTGTTTTAAGCAAATAAGACCAATGAATCCAGTGTGTTCTCAAAGGATGTGCCATGAAACTCTGCACAGCCTGAGACTTTCACATTCTCCGGCTTCTACCCACACCCACAGCTGCAGGATGGTTGCCTTTTCTTACAGATTTGGTATTGGGGAGGTCATGAGAGCTTCAACCATGGAGCTACAAAGCTGCTTACTGTGTTGTAAGTTCTGGGGAAGTAAATGGAGGGGAAAGAGGAGGGGGTGGTGAGAGGGGTGAAGGAATCCCCATGCCTGCAGGGAGGCCTTACTGTCTAGGAGCCCTTCTTTGTTCTCAGCTTAATCAATGTGCTATGATTTCTCATTACAAAGAATACTGAGCCATGAGCAAAACAAATTAAAGTTTCAACTTTTTAAAAAAGATAACTTTTCAAAATAATTGTTCTGAATTGAACAGCAAGATGAGATCCATTATAACCACTTCTCAGGCACTAAAACTGAGGCAGAAATGACTTTGGGAAGATGCAAATGGTCCTCTTGCCATGGTAAAGAGAGACAACATCTAAAACAATGCTGATATTCTGGTTGGCACAGGCCGCCTCTGAGTCTTTAGCCGAGCTATGAGCTACTGATGATGTGGAAGTTTCCTGTTATAGAAGCTATAAAGCACCTCAGCAGATGGATTCCAGAGTACGTCACAGAACTGTAAAAAGAAGAAAAAGAACAACTAGGTATGTCTTCCTCTGAGTAATATCAATCTGAACTTATTTAAACTTTTGAAATTGCTTTTCTGGTCTGTCTTACCTCTTGGGAGTTCCATTTGTGACAGTGAATATTTTTCACAAATGTCTCTCTCAAAAACTTTAAAGGATGCACCAGAGTTCTATACTTAACACTAGGTTACTAGGATCTACTTAACATCTGATCAAACAAATTAATTACCATTACACTCTCTTAATCTTATAACCTTAACACCCTGCCCCATTTCAGCTAATGCTTCTTTAATATCAGAATTTTTAAAAACTTATTTTTAGTGTTAAATTTTTTAAAAATTATTTTATTTTTAATGTTCAGTTTTTTAAAAACGATCTTCCTCTCTTCTGCCCTCTTCACTACCCACTGAGACGTCAAGCGACAGGATATCCATGATAGATTAACATCAGAATTTCTTAAAAGTTAGTGACAGTAGTTCAACTTACCTGACAGGAAACAGCTGAGGAAAGCATCCCTGGGTCTGAGTGTCAACAAATTCTTGGATCTGCAGAACTTGTTTTGCCAGATAACCTTTAGAAGCTTTGTCAATTTTTGTTAACACCATCTATAGAAAGTCATTTCAAAGAAGAGAGTAAAATGGCTGGAAAACATTTATGTGAATCAATATTCTATTGAAAACAATACAATCATAATAACATCTCAGGTTTACATAGCACTTTCTTTACAAAGACCCCGAGGCAGAGAGGGCAAATATTATTACTCCCATTTTATAAACAAGAATATTGCTGCAGAGAGATCAATATTTGCCTAACGTAACGTATTGCCTAACGTAATTGATATTAAGTGTCAGATTCTGAATATCAGTAGATCTACTTTGATTGGGAATCATTCCCATCTCCTCGAGGCATTCTGGCCCACTTAGAGACTGTTCCCACTGTCTCTCTCCCTGGGGTCTCATTCTTTAAGAAAAAAAAAAGCTAGACCGGAGTTCAAAATGAGTAGAATGTTTTGATTTTCAGCTGAAATTGAAGAACTATGATTTTATAAACATCTGTGCTTTCCACAGTAAGGATTTTAAATATTTTATTAAAGATAAATAAATAAATAAATATTCTTGTCATATATGGCTATTTAAAAAATTAACTAAAGGAGTATTCATTGGTTTTGCTGTGTGAGGTAAAAAATGTTGAGACTGTATCTTTATAGGGCTTTTTACATTCAGTAAAGTTGCATGTCTCATTGAAAAAAAAAAAAGGGACTGGGACCCATATGAACAAAAGTATCTATAGCAGCTTTTTTTGTGGGAGCCAAAAATTGGAAACTGAGGGATGCCCATCAACTGAGGAGCAGCTGAGTACGTTGTGGTGTATGAATGTGATGGAATACTATCATGCTGTACATAATGATGAAGAGCGGGGTTTCAGAAAACCTTGGGAAGACATATGAACTGATGCAAAGTAAAGTGGGCAGAGACAGAACACTATACATGATAGTGCTAATATCATAAAGATAATCAATTGTGAAAGACTTAGTAACTCTGATCACTGTAATGATCCATTACAACTCCAAAGGACTCATGAAGAAAAATGCTCTCCATTTATATAAAAAGAACTGATAGATTCAGAGTGCAGACTGGAGCATATTTTTCCCTTTATTTTTCTTGCTTTTTTTTTTCTTCCAGAATGTAGCTAATGCAGAAATATATTTTGCATGACTTCATGTGTATAATGAGAATCATAAATTTTGAATTCTAAAGATATATGAGAAGGGTGTGGGAAGAAGAAAATCTGTAACTAAAAAACAAAATTTTAAAAAGGTGAGGGATGCTATATTTCTCTTGATCATGTGTTATAATTTTCATGAAATTCTTTGGCAAACTTTTAACAATTTTCTCATACATCTCTAAATTTCTTTAAGACTAAATTGTAGGGGCAGCTAGGTGGCGCAGTGAATAGAGCACCGGCCCTGAAGTCAGGAGTACCTGAGTTCAAATCCGGCCTCAGACACTTAGCACAAAAACTAGCTGTGTGACCTTGGGCAAGTCACTTAACCCCAACTGCCCTCCAAAAAAAGCAAAAAAAAAAAAAAAGACTAAATTGTAGTAGGATGTAGGGAGAAGTTAGAACTTTTTTTAAGTATCCTGTGGCTAGAAGTAAGGTTCATTCTTTATTTGCCTTAGATGGAAAGTGAGATTTGAAGCTCTTGTCCAGAAGGTGGGCATGTAAAATTTATAAAAACATCAACCCATTTGTGATCTCTCTGTTGTATGTATGTCTTTAATAGGAGCAACTGGAGCAAGAGGGTAGGTGAGGCAGGAATTCTTCCCATATTTCTCTAGCCCTTTTGGCCCACTAGAGACTACTCCTGATGAGGTCTCGGGTTGCTGGGAGTGTGAGAATGCCAAAGCAGAGTTTCCTGGAATGAATTTATACTAAAGCCTTCTCTTTAGTCAGGTGGCAAAAAGTTTATTGTAACATGTTAGCAAAAGTGGGCAAGGGTCCTTATGAGAGAGTGAGGATAGTGCTGGGGCTTAAGTAGAAAAGGGGCATGAGAAAGGAATGCCAGGGATTCTAATTAGGTAATCTAGGGATCCATGTGTCTTTGGGAGTTATGGATGGGAAAGTATAGGGAGTATACTAGACACTGAGGGAGTCAGTTGTCAGATGCATGAATCTTGGAGATCTGGAGGGCACAGCCAGGGACAAAAATCCTTGGGCCAGGCACCCTTCTGTCTGTTCTGATAGAAGAATGTGTTCTGCAACAAGACAAAGTTTTCTCACAGGACAGGGGTCTAATGAGAAACTGGGAGGCTTCCAGAGAGGTGATCTTAGGGCTAGGGCCCAAGCACCCAATCATTCCCACTGCCTCTCTACCTGGGGGGGGAAGAGGGGGGGGAAAGGTTAGCTTAAAAAAAAAAAGTCCTTGAAATATAGTCCTTTTAGGATTGGTAACATTCAAGAAGGATTTTATTTTGTCCAGGAATTCAATGTGTATGGTCTGGAACTTGTTATATACAATGTTTCTAGAATGTGACAGATAATCTGAATGCAGGTTGTACAAAAATGACACGTGGCTTTACTGAATGTAAAGAAACCTATAAGATACAGTTTCAACATTTTTTGCCCCACACAGCAAAATCAATGAATAATCCTTTAGTTAAGGTGTGTTTGTGTGTGTGTTTTATTAGTTTGGATATGATTTTAATATAAAAAGATTTAGACAAGGAGGAAAAAAGGACTAGTGTCACAGGTCATCTTTTTAAAAGATTTATCAGAAATTTTGTCTCACTTTCTAAAACTAAAGATCTATACGTTTGGCCAGAGGCATAAACCTACCTGCACTGAGACATTTTAGCATTTGTGAATGCAAGCAGGGTGCAAAATAACTTAGTTATCACTCACCACATAGGGTAATGCAAATTCTTCACACATTTCTATAGCAATATTATCAGCTTTTTGAATTCCAACAGCACCATCCACCAACAGAAATGTTCTCGTCAAACTGTGAGATCAGAAACAAACAAAGGTTACCGTAATAATGCTTTCAACTGATTCATCGGCTCTGTTCTGTTCACAACCTCCCACTTCTCAACTCAACAAGCACATTTTTTTCCTTAAACCATTCTCAAGCTATGGTCAGCTGAGAATTCTCAAAACCAAAAATACCATTTCAGCAGGAAATTCAGTCTCTGGCCCTGCCAAAGATGCCACAGTTTAGCACAAGGGTGGAGAACCTACAGCCTGAAGGCCTAAATTCTTTAAGGATTTGTTCAGTAAAATTTGAATTCAGTCAAGAGGCAGGGCATAAGGATTCAGCCCATGTGCAGCCTTAAGGCCAAAAGTTCCCCACCTCTGGTTTAGCACAAACATACTTCTGAATAACTTTACTTCAATTAAACAGAAAGCCAGTGAACGTTATAATACTAGGATTATAGACGTGAACACCTACCAAACACTTAACGAAATACTGCTATATAGACTGCCATCTCAAATGAGCATATGTGACCCAATTTCTAAGGTATAAGTGGTCTTAGCTCTGAAACCTGGGTATCACACATAATACAGCTAACATTTATATAGCACTTAGCCATTATAACATTTATACAGTATTTATACAGGTTTGTAGAGAGATCACCACATGTTATTTGTTCTTCACAGCCCTATGAGGTAGATGCTACTATTATTTCCTTTTTACAGATGCAAAAACTGAGGCTAAAAGGTTAAGGGTCACAGCTAAAGTGTGTAAGGCAGGATTTGAAATCAGGTCACCCTGTCTCATGTCTAACGCCTGATCCACTAGACTCCCCAGCTGCCTCGCGTGTAGAGAGGCACTGGATTTTCAGCTGTTAAAAAGGCAAACTTCGGAAACAGTGCTGCACGTCTCATCAGTACTACAGTGGCATGTCCTCGAAACGTTTAGCCTTTAGCAGTCAAGTATCTTCTGAATGTCTCCCACAAATGTTACTGACACTTCTTCCCATGCGGCAGGAGTCATGTATCTTTTTCCAATTATCAAGTTTGGTTATAATATTAAAAAGTAAATCTAAATAAGAAAAGCAAACCAAACTTAAGTCTTTCTAGACTGAAGAAAGTACTTTAAAGGATTAATTATCTTCACGTACAAACTGAAGCTAATCATGAAATACTGGGATAGTATTTTGGAAAATTACAAGCAGGACAAAAATAAGATTTTACAAATGTCTGTTGGTAATATAACTTTTTTAATCTCTCAGGGACTGAAAGACATGGCTTAACTTTAAAATGATATCTCAATACCATGTACTATGAACTATGTTCTTAGTAAAAACTGGAAGTTTTTCCTTACTTTGGCCTTTCTTTCAGATAAACTTCTACCATGTCGACAAAATCCTTAGGTGCTTTAAAACCATAGCCTGGCATGTCCACCAAAGTAAAATATTTTCCAACTTGGAAAAAGTTCATTTTCTTTGTGTGCCCCTGTTAAAGCAAATGGGAAAATGGTAGATTAAAAAAATATTCCAGATCAAAATGTCTACCTTATCTGAACGTCAAAGATTCTACCATATCAGGGGTAACAGAAATAGAATTAAGAATCAAGGGCCCCTGACACCCATTTCAGTCATTTCTGCATTACTTTAAGTTGATTCTCAGAAACGCTCTCTTTTATTCATCTCCATGAACAGCACTGGGATGAGGGAGCTTTGTTATAGCAGAGAAGGATGGAACGAGGGTCCCACGGTAATTTCCTATTTTCTATCTGGCTCTCTACATAGGTAGGAGATAGGTAGGAGAAAGGAAGATTGGTGGAAGGGTTCTTTCGGAATAGCTGGGTAGGATTTTCTCTTTTACCCTTACTAGCCATGATCGTGGAAGGAAGGTGCCAAGAATCAGGGGATTGGGGCTAAGTAGGGATGAGATAAGAGAGTTGGTGAGGGCAGGGTTATGAGCAAAGGGGTCTGCTTTGGTGCAAGGAAAGAAATTCCCATTGGTCTCAGGAAGGAAAGTTTGTGTGGTAACTTCATTTCTTGTTGTTGGTTGCATCGTTTCATTGGTATCTGACTCTTCGTGACCCCATTTGGAATTTTTTTGGCAAAGATACTGGAGTGCTTTGTCATTTCCTTCTCCAGCTCATTTTACAGATGAGGAAACTGAGGCAAACAGGGTTACCACTGAGGTTAAGAAATGAAAGAATATGTAAAACCAGAGACCGTAAAACAGATGTGGAACCATAAGGGGATTTTTCCTAGAAAAGAAAATGAAGGATGTCCACAAAAGGAAAAAGGTGAAGCAAAGGAAAAACCAATCACCCTGTTTTGGAAAGGTATCAAACTGTTGGTAAACATACTAAAAAATACTAAAAAAAACCCCACAAAAAACCTTTTCTTTCCAAAGTACACAAGTAATAAAAGCATGAAAATGCCCTTCTTTCCTTGCCTAGAGCGAGTTAGCTCATATCACAAAGGAATGGCGTCTACCATCAAAGAACGCAGCCCTTGGAAACTGAAGAGAAAAAGGGTTTTTTGCATTTACAAAACACAGACATGTTCCATTCAGCTTTAAACATTTCAAACATACCGGCTTTTTTGAAACTCTGACTTCAACCTCAGGGGCCAGGGAAAATAAAGCCTTTATTAGCGATGATTTTCCAACGTTGCTTCTTCCTATAAAGCAGACCTTACAGAAAAGAGAATTAATAAAATAACAATATTATTACTGTTAAGAGGGGTTTTTTTCTCAGTTACAAACCTCTGTAAGGACTACTGTTTTTAAGGGTACCTCTCGCTCCCAGACTTAGGGGATGAGAAACTTAAATTTAGTTGAATCTATTGGAAAAGAAAAAAAAAATGCCTAATACTCAAGAATATAGGCACTCTCTACTACAGGTAGAAAAAGCGTTTGGAAGTTACAGCTTTGTAGCATTTCTGATGCATTTCAAGTGTGTTTCTAATATACAAAATAGATTATTTCAACTCAAAACATTTACTAAACATTGCCTAGATGCAAGGTACTGCACGTTTCAAGAAAATTGTCGTTAAAAAACAACATCCCTTGAGCTCTATTTTCTCACCTACACTTTTGGTTGCCTCAGTATTTAATAACCACTGAACATAAATTAGAATCTGAAACTACTTGCAAAACCATTTCCTGCAGGGAAGGATCACAGATCTAAAGCTGGGATAGCTATTCAGCCCCTTCATTTTATAGACAAGGGTACTCAGCCTCTTGAAGATTCAGGGATTTGCTCAGGATGTGTCCCAAAGATCATGTGGCCATGATTCCTTCCCCAGTGACATTAAGCCAGCAAGGTTTTGTTACCTGAATCAGTTCAGGCATTGCCAAATTAATCAGGAAATACAGCACGTATTGGCTTCCTAGCTTTAGGAATGGTGTGCTCCTAGGATACCAAGATAATGCCAACCAAAACGTTAAGCATTCATGTAATTGTCTCAAAGAACAAAACGCTTCATTCTCATTGACTCTTGGTCAGACAGGAGGCCAGCAAAGAATTTTTACTGGAATTCTTTCAGTGTTTGAATTTAAAGATAGCCTTGACTGCTTCAAAAAATATATGACCAGTGCACCAGGGAGCAAGGTACCTCCTCTCCTGCCCCAATTGCCCAGTGATGGCCAAGCTGGGCCTGTAGTAGCAGGATCCTGATCCCTACCCCCAGACCCCCTGCTGGAGGTGATGAGAGTCCTGCCTGGGCCCACCACACCCTTCCCAATAATCAAAGGTCAATGACATAGCCTGCTCTAGCTCCCTGAAATTCACCCAGGTTCATGATCTTCCCTACCACTCCCCTAGGACTCCTTGGCCCTCTCATTGGCCCTGCCCCTGCAGAATAAAAAAACCCTTCCGCCTGCCCTGCAGCTGAATCCCCTTGTATGTATGTTGACACGTTCCATCTCCCCTAATTAGAAAGTGAACTCCTTTGAGGGGGAGGACTGTCTCTCTTTTCTGTTTGTATCCCTGGTGATGGGCTGGCCACGCTGTTCGAATGCAAAACGTACGCTTGCCAAAAAGACCATTTTATGGAGAACTCACACAGGGTGAGCATTCACATAGTGGTCAGAAGAAGCAATACAGGAACACTCAAGAACTCCAGAATTGATTGTGTAACATGGGAGACACTGGCACAGGACGGCTCAGTGTGGGGAACCTATATCAGAGAAGGGGCCGTGCTCTATGAGCAAAGCAGAAGTGAGACAGGTAAAAGGAAATGCAGGATGGGCACATTTGGAGATTCCCCCCCAAATGTTCACACAGACTGTCTGTGCCTGACCAGTGCCGGAGCGCCCCAAACTCATAGTGCTCTGGCCAGCCACAGTTGGACGCGCAGTAACTTGGCTCTGGTACAGTGATTTCACTTTGGTCCTCTTTGAGAATGAAGGACATTAATTCGATCAAACAGCTTCACACCATGATAAGCGCGTAGTAAGCACTTAATAAATGCTCGCCCTTCCCCTTCCAAGTAAGAATCAACCCCTGATTATCATCACTGGCAGAGGAGGAGCCAGTCAATCAACTGATGGAGAGTTATAAACAAACCCTGATGTCAAAACATAAAAATCTTTTGTTTTTAATACCTGAATTACTTTATAACACGGATGGTAACTTTAGATAAATTGTGAGTTAGGACACGTCTCCCAAAATGTGCTTTTATCTATCTAGGTGGCAAGGTGTGCTAGGAGTGCTAGGCCTGGAATCACAAATACCTGTGTTCAAAGCTGGACTGAGACACATACTCCCTGTCACTTTGGCCAAGTCACTTAACCTCTCTCTGCCTCAGTTTCCTTATCTGTGAAATGGGGATAATGGTAGCACCTACCTCCCAGGGTTGTTGTGAAATCAAACAGGATAAGATCTGTCCAGCATCTAGCCCCAGTGCCTACACACACACACACACACACACACACACATACACATACATATGCTGCTATTAATTTTAGGAGGTATTTTGAATGAAGAACACTGATTTAAATGATAGGGGTTAGATCAAAAGAGAGAGAAGCCGAGTGTCATACTGAAATGGGTGCTGGGTTTGGAGTGTGCAGGCCCCACTATTTAATATTTCAACCACCTCCTTTCCTGTTTACTGTCGATGTGACCTTGGGCAAGTTACTTCTCTGGGCTTCAGTTTTCTAAATGCTCTCTAAGGTTCTTTCCAGCTTTCAATCTATGATCTAATGATCCTATGAAGAAAACTGATATGTAATTATATTAAAGAAAATAATGAGACAACAGATAAAAATTTGCTAGTTATTTATAAAATAATTCTCAGAGGAAAATTCCTGTTTCTGGACACTTAAATTAACAAAAGAGAGGAGAATCCTAATGAATTGTGCATGGAACTAAAAAAAAGAAACAAATAAGAAATCACCAACTTAAAAGTCCCAAGCAAGCATAAAAGTAGAAAGTTGAGAATCAAAGAAGAAATAAAATATATAAAACAGAGACCATTGAGCTGATACATAAAATAAAGAATGATTTTCCTACAAGACCAATAAAATTGATAATATTAATTCAATCAAAAAGAGATGAGAGGAATGGAATAGCTATAGGTATGCTTTGAAAAGGAAAAAAAAAACCATCAGTGAATGATTTAAAAGTAAGCAGAAGCCAGCAAAAGAAACTTGGGAAGGGAGCAGAAACAAGTAGAGTGGTGTTAGAATTACTACATAAATTTTAAAAATACAATAAAAAAGGAAAGTGCACGTAATAGAAATTCACAGTGTTCTATGCAGACCTCTTTTTTTTTGTCCTTTGTATGGGGAGATACTGATATTTATTGATTTTTATCAAGTTCATAATAATAAAATGAAAATTAAAACAAAAGTCAAAGTGCCAAAAATAATTAGAATTCACAATGAAAAGGAAATAAAAGTAAAATTATTATGCCCAATCATATACTCCCAAACCTCCCTGCAAACAAGTGAAAGAGATGAATATTTATTTAAAAAATATAAAATGTCCAGTTTAATAAAACAGGACATCCATTTTCTATATAATCTAATTATAAATGAATTCAAAAAGAGGTGGGAGGGCTGGCCTGCAAACTACTGGAAGAGAAGTAACGTCCAATGAGTCCTGGAAAGGAACACAGAATGTGAATGAAGAGTGGTAAGAGAAGTCTGACAAAAACGTCAGTAGTCGGAGTGTCCATCTGGGTTTATACGGTCTAGCCTAAAAGCAACAGAGAGTCACCCAAGATTACTGGGCAGCAGGGAGGTGCCACCAGACCTGCCCTTGATGAAGATTATTTCAGAAACTGTGCGGAAGACGGCTTGAAAGTCTGGAAGCGCCATGACAAGAACCGGGCTGCATCATGCTTTAAAAGCCAAGTATTGTTTTAAGAATGAGCAGATAAGTTATTCTGAATATTATAAGTATCCAAATTAGCTATAAAGTATGTATGAAGAAAGATGCCGTCTGAGAAAGAGCTGACGGATCTATGATCGTACGATCTACCATCTAGCTATCTATGATCACATGATCCTATCTATCTATCTATCTAGAGACCCCTGACATTGAACGTATCTAAGCCTGTTTCAGTCTAATCATCAAAGAAGAGGTAAATAAAATAGAAAACAGAGACTACTGGGCCTATACATAAAGAACTATTTTCTTTCTTTTTTTCCTTTTTTTTGGGGGGGTGAAGTGACTTGCCCAGGGTCACACGGCGCGCGCGCGTGCGTGCGTGCGTGTGTGTCCGGACTCGACATCCACTCAGGCCCGGGCTCGATCCGTGGCGTCACCCGGCCGCCCTCCTAGGACATCAGGGCAGGTCCAGCCCAGAGGAGGCTGGGGGGGAGGGGAGCGACGACTCCGGCCAAGCGGAAAGACCCCTGACCCACCGGGACATCACCTCTCCTTCCTCCAGCGCCCTCGACCCCTACAAGGTGGGGAAGGGAGGAGGGGCTTGGTAAAGAAAGCGTGACTCGGGATTCCAGGGTCACCGCTACCTTCAGGAGCCTGAGAGGCAGGCAGTGCGGCAAAGCCGGGGCGCGGCCGGACTCGGGCTCCCTAACACCTGGGGGACCCTCACCGGGGGTGCCATCACATCTCTGCGGGGAGACTCCTGAAACCCCGGGGCTGGAGAAGGATCTCCCCCTTCCCGCCTCCAGTTTGATGACGTCACACGCACCGAGAGCGGTCTCGCCTCCCACGCGGCCGGTGACGTCACGTGACTGAGGGCGTGGCTTCATTTATAGGATCCCGCTCCGCCCTACCCCTTTCCTCCCAGGTGGGTGAAAGCCGGCATTTACAAGGCAGTTGACCAACATCTGAGCCTCACGACCACTCCGGGAGAGAGGCGGCATTATTTAGGATCCCCATTTTTTCAGATGAGGAAACTGAGGCCAGGAGAGAAATGAAGTGTTGGATTTGAACTCGGGTCTTCCCACTCCAAATCCAGGCCCCTACCCCCCGCCGGCTGCTTCAGATAAGCTCCCTGCCTCACGTGAAATGGGGGCAACCCCACCCCCATCGGACCGCCTCAAAGGGCTTCTGGGAGGAACGGGGTCCCAGGGCTTGGAGCCAGTAAGACGCTTAATAGCTAGGTGAATGTGGGTAAGTCGGTTCACCTCTGCCTCAATGTCCTCATCTGTAAAATGGTATAATAATAGCTCCTCTTTCCCAGGGGCGCCGTATCCAGTGGGTTAACACATCCAACCTTTGAGTACTACGTAAATGTGAGCTGTCACTGAACATCTATTTGGCTATGAAGTCTGGCTGGGCATCGGGTACTGCTGCGTGTGGAAAGGCGTGGCGGCTGGACGCGACTGCGCTCCCTCCTCTTCCCTCCCCCTTCCTCCCTCCCCTCTCACCTCGGGGCGGGAGGAGTTGGGGGCGTGGTCGAGGCGCTCGGCGCTGCTGACATAGTCGATCCGGTGACGAGGGGCGGGGCAGAAAACGGCCTCGGCTCTCTCGATGTCCTCCAGGCTCGGGTCAAACGTCCGCACGTGCAGCTTGGCGCTCACCCCGGGAACCATGCAGCGCTCCAGCTCCTGCAGGGGGAACACCAGCCCCTTCTGCTGCCGTTCGGGCAGCTGCAGCACTTGGGAGACAGCTGCCGGCCCAGGCTTCGCTCGCGCCCCTAGTGCCCGCCGCTGGACGAAGCCCGCCAGTGCGGCCGACAGCCCAGGCCGCCTCATCTTGAACGCTGGCCGCGGATCCACGGCGCGCATGCGCGGGGTTCTCGCACTGCCTCCTGGGAGTCGTAGTCTTTGCGCAGCTCCTCCCGACGATCCCCTCCAGCCCCGCCTACCACCTCTTGTGAGCAAGAGTTTAGGGCTGCCCCGGAGCGGAGTGAATGCCGGGCATCTTCTTACCCTTCCTTCGATCCCGCATCCTCTCCGATGCCCAGTCCTGCACATTCTCCCTGTTTGCCTCGTCTGGTTTATTTCTCTTCTCTTCCGGGTGCGAGCCCTCGTTCCCTCCGCCTGCACTACTTTGTTCCCGTAATCTGGGGGCAGTCGTCCTGCCCTGGTGCCTCCCCTCCAGTCCGGCCTCCGCACCTTTATCAAACTCATCTTCCTGTAGTGCTGATCTGACACGTCCTCTCTCTGTTCAGTCACTTCCCTCGGCTCCAGACCACTCAGACAGCGACTATTACTACTGATGCTCAGTTTCGTCTCGCTCTTTGTGACTCATTCAGGGTTTTCTTGGCAGATGCTGCAGTGGTTGCCACTTCCTTCTCCAGCTCGCTTTACAGATGAGGAAACTGAGGCAAACAGCGTCCCGCAGTTTTAAGTATCTGAGGCTGGATTTGAGCTCGGCTCCAGGGTGCAAATAAAATACTCAAAGCTCTTCCTAAGAGGATCTCTTCCTACCTTTCCAGTCTTTTTACACCTTAACCTCCTTCCAGTATCAGTGGCCTCCTTTGCTGGGCTCAGTGTAGGTCACACTCCATTATCCACCTCCATCCCCATGCCTAGAATTCTTGCCCTAGTCTACAGGCTTCTGTGACTTCTTTCAAGTCTCAGCTAAAACCCCCACCTTCCCCAAGCAGCTTTTCCCAGTCTCTGTTAATGTGAGTGCCTTCTCTGCGACATCATCTTCAATTTATCCTATGAATGTACGTTACATGCCGACTCCCCATTTGATGGTGAGCACCTTGAGGGCGGGGACCAGGGTCTTGGTTTTGGTTTGTTTTTTCTTCCTTGACTTGCATCCTCAGCACTGAGCAGAGGGCTTGGCACATAGTCAATTCTCAATAAAAGCCTCTTCTTGAATCACAGTGGAGAGTATAGTGGACAGAGGGCTGGACTGAGAGTCAAAAGCTCAGTTCCCACATCTCAAATCTACTTGTGATCTTGGACAAAGGGTTTAAAAGGCCAGGCCCTCCTTGTCAAAGGAAGGGGTTCAACTTAATGACCTCTGAAGTTTTGCTCAGTTCTAAATTTATGATGCTCTGAACTGTGACATATGACAGGCTCTATCCCTGACCAAGACTGTGAGAGGTACCTAGCAAGTCTGGTGGCTTTTAGGAAGCTCTTGCTGAGGTCTGGAGGTATTCTCACAGGAAGATTTGCTTAAGAAATTAGTTAGTTCCTCAAAATCTGCCTTCTGTTTCTCGTAGATATGCTGATGGTTAACATCCTAGCTATAAATATGCACTGAATAGAGGGAACAAGAAACCCTGAAGGAAAAGGGCCTGATGAGAAATGCCTGTTGGTTTCTGCCACGTTCCCTCCCTGGCCTTCTGTCGAGTTTAGAGATGTCACAAGATGATCCATGAAGATCAAAGCCAAAGACTGACTTGCACAAATACTCTAGAGTTGTTTCCTGTCATCATACAAGAACATTTTACTTCAAAAAGCAATATTCTCACTGGTTAACTGTTTGATGTTCTAATTAGTCCATAGTACAGTAGGGAAATGGGTATCTTTGAAACTTTCTTTGTGTTCAGAAAAGATCTAATGAGTTAAACAGCAAACTTTGCAGATGTTTAAGGAAAATGGACCAGTAGCACAGTGAATAGAGCACCAGACCTGGAGTCAAGAAGACCTAAATTCAAATCTAGCCTCAGACACTTAACTGGGTGTGTGACCCTGGATGAGTAACCTAACCCTATTTGCCTCGGTTTCCTCATCTGTAAAATGAACTAGAGAAGGAAATGGCAAACCTCTCCAGCATCTTTGCCAAGAAAATCCCATACAAGACTGAAAAGCAACCAAACAACAACAAAGAAAAGTAGGGTATAATCTTTTGCAAAGCTATCTTCAGGATTGATACTGAATAACTCATGGTATTATAGATGTGTACATATATATATATATATATATACATACACATTCACACATGCATATATATATATATATATATATATATATATATGTATATATATATGTATGTATAAGACTACAGAAGCTACTTTGTTTTAATCAAAGAAGCCATATATAGGACAAACAAGAAATAATTAAGGAAAGGCACTAAGATTTTAGAGGGATTTGGAAAGTCTTCCTGTAGATTGTACATAGGTTCCCAAAGTGGGCAATACTGATGGGGTGCTGAGGTACCTTTGTAACATCTGGAATGCTTTTGTCTGTAACCTCAATTTGTAACATCATATTTTTGTTGTTCCGGTTTCTCTGTAACATCAGTTTGTAATGAGCCAAGTTGTAAAAGCACACTTCCCCCAGCCACAAAGACATTAACTCTGCCTCTCCCCTACCCCCAGCCTAAAAGTTTTTTCCCTGAGCCAGCAGTCTGCCTAGCGACAGTTCATTAATTGTTTAGCCATAGCCATGAATATATCACCCAAGTATTTCATAAACAAACTCTTTAGTTTAGAGACCTCCTTTGTTCTAAGTGGCCAGCTGCACCCAAAAACCTTGAACAACACTATCAGAAGAGATAACTCCCTCCCAATATGGTACCTCTTGAAGCCCTAACCAGTCTAGCTTCCAAACTTGGACAATCAAACCTATCTTCCCAACAGCCATACTGGGCCTATCTCATTCATCCTTGACCAAAAGTAACCTAATGATGTGTCAGAGGCAAAAATCACACCTCCTGGTAGCCCCCTCCTCAGGCTTTCTCCCAGTGAATTATGGGCAATATGCCTACACAGTTGCTACAAAACTGCATGTCCCTTTAAGCACTGACCATTCCTAAACTCCTCCAAACTCCTCCCTAACTCCACCTTTACCCACCTAGTTAGCATAATTAACCCCTGACTTACAGGTTTATGGCTTTAAAAACTGTGTTTCTGGTCCCTGCACTTTGCAGCTTCCCTTAACCTTTTCCTGCCTACTGCAAAGTGAAACATTAAACTTTATAACTCTTATATTTAACTTATAATTAAACATTAAACTTTATAACTCTGCCTTAGATCCCTGCAGCTTGCAGGCAATCCTTAACCTTCTCCTGTCCACTGTGAAGTCAGCAAAACTGCCATTTTTTGTAACTCTGCCAAAAGATAGCTTGAGTCCTGCAAAATTCTTTCCAGACAAGAACCTTCAAGGGATTCATTTTGAGATCCCTCTGACACCCACCTCTTCCAAATCTCTTCATTTTGGCAACCCAGATGGGACTCCTCCCACTCAACCTCTTCAATACCACCACTGGGGGGCACTGAAATGTTGGGGAGAGTTGGAGGTAGTGGGGGTGGCAGTAGCCTGCCAATTGAGAGGGTATTAAATTGAGGGGGTATTAAATAAAAATAAGGGGGCTATGGAAACATAAGGAAAGAAGATAGGAAAATTTTATCTTTTTATTTTTTTGGTGCTTTTTTTGGAGGGCAGTTGGGGTTAAGAGACTTGCCCAAGGTCACACGGCTAAGTTATTTTTTTTTTTTTTACGTTAAGTGTCTGAGGCCAGATTTGAACTCAGGTCCTCCTGACTCCAGGGCCGGTGCTCTATTCACTGCACCACCTAGCCACCCCCTGATAGGAAAATTTTAAAAAACCATTTGTACATGTTTCATCTGTTGTGTAACAGTGTTAAAGTTATAGTAATTACATTATTTTCCAAATAAACACACAAAATACAAGTTATAACCAATCAGTGGTCAAGTCTTCCAACAAGTCTTAACAAGTAAGTGTTGGTAAGTGATAGTAGCACATTGTTGGGAAGTCCAGCATGCATCAGCTGGAATGTGTTCATGTAATGATTTGTTTACAGTATGATACTATACAGTTATATGATGCAATACTGCATCAACAAAATTTCAATGCAGGAGAAAACCCACAAATTTACAATAAATTATTTAATATGCACCATTTAAAGTATATATTTTATATTTTTTGAAGTGATGCAAATTTTAAAAACAATTAAAGGACTAAAGAAAATAGATTTTCAAGGGGTGCTAAATAATTTTTTTTAAGGGAGCAGTAGGCCAAATAAATTTGGGAACCTCTGCTGTAGAAGATGGGATTTTAGCTGAAGGAAGCCAGAAGGTGGAGATGAAGGGGAGAGAACATTCGAGACATAGGGACAGCCAGAGAAAATGGTGCCAAGAGATTCCAGTGTCTTGTTCTTTGAACAGCTAAGAGGCCATTGTCATTGGATCAGAATATGTGACCTGGAGTAAGGTGTATGAAGACTGGAAAGGAAGAGAGGTCTTGGTTAAGAAGGAATGTGAATACCAGATAGATGATTTTGTATTTGATCTTGGAGGTATTAGGGAGCCACTGGAATTTACTGAGTAAGGGGATATATGGTCTGACTTGTACTTTAGAAGATGGATTGGAGGGGGGAGAGACTTGAAGCAGTCAGACCTATCAGGCAAGAAAAGGCAGGTTAGAACATGGGACTGGGAGGCAGGAAGATCTGAGATCAAATCCTTCCTCAAGACACTAGTTGTATGACCCTGGGCAAGTCACTTGACCTCTGACTGCATCAGTTTTCCTTCTCTATAAAATGAAGATATTAATAGTACTTGTTTCCCAGGGTTATTGTCAGGATAAGATGAGAAAATATTTATAATGTACTTAGCAAACCTTAAAGTGGTATATAAATGATTAACTATTATAATTATCGTAGTTATCATTGTTACTTGTCAGATTCCCCCAAGTACAATGCAAACTTCTTGAATGCAGGTACTATTTTTGCTTTGTTTTGTTTTCTCAGTATCCCCTGTACTTAGCTTATAATAGGCGCTTAGTAAATATTGAATTGCACTGATTTTTAAAAAAATACTTATATTTTCTGGTCATTTTAATTCTGAATTTGACAAAATTATAAACAATTTACTTAATAAGAAGGATGTGATTGCTTGCTACTAATAAAATGTATGAGAAAAATATTTTTGCAATATTGCAAAATATACAATAACTCACTTGGTAAGCTGCTTCACAATAAATTTTAGCTTATTATGTAGGCCAGAATTTGGAGCTATCACTTCAGCTAATGACATTTTTACTTAATATGAGTGGATTTATTTTTAAATTGGCTCATATGTTAACCCAAATGAATCATTATATCCAAAGTATTTTAGTGCTTTATAAATGCAAGCGATTATGAGTTGTTGTTTGTAAATACCTTTGAAATTTTTGCCATGATAATGAAAATAGGCACTTTAAAAAATTTGGTAGGATTTATTTGATAGGATCAATAGCACTAAACCTTTCTCTATTGGAAATTTGATAGCCTTCTTATTTCTTCATCTTTTCAGATTTTGCCAAATTATACACAACAAATATTTATTCTAAAATTTTTCTAGTAAAAGAAAATGAGGGATAAAGTTAGTTATATGAATGTCCCATCTGACCAGTTATGGGCCTTATGTCTTGGGCTGACTTTCTTCATATAGTTTTAACTGAATCAAAAAGGGCTAAAAGGCTAGAACAGAAATAATGGTGAGGTGGGCAGTAGACACAAATTCTCAAGAGAAGAGGGAATAGCAGCTTGGGGAGCCTCTCAGTTCTTGGCCTGCCCTTCCTTTCTCTTCACCCTTCTGCTAGTAATGAACAGGCAGTCTGTGTTGATTGGAGTCACAGAGGTCTCCCAATGAGCCAGTCACACTGAGAAGTGGCTAGAGGATGGATCAAAGATTACTAGCAGTAACAGAAAAGTAAATGGAAAAGTAAAATGTACTTTTTGTACAATTGTAAAAGTAATTGTAAAAGTAAAAGTAAATTGGAAAAACAGTAACATTAGGATATATTAGGGATATATGAACAGTTTTCAAAAAAAGAATTTCAAATTACTGATAATTGTAAACAAAATATCTCTATATTGCTAATAAGAGATAAATATTAAAATAACTCTGAAGGTTAATATTATATTGATCAAAGTAGCAAAGATGGGAAAGATCAAGACAGTATCAGAAAGGCTACGTGAGGACAGACACGCCAGGACAATGTGGGAGCTGGGAATGGGTCCAACCATTCTCGAAAACAGTTTGGAGTTCAGCAAGAAAAGTCACTGTCCCCATTGATTCAGTGATCTGACTACTGGGCATATTCCTTCCATCTTGAGGGCAGGTGGTTGTGTGTTAGGGGTGCTACACCCTCTTGACCTAGAAAATCCACATAAAATGTTTTTGGTTCCCCCTTCTTACCAGAGAAGTCGGATTTTTTTTCTTTTTCTTTTATGGGGTGTTTACAGTGCCTAATTGTAAAATTTGGGTTAAGTATTTGACTATAGGCTCTGTCATCTGGTAGCCTTCAGTTTTGACAAAACTCCCCCCAATTTCCCATTTAATTTCTTATGTCAATACTCAATATATCAAAACCTTGATGTGGAAAGTCATGATGTAGAAGGGATAAGTGTGATTCAAAGAGATCAGAGAGTAGGGAGCCTATGAAGTTTGGTGCCGGCCAAAGTACATTATAAAAATGAGGGGTTTATTGTTGGCATGTGTACATAATAAAGGTAGAAATGTGGGCCTGGACAGAAAGTGAATGCCTTACCTTTTTCATTCACCTTTTGTTTTTGCCCAACTTCACTTGCAGACCAATCAAAGACTATCTTAACAGTTAGATGGACTGGATTGTCCTGGTCTGTATCTGGTTCTTCGGTTTTTGTTCTTGATTGGGGTTTATTATTTTTTTTTCCTTTGGGGGTGGGGAGAGAGGGAGGGAAGTGAAGATTCTTTGAAATTTGCCTGTTATAATGATATCCCTACCAAATCGGGATATAATAGGAATTAAAAGGAATATCTGAATCCTACATCAGATATTTTTCTGGGACCCTGCATATGTCAGTATAAAGAAGCGACCTATTCTAACCCTAGGAGCATTCTGTGTGCTTTGCTAGGTCTTCTTATCTAGGGTCATCCTAACTTATAGGTAGCTATGGGTCATGATCCCATAAACCCGCAGTTTAAGAAGTGTTGAAGAATTTACCAGTGGAAAAAGTTTAAGAAGCCCAAGACTAGATCATGGCTGAGCAACCACAGCAGCTAACCAGGAGAGTGGAGCTATTAAACAGAAGAGATCAGAGAAGTGATACCTAGCAGAAAGCAAAAAGATAATATCTCTGTAGGATATTAGCACCTCTGAAGGTGTGAGCTCCCCCAGCTATCAGTACATCCAAGTAAATCTGTTTCCTATGACTCACACACAATATACTTTGGCCGTTATCATGTGCCTTATTTTTTATGTATGTTGCTTATATGTGTGCCCTCTATGACATCCTGTGTGCTTTCCCCCTTGGTGGTGTGGTAATCACTTTTGGGACAGTGTACCTCTTATTTTATTTGCTATGATGTTTGATTATATCTTTTGTTTTGAACAAATGGATTCTTTGGTTGACTGGTAAAAGTAAATGCATTGTTGGTGGTTTATGAGCTATGGTTTTGGGTAGTGGCAGACCCAATAGCTTTCTCAGGGGCCTGTGAGTGAGTGGTTGGTTGGTTGCCCTAACTGCTACAATGGTCATTTGATAGTTGACAAATATTTATTTAGCTCTACTATGTGACAGGAACAGTGCTAAGTGCTGGGGATACAAAGAAATATAAAAGACAAAAAGAGAGGCCCTATATATATTATAAAATACTCAAAGCTGCATTTATTTGTAGTGGCCAAGTCAAACCACCAAAAAAAAAAACCCAAACAGAAACCAAAACCCAGAACAAAAACATGGAAACATGTAGATGCCCATCAATAGAAGAATGCCCATTAATAGATGCTCATGTATAGAAGATGGGTGCAAGGTACCCATCGTTTGTTCAAATGACCAAATTGTGGCATACAGATATAATGGAATATTAGGGTCACAGAATCATGACTTTTCTACAGCTAAAAAGGCCTTAGTGATCATCCAATTCAATCCTCTCATTTTATAGATGAGGAAACTGTGAGAAACACGCTTGTGGGGATAACTGGTCTTCCCAGTTGGGGTCGGGGAGTTAGCCCTGACAAGCTTCTGGGGTCCACTGCTTCCCTGGGGGCTCTTAGGAAGATCCTCCTGATATAGCCCTTAATAGGACAAGCCCCTTCTTACTGAAGGAACTCTGAATCAGAGTGGGCCAAGGAAAGCCTTCATTACGCTTTTGAGAGAGAACGGGTGTAGTATTCACTAGGAACAGCTACAGCAATATGGAGGAAGGAGTGAGGGTAACCAGTTCTTCCATTCCTGGCAGAATTCAGGTTGTTTTACCCCTCATTCCCTCATGTAGATTATTCAGATTATCTAGGTATGGCAGTGGTAGGTAGTGAAGATACTTGTGCCCTGGGCATGACCCCTCAGGCTTGGACCAGTTTTTCCAGTCTAACCTTTCTAGTCCAGCAGGAGCCAGGATGGCCAATGTCTTACTAAAATCAGATAAGTAAGCTTCCCCACAGCTATTGATTATCAACCAATAACTCTAGTGGGAGCAAAACAAGATACCATACTACCCCCTCGGACAAAACCAGTGCCCAGAAAAATGAAGCAGCTTTCTCAAGTTTATGAAATAGTGAAGAGTTGAGCTGGGGGGTGAGCTTGTCCTACTGACTCTGAAGGTCGGTGATCTTTCCATTATAACACTCTGCAGCTCAGAATGAATAATGAAAAGGAAGGAGCCAGAAAAGCATGATATGACTTAAATGAACAGATACAAAATCATGTAAGCAGAACCAACAGAACTAGTGATACAAAGAGAGTGTCTGTTACCTCTGGAATGCCTCAGGCTGCTTTCCATCCTTGATCCTATCTTAAACTCCATTCCTGGCCACTAGTCACCCCAGCCTTCTGGCCCCTCCCATTAAGATCCTCCCCAGATCCCTCCTCCAGTCATCCCAGACTACTTGGCCACCCCTAGATCTCTCTCACCGTCTTTCCGTATATAAGATCCATGTCAGCATCATTAAGATGCTCAGATTCAATCTGGCCCACTCTGCATTAGCTTTGCCAATGCTTAAATTCCTTAAGAGTCTAGCCAATGTAGAGATTTTTCAAGAGTCTGATTTAGTACCTACCTTGAACTCTCCTTGAATCTTCCCACTTGATCTGGCTATTCATGCCCAAATCTGTTACCCTTAACCTAGACTAGCCCTGCATTGTCTGTTACCTTCAGATTGCCACTGGCTACTTCCCACCCTTGATCCCATCAAAATCCTATTTTCTTGGTTCTTGGTGTCTGACTTCTAGTTATCTCAGCTACTGTCCATTCCCATCAAGACCCTCCCTAGACCCCACCCCCATCCCTCCTCCAGCCACCTCAGACTACTTGACCACCGCTGGATCCCTCCCACAGTCTTTCTCTAAGATCCATCTTACCTCTATTAAGGTACTTAGATTCAATCTAGCTCAGATTCCATCTGGACCACTTGTCAATACAAGCATCACAAATGCTCAGATTCCTTAAGAGTCTACCCAATATGGCATATCTTTAATAAACTTTGTTTTTCTTTGGCTGAAAGAAGGCTTGGGTTGAATTCATTTGGGCAGGACCTGTGTGTTGCTATTTCAGGGTCTGGATACCACTAAGCCTCAACAGGATCAGATATGTTTGGGGGTAGAATGAGGGAGAGATGGTGGTTTAAGGGACGGATGGTGGAATAAACACAAAAGACAATAATGAGTTGCCTACAATATGAAATCTACTTTACTTAGCCTTGTATTTGAGACAATCTACTAGTGTGGTGTTAGAGGAAAAAATGGTGGATTTGTAGAAGAAGGACCTGGGTTTGAATCCTGACTCTGCCACTTATGGGCAAATCATTTAATCTTTCTGGGCTGCAGTTTCTTCTTCTGAAAAAATGAGGGAATTGAACTAGATCTCCCAGGTCTAGGTCCTATAATTAGGAGGCCCTTTCTCTCCTACTTACATCTCACCACCCTCCAACGTGTCCACTATGCTCCGCTGCTCTGTTTGACTTGTCTTACCAACTCCTGTCTGCAAGCCTTTGCTCTTGCTATTGTCCCCATCTGCAACACTCTCCCCTCCTCTACACCAGTCTTTAGCTGTTATTTCATTATTATCAGAATGAGAACTCACTGCTTGTAGAAGGTATTTCCTAATTAATGCATCCATTCTGATCTCATCTGTTCTCTAATTCCCCTTAAAATGTATGTGACCGTATTACCTTGTGCTTGTTCAGACACTGCCTTGTACCTGTCCTTTAGTTATTTTCTGTCTCCAAGTAGGCTATAAGCATTTTGAAGACAGGGCTTCTGTTTTACATTAAAAGGTATCTATAAGATGGCGGCGTAGAAGCAGCAAAGCACCGCAGCTCCCACACAAACACGCTAAAAAACTCATAAAATGGGACGCTAAACAG
>CM053596.1:247763621-247783059 GCA_028646575.1 Pseudocheirus occidentalis | reverse complement strand
CTCTGTCTCCTGACTTCCTGAGCTTCCTTCAAGTCCCAGCAACAGCAACAAAACCCCCCTATAAAATTGTCTTTAATTCTAGTGTCTTCCCTCCGTCCATTATTTCCAATTCATCTTGTCTATAACTTGTCTATATGTACTTTTTTGCATGTTGTCTCTCCCATTAGACAGTGAGTTCCATGAGAACAGGGATGGTCTTTTGCCTTTTTTTTCTCCTTGTAACCATAGTACTTTGCACTATGCCTGACACACAGGAGATGCTTATTAAACTGTTGTCTTGCTGACCTTTACTGTTTTAGAGCTGTTAACTAAAACTAGTAAGAGCTTTCTGAACCACATAGCACAACATAAATGCTATAAATTATTATCATTAGGGAAAGGAGCTAGATTCTGATTCCACTGATATAGGGAACTCCCAGGTGAGGAAACTGAGTTACTTTCTCTGTAACTCAGTAGTTTAAGAGATCTTGCCTACAGCACTGAGAAGAAGAGTGACTTGCCCAGTGTCACAAAGCCAGTGTGTGTCAAAGATAGGAATCAAAGCCAGGCCTTCCTGGCTAGTTTGGGCTACTGTTTAGTGCTTGGAGTAACTCTGCGGCTGTTCTGCTAATGTACATTTATTGGGTTAAGTGGTTTTTTTTTTAAGTTCCTGAGACCAATATCCTTGATAGTGAAGAACACATGATACTGTAGTAGAGTTTTATAAGAATGAGTGAATGAATGAAATGTGAAATAAATGAATTATTGTGGATTGATTATTTCAAAAATTCTATCACAGTGCTGAGCTATCATTGCCTATGAGCATTTTGATTTTTGATTTTGATATGGATTATGATAGTTACTTATAACCTGAGTTAATGGGAAAAGTTTTCTTACCTCAAGCAATATGGCAAGCAATAGAGTTGGGTTTTCAATAGAGTGACTTGAAAGAAAATAGATCTAAGCAATTTATAATGTTTTTCTTTAAATATTTTAATTTATCTAATTTTAAACATCTACACATTTGTAGGAATAGCCATGGAGTTGTTCATAAATTATTGTAGCGAATTTCTCCCTCGTATTAAGGCTAAAGTTTCCTGTTTCAGTTAAATCCATTATTTCTATTTATGAGTCATTAATTTTGAGGAGGGCTTATCTAGGGTGTAGGTAATTCTAAGAGACGCATTTGCTTTTTTTCCTTTTTTCTTTTTGTCTTTGTCTAATTTTCATCTTCCACTAGAGGTCAGGCAAGTAGCAAGAAAAAGGAGGTGAAATGCAAACATTGACTGTACTGCTGAAGTCCTTCAATGCCTCTCAACCTGTGGTAGAGCTGACCCTTGCTTTTTGAAGGCTATGCTCAACACAGGGCAAGCTTGGCATGTAGGAAGCTGGTGGGTTTGGGAGGATGAATCGGGCAGTGGTTTATGCTTTGTCTGAGGACTAGATTGAGGAGCACTTTCCCTGATTGGCTGTAGGCTAATGAATATTTTGGTTATAGTAAGTCTTGAAGAATATATTTCAAGCTTTAGAATAGAAGTTCTTAACCTGGGCTCCCCAGGATCTGTGAATTTGGATAGAAAAAAAATTACACATGTATTTCAATATAGTTACTTTCCTTTGTAATACTATGAATTTTATTTTATTTTTGCATTTAAAACCATTATTTCAAGAAAGAGTCCACAGGCTTCACTTGATTAAGAGTCAATGACACATGAAGTAAAGAATTCCCATGTTAGAAGAACTGCATGAATGGAAATGGGGGTGGGAATGGGCTGGGGAGTCAGTGTCTGAGGAAAGAACAGACTCTTGAAATAATGGAGTAAAAAAGCATCTGTCAAAAAGGGTGGGATTCAAAAATGTTGAAACTGACTTTTGAAAATGAGGGGTTTGTGTCATCCCAGTCTCTGATTCTGTGGATAATGGAAATGAGCTTTATCCTAATTCCTTTCCTTCGTACTGACACCTCTTTTGATCTCCTTGTCATTGTTTTTATTAGTACTATTTTAGGTTAGTGGTTCCCATTGTTCACAACGTTGTCATCAGTCAGTCAATAAACATTTGTTAAGCACCTCCTGTATACCGGGCACTGTGCCAAACACTGAGGACTCAACAAAAGTAAAAAATTCAATGTCATTCACAGTAATAAAGGACACAACAAGCAAACATAGTTATGTACAAGTAAGCTACGTACAGAATAAATAAAAGTACGTGGGAGAGAATGAACAGAATGAAGATACTAGAATTAAGAGGAACTAGGAGACGATCAAGAAAGAAGATATCTGGAAATGCATAAAAATCTCAAAGCCCTATATGAATGTAAATTACTGTCACTATTATTAAGATACTTTACAAAATCTGAAATTTCCCCGGGTCCCCATATGATACTAATCTTACTACTATTTCTCTGCTTGCTGATTAAGCAAAAAAGCATTTAAGTGAATTGTTCAGTCGTGTCCTACTCTTTGTGACTCCTTTTTTGGGGTTTTCTTGGCAAAATTCCTGGCATGGTTTGCCGTTTCCTTTTCCAGCTCAATTTACAGATAAGGAAACTGAGGCAAACAGGGTTAGGTGATTTGTTTACATAGCTTGTCAGTGTCTGAGGATGGATTTGAACTTTTGAAGTTAAATCTTCCTGATTCCAAGCCCAGTGCTCTATCCACTGTACCACCTAGTTGCCCCCATAATTTTCCACAATTAGTGGTATGTATATATATATACATATAATGAATCATTATTCAAATAATGTCTGTGCTAATATGGAGGGTAGCAAAGGACTTTCTGTGATATTTTCCTGGCAGGATTTTAACTTCTTGTTAATCAGGGTCAGGTCTTTCCTCTGACATTAATCATAGGATCAAAGAGCTAGAGCTGGAAGAAATTTCAAAGGTCATCTTGTCTAACACCCTCATATGTGTAGTAAAATGGAAGATCCAGGATTCAAACTCAAATCATGTGACACCAGGTACTGTCTTCCTTCCACTCATTTCACCAATATCTCCTCATCAAAGCGAGCCCTGAGTAGTCCTTGATTATTTGGGAAATGTTGGAAATGTAATGGTAGAACATCCAAGTGGAGTTGCCCTATCAATAATAGTGAATGCAAACCAACAGCATAAGTAAGAGCTTCCATCAGGGCTGGAGTTATAGATATGTAAATAATCCCCAAACAGGCAGGCAATAATTAGGATTTTGAATTGGAACAAGTTTGTATAGGGGGAAGAGAAGATATGACCACCATGGAGGAATACTCAGTGCAGAAGAAGAAGATCCAAGGATCAACGCTCAAAGTCAGAAGGAAAAACAGGTAGTATAATAGAAATTATATACAGGGTTAGCTAGGTGGTACAGTGGATAGAGTGCCTGGACTGATGTCAAGAAGATTCACCTTCATGAGTTCAAATCCTGCCTCAGACACTTACAAATATGTGACCCTAGGCAAGTCACTTAACCCTGTTTGTCTCAGTTTCCTCATCTGTAAAATGAGCTGGAGAAGGAAATAGAAAACCACTCTAGTATCTCTGAGAAGAAAACTCCAAATGGTGCCACTGAAATGACTGAACAAGAACAACAACATGATGGAAGCCAAAGGAGAAGTTTCAAGAAACAGGGTTGTTCAAGTGAACTAGGTACTCACTTCTTAGAGAGCTTGAGAAGAAAGAGAGAAAACAGGACCATTTTATTCATTAAGTGGTTCCTAGAATGATTTTAATGGAGTAGTCTGGGTGGGAGCAATATTATAAAAGATTAACACCATATCTGGCAGTAAGGAGTATACATTAATAAATGCTTTTTCATTCATAGAGAGGGTTAGGAAGTAGGTAAAGACCACATGGCTTAATATTTCGGCAATGAAAGGAAGGAGAGATATGAGAGAGAAGATATAGTAGCATCAAAGATAGGTGTCTAGATGAACTTGTTTGATAAAAGAAGAGGAAAGACCTAGGAAGAGGGGGAGATTACAGGTACTGGTGGGGAATGAGAAAATTGTGAGGGCACAGAAGTGGAGAAATATTGAGTCAGGGGGTAAGTAGTTTTTTTTTTTTAACTTTAGGAAAGAAGAGAAACATTCTCTTCCCTGCCTTACCCTCCACCATATACAAGGGATGGATAAAAGAGTAGGTCTTGGGGCAATAATATGTATGCAGTGAAATACTAGAAAATGGTCTGGCTTAGATTTGGGGTCAGAAGGTGTAGGTGTGAATCCCAGATCTGCTATGTATATAGGCTGATTGACCACTTAACTTTTATGAGGTTTAGTTTCCACATCTGTAAAAGAGAAATAATAGTATTTACACTTAGCTTACAGGAAAACACTTGGTAAACCTTAGAAGATTACCTAAATTTGAAGTATGAAGGCAAAAATGGGGAAACATGAAGGAACTCACAATATATTAATTTATTGATTTGGGGACAAAACTTACCTCCCAGTGTGCCTTATGTGCTTCAGTTAATTTTGGCAAGTTAACTAAATCATCTTTTCACATTCTGATATCATTGTAAAAATCAACAGAGTGATGATGAGTTACATTAAGTCTAATCATTCCCCACTGTGACCAGTTAACACACAATTACAATCTGTCTTGCCCTAGTTACAGATGCAGTTGATTGTAATGAAACTGAGAATTTTGTCTATGGGATGCCACTAGCTATACTGAATGGGATTCAGGTTCATAACTAACTGTGACTTTATGTAACTGTGACAAAAACTAACTGAGCTACTGACTTTTTAAAATTACTGCTGTGTCTTGGATACCCAAGTACAATTTACTTATGTTGCAATTTACACTAACATTCTAAATTTTGTTATATCCCCAAAGAAGCAACATTATTGCTTTTTCATATAGATTAAGAAATAGATCTACAAAGTGACATATTATATTATTTCTTTTGGCCCCATCTTTTTTTTTTAAACCTCTTGCTTTCTAACGCCTAGTCACCATTGTCCTCATTGTCTGCTGTTGCTAATGCCATAAGTTGACACATTGCCCAAGCATGAATCCTTTGAGACATTCCTTACATTTTGCAAGGCTCTGGGCCCAGATTCAAGTGCAGATCTTAGTTATACTTCCTTATTTTAAAGGATCTGTCATTTATTTGGGGGCATATATCCTTCCACTCATGTATGTTGTAATCACTCCACACCTCTGCTTTGGTCCATATTAATCTGTCTTTTGTTTTCTGTTTTATTATTATTATTTTAAGTCATATTTCCTTAATGTTGAATCCATTACAGTATGCAAAGAAAGTAGCCTAGGTCTGCTATATATCTTGCAACATTAAGGATTTCAAGGGAAAAAATTCAGGTTTTAAACTGATAGGTTTCCCCAAGTAAAATGAAGATATGTATACATCTTCCAAAATACACAATATTTGGATAATTAGTGACACATTTCTGAGCTTGTGACCCATCCTTGTGACCTGTCAAAAAGAAATAAATACGATAGTGTCTGAAAACAGTCTAGTTTCTAATGACTCAAAATTTCTCTGTTGTGACTTTCGCCAACCTCACCAACCACCTGATGCTTCAATAAGCCTGAATTAGCAGGATGGACAAAAAAGAAAAAAAAAACAACCATAAAAATAAATGACCACACTGTCACATGCAACAGCCCCTACTTTAGATGAAGAGTTTGCATATCTCCTTTGAATTGCTTTGTAACTACTTAGCCTTATCTTAAACTTTCTCTTTTCCTAGATATAATCCTTTCGGCCACCTTTGGATAAATTCTGTTTAGAAATAACTACTAAGTGTGACTTAAAATAGGCAACTGCACACTCTGTAGTTAAGCTTCCTTCCTTTTTGGAAGTAAGCACTTAGAACTAAAACATTCAGTAAGCGAAGGTTTGGCCACAAGACGTGCTGATGAAAAGGCTTAGTTTTAATGTTTCCTTCATTTGAAAAACTTCTCTATATCCTGCCTCTAAAAGTACAAACTTTTGTTTATTTTATTTTTTTGGTGTAATAACTTAAGAATTCACTGCAGCCCCAAGGCCATCAGCCCCAATCCCAAGACCAAAATAAATAAGTAACATTTAAAATTCTTAGGGGAAAGAGGCTTTTAATAGGAGTAGAGACTGTGGTTGAATGAGTGACACAGGCCAGGTATGTTGAACTGAGTAGGAGAATTTAGATGAGAATATGCAGTGAATCGATGGGGTTTGAATTACCATTTATCTTCCTTATCTGATCATTTACTTGCTTAAAATCATAGGCTTAGAGTAAGATTATATTTTAAACTTCCTACCTGAGAATCCCTTCTAAAATAGGATTCTATTCTATAGTAGTTTTCTAAGATGTTTGTAAGATGTTTGTCTCTCTTTTGCTTTATACCCAAGGCTGAGAAGTCAAAGTCTCTTTTATTGCGGCATTCATTCAAAGATTCATAGAATTTTTAAATTGGAAAGACCTCAGAGACCATCTAGGTCTGCCCACTTTTTTTTTAATTACTGATGAAGAAACAGGCCTCAAGTGGTTAAGTAACTTGTCCAAGGTTATTTGAAAAAACAAGTTCAAGAAATCCTTGAATGTGAGGTTTAGTAGCAAAGCTGAGACTAAGATTTAGGTCTTCTGATGTTTTTTAAAATCCATTGCTCTTTCTGCCTCAGTAGATCACCTCCCTGCAAAAATTAATTATAGACTGCAAGCATCGGAGAGAACCTCTTTTGGTGATTATCAGACTTTTACAATCTGTGGATCCATTCAGCAAGGAAAAAGACCACCATAGACCAATTACCTACCTCTAAACCTTTGTTTGCCATAAGTACCTCAGGAGAATTATTAAGAATAAATTTATTTTTAATGATACACCAATAAAGAGATATCTAATAATGAATTTCAAATCTATTTCAAAGATTAAAAATAGCCATTTCCCTTTGATATAAGGGAAGTAGCAATTGGAGTAGTGTTGGGGAAAGTGGCCTGGGTTCCTTGAGAGCTCAAGGTGAATCTCAGTCTTTGTCAGGTCTGCATAACTGGAGGTCCAATAAAGTAACTAAACTGAAAGAAAAATACATTTATTAGTATTCTAAGGAAGACTGCTTGCTGGGAGCAGCTTCAGTTTCCTAGGTCATAGATTTGGCTTATATATAGCTTTTTTAGGTCTGATTATAGTACATAAACAGTCTGAGGCATTTGATATGGTAGTGTTTGTCCCTATAGGAAAATTGGTCTGTACTAGTTTTGTGTAGGGTTTTGTGTATTCAGCTTCTGCAGGATAGGGTTAGTTGAGTCAGATTTTGTTATAGCAGAAGGGAGAAAGGGGAAGGTGATTCATTTGGGTTCTATTCCATAGTCAGAAACTGAGTCAGCAACTCAGCAACACTGAGCTGGGGAGCTTATAGTTCATTCAGGATAATGAGATTTCCCCCCCTCTGCCATGGTACCTTTAGTAATGAATGAATAAAAAGGCATTTGTGCAGGCTGTGCTAATCACTGGAGAAATAAATGCAAGCAAGCTAGTCAGACACCTTTTTCAGGGGACCTAGACTCCTAGTAGAAGACAACTGACATGGGAATGGAAGCCGGGGAGAAATGTTTTGAACAGGGAAGTCAAAAGGAGTGGTGATTATAGTAATAGGGAATGATTGACATGTCCTTTCCAGGAATGATAATGTGGACTTGATGACTATACTCCAGCAGACAGATAGATATAGATAAATAAATAGGTAGAAAGCTAGCTAGCTAGCTAGAAAGATAGATAGAGGATCTAATTATTGTGCTTACTACATACCAGGTGTCCTCCTAGACTCTTCACTCTCTCTGTAATCATTACTACAGCTCAGAGCTAGAGCTGGTAAAGGAGATCCGGGGGGAAGGAGGGAAGAGATGGAGAACCAAGGTCACCACACTGACCTTGCCCTTGGAGGATTGCTAAATAAAGCTCCAGAATAATCTTGTATGGTGTAGGTGCTAGCTGCTAGGGGTAAAAGGGGCAGTCGAAAGGAGTTTATCCAACACAACTCAAATATCACTGGGTTTGGAGACAAAGCCAGTCAAAAAGACAGAACTGACCAAAATCAGTATAGCTGTGCTAGCTTGATATGGCTTTCAATGTAACTTGCAAAAAAAAAAAAAGCCTTGAGAGCTCAGGCTTTTTTAGAAAAGAGTTGTAGGCCCTTACTGTGAGGAAGAGATTATTAAACAGGTACAATTCAGTGAAGAAGCAGCAGATGTCAGCCAAGCAGATAAAGTGGCCCAATACATGACATTAGAAGCTCTGCCACCCAGCAAATAGCATCCATGGTACAGAAGTAAAACAGCTGAGTCGCAAGAGTAGGAGCATGAATCGTCCAGGCTGTGGGTCCCCTTTTCCACCAGGAGCAGAGTGGCAATCTGTGATAGGGAAGTGTGTGTGTGTGTATGTGTGTGTGTGTGTGTGTGTGTGTGTGTGTGTGTATTTTTCCTTGTTATTTGCTTTGGTGTTTTGTTTAAGTATTGTTGCCAATTAATATGCTCCCTGTTTGCTCTTGTGAAAGGGAAGCTGAGAGGAGATGCATGAGCTATGTTTTTTTTTTTTTTTAAATGGATATAGACTCTAAAATGTGTCTTGAACCTAGGCATGCAAATCACACTGAAGAGGCCATGGGCCATATACTAAGTACTAATATAATACTGGTGGTTTTCACGGATCAGTTCATGGATAACCTGGGGATCCCTGATTAAGCACTGATAGTGTCCAGATAAGAATTTCAGACTGTTTTTAGATATCTAGTTTACCTTTCAACTTAGATAAAAACGTGTAAGCCAATTATTTCATTATTTTAATGAGCTCTAAGAAAGGAGTCCCTACAATGTCTCTCCGTAGTCCATTTTAGAGATTAAAAATGGTACCAGGGGGGCGGCTAGGTGGCGCAGTGAATAGAGCACCGGCCCTGGAGTCAGGAGTACCTGAGTTCAAATCCGGCCTCAGACACTTAACACGAAAAACTAGCCATGTGACCTTGGGCAAGTCGCTTAACCCCAACCTGCCCTCCAAAAAGCAAAAAAAAACAAAAAACAAAAATGGTACCAGGAAGTTTTTCTCTATGTTCCTTACATCACCCAGTTTAGAGATTTAGGGAATATAAATGTTAACTCGGAGTTTACAATATTCAGTGACCTTTTCAATTTATCTTATTTGGCTATTTATGGAATTAGTTTTATGTTGCCTTTTGTTTTATGCCACAGTTGTCTCTGGATATGGGAATGTCCTCTTCCGTTCCCCCCCAACCCCCATCCCTACCAAAAACTGAATCTTTCCTTATAACAAAGAGTGTAGTTAAGCAAAAACAATAGGTAACAGTGACTCTATCTGACATTTTGCCCCCCTAATTCCATTCTGGGACCTCTTCTCTTCTCCCTCTACCTTATTTCACTTGGTAATTTCATGAGCTCTCATGGATTCAGTCATCATCCCTTTGCTGATGATTCTCAAATCAGTCCTGTCTACAGACCTCCAGTCTTTTATCTCCAACTGCCTATTGAACATCTGCCACTCGATGTTCTGTAGACATTTTAAAATCCACAAATTAAAAATGAATTCATTATCTTTTCCTCCAAACATCCCACCCTTTCAAACTTCTCTTTTATTGTCCAAGGGAACACCATCCTCTCACACACCCAGGCTCAAAGCTTAGGTGTCCTCCTTGACCCTTCACTCTCTCATCTGCTATTTCCCATCTGTGACCTGTTGAATTTATCTTTGTTAACACCTCCCATGTACACCCCCATCTCTCCTCTGCCACTAACCACCACCACTGTGGTGCAGGACCATGATACCTTACTCTTGGACTACCCCAATCTCCTGCTAATTGGTCTTCCTGCCACAAGTTTCCTCTCACTCAGTCCATCCTTTTCTCAGCTGTCAAAGTGTTTTGCTAAAGCACAGATCAGAACATGTCATTCTCTTTCTCAATAAACAATATTAGCTCCCCATCTTCTCCAGGACAAAATATAAAATCCTGTCTTTGGCAATCAAAATCCTTTATACATAACTTCTTCCAATTTTCCAATCTTCTTACACTTTGTTTCTCCTCCCTGAGCAGCCAAGCAATTCAGTAACATTGGCTTCCTTGCTGTTCCTTGAACAAGATGCTACATCTCCTGACTTCTGGCATTTTCACTGGTTGTCCCCCATGTATGGAATACTCTCCCTCCTTATCTCTTCCTCCTGTTTTCTTTAGTTTCCTTCAAATCCCCCCTAAAATCCTGTCTTCAACAGGAAGCCTTTCTCAATCCTGCTTTATTCTAGTGCAAGCCTGCCAAAGGATTTTCTCTACATACAAAGGTTGTTTTCCTTTACATTTCTTGTGGGCTGCCTGAAATCCTTTGGCAAGCCGTAAACGGTCTGTGGGCCACAGGTTCGGCAAGCATGTTCTAGTTCCTTCCTTCTTGATGATTTTCAGTTTAGCCTATATATAGCTTGTCTAGATGTTCTCTCCTTATTAAACTGTGAACTCCTTGCAGGCAAGGATTGTGTTCTGTCCTTCTTTGTATTTCCTGCTCTTAAATGGGTGGCACATAGTAGACACAGTTATTTAACTAATAAATATCTATTGACTAACATGGATAATTCTGTGCCTTTCTGCTAAGAGGAAGGAAATGTGCATGTGGGTGTGTGTGCATGTGTGTATGCATGTGTGTGTATGTGCATGGCTATGTGTGCATATGTGTGCGTCTGTGTTTATGTGGCTCTCTGTGTATGTGCATGTGTGTACGTGTGCGCATGTGTGCGAGTGTGTGCATGTGTATATGTGTGTGGGCATGTGCATGTGTGTATGCACGTGCGTGTGTGTGTGCGCGTGCGCCATTATCTTTTCTCTGGAATCATTGTCACTATTTTCAATGACTCAGAAATCAGCTTCCTTCATCTTTTCATTTACTTTATTGTAGTCATTGTGCACACTATTCTTCTGGCTCCACTTAGTTTATACTGAATTAGTTCATACAAATCCTACCATTTTTTTGAATTTTTCATATTCATCATTTCCTATTGTGTGCAATATTTGATTACATTCAGTTTTCTACTACACATAAGTGCAATAATATTTGTTTGATTCATAGTCCATGGATTTTTCAGGCATTCTCCACTTGGTAGACACCCATTTGGTTTTCTTTTTCTTTTCTTTTATCTTTGGCTACCCGAGGGCATACTGCTATAAGTATTTTGTATATATTGGAACTTTGTTTCTGACTTGGATCTCCATTGGCTACACACAAAGATATCTGAACCCAAGATGCTGGATTGATTACTCTTCTTGAGGAGTTTCAAATTATTATCCAGATCAATTGGACCAATTCATAGCTCTTCCAACAATGTATCTGTTTGTCTTTCTTCTCATAGCACCCGCAACATTAATGGTTTCCATCTTTTGAGTCATTTTTTGCAGCTTTGCAGGGAGTAAGGTAAAACCTCAGCATGGTTTAAATTTGCATTTCTTTTTATTAGTGATTTGGAGCATGTTTATCATATGGTTGTGGATAACTTATGTTCTTCTGGAAAACGGTTTGTTCACATTTTCATTAGGCCTTCGAGGGAATTTTGAGGTTGATATTTCAACCACCCGAATGCCAGGAAATTTTGAGTATAACTTCCTTAGCCACCACACTTGAGTCAGAGTATTTGCTTGCACTGAAAAATTGTGAGAACGTCCAGAACATATGTCACTGGTACGTTGTTACAAAAGAAAGTTTACTTGAGCACAATGTGAATTTCCTGGATTTTGTGATACTGATTAAGATCTCAACCAAAATGTACTAGTAATTTGAGATAAGATCTCAAAGCTTAGAGACCTCAGAAAAAAAGTATGCTGTATGAATTTATGGCATTATTAGTCTTTGTGTAACGCTTTTAAAGGTATTATAGAATCACATTCATAACAATCCCTCATTACATAGATGCAGGTTAGTAAGCATTATTTTTCATTTAAAAATGAGGACACTATAGTACACAAATTAATTGAATTATGTAAATTCAGTTTCATGTATGATGAGCAGAATTCTCTCTTCCTTCATTTAATGTTTAATCCATAATGTTTTATTAATATATTCCAAATACTTCTAATTATTCTCTCAAAATCATTAAATGTGGAATTTATGTTTAAAGAAGCAGATGTTGTTATCTGTGATTTATTTGGGAAAAAATCAGGAATAATTCTGCTAGGTGGTGCAGTGGATAAAGTGCTGGGCCTGAAGTTAGAAAGACTCCTCTTTGTGAGTTCAAATCTGGCCTCAGAGACACTTACTAGTTGTGTGACCCTGGGCAAGTCACTTGACTGTGCTTGCCTCAGCTTTCTCATCTGTAAAATGGGCTGGAGAAGGAAATGGCAAACCACTCCAGTGTCTTGGTCAAGAAAACCCCAAATGAGGTCATGAATCATTGGATGTGACTGAAAGCAACTGAAGAATAACACAAGGAGGAGTAACAATTAGAAAAATCAATGATGAGAAAGAGCAATAGTCAGTAGTTTGTGACCCTGGTTCTCCAATTTTAAAATGTCTTGAGGAAAATTGAAAAATTGTATTCATCCATTCAGATATTTGTTTTTCATGAAGACAGAAATAAATTAGTCTATAAGCTCTTATTAAACACCTACTATGAGTGACACACTATGCTGAGTTTTGGGGATACAAAAAGAAACAAAAGATAGTTCTTGACCTCCAGGTGTTCACAACCTGGAAATTGTCATAATTTATATGAATCTTTTAGAATTCACTTGAGGTTTTTAGTTCCTCTTTTTCTGGATCAAAAAAGCAGTTAAATTTTTAAATTGAAGAGGAGGGATTATACCTAATTCAATTTTCTATGGCAACCAGAATATGGACAAAGTGATGCTTAGATATTTCTGTAGATACTCGACCCCATCAATGTGGATGTCCACGTTCTGCTGTTATGGGTAGGCCAATGCTGTCTTTAATTGTTCAGTGTTAATGTGGCAAACTCCATGAAAGCAGGTGAAGTATCTTGATCCAGAATGTAAACCTATAGATGTAGTTCTTTAAATGATTACAACATGTAAAAGAAAAGAGCATTCAAAGTCCTCTGAGTAAATATGAAACCATTAATGGTGCCAGAGAACAGATATTTCTGTGTGTTACATCCATAAATGTAGCTTCCCATTGTTATCCCATGAAAGGAGAAGTCAGCCCGGGTTGAATGCTAGGGATTGTTCACTGAAAGGGGACCTGAGGGCCCAGAATTTAAGTTTATGCTGCCATATACATGCAATGTATTGTCTTAACCATCAGATGATGAACAATATTGAATAATTAAAGGTGCTAGATTATGTGAGATATATTTACTGGTCAAATTCTGTAATAGAATTATAAAGTTCTTGATACTAAAAGAGACCTCTAAAAATCCACAGGTATAGCCCTCTGCCTTCAAGCAGATAAAGTATTGTATTTCCATTTTATGAAAAAGGCAGTTGAGACCAAAAGAGGTTAAGCAGTTGGCCCAAAGTCACATAGTAAGTGTCAACTCCTCTGTGTCACACTTGGCATCAAATTATAGGAAGTTTTCATAACATCTTACGAGTCAGCTAATCCTTACACATTCAAATTCAAATGTTAACCATGAATACTGTTTTTCTTGGCCAAGAATATAAGAAGAATGGATAACAGTCAAATTATTCTGTTTAAGATGGTAGATGAAATGAAACCCACTTCAATATTTAAAGGCATTTTAAATTGTAAGCATAACAAATAAGTGCCTTACTCCAAGTTTTCTTATCTCCCAAGTGAGGAGAGAAATTTTGAGTGGGAAAATAAAAACATTTTGAATACATAATGGTATTATGTTCTTCTGCTTCTCAAAATCCAGCTCAAATGGAAACAAAGTAGGTGTCCATCACTTAGGGAATAGCTGGAAGATCTGTGGTCCAGGAATATTTTAGAGTATTATTGAGCCATAAATAACAAATGTGAACAATTCGGAAATGGGAGGATTTGTATGAGTTGTTGTACAATAAATTAAGCAGATCCCAGAGTTTCTAAAATGACTGCAATAATGTAAGGGAAAAGGGTTTTCAAAGGAAATGAACTCTGAGTAAATTTTTTAAAAAATCACTCACGGTCCCAGAGAATAGAAAATGAAGGGGAGAGGAAGGGGGAGGGGGATCTGAATGTAGCATTATATCCTCAGACATGGTCACTGTGTCAGGCATTTTGTTTCATTTTATTTTTTCTTAATTCTTTTTCTGTGTTATAAGAGAGAATTCAATCTGGGGTAGGGAAAAGTTGTTTCCCTGTCTCTCCCTATGTCTGTGATGCAATAATAAAAACTGTTAAAAAAAAAAAAGGGAATTCAAGCTTCTAAAAAGGCAAAGTAATAGGTTCATAAGTTTAGAGACAGAAGAGATCTTATAGGTTATTTAGTTCAATTATCTTATTTTATGAATGAGGAAACTGAAAGCTAAAAGGGTTCTGACTTATCCAAGGTAACACAGATAACCAGCAAACAGCACTCCTTAGACTTGAATCCAGGTCCTTTGTTTTTTTCTGCTGAATCACAGATTCTGAGTTATAGGACCGCTGAGCTAAAGTGCAATAAAAAGAGACATTCAAGCTTAGACCTCACTAGAAATGTAGCTTATACTAAAATACACTAAGAGTTATTTGAGGGTAATTGTTATTCAGGATGAGTAATAAGTTATTCATAATGATGATTATTCTGAATGAATGATAATTCATACAGAAAGCTGTGGATCAGATAAGTTAATGCCTATAATTAAGCTATAGAATTGAGAAATGGGGGCCGGATGGGAATAGATGGGAGAACACAAGCAGGAGAAAAATAGCAAGCCAATGCTAGAAAAAAACACTACCACCTGATATTAGGGGCATAGTGCACAACATTGTGAGGCACAGTGGATAGAGAGCTGAGCCTGTAGTCAGGAAGACCTGGGTTCAAATCCAGCCTCAGACACTTACTAGCTGTGTGACCCTGGGCAAGTCTCTTAACCTTCTTTCCCTCAGTTTCCTCATTTTTAAAACGAGTTGGAGAAGGAAATGACAAACAAATCCAGTATCTTTGCCAAGAAAACCCCAAATAGGGTCACAAAGAGGGTCACATGATTGAAACGTCTGAACAACAACAGCACACAAAACTGGCACTTAATGAAGCTTAAGTTTCCTTTAAAATTTGTGTATTTCATAGATTATAAGTTGAAAATGATGTTAATTTATGTTATTTTATAAAAATGAAGGAGTCCATATCACAAGTAAGTCTAATTGCCCTGTCTGCCACAACTTAATGAGGTATCAAGCATCACTGGTACCGGTAACTAGTGTACAAGACAAAGAACTTAGGATGATTTTTAAGTCTCTTTAGGACTCAGCCTGAGGTTTTATTTTACTCTAAGTGATGCAGATGTCAGGAAAGCAGTACCAGTAAACATCATGGTAATTGGATCAAAAGAGGCGATATCTTGAGATTATGCCAGAGCAAAGTAACTTTATTGTTGATAATTGACAAATAATTGGAAATAATGAACTTTATCAGAATAGCACGATGAGGAATAGAGCAGCTCGATTTGATTGAAATGGGTGTGGCTCTTTGACTAAGGACTGGAGGATATGATGGAAGGTAATGGGGGGGGAGGTTCTGGTAGTGATAGTGATACCAACAAAAGGAAGAGAGGAAAGAACATCATTGAAACATTTAAAAAAATACACAGAAGAGAGTGGAAGGAAGGGTCTCAAACAAACAGAACAGAGTTGGAAGTTTGTCCTAAATTTAAGTTTGTATTTAAAAATTTCAAGTTATACATGGTAGAGGTAAATCATCACACGTGATCTCAGTCTGTTCTTTATGTATGTAAATGTTCATATATATTGATAATTGCCAGATTTATGATAATCGATTTTTAAAAGGCAATTATATTCAGGTATACTTAGGCAAATTGAAACCTAAGGAAGCTTATATAGATATCTGAAAGGACCTGTACCAGAGGAGAGTTTTAAAATGAAGAATTTTGATTTCTCATGTATTATACTACTTTTTCCAGATAAATATCTTTTGGGAAGGAATCGATACTTGTTGTAATTATTAAATTATTGTAATTATAAAATTAAATAATTGTTGCAATTATTAAAATTAAAAGAAGAAAAGAAAGCATGTGAGGACCTTGAATTCTGAGAATTTCCTATCCTAAATCAAGGAATCATAGATCTGAAAGTGGATTTAGAGAATATTTGTGTAGCATCTGAAATACTCCTCTTTATACAGTATGTCCCTTAGAATAGATGTTGTTGTTAAGTTGTTTCAGTAGCGTCTGACTCTCTGTGACCTCATTTGGGGTTTTCTTGGCCATTTCCTTCTCTAGCTCATTTTACAGATGAACAAAGGTCAACACAGTTAAGTGACTTGCCCAGGGTCACACAGCTAGTAAGTGTTTGAGACTTGACCTCAGGAAGATGAGTCTTCCTGATTTCATGCTCAGCACTTTATGCACTGTGCCACCTAACTGTCTCCCTCTTCACAGAAACCTGAGGTTTAAGGTACTCTGTGGATCTGCATTCCCTCAAAACTATAGATCATAAGCCTCCACTGATGGGGTTTACTTTTTCCTCTAGTCAGCAAGAGGACACAAGTAGTTACAAGCAAAGTCATTTAATGAAATAACATAGTAAGAAAAGTCACAATAGAATGTTCCCCCATAAATCTGAGACCTATTCTTTCATAATACAGAGACTTTGGCTCCCAAGGGCCACCCATCCTGCTAGAGCAGCGGTTCTCAACCTGTGGGTTATGTTCAATTTGTAACAATGAAAATACATCCTGCATATCAGATATTTACATTACTATTCATAACAGTAGCAAAATTACAGTTATGAAGTAGTAATGAAAATAATTCTATGGTTGGGGGTCACCACAACATGAGGAACCATATTAAAGAATCGCGGCATTAGGAAGGTTGAGAACCACTACACTAGAGTCTAGGTATAGTTCCTACAATCTTTTCCTAAAACACAGGTGGGCTGCTCCTTAATCAGCCATACTACCTAGCTAATAAAAATCAGGTCAACCAAGCCTCAAGACTAAGTTTGAATCTTTGCTTTTCTTGTCCAAAATGTGGGATTCTAGATAGTTAAAATGCTCAGCTTAATTCATAATAGTCTAATCAGGGGTGGGAAACCTGTGGCCTTCTAGGTCCTTGGGTGCAGCCTTTTGACTGAGTCCAAGTTTTACAGAACAAATTCTTTTATTAAGGGAATTTGTTCTGTGAAGTTTGGATTCAGTCTAAGGGCCACACTTGAGGACCTAGAGAGCCACATATGGCCTTGAGGCCACAGGTTCCCCACCCCTGGTAGGTGGTCTCCCCCTCAGTGCTTTCCTATACAGCTCTCTCTATAAACACTTGTGAGTGGAATTAAAAGCAGTAGGAGTGATTATCATAGTGAAGCATTTTGGTCTAACTTCCACTTACTTTGCCCAGCAAATAGAAAAAAAAACTCTAAGTAGTAAAACTCTAGACATATAATTATAATCCGGAATAATTCATACTATAATTTCAATTAGCACCAGTTACTTGGATTGGGGGATTGGTATTGAGAAGATATTGAAAGTAGGGTTTTCTGGAGTTTTCTGACTGATAATGTTTAATAAGATAATACAGCTTTTATTGCATTCAGAAGAATTAACCAGTGACTCATAAGGAAGTGATACTGATTTCTGATAACCATTTTTCCATGATGTGAAGCACCTCAGTTATGGAAGTCTCTGCAATGTCAGGTTTTGCAGAGTCATGCCTGTCTGAGGCCTATGATGTGGGAGGCATACTCTCTTCTAGGCTTATGATAACGAACATTTTGGAAAGGAAAATTTTAGTGTTCAACGTAAGAGGTTTCACTAATACTAAATAAGAAAGTGATTATGCTTCTTATTATGACTTTGTCCTAGATAAAGAAACTATATATGTTTTTGAAAAGATAGAGTTTTCCGTGTTGTGGTTTTGTTTTTTAACATCATAATTATGAGGGGCTAATCTTTCTGATATGTATTTTTACCTACAAGGGTTTTATAAAACTTTCAAGAATTAGAAGAATTTTATAGAATTAATGACATTATTAATAGATTAATATCATATTAATATACAATATAATGTTGATGTATATGACATGACATATAATATATTTATATTATATATTATGTATATAATATATATTATATATATTATATTTATATTATATATTGGGAGACAAAAGGGACCATACATTTAGAATTTTAAAGGACTAGATTTTTTTCACCCCTTTCACTTTATAGGAAAGGAATTAAAGTCTAAAGAATTTAGCCCAGTCACACAGTAAGTAATAAAACTAGAATCAAGTCTACTCCTTGGGCTCCAAATTCAGTGCTTTTCCCACTGAGCCATAACAGCCTCCATAATTACATGGCTAAAAAGAATTGTTAAGCTTAAGCTAAAAAGAACTCAAGTTAGAGTGGAAAGAAAACTGGACCAGGAGTTGTGAGACTTATATTCTTGTTCCATTCCTGAAATTAAAGTTATGTGATTTGGGGCAATTCATTTAATCTCTCTGGGACACTTTTTTTTTTTGTTTTTTGGAGGGCAGTTGGGGGTAAGTGACTTGCCCAAAGTCACACGGCTAGTAAGTGTGTCAAGTGTCTGAGGCTGGATTTGAACTTAGGTCCTCTTGACTCCAGGGCCAGTGCTCTATTCACTGCGCCACCTAGCTTCTCCTCTGGGACACTTTCTGCATGTGCAAAACAGAGAGTTAGATTCTAATTATCTCAAAAAATCTTTCAGTTCTATCATTCTATGATTCTATGTAAAGAACAAAGAAAAAATGGTGTATAATATTTACAGGAGCAAAGAAAGATGCTGATAAATAGAGGTAGAGAATTTCTTCAACATTATGTAAGTTAATAACTGTAAAGCCCCCTAACACTCCCTGTAGTTTTAGGAGGGCAGACCCACAGGGTTAACTCCAGAACTAATGGTAGCAGCCACCCCTTGGGGCACTCCTCCAACACAAATGTAGACTTTAATTGTAGTGAAGCACATGTGTAAGGAACATTTGACAAAGGCAAATCCTGTTTTTTTCTTTCCTTATTCAGTCTTTATTATGCCTCAACTCTTGATAGCCAGGACCAGCCCCGCCTTGAGTCCAAAGTGGCTTTCTCCACTGCCACTCTAGAAGCAATAACTTCCCTGAAGTGATGGTCTTTCTGTATCTATTTAGAGTTTATCTCTGTACCCTTCTGGATATGCTGTTTGTACTGGTTGATTAGCTTCCTTTCAAAGCAACATGATTGGTGGCGAGGAAATGAAACATGCTCCCCTCCCTCTCAGGTTGTGCGATCTTCCACTACTTGCTCCCATTTTGGAACTCCTTCCAATTTTTTAGGGCTTAGCTATTTAAAGTTAAGCCACCAGGAGTGTGGTTAATTTGTTTCATTTCGTTCGTTCCTTCCTCCTTTCCTCCTTTCCTACCTTCCTTCCTTCCTTCCTTCCTTCCTTC
>CM053596.1:247746852-247763121 GCA_028646575.1 Pseudocheirus occidentalis | reverse complement strand
TGATTTCTCATAAAGTCATTAGCTTCCGATTGCTCCAATCTAATTTTGAAGGAATTGTTCTCTTCATTGTGTTTTTGAAATTCCAACTGGCAAATTCGGCTTTTTAAGGCATTCTTTTCCTCATTGGCTTTTTGGGCCTCTTTTGTCATTTGAGTTAGTCTGTTTTTAAGGTGTTATTTTCTTCAGTGTATTTTTGGGTCTCCTTTAGCAGGCTGTTGACTTGCTTTTCACTATTTTCTTGCATTATTCTCATTTCTCTTCCCAATTTTTCTTCCACTTCTCTTATTTGATTTCAAAAATCTTTCTTGAGCTCCAACATGACCTACAACCTGTTCATATTTTTCTTGGAGGATTTTGATGCAGGAGTTCTGTCTTTGCTGTCTTCCTCCCTCTCCATGCCTTAATTCTTTTTGTCCCCCAAAAGGATTATATGGTCTGTTTGTGCTTCCTCTGCTTGCTCATCTTGCCAGCCAGTTACTTGAATTTTGAGCTCTTTGCTGTGGTAGGACTCTGCTTCCAGAATGGAGAGAGCTTTGTCCCAAATTGCTGGGGTTTTCTCAGCTGCTGGAGATATTAGGAGGGTGACCTCTCTACAATCCCCAGAAGCTCTGGTTCACTGGCCACACACCCCAGGACCACCACCCAAGACTGTGATCCAGATTCAAACAGGTCAAAGCAAGAGTGATTACTCTCTGAATGGTTGCTTGGCCCCCCTACAATCTGCAGGCTCCGAAGCAGCCACGCAGCAGCAGCTGCAGCCATTGTGCTTCCACCCCTTCTCACTCTGGGGGTAGCATCTGGACTGTGCTCTTCTATCTCCCCCTGGACCAACAACATTCCACATTGACCTTTTACTTTGTCTTTGGCATTTATGGATTGAGAAGTCTGGAAACTGCTACAGTTGCTGGTGATTTACTCTCATGAAGGCTGCTCCAGTCACAGCTGTTTGGGGCCACCTTGGGGCTAAAACCACAGCTCAGGCAGGACTGTGCTTAGCTCCCAGTGTGGTGCAATAGACCCTTCCTGCTGACCCTTCTTCCTTCAATGGGATATTTGTTTCTCTCTGTCACTTTGTGGGTTCTGTAGCTCTAAAGCAGCGGTTCTCAACCTGTGGGTTATGTTCAGTTTGTAACAATGAAAATACATCTCGCATATCAGATAGATTCATAACAGTAGCAAAATTACAGTTATGAAGTAGCAATGAAAATAATTTTATGGTTGGGTATCACCACAACATGAGCAACTGTATTAAAGGGTCGCAGCATTACGAAGGTTAAGAACCACTGTTCTAAACTTTGTTTAGAGTCATTTTTTTACATGTATTGGAGGAAGTGGAAGCTGGAGCAGTGCAATAGTTTGCAATAGTGTTGTTTCTACTCTGCTATCCTGGCTTTGCTCCAGGATTATGGTTTTTAACCCATCCTGCTAACCTCCTCTGTTTTATGGGAGAGTTCATTCCATTCCCATTCACAGTTATGATTACTGTCTGTGTTTTTCCCTCCATCCTATTCCCTCCCCTGTTTATGCTTTTGATTTTCACTTCTCCCTTCCCCTTCTTAAGAGTTTCCTTTTGACTACCCCCTCTCTCAGTATTCCCTCCTTATCAGCCCCTCTCCCTTTTACTACTCTTCCCCCCTCCTACTGCCTGTAGGATATGATAGATTTTTATACTTAATGTAGTATGTTATTTCTTCCTTGAACCAAGATTGACAAGACTAGATCTCATGCAATGCTCTTCTCCCTCCCCTCTTTCCCTCTATTATGATAGGTTTTATGTCTCTTCTGGGTAGAGTCCTATACTTAACTGATTATGTTATTCCTTCCTTACACCAGAACCAATGAGGGTGAAATTCATATAATGTTCATCTTTATCCCTTCTAGTATAATATGTTTTTATACCTCTTTGTGGGGCATAATTTACCCTTTTCTCCTTTGTTCTTTCCTCTTCTTCCATTCTAACCCCTTAATAAGTTTTTTTAATCATCATTTTGTTTAATTTATACCCTCTATTTATCTATATTCCTTTTAAATGTCATGCTAAATATACAATTCTCAATATTAACAGCTTCCCATATAGGGATGTAAACAGTTTGCTCTTATTAAATAATAAATTGTGTGTGTGTGTGTGTGTGTGTGTGTATGTTTCCCTATTTACCTTTCTATGTCTCTCTTGAGTCTTGTAATTGGAGACTGAATTTTTCATTGAGGGCTGGCTTTTTCATCAGGAAGGGTTGGAAGTCCCTTATATCATTGAATGACCATCTCCTTGCCTGAAAGATTATGCTCAGTTTTGCTGGATAGCTGATCCTTGGTTGTAACTTGAGCTCTTTTGCCTTGCAAAATATCACATTCCAGTCCCTCCTATCTTCCAATGTAGAAGCTTCCAGATCCTGTGTGATCCTCACTGCAGTTCTGAGATATTTGAATTATTTCTTTCTGGCTGCTTGCAGTATTTTCTCCTTTACCGAATAGTTCTGGAATTTGGTTACCACATTTTGCAGTGTTTTCTATTTGGGATCTCTTTCAGGAGGTGTCCAGTGCATTCTCTCAACATCTGTTATACCCTCTGATTCTAGGATCTCAGGGAAGTTTTCCTGGATGAACTCTTGGAAGATGTTGTCCAGGTTCTTTTTTCATCATTATTTTCCAGTAGACCAATAATTCTTAGATTATCTCTCCTGGATCTGTTTTCCAGGTCCGTTATTTTTCCATTGAGATATTTTACCTCTTTTTCTAATTTTACATTATTGATGTTTTGGTTTTGGTTTGTTTTTGAAGCTCCTTTTCCATATGTTCAGATTTCATTTTTAGGGTTTTATTTTCTCCAGTTAGATTTTTGAGCCTCTTTTTCCATTTCATACATTTTTTATTTTTAAGGAACTGCTTTCTTCATTGAAAAGTTTTTTGAGTTTTGCAATTTTAATTTTAAAAGAATGTTATTTTATCTTCTACCTCTTTAATTTGGTTTTAAAAGCCCTTCTTGAGCTCTCCTAAGAATGCTTTCTGGGCTTGAGAGTAATTCATACTCCCTGTTGAGGTGTCAGCTGTAGGTGTGGAGTCAATGCTGTCTCCTGAATTTTGTTCCTCCTGTTTGCAATAGTAGGATTCTAGAGACTTTGTCTTTGCAATCTGTCTTTTACCCATTTTGAGCCAAGGCCTTAGCCATGCCCTTTCTCTAGGACTCCCAAGCCTTTACAAATATTTTGTTCTGGGGCAATTATTTCTGTGTTTTCAGGGTTGGGGGTGGGGGGGAAACTGGAGTAGCCAGGTTTCACTCTGCTATCCTGGACCCTGGAAGTTCAGGTTGGTGTTTTTTAAATTTCTTTTTTTTTTTTGCAGGGCAATTGGGGTTAAGTGATTTGCACAAGGTCACATGGCTAGTAAGTGTTAAGCATCTGAGGCTGGATTTGAACTCGGGTCCTCCAGACTCCAGGGCCTGGTGCTCTATTTACTGTGCCATCTAGCTGCCTCTCGCTATAGTTTTTTTAAAATATGCTTTTTGAAATAATTTGAGTTTAAAAGCAAAGCAGCAATTGAGGGCACATTTTGTGGGCTTTGAGATGTTTCTTAGGGCTGTATCTCTTGTTTTCATTACCTTATTGGTAGCAATTTCCCAAAAATAGTCTGAAGATTATGAAAATAGAAATTGTTTTTAATTGAAGACATATCAATGTGTATTTCCACCCTTTCAGAATATAAAAGTATACAAGCAACAACTCAAGTTCCACAAAGCAACATGTCAACTGGACACCACTACCACACCAATGGTAATGTTCCTTCCTCAGTAGTTATGTTTGTGAGGTTCACACATTGGCAATGCAGGCGTCCAACACTTCAGGGTCCCATGTCCTTTCTCTTCTCAAGGAGAGCACGTACTGCTGCTCTCCTGGACACAGTGTCTCTTCTGGAGGCTGGGGCACTCACTTTGTCTTCCTGATTCTGTTCCTTTTCACAGCTCAACTCTCTTGAAGGTGCTTCCTGTCCCTCTCTTTTCCATGTCTGTGTCTGCTGGACACGGTATCTCCTATTGGGCAATTAGCTGATAGAAAACTCCATGGCTTGGGAGGTTGGGTTGGGAGGAGGAATTTCTCTCTCTTCCAAATCCTTCCTCCTTCTTCCATCCTTTCCCCCTCTTTCTCCCCTGGCATGGTTATTCTTCATTCAACTAATGATCAGCTGCCCTTCTCACTCTACGAGGAAGAACTCCTAGAGAAAGGTTAATAGTATCTGGACATGCCTTTGCACTTCCTTTAATGCCTTCATATCTCATTACCTGATTCATCAACTATGCTGGGAAGAAAAAACATTTGGTGACGTCCCAGCTTCTCCCTCTCCAACAACTCACTTTGGGATTTTCTCAAGTGTCCATTCCATGAATGTGTAAGTTCACAGAGATGGGAGTCAGATCAGGAGCAAGTATCACCTCAAATGGGATGTGGTGGGAGTGGCTGCTCCAGAAAAGTAATTATGATTCTCTTGTTTTTGTGTCCAGTTACCAAGTCAGTGTCTGTAGAGGTGAATGCCACGACTATCCTCTCCTGCTTCACTCACAGAGAAAAGGATCTTATAATGGTGACATGGCAAATAGTCCTCAGAGACAGAACTCCCTGTATCATAGCTTACAGAGAAGACAAGAAGGAAACCATAGAAACAAACTGCTCTGGTGAAGGAGTCACCTGGAAATCTAGACCTGAGTGGAACCACAAACTTCAGATAGGTCCAGTGACCACTGATAATGATGGATATTACAAATGTGTTTCTGTGTCACCTGCTGGAAATTTCCAAACTGTCTATCACCTCAGTGTGTTAGGTAAGGAACAACTTCTGTCAGGCTATTATGGTTAACCAGATCCAGGACTGGATAACAGGTGACTTGCTCAGAACCCCCAACTCTCTTTAAATCTCTCTTCATCTTCTGTAGTGCCTCCTGTGGTAACCCTGTCTGAGGAAGGAAATGGGACTGTTGTGTGCAAGGCTGCTGCTGGGAAGCCGGCTGCCCAGATCTCCTGGGCCCCTGAGGGAGACTGCTTCACTGTGAATGAAACTCATGATGACAGGACAGTGACTGTGAGAAGCACCTGTACCTGGAATGACTCCAGTGAGTCTCTTGTCACTTGCTTCATTTCCCATTTGACTGGGAACAAGAGTCTGTTCTTAGAACATCATTCCCATCGTAAGTAGCATTTCTCTCTTATATTGTGTTTGATTCACTATTCAATCTCCCAGAGAAGTGATATTATGAAAGAAAAGTGGTGTTCTAAGAGGGACAAAAATTTTATATTTAAAGCTGCCTCAAAATCAAATGAGAAATGGCTGAACCTAGAACCAAGATATTCTTGTACAAATTTTGGAATGGATCTTTTCTTCTTTTTCATTCCTCTGCCAATGATGGTTTGTTTTATTCTCTATGCATTCTCCTTTGGCAGGTAATTTAAAAGAACTCATTTAACCAGGGTGAGGGAAAAACATATCTGCTTGATTTGACTAAGGGAGTATCGAACTGAAAATTGAAGGAGACATGTAGGACTGTCCACTTAAAACTACTAGAGCAGATAGAGAACAGCAGGTGTGACAGAAGCAGTATAGCGGAGAGAGTGCTGAATAATGTGCAGGAGACAATAACCAGGGAAATGGGTAAAAACATATTCATGCCCTCATACCAATGTCTTGCATGGTGTAATCAATAGAGACTTCAATTAAAACAGGTAAATATGAACTCATGGTGTTGCTAAGATGTTATGGGTTGGGACTCATGAATGAATTAGATGAATGGAAGGATATACATATATTTCAAAAGAAATCAACAAACAATCATGTATTAAATGTCTGCTCTATGCCAGACATTGTGCTAGAAACTTGAGATATAAAGACAAAAAAGTGAAACTTTTCCTGTTCTCAAGAGCTTCCATTCTAATGGGAGAGTCAACCTGTAAGTATATCAGTATATAAAAACCTATGTAGAACACATGTCAGAGGAGGGGAAAACATTAACAATTAATGGGAGGAAAAGGGAATTCCAGAAAAGGCCTCTTATCAAATGTAGAACTTGAGCAGGGTCTTGCATGAAGTTGTGGATTCCAAGAGGCAGAAGTGAAGAGGGTGAGCTTTCTAGCCATGGGGTATAGCTAGTACAAAGAAAGGCATGGAGAGGGGAGATGAAATCTCATAGATAAGGAACAGCAACAAGTAGCTAAGTATGGCTGGACTTTGAGTGCATAGAGTGGAGTAATGTATAAGCTGGATGTAAAGGATGGAGCCAGGTTGTGGAAGCTTTTACAGGAGATTACAAATATCACAAAATTGGTGGTCATAATGAATACATTGGACTTTGAACTGGATCCAAAGAGGTTGGAACAATGGGCCATGTTTAATAAGATGTAATTTAATAGGAATACATGTAAATTACAATCTATGGGCTAAACATACATTCCCACACACAGAGAAACAAAACCAAATTATATAAATACAGGGGAAGTATGTGTAGATAGCAGTTCTTGTGAAAACATCTGTGGGTTTTTAGTAGATTGAAAGTTCATTCTTAATCAACATAGTGACAGAGCTTCAAAGTTCCTCATCTTCCTTCCTGAGCTCCTTCTCCCAGGCACTGCTAAATATCTAAGTTAGATCAAGACCAAGGCCACAACTCTGAAGTAAGCCACCAGATGGCCTCCTTGGGGCTGATATGGGCAATCTCTCTTCTACATCTAGACCTTTCGGGATGACAATAGTACATTAATCCACAGAATCAGAGAATCTTAGAGAGAAAAAAACCCCACAAAAACTTAAGCCATCTAACAGAGCCTGAACTCAGACAAGAATCTCTTTCTAACATATCTGACAAGTGGTCATTCAGCCTTTGCTTGAAGACCAGGTAGGGGTGTCGGGGCGGGGTGGGCCTGACACCAAGACCTTGTTAGTTCAGGTTGGATTTGGTGATGAAAAGAGACAGTCATAAATCACCAAATAGTTAACAAAAGGTGATTTACCTTGCCCTAATATGGAAAGAATATGCCCCAAGGATATAGAGATGTGTAGCTTCTATCGATGTTCCCCATATGGAAACACATCCAGTCAGCAAACTTCTTATATTATTAGAACAGAATATTAGTAAATATAACATACCTGAGTTTCAGAAAGGCATTTGAATATGAGCAGGGCAGGATATGGTGATTTTCATGGTCTTTATTCACCAAGTAGGATGAACTGATTCTATAGCAGTGGCACTTTTTGGCCCTTAGGTGACCAGGAAGTTGTGAAGGAAGCTGTGGAAGTCAGAAGGCTTTGAACACTTTGAAACCTGCTTCAAAATTCTAAGACACATTTGGTTATCACCACCATGTCCTTCCTTGGGACTCTGACTTATAGAGCACTCAGCTTACAAACTGCAACCTGCCTTAGGCATTCTCTTTTCCCATGGAGAGATAACCAGAGGAGAGAGCTGTGCTGTTCATGTCTGCCAGGCCTTTTCTTGTCACAGTGCTCAAACATCAGAGTTGCTCTATATAGATGAGTATGGGAAGACACAAGCCTCAATATTGCCAGCTAGATACAAGCTGGGATCACCTTCTTCCTTGTACTGCCTTCATTCCAATAATTTCATGTTCCCTAATAGAAATCTACTCAAGTGTGCTTCCCAAGACCTTTGGAGATCTGGACCTGAAGCCTCTACAGTGCTCCCACCAATACACAAGGATACACACCTAAAACACATCATGAATCTCACACAGTTACTCAGACCAGATTATAACTTCTTATCCTCCACATATTCAAACTGCATCAGAAATATCCAGGGAGAAAACTTTTTACTCCACCAACTACTAGTACCAGGAAAGTATCCTGACAGTCTCGTATAGATCAGAATCTTATAGATTCACAACTATAGGCTACTTCTTCATCATCTACTCCTTAGGTCTTTCTCCTGTCACAGACTCCTTTGAGGTCTACATACCTCAGAATACTGTTTTTAAAAGCATAAGATGAGATTAAAAATTAAACTAATTATTTTGAGATAGTTATCAAAATATTATTTTAAAAAAGTTGATGAACCTGCAGTTAAGGACCCTTAACTTAGGCTATTATGAACTCTTAAAATCATATGATCATTTTCTCCTATGGTTCCTATTGCTTACATCATCTATAAAATGGGTATGATATTGGTATTTATACCATTACTTTACAGGGTTGTTGGAGGAAAGCACTTTGTAAACAATAAAGTATTATAACTGTGAGATGATGGTATTGACATGCATTTGTAGAGTGCTTTATGGTCTTTCCAAATGTGATGAAATCCAGCCTCCTGTGCAATGCTCCTTTCTGCAATATCTCTGAGAGAAGGTCGCCCAGAGTCTCCTTGAACATTTCCAGGAATACAGAATTATATACAGAATAAAGCAGTTCATTTTATGTTGTTTGGCTCTAGTTGTTATATAGGCTTTCCCCCCCCCCCCACTTTTTTTTGAGCTTTATATTGTTTTCAATATGAGGCAGCAGCATGGCATCACTGGACTTAGAGTCAGAAAGTCCTGGGTTCCAGTCCTGCTTTTGTGTAACGAGAATGGGAATTTGAAGATCTTCCCCTGCCCCTTAATAAGACTAAGGGAATTTGAAGACCTTCCCTTCTTTGAAGATATACCCTGCCCCCTAATAGACTGAATGTAATCACATGGGGCCTGTGGTGGGAAGAGTGTGCTGAAGGGTGGAGTAGAGCCCACAGTAAGCTGGGAGTCAGAACAGTTAGAGATGGAGGGAGGAGAGGATGCACCTGAAGGAGACAGTTAGGTTTGTGAGTAAATGTTGGTTTGTGGGAAGGCTAGAGGATGGTGTGGCTCTCTGTACTGTTATGGCTTATTAACTTTTATGTTGCTATGATGGATTCAGTTTCCTGGTCTTGGGATTTTGTTTTCTGGTGTCTGAATAAATGTTTTGCTTCTGTCTTTTATAGGGAGAGTCTGTTATGTTTTGCAATTTAACATTATGCTGGCATATTTAGAGTGGCTGTTGGTGCTGTGAATATTGCATTGGTGTTACACTTTGACACTAACTTTGTGACCCTAGGCAAGTTATTTAATTTCTTTGTGCTTCAGGGAACTCTGTGGTCTTATGCATTGTTATAGAGGGAAGTTCCACACTGAGAGTTCCCATGCTGGATGATGATTACAATTATTAGGATTCTTAAAAATTACTTAACATACCCTTTTTATTTCTGAATCTTAGTAAGTGGTACCTGGTTAATTTTGAGTAAGTTATTAGTTAACTAATAATAATAATTATTATTAGTATTATTAGTTATTAGTATTCCTGGAAGCTCTCTAGTTGTTTCATTTTCAGCATAAGTAATTCTCCATTCATTCACTCCATCTAGAAAGTGCGGAGGGGCTCTGTATCAGTAAGAATTCTAAATGTTTTCATAAGAAAATGGCACACCTAGAATCAATCAGTCAATCATCATGTGTGGATTAAACACCTACTCTGTTCCAGGCACTGTCCAAGGTTCTGGAAATACAAACACGAAGAATGAGGCAATTTTTACTCATTGGGAGCTTAAATTCTAATGGGCAAGACAAGAGTTCTAAAATAAATAGAATAAATTCAGATAAGTATGAAGTAGGTAGAGAACTGCTTAGCACAATGCCTGGTATATAGCAGGTACTTATTAAATGTTTATTGATGGATTGATTGAAGAAGTGTGTTAGCAACTGAGGGGATCAGGAAAGGCTTCACATAGAAGACAGGGTTTAAGCTACATCCTGAAGGAAGAAGGGGATTTTATGATGTAGAGGTGAGCAGAGAATATATCTCAGGCACAGGAAATGGCCAGTGCAAATGCATGGAGATGGGAGATTAAGCATCATGAATAAGGAACAGAGGTGTAAGGCTAGTCTGAATTGAAGAATCCAATGAGGCTAGAAACACCAAGACCATTATTCTTAAGTCAGTTTCATAATGAGATTCCCTAGAGCTTTTAGGCTCTAGGTTACGTATGTAACAAAAAAAATTCTTGACATTGTTAAAATATTATCTATGTCTTTTTTTTTTAAAGGTTCCTGGAGTGCTTTACCATACATATATGTAACCCCTTCTATTATTTCCTTGGGCATTCTGGTCATCGTGGGATTGTTTATTTATGAGAAATCCAATGGCTGCAGGTATTGATTAATATTTTTGAATGTATCTTTTAAATTCCACTAGAGAAAAGATAAGGTAAGATTTGGGTGATGTGAATTACTTTAGGGAGGGCAGCCTACCTTGTTCCTTTTAATTAGGAACGTTTTCACAGAAAAGGTAGATTTGAGGTTGAATGTCAAATGAAGGGAGTCATTTCATCAGTTGATGGAGAAATCAGAGAATCTTCTAGGGATAAAGAATATTATGGGAAATTGGGTAAAAGCATGAAGAATTCAGCCATGTAGGTCTTCGGAGTATAGAAGAAAGGATATCTGCCAGTAAGCTGTGTTGGGAAATTAATTATAGTACTGCTCACGTGTACCAAGAAGAGATGCCTTCGTGTATAATCTCCATCTAGTTCAAATATCTGTTTACCTTCCCTTCTTATTTTGAAATAAAGCCAATAAGGCCCATCTCCCACCTTACCCCTCCCCCCCACATCCTTAGTATGAGCATTCTGACTTTCCTGTATGTACTCAGCTCTCTCTGAGCTGAGATCAATGTATGTTCCCAGGAGCAGCATTCAGGGTGTGCTGGTAGCTAAGGAGTAGGTATTAATTTCTTATTCATTGTGGTTTTTTTGGTCTTAGACAATCTCTAAACTGCTCATGCCTATCAGGACAAACAAAGGAAAATAGAACAATATGGTCATGAATTTAGTGCTTCTTTTCATCCTGAAACCTAAGTAGAGCTTTGCTGTAATCATTCCTGCTTACTTTTCTTTTTCTTTATTTGTTTATTTTTACAGGACTTGTAAATCTTCAAAACCAGAAGCTACTCCAGGGGTTAGAGAGGTGAGATAAAAAAGGAAATTTCAGTGAATCCTTTTATTTTCTAAGTCATTCAGTCTGTTTTATATTTTTGTATAAAAACAACACATTTTGTTTTGATCACTTTGGGCTGGTCCAATTTGTTTGCGGTCAGGTTTTAGGAAGACCTTCCCAATCCAAGCTGAACTGAAATCCACCTTGTTTCATAATCAAGCATATAAGACATGATATTTTTCCAAATTCTCCAAACCATCGGGGAAAGTAAACTCATCCTCTCTTTTCTAATTTCTTTAAACCCACCCCCATATCCAGCTTTCATTTCAGTTAATTGTACCACCTTTCTCATATTCACCAAGACTTAAAACCTGAGACTTCTTCTTTGGTCATAGTCACCAAATTTCTGTTATTATTTTTCTTTTAAAATGTCTCTTATCCACTGCTTCCTCTTCATTCACACTTTATCCATTCAAATACGTGATATCCATCAATGATATCCATCATTGCCTCAGCTTGTAATATTATAACAACCTTCTTTAAACAGTGTTAAGTGACCATAATTTTCTGTCCATGGTAGATAAATGTTCAGTAATTCCACACCGATTTATTGGGTAATTTATCTTCTTATCTTTAATCTCTTCTTGTTCTGATATGTTCTATACCTTTTCCCAATTTAATCTGCCTCATGTTACTACATGTCATTAATTTTAATTAATCTCCCCATTGCCTACAGGAGAAAATCGAAACTTCCCACCTGGCTTTCAAAGCTCCCTACAATTGGGCTCATCTATATCCAGTTTTCTCTACCACTAACTCCAAATACATCTTTATTATAGCCAGGCTGTTTTCATTAGAGCATATTTCTCATAAGCCTTTGTTGAGGGTCAGATAAGCAAATACTTGGGAAGCACTGTGTATGTCTTCCTCCTTCTTCCCTAATTATTCACATTTTACCCACCATTCAAGATCAAGCTCTAGTCTGAGACTTCCTTTAACCATGCTAACCTACACAGGCAGCATCCTTTAGAGTTCTGTAGCACTCATGTGCCATGCAGATTGTAGACACTCAAGAAATGTTTGTCCAATGTATGAAACATCTCTTTGATTTACACCTATTATTTACTTACCTATGAGACTGGTGACTTGCACTGTATATGAACTTGAGGGTAATGAGTATTTGTAAGAAGTTTGATCATAAAGGAATAACAGAGCAAGTTTCTGCAATGGTTTTTAGGTCTCTGTATTTGGGGTTTTAACTTTGGTTTCTATATGAAATTAGGATGAAGTGGAGCCATATGCCAGCTACACAGAGAAAAGCAATCCACTCTATGATACTATGACTGAGGTGAAGATTTCTACAGCTTCGTAAAGAGGAGACTTTGGGTTGGAGTTCCAGGCAGGACTCACCAGTTAGGACAGGTTCATTCAGGTGCAATAGAAACCCAGTGCTGCTTGTCATGTCTTGGGATTTCTGGGGAACTAAAGACTTCTTCTGGAACCTCACAATGTCAGAAACTCTGAAAATGAGAGACGCATTTCCTAATACTCATCGGAAGTAAGATTTTGAGAAGCTTAGCAGCTACCAGCTGGTGCTCTTATGAACTGATAGATTACAGAGACACTCCAGCATTTGTCATTTCCTAATCCTCCTTCACTTGACTAATCAAACTCATATTCTTAGCTAATATAATAAAATATTGTACCATTTATTTAATCATTAATTTAGTCATTCCTGAATTGTTGCCTTTTTAAGTAGGCATGAGGTATATGTATACACACATCTACATACATATATGTGTATGTACACATATATGTGAGTATGTGTATATATACACACATTGGGATCATGAGACCACCATAATCTTCACAACCATTAGGAACTTGATTTGATTTAAAGACATGGTAATTTGGAAATAAGATCATTTTGCCACCTTGAATTATGTGGTAAAAATGTACTATACCAATTAATGCAAAAGTCAATCAACAAATATTTCTTAAATGCCTTCAATATTCTCAGCAGTAATCTAGGTACTTTTGGAGATAAAAAAGAAGTATATGATTCTTGCTTTTAAGGAATTTATATTTTAACTGAGGAGAGAATGGTAACATTCATGAAACAATAATAAATAATACAGGATAATTTATAATTATTTATAATTAAGTGCCAAATTATATGATACAGGCTATGGATACTCTAGGGACTTAGAATTTTGAGCTGTACAGAAAACTGAGTATAACTCCTTCATTTTACAAATGAGTCTCGTGAAGAAGTGACTTGTCCAGTGTCACAAATAATTGGAAATTGTTGTTGTTTAGTCATGTCTGATTATGATTTCAATTGGGGTTTTCTTGGCAAAGATATTGGAGCACTTGGCTCTTTTTACAGATGAGGAACTGAAGCAAATGGGGTTAAGTCACTTACCCAAAATTTGAACTCAGGAAGATGAGTCTACCTGACTCCATGCCCAGTGCTCTGTCCACCGTGCCACCTGCTTCCCAGTCACTGGCAACACTGGGGTGCAAACTTGGGTTTTCTGACTCCAAGTCAAGAACTCTTGTCGTTTTATCATGAAGGTCAAGGAAGCCTAGAATAGTCAGGGAAAGCTTTATAGAGGAGGTGACACCTGAGTATAATTGAAAGATGAGCAGAGTTTAGATCAGTGAAGGGGAGAAAGGTAGACTGTTCCAAGCAAGGGGAACAACATAAAGGAATGAACATGGGCAAGAATGAGTATGACATGTTCTTGAGGTGCTGAGAAACTGACTCTTGAAGTGGAAGTTGTGTTTGAAGGAGTGGTGAGGAATGAATTTAAACAGGGATCACGTAGATCTTTTTATATTTTTCGCTACTCCTACCAGCAGGATATCCCAGACTCTAATAACCGGATTAACCTGGTGGCCCCCAACTAGAATTGACACTTAGAATGACCCAGCATCTCCCTCTTCTTACTCTGGAGCCCAGCTCCAACTAATGTCACTTCCCTTTTTCCCTCCTGGCTAGACAATAGATGCCCTCCCCAAATCTTCTCCCCTCTCCCATCATCCCTACCCCTGCCAATGGGAACCCAGAATCCTGTCTTTATCATGACCCCTTAATTTTCCCTTTTCAATGGTGGCAGCCCACTCTCAGACAGACACATTGATGGACTGTAAAAATTCCTGAGGTTTCTACATTCTCTATTTCGGGTGTGCTGAAGCTAGATCCAAAGGGCTTCAGATGGCGTTAAATATGCAAACGTTTACACTTTGGAAGTCACTAAACACTACAAGTCACGGCTGGGCATACGGCTTTGTTGATTGTCTAGACTTAAGAAAGTGATTTGAGAAAACGTTAATAACGCAGATTATACTTCAAAGTGTGTCCAGGAAGGAGGCGGAGCCAAGATGGTGGAGAAAAGGCAGCAACTTACCTGAGCTCTTCCCAAAACTTCTCCAAACATCTGTAAATAATACCATAAAACCATCTCTCAAGGGGCAGAAGCCACAAAAGGACAGGGTAAAATAATTTTCCAGTGAAAGATAATTTAGAAGATTGGCAGGAAAAGTCTGTTGCACGGGGGTGAGAGTGGAACATAGTCTAGCATAGGCTGTGCCAGCACAGATCAAGCCTTAGCAAAACAGGAGCAAGCTTTGAGAATCACTGAGTAATTATCATCGTCAGTTGTTTCTGGAGTTCTCAGTCCAAAGATGGTAAGAGAGTTGAACAACTGATCAGAAGGAGATCACAGGGGTCTCTTTGCTGGCCTTGGGGCAGGACTCTGTTGCTTTGCATGTACTCAAATTCGGTTTGGAGGCCTGGGTGGCAGTCCTAGGATGAGGAAGAGCACTAGTTCACCCAAGCTTGCAGCTGCAGTGGAGCAGGTCCCCTGTCACAGTTCCAGGGCAGAAAAGAATGCTTGTGATAACCCACAGACCAGAGGACAGACCAGGAGAGTAGCAAATGCACCTTATCTTAAATCATACCACCTTGGAAGAAGTGAAAACTGTTTTTTTTTTTGGAAGGCAATTGGGGTTAAGTGAACTGCCCAAGGTCACATGGCTAGTTTTGGTGTTAAGTGTCTGAGGCTGATTTCAACTCAAGTCCTCCTGACTCCAGGGCTGGTGCTCTATTCACTGCACCACCTAGCTGCCCCAAGAAGTGAAAATTTATAGATCCCCAAAAGTATCTCTGAAAACAACTGCACAAAACACCTGAAGATTGGGATAGTGTACCCTCTACTATGGAAGCAGAGCCCCATTGTAACAAAGACTTAAAAGTCAAGAAATAGACTGGAAAAATGAGCAACAACAGAAAAAAATTCTGACCACAGAAAGTTACCATGGTGACAAGGAAAATGAAACCACATACTCAGAAGATGATAACAAAGTCAAAGTTCCAATATCCAAAACCTCCAAGAAAAATGTGAATTGATCTCAGGCCATAAAAGAGCTCAAAAAGGATTTTGAAAATCAAGTAAGAGAGGTAGAAGAAAAATTGGGAAGAAAAATGAAAGTGATTTGAGAAAATAATAAAAAACAAATCAACTGCTTGATAAAGGAGACACAAAAATATATTGAAGAAAACAACACCTTAAAAAACAGACTAGGCCAAATTGTAAAAGAAGGACAAAAAGCCAATGAGAAGAAAAATACCTTATAAAGTAGAACTGGCCAAATTAAAAAGGAGGTCCAAAGGCTCATTGAAGAAAATAATTCCTTAAAAATTAGAATGGAGCAAATAAAAGCTAAGTACTTTATGAGAAATCAAGAGACAACAAAATAAAACCAAAAAAAAATGAAAAAAATAGAAGACAATATGAAACATCTCATTGGAAGAACAACTAGAAAATAGATCCAGGAGAGATAAATTAAAAATTATCAGACTCCCTGAAAGCCATGATCAAAAAAAGAGCATAGACATCTTTTTTATTATAATCAAGAAAAACAAATTCCTATATTAGCTATGTATTTCATCATACATCCTCTGAACTGTGGGTGGTTCCATTGTGTTGATTAGCGTCCTTAAGTCTTTTTTATGTAATAAATTTTATTTGTTTCTTCTTTACAACATTCATTTTCATGAGATTTTTGAATTACAGATTTTCTCCCCGTCTTTCCCCTACCCCAGCCCCAAAACAGCAATCCCACTGTACAGCCCTTCCCCTGGTCTGCTCTCTAACTTTCTGGTAGGGCAGGAGCCCAGCCCCTGTATATCTTAATTCCTAGTTGCAGGTCTTGTAGAGCTTTAAATTCTAGATTCTTTCAATTCCTCCCTTGTCACCCACCCCCACTGGAAGGACAACCAATACAGGCTGTGTAGGTGTGATTATACAGGACATCTTCATAGTGGACATATTGT
>CM053596.1:247657515-247746352 GCA_028646575.1 Pseudocheirus occidentalis | reverse complement strand
AGCCCAGTGGAAGCCGCTGCTGCTTTCAGCCGTTCCTGCTGCTACAGCCACCTCCCGCTGCACTGGGAACAGTTTGTCCAGACCCACTCTTCTCCCGATTTAGCAAAATCCACTGACCTTTCTCTTAGCCTTTTTTTCTTCTGGCCTGATAAATGTGGTAACTCTGCCTCCAGTGCAGGGGATCTGCTCTCCTATAGAAGCGGCTCCCCACCCAATGCCCCGTGGCCTGAGTGCTGGGTTTTGGCCTCGGCTCCCAGACTGCTGTGAAGAGCCCTGCCTGCTGCACTGCCTGTAGCAACAGATGTGCTTTCTGTCTTGTGGAGAGTTTTGGAGCTTGAAAATCTGTTTAGAGTCCCATTTTATGAGATTTTTAGCGTGTTTGTGTGGGAGCTGTGGTGCTTTGCTACTTCCCAGAATCTTTTTTGAGCATTTCCATAGCCTGGGACCAATTCATATTTTTCTTGGAGGCTTTGGATGTAGGAGTTTTGACTTTGTTGCCTCCTTTTTGAGTGTGTATTTTGATCTTCCTTGTCACCATAATAACGTTTTATAGTCAGAGTTGGTTTTTTTTCCACTATTTGTTCATTTTCCTGGTTTATTACTTGACTTTTAACTGTTTGTTAAAGTAGGACTCTGCTTCCAGGGTGGAAGGCACACTGTTCCAGTCTTCAGGGGTTTTGCACAGATATTTTCAGAGATACTTCTAGGGACCTTTAAGTTTTCAGTTTTTCCAAGGTGTAGGTGGTATGATCTAATAAGAGGGCCTGTGCTCTGGTCTATGAGTGCCTACAAGCAGTCTTTTCTGCCCTGGAACTGTGAGGAGGGTCCCCCCCTCCGCTGTGGCCACCAGTTCTGCCAGGCTAGTGCTCCTCTTTACCCTGGCACTGCTACCCATGACTGTGACCTGGAATCTGAGTATGAACAAAGCAACAGAGTCCTGCCTCCGTGCTGGCAAGGAGACACTTGCAATCTCCTTCTGACGAGTTGTCTGACCTCCTTACAATCCATGGTCTGAGAGCTCCAGAAGCAGCTACTGCTGCCGCTGATTCAGTTTCTTCCAAGATCTGCTCCTGGTTTGCTGGGGCCGGCCCTGTGCCAGTGCAGGCTGTGCTACTATAACCTGCCCTGCCCTGCACTCCACTCTCACCCAGGTGCAACAGACCTTTCCTACCAACCTTCTAAGTTATCTGTGGTCTGAAAGGTCAGGAAATTGTCCCTCGTCCAGTGGTTCAGTCACCCTGAGGCCTAGTTTGCTCTGAACTACACTTCTCTCTAACCCTGGTGCAACAGACTTTTCCTATCATCCTTTCAAGTCATCTTGGGCTGGTAATTTGTTTTGCTTCATCTTTATGTGGGTTCTACTGCTCTAGAATTTGTTTAGTTATTTAAAAAAATATTTGGAGGTTTGGGGGAGAGAGCTCAGGCAAGCCTTTATTCTGCCATCTTGGCTCTGCCTCTCCTAGACTTAGCTCTTCTCAGCAATACAATGATCTAAGACAATTCCAAAAGACTCATGATGGAAATTGCCATCCTCTTCCAGGGAAAGAACTATGGAGTCTGAATGCAGATTGAAGTCTACTATTTTCTTTTTGTTTTTTTTTTCTTTCTAGTGGCTTTTCACTCTTGTTCTTATTCTTCTTTCACAACATGACTAATGTAGAAATATGTTTAATATGATTGTACATATATAATTTATATCAGATTCCATGCTGTCTTGGGGGAAGGGGAATGGAAGGAGGGAGAAAAACATTTTGAAACTCGCAATCTTATAAAAGTGAGTGTTGAAGATCTTTACATGTAATTGGAAAAAATAAAATACTGTGAAGTGGGGAAAAGAACCTTAGGAGAATTATTGGGTAGAGATTACATAAAGTATTTTCCAAATGTGGCACTCTGTAATTTATTAGATTTTTGTATAAACCACCATGCTGGTTTTTGGAATGAATACATACGCATGTGTGTATGTATATATAAGTATATATGTGTAAATACATGCAATATATACTCATATGTACATATCATATGACATAATCTCTGCTAATAAGACTTTTATGATTCATAAAGAAGATATTTTAAATTGATTAGGACATGACTGAGACCAGTTTTCAAAAGATTTACAGAAAAAAAAGGAGAAATAAATTGAGGTGAATGATAGTTGAAGAGTATAGAAAGAGGAAATAGGCGTGTAAAAGTAATGAATTAGTGATTACAAAATTCTTTAGAATGCGCAACTATGTAGATCCCTGCTGGTGCAAGCTTTCTCATATGCTCACTTCTCTGAACTTTTGGTTAGAATATAGCAGTATTGTGGTGTAAAAAAAAATAATAATGTCACATATTAATCCATTAATATTGAAAAATTCTCATGATAATACTAGGAGGTAAGTACAATAGGTTTTATTACCCTCAATTTACAGGTGGGGAAACTGAATCTCAAAAAAGTGATTTACTTGTCTGTTATTACCTAGCTAATAATTGTCAGAGGTCATTTCTGACTTTGGTTCCAGCATTTTTCCCACTATACCATTCTGTTTCCCTGAATAGGTAATGGACCAGGGGCTGGAACCTAGCTTTTCTGACATTAAACCCAAATGGGAAAAAGTACTGACCAGGAATCAGGAGGCCCTGGACTTTATTCCTGTCTCTGGTTTTTAACCCTTTGTGTGATATGAATGCAAGGGTATTGTGAGACTCAAATAAGATAATGAATTTAAAGCGCTTTGCAAATCTTAAAGTGCTATCTAAATGCCAACTTTTATAATTATTTTTAGTAACCTACAGTCTCCAGACTTTTAATGTGATAATGACTTTATTCCCTGAGTCTTCAACTGCATTCCTTCTGAGCTCAGGTGGTGTTTATTGAGCAATATAGGGGTGTGGTGGCAACAGGCTCTCTGGGAAAAAAAAAAGTATGCATACAAACTCAAGTTTATTTGTTATTAGTGACACTTTCTCAAGTCTCCAGACAATCAACAAAGCAGTAAGTCAAGTCCTGATTTGCAGAATTCTGAGGTATCACAGTGAAAACTAAGCAGTCAGCTTACTGGTCAGAACTGGCGGTAGCACGCCCTTCCATGCACGAGTCATTTGACTTTGCCATCTCAGACAACTATCATTTGATATCTCCTCTCCTTCATGGCTAACCTCCTTGAGAAAGCCATTCACATTAAATGCCTGTACTACTTCTTTTCTTACTCATTTATAAATCCCCTACATTCTGGCTTACTCATCTGAAACTGCTGTCTCCAAAGTTATAAATGATTTCTTAATTGTCAAATGTAATGGCCATTTCTCAGCCCTCAATCATCCTTCTTGACCTCTCTGCAGCCTTTTAACACTATCTGTAAGCCACCCTCTCCTCCCGTAAACTCTCTCTCTTAGGTTTTTGTGAAATTACCTTGTTCTTATCCTACCTTTTTGCTTGTTCCATCTTAGTCTCCTTTTTTGGATCTTCCTCAAGGTCATGCCCATAACCATGGAGGTTAGTCAGTGGATAAACATTTATTAGTGCCCGTGATATGCCAGACACTGTGCCAAGCATTGAAGATAAAAAGAAAGGCAAAAGTCAGTCCTTGCCCACAAAGAGCTCATCATGCAATGGAGGAGACAACATGCAGACAATTGTTTAAAACTGTATAAGACTTCTGATAGGCAGGACTCTAGCTAGGTCTTGAAGGAAGCCAGTGGAGCCAGGAGGTACCAGGGATAACCAGTGAATATGCTTAGTCAGGCGATGGATGGTATTGTATGAGAAACAGGAAGGGTCCAATGTTACTGGATCTCAGAGTAGATAGGAGGAGGTGTAGAAGACTGGAGCGATGGGGCAGAGGGATGGCCGAGTGGTAGGCCATGATAGACTTTTAATGCCAAACAGATATTTATATTTGATCCTAGAGATAATAAGGAGTCACCAGTGTTTATTGTATTGGGTGGGGTGAGGAAAGGGGGAAACATGATCATACCTGCACTTTAGGATGACAAGTCTATGTCCTAACCCTTCTTCTTTTCTCCATACTGTTTCATTTTTTGGTCTTATCAGTTCCATGAATATCATCTGCCTCTTGGACATACTGAATTGGCTGTCCTGTAGAAACCTTAAACTCAACATGTCCAAAACAGAACTAATTATCTTTCCCCTCAAACCTTCCCTTCTCCCAAAGTTTCCTATTACTTTTTTTTTAAGATGAATCATTGGTTAAGTTCTTACCATATGCCAAGTACTGTGCTAAATTCTGGAGATGCAAATGCAAGAAAATAAGACAGCCTTGCTATCAAGGAGCTTGTACTCTGATGGGGCAAGACAACCTATAAGATTGAGCCATGAAGCAGGAGGAGGGGTTCAGGGCTGCCTAGCAGGTAAAGCTAGCATGTCTGGAACTACTGAAAAAGAGCAATCCTGGCCAGGGACACAGCAAGTAAGTGAGTTGGCCTCACGCTGCAGGCATCCTGAGGCTGATGAGCAGGTAGTGCAGTCTAGGGAGGGAGTGACCGGCGAATCCTTCCCTGTTCTTACTGAGGGCACCTTCCTCCTCCCAGGAACAAGAGCTCACAGCCTCGGTGCCATCCTCGGCTCCCTACTCCCACCTACTTCACATATCTAAATAGTTGCCAAATCTTGTCATTTTAACCTACGTGACATTTATGGTGTAGGTTCCCTTCTCTTCAGTCACACAGCCATCACCCTGCTACAAGCCCTGATCCCCTCACCCCTAGACTATCGAGGGGCTTCTGGGTCGTCTCCTTGTCTTGTACCTCTCCCCCATTCCAGCGCATCCTTTATCAAAGCTGCCTTCACTCACAGAGACTTTCCTAAAGCGTGGGTCTGACCACATACCCCTCTTTTCAGCATACTGCACTGGTTCTTTGTTACTTCTGGTATCAAATACAAAATGCTGCCTTTGGCCTTTTACAGACCAACCTCTTCTTACCTGTTCAGTGGTCTTACACTTTACTTCTTGCTACAGGTGCTATAGTCTAGTTAGATTTTCTTTAGACAGGACACCCCTTCTCACTGCTGTGTCTTTCCACTGAAGCGTTCACCTTCCCCACCTCTGCCTCCTGGCTTCCCTGGCTCCCACCGAGGTTAAGCTACAATCCCACGTTTGGTGGAGATGTTTCGTCTTCCTCTTCTCTGCATTCGCCACCCCAAATAGTGCCACCCCTCTGAGATCACCTTTCACGTATACTGTGCTTGTCCTGTGTGCATCCTCTTTTGCACGTCATTTGCCTCTCCCAAGAATGTGAGCCACTTGAGAGAAAATATGTTTTATGCTTTTATTGTCTGCCTGGTGCTCAGCACTGTGCTTGGCACAGAAGAGAGTCCCGATAAATACTTGTTGGTGATTGAGCCTCAGTTCCTTCATCTATAAATGGGGATAGTTATACTCTCTAATTTACAAGGTTTTCATGAGGAAATGCTATGTGAATGCCCTGATAAATTCCAGTTCTACACATTGTCTATAAAACAGTGTTTCACTGGAAGTACATTTATAATAAATGCTTCACAAAACATTTATCGAATTAATGATTATATTCCAGATAGAGTAACACATTCCTCTCTATTCCCTTTCAGAGAATAAATATGATTATCTTCCCACAACTGTCAACATGTGTTCAGAACTTTTGAAGCTGATTTTTTGTGTGACTCTGGCAGTCTGGGCTGTGAAGAAAGGTAAGGGAGGCTCATCTCTCAGAGTCTCTTCATCAAGTTATATTTATAGGTAATACTGTGGATAGAGTGCTGGACCTGACTTCCTGCATCAGGAAGACTCATCTTCATGAGTTCAAATCCGGCCTCAGACGCTGACTGGCTGTGTGATCCTGGGCAAGTCACTTAAACCTGTTTGCCTCAATTTCCTCATCTGTAAAATGAGCTGTAAAATTTCATACTAAAAACCACCACAGTATCTTTGCCAAGAAAACCCCAAATGGGGTGGCAGAGAGTTTGATGCCACTGAACAGCAATGTCAGTATTCTAGAGCCCAAAGGGACCTTATAAATCACCTTGCCCAAGCTCATTCTACAAATGGGGAAATTGAGAGCCAAGGGAAGTCGATCACACACGCTGTTAAATAAGCATTTAGTTCAAATTTACCAAACATTTATGTCCACTGTGTGGACAAAGACAAAAATGAAAAAATGGGTCCTTTCCCTCGAGCGGCTTGCTTTATGTTAGGAGGAGACAAGCACATAAATAATACAAATACAAACTATCTATGAAGAAACTGAAAAATGAGGGGAGGGTAATGCTAAAAAGATGAGACTGTGAGGGAAAGACCTCATGTAGAAGATGGACCTTGAAACAAGCTTTTAGGGGACTAGAAATTTAAGACTCCTTGTGGTGCTGTTTGGGGTTTTCTTGGTAAAAATACTGGAATGATTTGCCATTTCCTTCTCCAGCTCATTTTACATATGAGGAAACTGAGACAGGTTAAGTGACTTGCCCAGTGTTACATAGGTAGTGTCTGAGGCCAGATTTGAACTCAGGTCCTCCTGACTCCAGTGCCAGTGGTCTTTCCATTGTACCACTTAACTGTCCCAGTAGCTATATAAATGTAAGCAATTATTTTTAACAACTTGTTTTTCTCATTTTTTTCTGTTAGATCTGGGACAAGTCAATATCTTATTACTCTTTAAGTATATTATATTTAATGTTCTGTCTACCATATCAGAGGTGGGTAAAGTAACTGCTTTTTGGAGTTTAATACAAGTATTTTTAGTATTTAAGCTTACCCTCTTTATGCTTCCTGAAAGCATCCTTAGTACAACTTTGGTAGCAGATGGGACAACAGGAATGATATGGACCTCATCCTGTTCCCATATAATTTTTATCTTCTCTACTACATCTGTATATTTTGAAAACTTTTCATTTATTTAGTTTGGAGAATGTAATATTTGGTTTGGTAACTATCTAAAATGTTATTCTTAAATTTCTTTGGCTCGATTATTATTTCTGGGTGAACATGGGCAATAGTTCAGTCTGTAATAATGGTTTATTTCCCAATAAGGGTTATTGGTTGAACTCTGCAAGATATTTTGATATCTATATTGGACTTCGGGGATATCAGTAAATGAAAGATTACCATGTATAATTTTAGCAGCTAGTCAAATATTCTGTTTGATAGGTGCTACAGTTTTTAAGCTTATAGCGATGTGCTACCCAATTTTTACTACTTCCTTACATAATCAACATTAATCACTAAGTCTGAACTCCTTAAGGACAACCATTCTGTAATTTCTGATAGCAAACATCGGGCACTGAGGTGCCATCATAAACAAAAATCTGCACAACTAATCCATTTCTTTGATGTTTCTTTCTCAAAGTATTGTCATCCGAGTCCATGCAGATGTTGGCCAAAGTGGGTCTTTTGACTTCATTCTTGAGCCTATTTCATAGGCTCTCTGAGCTAACTTATTTTTAGGTTACTTTCCACAAAACCAGTGGCATGTGCTTGTTATTCAGATTTTACTTTGCTCAGTAAAGCAATATCTGCTTATTCCAAAATTATTTCTCTAGATTATTGATCTGTTAATCATGTTCTCTAAGAATGTCTATCAGTATTCTTCTTCCTTGTTGGTAAGGAAGTATTTGGCTTTTTTTTAGTTGTCTTAGGGTGATAGGCCCTCTTTCTTTTAATATTGCATGGGTTTTTATTGCAGTACAGTTTGCAGCTTCATAAGTGTACATATATTTATATATTTTGTTTTTGCATCACTTTCATTTCTGAATATGTTCCTCTTCCTCAGTAAGTCATCCCTTGTAGCAAATTATTTTTCAAAAAGGAGGGGAGGGGGAAACAAGATCAGCAAAACTCACCAGTTTCTCTACTGATGCTAATAGTCTGTGTGACCCTGTCAAGAAGCAGAAAGTGCATTTTCTCCCAGGGCCAAGCTTAAATCACATCATTTCTTTTGTTGTTGTTGTTCTGTAGTCAGAGGTGTAATGCTGAGAGTGCTGCATGGGGAGTCAGGAAGACCCGGCTTCCAGCAGCACCACAGAAAAGGGACTGGCTGTGTATTCGTGGCAAGTCACTTAACCTTTGTCAGTCCCCATTTCCTCCTCTGTTAGGTGGAGAGAGTGACAGCGCCCACCTCAGAGGGTAGTTACGAGGCTCAAGCGAGATAGTGGGCATTAACTGGATTCTAACCTTACACATTTATGTAAATATTAGCTATTATTGTAGACATTATTGTTATGTATTTTTTATTCTCTGCATCAGTTCTTCTAAGTCTTCCCATGCTTCTCTGAGTTCTTCATTGTTTTTGTTTCTTGTAGTGCCTGAGTTTTCCATTACATTTGAATATTATAGTTTGTAGACCACTCAATTGGTGGTCATCAGCTTGACTACAAAGACTTAAAAAGAGGCATTCAGCTTGTCACTCAGAATCTTGAATTATTTGTATATAATACTGAGTTAATTTGTAGATATATGTGTTTGCCTATTGTCTCCCATTGAGTAAGTTTCTTTTAAGGACTAATGCATTTTGTCTTTGTAAGCCCAACATCTCTTGATCTACAGTCAAGCTTGTAGATTCTGAATTATAACTATTGGAAAAAAATGTCCATTATAAATTCTCAGTTTGACTTTTTTTTTAGTCATGAAACATGTATTTTGAACTTGCAAATGTTCTGTTAATGCATGTAATGGACTATATTTTGAAATTTGTTGGACAGAATGAAAACCTAGCCTTAACAGTAAAAGGCGTACTGATTGTAAAATTTGAAATTAACATTTTTGTGTCTTTCATAATCTTTCTAATGTAACAAATTTATTATCCTTCCTAATAAGATCTCTTTAAACGTGTATTTGTGGAATATTTAAGTTATACCTTTTTCATCTTGCTGTTTCCTTATCTGATATTGGTTAAAAATAGCCGAATCACAAGACATTAGTTTCTTTGTTTCTTGGTATTAAATTTGCTGTTGAAATAATACCCTAGAGTTTACTTGATAATAAAAAAATTAACCAAATGATTAAGTAGGCAGTTAATAAATACTTATTGATTGAATCCTGATATTTAATTATATTGCCTGAGCTATTTATGTTGTGGATGCATGCCATAATATGAAATACTATAGTACTAACTCTGAAAAATACATTAGTGAATAGAGCTCCTGTCTTGGAGTCAAGATTCAAATACTACTTCAAACATTTATTAGCTCTGTGACCCTAGGATTTTATCTTTTATGAAGTCTTTGTTGGGAGAGAGAGTATCTCATTCTGCTGAATTCATGAATCATTAGAATATCATGTATCAAATCTGTTCTCCTGTATCTAGTAAGCTTTAACTGTGAGGCTTAATATAAACAATTTCTAAGAGCTAGCCTAGGAAGAGAACCTCTAGCACAGTGGTTCTCAACCTTCCTAATGCCACAACCCTTTAATACTCGTATGTGGGTGTATCTGCATGTGGGCAGACCAGCCTGCAGACAGAGAGAGGAGCTGTGTTTTCTGATGGTCTTAGTCGACCGCTGTGAAAGGGTCGTTCGACCCCCAAAGGGGTCACAACGCACAGATTGAGAACTGCTGCTCTAGCAGTTTAATACATTTAAGGATCTTATTTCATATTAGACTAAGCTTCTTAATCTAAAATTCTGGATGGGAACTGTTGAAAGATGCATGAAATTTGGGCATTTTTATCTTTGTCTGAACTTTGTGCCATTGATCTTCCAACCCTTTTCCCTCATCTATAGGGTGAATTTTTGGAAACCAGGGTATATTCAGATTATTCAGTTGAAAGCTAAGGTTAATTTTCTTTAGTGCCACAGAAGTGAGTTCAAATCTGAAGTCTAGTCCATCTTTCTAAGATCACAATGAGAAAATAAGTTTATGCTAATAGATGTAAAACAAAATCATATGAATATTCTTGAATCTCCTCAGTTGTTTACTTCTAAGATCTCACGTAAATAGAAATCATGGTCATCATTCTCACAATGTTTCCCAAGGGCAGAGAAGAGGTACATCAACAATATGTAAAAAAATTATATTCTTGGCTATATTCATTATTCTTTATTTTCTAAGGTCATTCAAGATTCATCTAGAAGAATTCATAAATCCTTTTGTAAGGAAGTATTTTTAGATATGAAATCTAGGTTTGTCTTTTCATCTAAAAGTTTGATCATTTTTACGAATACCAGTTCCATATCCATTTTTTCTTTTCCTGTAGAGGACTATCAGTGTAAAGATTTTGGATGCGCCTCTTGGAGAGAATTCTGCCATTATATGAAGTGGTCCATTCCTGCCTTCCTTTACTTTCTGGACAACCTGATTGTCTTCTATGTCCTGTCCTATCTTCAGCCTGTAAGTAAACTTGACAAAAAGAAAAAAAAACACCATTGAAGCAACACAGAAAAAAATCCCAGAGCTGTTCTTTTATTATTCTGTTTGTTGGCTTTGGTTGTTTTATAATGAAATTGGCATTGGTTCACTTTATTCCCATTATTGGCCTTCTTGGGTCAGCATGAACTGGTTTTTTTTTTCAATTCTAGACTAGAACTTTTGTAGTAGGCTTATTTAGTAGGCAGCCTATAATCTTGGCAAATTGTGAGGGATTGCCCTGGATTGGCACAGTTACTGTGTTAAACGAGGGGAGCCCTTTGCTGGGAGACTACCAGGCCTGGTAATCTGTGAGTGCCTTCTAACCAGTCTCCCTTCCTTTAATCTAATCCATCCTCCACTCAAGCATCAAAATGATTTTCTTAAAGCCTAAGTCTGATCATGCCTTTCCCACCCCCACTTACTCACTAAACTCCAGTGATTCCTTAGTACTTTCACCTTTATAACCTGGCCCCATGTCATCTTCCTAGTGGTCGATCTCAAACATTACTCTTCTCCACAAACTCTTGGGGCCAGTCTTGTTGGCCTAGTTTCTGCTCATCTCACATAAAATCCCATCTTTTGTCTCTTTGCCTGGCTGTGTTCTACCCCCGCAATATTCTTCCTCCTCACCTTTGTCTCATGATCCCTGGCTTCCTCGACTCAAATGCCTCCTTCCATAATGGACCTTTACTGGCCTCCCTAGATGCTAGAACCTTTTCCTTTAAGGTCACCTCCCATCTACTCTGTATATATTTGGTGTTTACCTATCTATATAATTGTTTATTTCCCTATCCAGATATAAACTCTTTGAGGAAAGGGGCTGTTTCTGCTTTTTCTTTGTATCCCCAGTGCTTAAAAATATCTGCCACATACGTAGTCACCCCTTAACAAAATGTTTGTTGATTCATTGATTGAAGTCAGCCACCATTTATTAAGGGCTTATTTTCTGTCAGAGTTTGGGCCCTTGAAATGTGTTCTACCAGTTACCAGTCATCTGGGACTGAGTGGAGGTGAGATTAATGAAGAAGGGTGAAAAGGGGACACCCCCAAAGACATCAGCACAACCACCATTCTGGGGAGAACCTTGGGTGGATTTAACTTCGAGACATCTTCATACTTAGCATATATCCTATTCCATAGCTAGAGTCTGTTTTCTGTTCATGTATTCCTTGTGGTTCAAAAATAACTCTCTGCTGAGGCAAAACTAATTTGTCCTGTTTGCCTTTCCTTGAACTCTTTTTTTTTGCTTTTTTTTTTTTGGAGGGCAGTTGGGGTTAAGTGACTTGCCCAAGGTCACACAGCTAGATTTTTGTGTTAAGTGTCTGAGGCAGGATTTGAACTCAGGTCTTCCTGACTCCAGGGCCAGTGCTCTACTCACTGCACCACCTAGCTACCCTGCTTTCCTTGAACTCTTAACCCTATTCTGCTCAACCCAAATGCTTCCTGGTCCTTATCCTCTTCTGTCTTTTCCCTGCACTCAGCCCTCAGGAAACCCCACCTCGTATTAATATAGGGCCCTTCCTCACCCTTCTTGCATCTTCTGGCACTCAAAGAAATATCTCTTTTGAAGATATCTTTTCCCTTGCCACCCTTTCTTTTAAGGGTCCATACAAGAGCCAGCTGGACTAGGCAGCCTACATATACTCCTGACATACTTCCTAGAAATACTTTTGCCACCATCACTCAACAGTCTCTCTTCCTTTGAGATTTACTTCTTGTATGGAACACTAAAAAAAATTAATTAGCAGAAATGTATTTTCTCTTCTCAGTCTACCCCCACCTCCTTGGAAAACAAAACAAAAGAAAACAGGTTCCTTGTAAGAGAGCTACATACTCAAGCAAAAACTCCCCCACTGACGGTTTGAAAACTGATTTTGTGCTCTGAATTTTATCATCTCTTAGCTTTATTAGATTTGTTTGTGCAAAAACTTCTAAATTTTTATAATCGAAACATTTTCTATGATTCTCTCTATCCTTTGGTCACTAATATTTCTTTTCCTCATAGATCTGATAGGTCATTTTTTTATATTTCTTTTAATTTATTTGTAATGTGACCTTTTCTATCTAGATCACATAGACGTTTGGAGCTTATCTTGGTATAAAGTATGAGGTGTTGGTCTAAATCTGATTTATTTGATATACCACTATCCAGTTTTCCCTGCAGTTTTTATCAAATAGTAATTCCTTACCCCAGTAGCTGGGCTCTCTTTGTTTATTGAACACGAGCCTACTAGATGCATTTGCTTCTATATATGTTGTGTGCCTAATCTGTTCCACTGATCAGTCTCTATTTTTTATCTAGTAACAAAATTGTTTTGAGAATTACTACTTTGTAATATAGTTTGAGATCTGGTACTACCGGGCCTCTGGGTCTCCTTCATTCCAACTTCTTCATCATTTCCCTTGAAACCTTGATTGTTTTTGCCTCCGTATGAATTTACTTTTTTTTCTGGATAAAGTAATACTTTGGTAGCTTAATATGGCACCAAAAAGTGAATTAATTCAGGTAGTGCCATTTTTATTATGTTGGCCAATTTTACCGCGAGCGATTTGTATTTCTTCAATTTTATTCAGTTCTATGCAGTGTTCAGATCCCTGTTGCCTTCACCTACTTCTCAGTAAATCCTTAGTACCTGACTTAAAAGTCATTTCCACACCAACCCTTGCCCTTGTTCTTGGGGACTTAAGTCTTTTGGTTGATGACTCCACAAACACCCCTGGCTTCATAAAGTTTATCAGCCTCCTCAATTCTGTTTTCTCTCTCCAGTTTAGCTTAGCAGCTGACAAGAACAATCACCCTAAATCCTACTAATCCCAGGCTGATCCAGAAGTAAAAAAAAAAAATCCCTCTCAAATCATTATTTCCTGGTATTTTTCTTACCGTTTACAACAGTTTTCCTCTACTTAATCTTTCCTTTCCTGTATACTCTCAGTTTCTTTGTTTTCTTAGTCAAATCACTTCTGTTCTGGTTCTACTTCTCTCCTTTCACAGTCTGGATCCTAGATTTAACCTGTTAAAAAAAAAGGGTTGCCTGAGATCCCAAAATACAACATGCTGCGTCCTGCTGAAAGAATTCTACCCAAGTCTTCTCAGGCAAAGAAAATTAAAATTTATTGAAAGTTCATTAAAAGTTTGCCATATGGAATAGATTCTTAAGGAGCCAGTCTATGCTAGGTCATTCTGTGGTGCTCTCACAGAGCAAGTCTGTGCTAGGGCATTCTGTGGCGCTCTTTTAAACACCTTTTTCCTTTTATCCCTAAACTTTTTAGACCCTGCTAATCCTTATCTTAAGAGCATCTACCTTCAAATCATTGAATTTTAGATTTATAATAGAAAGAAACCCTCATACCTGCCTTCTCCAGTTTTCCCATCTTGTAGAAGAAAATGCTGAGGTCACTTGCCAGAGTTCACACAGAGAGTGTAGCAGGGCTGGATCTTGAACCAAGGCCCCATGACTCCCAAGGCAGTAGCACTCTTTGCTTTGCACTATGTTGCCATCATTGTTCCTACTCCTGAGGTACAAAATACTACTGAAGGAAGTCATAAAATCATCCAGATTAAACCCACTGCAAATGCACATTGTCTAACTTCATCAGAGCCCTCACAGCATTTTATTCATTTCTCTTTTACAAAAGTTATTGAAAGGAAATTTACTTAGCCATAATATGGAAGGGCTGTACAAGGCTCTAGTCACTGATTCACTTAGGTACAGCTTACCTGCCTCTGGTTTGACCATGCTAATGTGTAGGTCAGAAGCCTAAGGGTTGGCTTAGCCAGCTCCTCATGGGTTGGCTATGTACTTAGTTCAAATAATTCCTTCCACTTGTTCTATGTGATTCCCTTTCTATTCTTTTCTTGATTGCCGTGTTTGTATTTCAAAGTATCTACTCAGCTTGGGTCTCTTCTTCAGGAATACTTGGAAGTCCTGCATTTCATTCAAGGGCTATTTTCCCCCTTGGAAGATTATACTTAGTTGTGCCAGCTGAGTTATTCTTGATCTTAAGCCTTTACCAGTTTGCCTTTTGGAATGTCATATTCAATGCTTTGCTGTCCTTGGCACTCAGTGATAGGAGGTCTGGATGATCTAAATACTCAGTACTTGCCATTCTGGTTGTTTTAGTTACTTGCCCAAGCCATTCATATGGGGGATGTGCTAAGCTGGTCTAAAAGAAAGTCCGTTTCCTGAACCAGATTGCCCTTTCCCTAGACTGCTCTATGCTGTTCCAGGACTTCATGTTAACTTAAAATTCAAGTCTCCCAGGAAGACTTCTGTTGGTAACTCGGCACATGCCCCATCTCCTCAACCTCCTCACTGCACCGACAGCACCTTCGCTTCTTTACATGTATGTTATTATAGGTATGTGAATCTGTGTGTTCGCATTCTATCTATAATTTTCTGACTTATCTTTACAAAAGACAGGAAACTTCTTAGCAGTAGCTCGGGGGCACAGTGGATAGACTAGAGAACTGACAATCAGGAAGATCCGGATTCAGATCCTCCCTCATGGTCGATGGCTCGGTGACCTTGCACAAGTCATTAAGAGGCTGTCTCATCCTCAGCTTCTTCATCTGTAAAATGTGGATGATTATAGCACTTACCCGTCAGGATGAGACAACATGTAAAAGCCTTTGTAAAACCTTAAAGTGCCCTGTAAATGTTACTTATTGCTATCCTTTTAACTTTTATTTCACCGAACCAAGACTTTGTGCAAGGTGGCCCAAAGTTCTGAGTGTGGTTTTAAGCTTTCATAGCTTTAAAGTTCCCTAAAACTGGAGCCCTGTATTTGAACTGCATCTAGAACAGTGAGTGCTGTCTTCCCTGCAGGTGCACAATAAGTAAATAACCATGGACATATTTCACAGTCTCTCTATTTTCTGGCTCTATTAGGGGAAGCACTGGTTGTGAAAAAGTAACATTTGCATTTCTCCATTTCCGTTATTAGTCAATATTTGTGTAATTTCTTTACCACTAATCTAACTCAACTCAGCAAGTGTTTTTGTGTCTAATATTTGGGAGGTACTGAGAATTTAAAGGCAAAACCAAACAATCTGTGCCACAAGAGGCTTACATTATACAGCAAAGGGTTTCAGGAGAGTAGGAGAGCTCTACACGTTGGAGTGGATGAGGAATGACTTCACATAGGAAGTGATTCTCCCAGTTAAGCCCTGAATGAAACCAGGCATTAAGAGGCAGAATTGAAAAGAGGAGAGCCCACACATGGGGGCTAGCTCCTATAAATCTGAAAGTCAGATTTGAGGAATAGCTACTAGGCCAAAATAACTAGAAGGTAAAGTAGTGGAGAGAGAGGGGAAGAGAGACAGGAGCTAATGAGCGTTCTCCTGCAAACTCAGATGAATAGTTAATATTATTGATAATAATATTGACCTAATATTCATCAAGTACCCTGTGGATACAAAGAAAGGAAAAAGAAGGTCCATACTATAGAGGAGCTCGCAATCTCATGGGATTAGGATAGGGACTTTAAATGCCAGATTGAAGTCTTTAAATGCTAAGTTAAGAAAGTTAAATTTATCTAGAATCATCCATTATCAAAAATTTAGAGCTGGAAGCAACCTCAAAAGCTGTGTAGTCCAACTTCCTCATTTTACTGTTGAAGAACTGAAGACCCAGAGGATTAAGTAATGGCATAGGGAGACAATGAAGATTTTTGAGTAGTTGGTGTTTGACAAGAGGACAAGAAATTCAAAGGTAGAGGAAAGTGTATAATTGAACTGAACAATAATAGGATCAATCCTGAAAGGAAAGAAGTGGGACCAGAGGAGGGATAATGGTTTAGAAAGAGGCAGGATGGAGTGAGTAAATCCCTGGTAAGAATGAAGCATAAAAGATAAAAGGATTAGTGAGATTTCAAAGTGCTCTATTTTCAACAGAATACATATGGTTGACCAAGGGTTTCACTGTCCTGTGTTTAACTGAGGTGGAGTTGAATGTATAGATTGTAGAAATAAAGAAGTTAGCGATGTCAGCATGTGTATATCGAAGCCTCAAGTACAAGAACAGGGTCAGGTGAAGAGAATATTGTGAACTAGGTTCTGAACTTGTTGAGAAGGGGGAGAATGAATTGAATGCCAGTAGACTGCAGTAGGAATCAAGACTAGATGGATGAATTGAACTTCAGAGGAAAGGTTATTGAGAAATAGTGATAAAGGAGTTGATGTGGAGGTGGCCTTGAGGAGTAAGGAATGTGGCTATTCCTCTTGGCCTTGTGTCTCTTGGGGCATGGAAAGAAGCGCTCAGGGATGCAGCGTCTTCTGGACAGAACCAGGTTTCTGTTAGGGAAAGAAGGTAGATCATACATGAAATGAAGCAATCCATACCATATTAGGAGTTTAACAAAGAGAGTAGACATTGGAAGAGAAGAGAAAGATAAGCATTCTCATTTGGTTCCAAATCTAAATTACCTCTAAAAAAATGAGATGTTTTGGTATAAATAATTTTACCAGCGTGACTCAGTTAACAAGTGTTTGAGGCTGGATTTGAACTCGCGAAGACGAATGAGTCTTCCTGATTCCGAGCCCAGTGCTCCATCCATCTCCTGCTACCTAGCTGCCTCTAACTAGCCTAGAAGGAGATAATTTGTTCTTCACCTGTTTGGGGAGCACAGTAGTAACTGACCCCTCCCTATCTCATAGAAATCCATGAGAAGTCTCAAAGAAACACTTTGAGAACTACAGATATGCATTGTGAATATGAAATTTGATGAAAATTGGCTCTCTTACTTCTCACTTAGCTGCTAAACCCAAACCTTTAGAGTTCATGTTTGTCTCTGAATTTGCACATGCAGATTGTTCACATGAGCAGTCCCTACAGGGGAGCGTGAATTTTCAAGGTTTGCCTAATATTTGATTGTATCTACATAAATTTACCCAGCAATAACAATGGAACTTAATCCTCTAGTGAAAGAGCTGCCCTAATAACCTCTATATTTTGACCAGAAAGCCTTTTTGTCAAGTGAGCGCCACGTTGAGAGATTTCTGAGGTCCTTGCTTTGTTTCCGTTGTAACCCTATCTTCTGTTTCTTTCTAGGCCATGGCTGTGCTCTTCTCAAATTTTAGCATTATAACAACAGCTCTTCTATTCAGGATAGTGCTAAAGTAAGTAACTTACTATGAAAGCATATATCCTACTTTAAAACAGCCTCACCCTGTTTCAGATGATATACCCTGAACCCCATAATCTCAGAGTCTAATTGGGATTTTATTCCTAGTTGTCTTTGTTGTATTGGGCACGTTATTTAACCATGTGGAAAGCAGGCAAACCCAAATCGCAGCTCCGGTGAAAATTTGACCAGGTCCCTTTGATGAGGTCTGTTAAGTAGTTTGAGCTCTTCTAAAGAAAGATAAATGTACAAGGTATTGTTAATATTTTATTTTTGAGGCTTTGGCTTTCTGCAAATAGTTCATAAGAATCCTTGTATCCTTAAGGCCTTTCCACTCATCTTTCCTCCCCATCCTCTCACTCCCCTAATTAGAATATGGGCTCCTTAAGATCAGGGACTGTCATGATTTCTCCATTTGTATCCCCATGCTTCACTATCACTGAGCTTAATACACAGAAGCACTTAATACTTGCATTGTCATTAATTCATCCTCCCAAAGCCTCATGTGGGAGTTTCCTGATATGTTTTTAGTTTGGGAGATAAGGCTACAAAATGCTTTGTGTAATATATTAAAGTATTTTTTAGTTGTGGCTTTTCTCATGGTAAAAATAGTTCTTAGTATAAGGAATTTGGTGCATTCCAAATAGACTGTAGAGTAATAATAACAAACTTTTCACAGTATGATAGAACTAGCTTTCAGATTCCTATGGAGCACATTACCTCATTCTAAGCTAGTCAGAAAGCTGACAAACTATGAAAGGAATTGAACCAAATTTTCAGTCTTTAATGGGGAACAAACCTCTGCGTCATATTTTAATAATAATTTAAAAGTAAGGTCATTAGGTATTATAAGCTGTGTTAATTAGGCTCTGTTTCAAAGCATAGAAACTGAAGTGTCTTGAATTAAGATAATGATTAGCTTACATTTATCGATTGCTTTTACTTTGTCAAATGCTTTATATTCGTAGTCTCTTTTGAGGATCACAACAAACTTATGAGGAGAAAAAGGACATATTATTTTCCCTTTTTCATAGATTAGAGACTTGCCCAAGCTCAGAAAACTAGCAAATTGAAGAGATGAGACTCCAGTTGAGATCTTTTGGGTCCCAAGTTTAGTCTTTTTTTCTAACATACCACACTGCCTCCATTGGAAGCTTATGGTTCTCCAAGTCTTGAATCCTCCTTAATTCTAATCAAATGACATTATATTAGTGACTTGTCTTTTTTGTTTTTAACATGGCACCTTTTGTTTTTCATTTCTGATTCCCTAAACTGCAAGTCACATCTGTACGAGACTATGACTAATCAGCTATGATATACAGTTGTCAGTCTTTTTTCTGTTCAAAGAATGATAAATAATATGGTGCTTTCAGCAACTCCCCAAGTCCAAGGAACTTCTTGAAGATTTTTCTTTTGCTCAGAGGAAATTTTCTTTTATTATCCTTAATCAGGAATGGAAGGAGGGAAGCATATTTAGGGGGATGGGGGAGATCTTCATTAAAACTCTTCTCACCCAAATCAGTATAGTGCTAGCTTTTTTAGTACTTTCTAAGACTTTATATGCATTTTTTTTTTACCAATTATGAAGCTGAAATTCTTAACTACCAGGAATTTTAAGGAGTATTTCAGAAATATATTTTGAAATATTTGCCAATTACATGCAGTTTTATGAATAAGCATACAGCACTTCTTAAACTGTGGGTCACAACTTCAAAGTGCTAAAGGGGTGTTGAGTGGAAAAAGTTTAACAAGTCCCCTTCTAGAAAATAGCTCTGTCTGTCAAGCAGATGTCTGTGGGTGCAATAGTATTTTCCTATAAATTTCCATTACAAAATTGAATATGTATTCTGGTGTATGGGGGAAGAAAATGGGATCTCAAGGCATAATGAAAATCACACAATGCAATAAACTTTTTTAACATCACAATTTGTCAAATTAAAACCATTTTAGGCAACGTCGAGTAATTAAACACAAAAATACAAGTAGAACACTCAAAACTTCATTTTCCTTTTGGATCAGACCACTTGAAAGAAACATGTCCTGTTTTTTGCCTGGTGGTCTTTTGGTCACTAGTGGACCTTCTAACCCACAGCCACTATTTCCTTCCCTGTCCTCAAGTGTTTAGATGTTTATGTTAAGGAATTTAATCTGATATTTAGTTGTGCAAATCTATCCATGCTGTAATATTTCTTTTTCAACAGTTTTTGACACTTAAAGATGTGTTTCTTTTCTTACTAATCTGTTATAAATCTGATGCTTTCTCAAGGTTATGATGCAGTGATTTGGGAGTACAGTCTACAAGAGCCCTATCACTATAGGTCAAGAACATGGCCAATGAAGCAGTAGACAAGAAAGCCAGTCTGAACCTTTAAAATAGGATAATTAGATATAGAAGTTAGAAGAAAGGATTCTGAAACGAGTTTCAGTGTGAGTTGACTCAGTGACCTGAAGGGAAGGATGTCCTATAAATGATAATTAAAAGCCTAAGTTTAAAACCCAGAAACATCAATTTCCTTTGAACTCAGGCAGCAGGGGATTATTTGAGAGCAGTGCAGGATTTAGTAATACAGATACTAATGAGTGGCTTTTAATGATAAGCATGAAAGATAAAGGGTAAAATACATCAAGTCAACATGGTCTTATTTTTTCCTTTGTGAATAGGCGACATCTCACCTGGGTACAATGGGCTTCTCTGCTGATTCTCTTTTTGTCGATTGTGGCCTTGACTACAGGGACCGAAAATGCACACTTGACAAGACATGGATTCCATCATGATGCTTTTTTCAGCTCATCCAACTCTTGTTTTCTCCTCACAAGGCCACTCAGTGAGTGCCAAGGAAAAGACAATTGCACGGCACAGCAATGGATTCTTCCTGAAGTCGAATGGAATGCTACTACCAGGACTTTCAGTCATATCCGCCTGGGCCTGGGTCATGCGCTTGTGATAGTTCAGTGTTTTATTTCCTCAATGGCCAACATCTATAATGAAAAGATATTTAAGGAAGTGGACCAGCTTACTGAAAACATCTTCATACAAAATAGCAAACTCTATGCCTTTGGAACATTTTTCAATGGGCTGACCCTAAGCCTTCAGACCATTAACCGTGGCCATGTGAAGAATTGTGGGATTTTTTATGGCCACAATGCATTTTCAGTAGCTCTTATTTTTGTCACTGCTCTCCAGGGTCTCTCAGTAGCCTTTATTTTGAAATTCCTGGATAATATGTACCATGTTCTGATGGCTCAAGTTACAACAGTGATAATCACCACAGTATCTGTCCTGGTCTTTGACTTCAAACCATCTTTGGAGTTCTTTTTGGAAGCCCCGACAGTCCTTCTTTCTATATTTATTTATAACTTGAGTAAATCTAGAAGCCTGGCATATACTCCCGTGCAAGAGAGGACCAAAGATCTCAGTGGCAACCTCTGGGAACGGTCAAGTGGGGTGAGTTCCTAGAATGTTACTTTCTGTCCCCTCCACTAGAATTGTAGGGATGATTATAAAATTAAATTTATTTCTTGAATATAAACTAATATATTTATATTACTATATAATATAAATTAATATGATATATAAACATAATATAACATAAATTAATTTTCTGAATCTCTGAAAATATATTTGGGGTAAGCACATATTTATTGCACACCTGGACAAAATGCCAGATGCTATATAGGATATACAAAAAATGTGACCCCAAATCCTAGCTTCATGATCTAGTTGAGGCAATAACCTTTAAACATGGAAAGATGAGTAGTAATACATGAATGAACCTAATTAATCTCAATTTTCCCTTCATTCATGAATAATAATAGTGAATATAGTACTTACTACTGTGCTAAGGACTTTGCAACCATTATGTGATTTGGTCCTTTACAACAGCCTAGTGAGACAAGTGCTTTTATTAGAATTTTACAGATGAGGAAACTGAGGCGAGCAGAGGTTAAGTGACTTGCCCAGGGTCACACAGTTAGTAAATGTCTACGGCCAGATCCTGCCTGCCTGTCATATGACATTACAGTGCTGTCATACATCATATTGTTTTTAGTAGGGAAAAGCTGTAGACACAATAGATGTTTACTTTGAATATCCATTGGTTGGGGTAGACAGGAGTCTTGATCATCTTAATGGGGTGCATAAGAGTTAGTGGGTTATTTAAACAAAGATGCACAAGCCCTTTAGAGGGCAACAACTCTTTATCCTTGTATCAGGCCTGATACCCCACAGGGTGCATTAAACACAGTGGTTATATGATAAGTATTTATTGGCTGAGTAAAATATATCCTACCCTTTATTTAGCCATGGATAAGCCCTCATATACTTTTCAATATTTCAAGTAATTAACATTTCACTCTTCCTTTGTAAAATGTTTCCATAGCTCCACAGGCTCCCTCTATAGAGTTTTTCCTGCAGTGTTATGCTTCTGTATTCTTGGTGACAGAACTATTGCTTGGCAGAAAAAGTTGGGAAATTACTATTTCAGAATCAGTTTTCTGCCCAAATGAAAGATGCCAAGCTTTTGCTCTACCTTTTAGCTGAATAACAAGTATTTATTGTTCTTATTATATAAAAGATATAGCAAAAGCTTCTCCAGGACCTTTGAAAAGTATAACTCCTGGGGGGAGAAGGGAGAAGGAGGAAGGGTAGGAGGGAAGAATGCTGGATTTTTGTGTTTTTGTCTATGACCATTACTGGTAATGACCAGCAGAGTGTGCTATCCACATTTTTTTTAAACTATTGCCACACAAAACATCAGGGTGGTTTTAACTTTGTAGTATATCTCTGTTATAAAATTAGTTTTATAAGATCTTTAGTAGCTGGTTTTACTAGCTATAAATAGGCCTTTTTGATCTGACAGCAAGAGTTCAGCAAAGCAAAACTTATCACCTTCCCTCCCTTCAGGAGTCTTTGAAAAATGTAATTATAGTCTATTGTTTTAATGTTTGATTTCCACATTTTCCTTTAGGATGGAGAAGAATTGGAACTTCTGACTAAACCCAACAGTGACAATGAATCAGAAGATGATGCTTTCTAGTGGAGACCCCAAACAAGTGGCAGTTCTCAAGAATCAGCTGTCAATTTGGAATGTTTTCCTTTTTCCTTTTTTGCTTTGGTAGAGAATACTACTCCAAGACCAGAGGCTCCAGGAAATAACTACGGTATTGGGGGCACAGTAGCACTAGCCCCACACTATATGATTCAGTGTGAAATATTTACAGGGTATCCTCAAAGTGCCAAAAAAATATTCAGTACACACTTTAGCTAGCCCTCTAAACTTGTGGGAAAAACACATGGAAGTCCGTCAAAGACCTGTAATTTCATCAGTGTGGCAACTCCCTTTATGAATACAGATAATCACCTGTCTCTAGTTTGTAGTTTGAGAATTTCCTAAGGTTCAGAGAAGTTAGGATTTGCCAAAAGTGGATCTCATGGCTCTCCTGCGCTGGGGGAAAGAGAAGTCTTTTATTTTTCTCTCTATAGATATAAAAGTACCTCCCTTACATTTTGAGGGTATAGTGATCGCTTTATTTTTCTCTTAAGGAACATGAAGATCCTTAATCTAAGTTTTGCTTTGAAGGATCCCAATTTCTGATGACTCAACAGAATGTGGGATCTGTTTATTATTTTTCCTTTTGCCAAAGAATTAATTTCTTTTTTTCTAAAACCAAATGTCCAAATTTGAATTTTATGGGATTCATGAGCAATAAGATTTTAGTGATTGTTGTATAAACTTCTTAAGTGAACAACAATTTAAATGAAAATGGAATTTCATTTAATTAATTTAATAAGCAGGAGCTTATTTCTCCATTTAAAAAATCTCAAAAAACCCCTCAAGTTCATTATTTTTAATACAATTAAATTTCAATGAATAATATTTTGTTAATATGCTTGTGAATTATTAAGCAGTATTTGTGACAGGTGTGCGTGTCTGCTTCCTGCAGCATATTTTTTTTCCAGAGTTGAGGACTGATTCAAAGTTAGGACAGTGTGAATGCAGCTCTGATCCCTGAATGAGAGTTCCTCAAGTGGAGGACTTTGAAAACAAACATTAGTCTTGTAAAGATATGAACGAATTATTTTCAAACAGGAAGACTTAATAAACAAAACAGTTTACAATAACTTGTATCACTTTCATTCTTTTTCAGAGTGTTTTCACATATAATGATTTACTGATCTGGATAACAATGGTTACTTATTCTTATTTGAATAATAATTAATAGCACTATAAAATAGATAGGGAGGTAGGAATTTTTCCATTTTTCAGATTAAGAAATTGAACCAAAGAGAAGGTACCTTGTCCAAGCTCACATGACATGATAGAGCTGGCTCTAAAACCCAAGTTTCTTGATTGTAAATCAGTGCTGTCTCTAGCATATCACACCTTGATATAAGGTGTGCCTGTTGTATTGAAGCTCATCTGGTGTCACCTTCCTGGATTCCTCCTTTAGGAGGGAAGCTAAACTAGAAGGCCTCTGAGGTTCCATAAAATTCTGTGATTATAAATGATTAACAACCTACAGGCAGTAGACTGAATCTGGTTCCTTCATTGTTTCTGAATAGCCTATGATTTGATTCCGACCACAGGTTGTGTCAGGTATATCAGTAGTGATTCTATGGACTCAGCTGTCTTTCTGGGCTGGTTGCTTCTCCTGCAAGAATGTGGTCACGCTCTGAGCTAAGCCAGGGACATCGCCCGCCACACTGTCGTGACCCTCCTGAACTGTCAGTCGGATTTCACCAGATTGGGGCATCTAGTCAGTTCCGTGGATAGAGTTCTGGTCTGGAGTCAATGGGAGTCAAGAGTCAAAAACTTACCAGCTGTGTGACCCTGGGCAAATCACTTAACCCTTTTTGCCTCGGTTTCCTCATCTGTAAAATGAGCTGAGAAAGAAATGGCAAACTACCAGTATCTTTGCAAAGAAAAACCCGAATGGGGTTTCTCCCCAAATGGAGAATTAGACAGGACAAACTACTCAACAACAAAATTCCCTGGTTCAGATGTCTGTGGCATTGGCCCAGCTCTTATAGCCCCAGGGAAGTCTGATCCTCTGTGCTAAAGTTGCCAAAGATTTGCTTGTTTATTTTTCCTCTTAGAAACCATCTGATATGTAGATATATCAATGACTTCAAGTTAATTTAACAACATTTATTAAACACCTACTGTGTGTAATACAATGCCTGCAAAGATCTTACTTTCTACTGGAAAGTACATGTGTGCAGATCAATACAAGGAAAATTGAGAGTAGAATGAGGACACTTAACTAGAGCTTCCATATTCATTTATTTCCCCATCCTTAATTAAGATCAGAATAGGTCCCTGGAAAATTACAAAATTGGTTTTCTTCCCTTCCCCATGCCCTGCTTTCAGTTCTTACGGTAGTTGCCACTTACCGGCACCCTCTCTCTTTTCTGCCGTGGTACCATGTTTTCGGTTTGGTTTTGCTTTTTCCCACGCTTAGGCCAAGAATCCTCCAGGCCTCTTTCAGAATACGTTTTTTCTTGCCAGGCTCCATTCTTAGCTGTTTCTCATTCCAGAAAGAAAAAAGAAATATGTGTTAAAAGTCGAAAAACCTTAAGGACTCTACACTGGAGGAGAGTCCATGTTACACAAACTTTCAGGAATAACCTTGCACCTCTGATCTCATATAATAATTTGTATTTCTCTACTGTCCTCAGGTATTTATTGTGTTGCGTTTTTGTTTTTTAAACTGGACGGACCTGTGATTTCTCTGACAACAGTTCCTAGTGAGGAAACTCCCTCTAACAATTCTGATAAACAACTGTTTTGCAGCTTAGAATCTTAGAAAGTTGGTTTTCCATATATATGTATATATATATATATATATATATATATGTTATGTGAGTTTCATTTTTCCCGGTAGACTTGAATTCCTGGGGCTTGTCTAAATCTTGTATCTCACTGAGTGCCTAGCACAGTGCTGAATATTTGGCATGTTTAATTGAATTCTCTACCAATGTTCTGTGCACATATAGATAGATATATCTGCCACCGATTTTTTTGTAATAGATTGGTAAAACAAATCAGTTCATTCAACAAATATTGATTTTCATTGCTGAAGTGTGCAAGGCACTCAGGCTACAAAGACAAAAACAACATAGGCTCTACCCTTGGAGAGTTACAGAAACAACATGCATGGAGATAAGTAAATATAAGGTTTTGAGGAAGAGAAAACACTTGTGTAACTTAGATTCCTCCTCCCATAAACACGGTCCCCCAAAAAGTAAACCCAGGTTCAAACCATGCTTTGGGTCAATATCCAAGCTCACAGATCCCCATTTGCAGCTTCTTTTATCTGGATAACTTTAAAATATTAACTCAAAGCAAAATCATTTAATATAATAGCAAAGTAACTAAAAAGGAAGACACACACAGCCCAATACACACATAGACATTCTCTCCCATACATTGGAAATTGGGAGAGAAATAAAAGGTAAGCCAGACCACTCATGATCCCATTGCCAACCCACTGCTGAAATATCTCTCTCTCTGAAACTGCTAGATGTTCCCCAAAAGGCTGGTGATATCACTTGTTAGCTATTCACTGACCTGTGACCGCCAAACTTAGACAACTTCGATCTGCTATGTGACCTCTTCGCTACAGGACAGTGGTGAAGAGCCCTTCCGGGAAATTGTTCATAGCCTCAAGAAAAAAAAATCACCATTATTTCCCCTGTATCATAATTGGTCAATATGCCAACAAAAATCTAAAAATAAGTGCGATGTGCAGCACTTTGGGGCCTCTGACCACTGTAAAGAAGTGGGGTAGAAATATTTTTCTTAAATCTCTTCTTTCAAGATACGCTCTTTATCTCGGTCTTTATAATTTTCCAGCATTCAGTTTTGATGTGTGTGTGTGGTTCTTTTCATTAACATTGTAATCATTATATATATATATATGTATATATATATAATATATATATGTACATATATATGTACATATATATGTACATATATATATTATTCACTGCACCACTTAGCCACCCCAATTTGTCATTTCTTACAACATGTTAATATTCATTATATTCATGTACCATAATTTATTTACATCTTCCCCAATTGATAGGCATTTACTTTGTTTCCAGTTCTTCACTATCACAAAAAGTTCTACTGTAAATACTTAACAATGGCTTCCTTGAGGTACAAGACAAGCAATGAAATTTCTGGATCTAAGGATGTAGGCATTTTAAGTCACTTTATTTGAATAATTTCACATTAGTTTCCAAAAAGGTTGTGCTGATATACAGCTCTACCTAGTACCTATGTTCTTATACTCTTTCCAACACTGACTATTCCCACCTTTTGTTATCTTTGCCAGTTTAAAAGATTTAAGATTAAATCTCAGCATTATTTTGATTTTCATTTCTCTTTTTCATGCAGTTAATAGTTTGCAATTCTTTTAAGAACCTTTCTCATATCTTTTGACCATTTATCTATTTGGGAATAGCTTTTGCCAGTGTATGTATACTTATTTGTACGTAAAATAATTAACAGATTAATTATGTATCTATGTAGCATATATAGTTAAGGGATATGTGTATATGTGTATATATATTTATGTACATATCTATATATAGATATAAATATCTGTCATCTATTCATTGTCTATATATCTTGATTACCAAACTCTTATTGATGCCAAGATTTTTTTTTCTCATTTTATCACTTCCTATTTTATCCACGGTTCATTTATTTTGTTTGTACAGAATCATTTCAGTTTCATGTAACCACTCTATTATAATTGCCCCGTCCCCTGTTCTATCAAGAATAACATGTCCTATCTGTAGCTGTGAGAGGTATATGACCTACTTCTCTTCTATTTTTTTAATAGTATGATCTCCCATACTAAGGTCACATATCAAGAATGTGTTGTAAAATATGGTACAAAGTATTAGTCTAAGCCTAATTTCTGCCTCAAGACTATTTCAACCAACAAGGAGAGAGTCTTGCCCTTTGCTTCCACCAGAATTCATTCCCTCAGGCCAACCCTGTATTTGTGTAAGGTTGAGTAGATTCCTTTCAACTCTTTCATACCCAGGACTACAAGCCTGAGGTCTATACAGATTACCTTGGAGCTTCACTTGCCAAGATTAGAGTAGGAAGGTAGAGCTGGTAATCTTTGTTCTACATCCCTTTTATTTTTCCTTGAAACCAGATGTCTCTCACCTAGACTGGATGGTTTGTAGCAGCCTCTCGTAGGCTAAACCCCACTGCTAAACTGCATAGGATCTTGGACATGTTCTGTTTCAAATCTGAGCTAGTTTGTCCCTTCTCGGGCAGCCTGGTGGCTCCCCACTCTCAAGCAGTCACCATATGTACCAGACTTTGCACCAAAACTTAATGTCTTTAGCCCCATTGCAGCTCAGAATTCCAAGCTCAAGCAATTCACCAGCCTTAGCTTCCCCACCAGCAGGGATTAAAGGTGTCTATATCTTCCTTCCTATAGCTACACTAAACTCGCTTCTCTCCCTATGCTAATGAACTAGGGAACTGGAAGCCTTTGCTGAGATGATGACCTAGCTGAATATTGAAGAAAGATGATTCTGAGAAGTGAAGGCAGAGTGCATTCTTTATTTAGAGAGCAGATTGTGTGAAGGCACAGAAACCAAAAATATAATGTCAAGTTCAGAGAATAACTTAGTTTGTCTGAAATATAAAAGTATGTGAAGGAGAATAATATGAAATATCTGGAAAGGTTGGTTGGACTTTAATAATGGAGGACTTTAAAAGTCAGGCTGAGATCTTTGCATTTTATCCCAAAGTCAATGTGAATCTGCAGTCTCCCATCTAGGAAAATCAGTTCCAATAGCCCTCTGCTGATGAACCAAAGCCCTTGTCTTATTCAGAAGAGTTTGGGACTGACTTATGATCCACCCATTTTCTTATAACCTCCCACTTTTAAGTACTTACAGATTGGACCAGAAATGTTCCTCTCGAGTGATTATGATTCTTTTAACAGAGTACTAAACTCTTAGACTAAGCTATATTCCAGCTTTCTCATGAGGTTGTCCCACCTGGATAATTTAGCCATACAATTTCCCTTGTAATTTTGAGCCGCTTTCATGATTTAGCCTTGGTATACATTTCAGTATAGAGCTTAGAGCATAGCCCACTGAGAAATCACACATAAGTTGTCTTTGGTATTTCAGCACAGTTGATCTTCATTGTGTTCTCATCTGGCTTAGACAGCATATAAACCAATTACTCGTGAATATCAGAGAAGTGGTACCCACTTGGATCCCAAATAGACATATTTCCTGGGACATACCATCATCACTTGGTAAGGTCACTTTATATATCTCAGAACCCCACATTTCCAAATGAAATACGGCAATATCCTAAAGTTGAATTCCTACAGGAGGCAGGCAACTGATCATTACAAAGTTGTTCTGTCCTTGGTGAGGCCGAGCGAGGGAGTGGGGCTATCAGGAATGGGTACTCACCCTGGCTTTTGAAATGTTGGTGTCATCCATTCTACTCCCTCCATTCCACTCCTAGAGCTGGAGTTTAAGTGAGGAGGTCTCGGTCCCTGTCCCAGACCCAGTGTGCAGGGGCCTGGGCTTGGATCTAAAAGCAAATTAGACAAAAAAGTAAGAAGTTTTTATGACATTTCCCCTTCACTCTTATGTTTGTGTCCTTTTCAACGTTAATTAAATCCAACATTTGTCATTGACCGTACACAAAAATCCTTCGATTAGACCTTGGTCACACTGTATTTTATGCTTGCTTTTACTGTCCTTTCTCTCTCAGGCATTACTTCCTATCAATCTTAGCAATGTGGTGCTCATTACCACAGAGTCAGGAAGATCTGAATTCAAATACCACTTCAGACATCCACTAGCTATGTGATCCCTAGATGAATTACTTAATTTCTCTGGGTCTCAGTTTCTTCATCTGTAAAATGGGGGGGGGGGTTTAAACTCAAGAACATCTGAAGTCTCAGCTTTAAATCTATGATCCTTTCCTTCATATTTTTTTAATCTACATTTGTTCATCACCCTATTCCTTGAGAGTAAATCAAGACACTTAATCCTAATTTTCAAGATTTTATATCAGCTGGCTCCAGCCTTTTTCACACCTTGTACCTCCCCAATACTTACCTTTTATCTATTTTTCCTATTTTTACTCATATCTTTATTCTATTTATTTTTCCTACAGCCACTCATATCTGCACTCAAGTCTTCCTCTCCTCCCCCAGGTATGATGGAAGAAAGCACTAGTCTTGAAGTCAAGAAACCTAAATTCTTTTTAACTGCACAGCTCCTCGCAAATTGATTAAGCTATCTCTCTATGCCTGTGAAATGGAGACCTTTCTTAAAGGCTATGGACAGAAAGGTTCCCTATAAAGCCTTAAAGTGCCATATAAATGTTTATTATCATTTTATCCCATTACCTGCCCCTACCTCCTTCTTCCTTCAATAAAAAAAAAAACCTTCTGAAATCTCTCCTTTACATGTGTCCTTCACTTTCCTGGTCAGATGGAAATAAAAGTTTGACACTCCACCTTCTGTGCATACATAATAATATTATACAGCACTCTAGAGTTTACAAAGTGTTTTTACATGCATTATTACATTGGACCCTCAAAACCCTGAGAAATAATGATGACAGATACAATTATTTCATTTTACAGATAAGCAAAAAGAGACTGAGAACAAAAGTGACTTTCCAGTGGTCACATACCTAGTGTTAGAGATATCTCTGAGAGTCAAATCAAGGTTTCTCCTGACTCCATGTCCTGCACCAAGCTCCTGATTCTCACCTTGATTCTGCAGTTGGTAGTCTGTGCCCACACATAGGACCTTCTTAGGATTTCAAAGGAGGAAGGGATTTTCAGAAATCATGGTAAACTTTATTTCCACGTGAGTAAACCATGAGACGTTAAGGAATTGCCCAAGGTTGCAGAAGTAATAGAGCCAGGAGATGGCAAAAGTAGAGTCCAAACCCTCTGATTTTTTATGTCATACCATTTCCCCACTTAAAAGATTCATATTTTCACCCCTGTGTGTAATCCCTCCACTAAGGCAGATCTCAACCCCTCTATCTTTGTGTGCATTAGCAGGCAGCTTAATTGAGGGATGATGCATCAGAAAAAAGAATTTGGTGAAAGGACAGTTCACAGCCCTCCATATGAAAACCAACTGCTATGCATAGAAACTGTATTTAGAAAAGTTATCATGAGGCAGAGAATAGTGACCTAGTTTTTGAACCAGAAGGTTTCAGTTTGGGTATTGGTTCAACCACTTTGGGCAAACCACCTATCTTCTCTAAACTGCAGTCTTCTTGTCTTTAAAAAAGTTAAACAGTGAAAACTATATATTCCCTTAAGGTCTTTGTCACTCAATAACAATGGGTACCTACTATGTGCCAGGCATTGTTCTGAGCACCAAGTAGTCAAAGAAAGGTAAAAGGTCCCTGTTCTTGAGGAACTCAGTCTGAGGAGAGAAACATACAAGTGACTACGTACAAATATGCTACATACCGGATAAATTGAAAATAATAGAGAAAAGGTGGTATAATTAAAAGGGAGCAGGAAAGACTTCCTGGAGAAGGTAGGGTTTTAGCTGGGACTTGAAGGAAACCAGAGAAGCTAATAGGCCAAGACCGGGAGGGAGGGCATCCCAGTTCTCAGAGACAGCCAAAGAAAATGCCCAGAGCTGAAAGATGAAGAGTCTTCTTTTAGGAATAGCAAAGAAGTCAGTGTCACTGGGTGGAAGAGTATATTTAATGATGATGTATAAGGAGAGTAAAAAAGAAGCAGAGGCCGAGGTTCTAAAGGGCTTTGAGTGCCAGAGGCGTTTATATTTGACCCTAGAAATGATAGGGAGCTCCTGGAGTTTATTGGGGAGGGGAGGGGGGAGTGCCGTGGTCAGACAGGTACTTTTGGAAGATCACTTTCACAACTGAGTGGAGAATGGCCTGGCATTCAAGAGACTTGTGTCTGAAAGACCAGTCACTCACACATCTGTACATGCACAAATGTATGTTTCTACACACAAACATAGGTGTTTATATACGTGTGTATCAAGTATGTATATGGACATATGCATACACACATATATAGAAACATACATATATACACATACACAGATATATATGTGTATATATGTATGTGTGTATGTATGTGTATATATACATACATATATATACACACATATATCTGTGTATGTGTTTGTGTGTGTATACATATATATGTATACATATAGATAGATAGATAGATAGATATAGATAGATAGATAGATAGATAGATAGATAGATAGATATAGATATATATGAAAACACATACACACACTTACATACCAAGGTGAGTAAAGTCCTAGCTTCAGAGTTGTGAAGCACCACAAAATGTATGTGGCATAAGGAAAAGACCACTAGGTTTGTAAGTAGAGGACCTGGGTTCAAATCCTGTACCTACCACTCACAACTTTTGTAGCCTTGAGTAAGTCACCCTTCCTCTCTAGATCTGTTTCCTTATCTGTAAAATAAAGGAGTTGGACCCAGTGGACTCCAAAGTCCCTTCTGACTCTTCATCTTTGGTCATATACTCCTCTTGCTTCTGTCTTCTGCTGTTCTCCCTGCCTGGGCAGTGATATTTCTGTGTCTTATTGGTTTTAGGTTTGCCTGTTTTCTTTTAATGAAAACTTTGAGAAGATGAGGACCCAAATATGGACAGTCTGTCTTCTTTTGAGTTCTGATCATCCCCCACGTCAATATAACAGCGTCCCAGTGAAACCACCCACCTCCAGGCACTCACTTCATCACAGATCTGGCGAGTGACAAGAACTCTCCAGTTCATTGCGACAATGAATTTTCTCTGCACCCGCCGGAAATCATAGTAGAGATTACGCCACAGTCTCTTTCCAAAAAGGGCAGGCATCATATTGAATTTAGATTTCATGTCATCTTCCTCAATTTGATTGGCGATGAATCTGCCACAAGGGAAGGGGAAACATTAAACAGACACCTAGTAATGACAGACCACTCAGAACCAGTCAAATGTGGCAGTGGAGAACTAAGGAAAAAGCACCCAAAATAACCCAGGTAATACATAGGTTAGGAACTAATAACAGCTTTACTCCAAAAAAATCTCATCAGACTAATCTGATTTCCTTCTATTTTAAATCAACAAGCCCTAGAAAGTCTATATCAGAAGAAATAAGAGAAAGAGTCCAGAACAAGGATTCTTAACCTGGGGTCCACAGAGATGTCAGGGAGTCCATGAACTTGAAATTTATTATTTTTTGTGAGTTATATTTCAATATTATGAAGGTTTCCTTCACAAACCTACGTATTTTACTTTATGTATTGAAAAGCGTTGTTTGGAGATAAGATCCATAGTGTTCACTTCATTGCCAAAGGGATCCATGACACACACAAAAAGTGCAAGACCCCCTGGTCTGTAATTTGGTGAGTCATCAGGTATAATCAAATTGGAATGATGTAAGGAACATCCATACTTAAGGGCGAGTGTTCTCCACAGTAGGGAAGGTGAGCCATTAGTAGTCCATTCAAGGTTTCTGGTGGCCCTCACAAAGCCCCTTGAATCCTAATTTTCCTTCTTCCATCATTCTGCATGCTCTAAACTAGGACTCCAAGACCAGATTGAACCCTTGATTTCTTCCCTTTCCCTTCTATATATCCACAATGCAAATAAATCAGCAGTCTTTATTGCCTAGGTCAGCTTAGGGAATTGTTGGAATGGAAGGGATGGCATTCGTCCCCAACACACCTAAAGTAGTGATCCCCCTCGCTGAGAAATCCTTTTTCAATGTGTATTTGGATAGGTGGAGGGGAAGAGAATTCTGATCCTTGAGAAATACTCACAGTGCCACAAAAAAATGGATCCGGTTATAGGTGTAAGCAGGAAGTCTCACCCGGCCAAAGTATTCTACAACTATGGAGAGCAGGTACTGATAAAAGAAAGGGAGGTGGTCAATGAGGCAAACTCAGGAAATTAAAAAATCAGAGAGCTGAAAAAGATTTTAGAGGCCCTCCAGCGTAATGGTAACCCCTCACTCTATAGATTCGGAAACTGACGGCCAGACAGATAGTGTTTTCTCAAGACAAACTAGCATTTATGTTGGCAGTAGGTTAAGCAGTTGTCTGTGTAGTTTGAGGAGCTCCCCGTACCCAAAACAGGGCCCTCAAATAGTCTAACAATGTCTGGAGTCCCTAAAAGGTTAGACAAAGAAAGACAGGGCCATTGTCTCCAGAGAGTGCTTGAAAGGGCCTCCATAGACTGGCTGTTACTACACTTTCCAGCCTTACCTTCCATTGCTACCTTTCCTATGACTTAAAAAGACAACTAAGCTGGACTACTAACTAATTCCCTCCCTAAACACATCCAAAGTTTTCCTGTCTCTGTGCTTTTGGCAAAGGTGTTCCTTACACGCAGAATGGCCTTTCCTTTTATCTTTGAAACCTGAAATCGTACCTAACTTTTAAAGCTCAACTCAAATGCTAAGACACTGAGAAGTGTAAAAACAACAAATTCTGGCTTGGAGAAAAGAGCATGAACTAAATAGGACAAGTGGGCAGGAGGAGGGAAGGCACAGGAGAATGCAGTGAAAGTCTAGGGTGGACGCTGAAGGGGAGTTTACTATAAAGAGCAAACTACCTGAATGCCGGGAATTGTTGGCATAAAAAGGCCTCCCACCACACATAAAGCAGTAATCCATCTGGCTGGGAGACCCTGTGACTTTCAATGTTTATTTAGAGAGGTAGGTGGAGGGCATGAGGGAGCCAGGCGGTGCAATGGATGGACCTGAAATGAGGAGGACCTTAGATTAAATCTGGCCTCAGATACTTCCTAGCTGTGTCAGCTTGGGCAAGCTCTGCCTGCCTCTATTTCCTTGTTTGTGAAATGGAGAAAATAGCACCTACTTCCTACAGTTATTGTGACTATAAAAAGAGATGTTTGTAAAGCACTTTACAAATCATAAAACATTATTTACATAGCATTTCATCATTTTTATATAAATAAAATGCATATTTTGTCTAAATTCTATTTAATAGCATTTATAGGCTATGTTATAAAAAGAAAAATTGCAATCGTCTTTGCCCACCATTTTGTCTAGGACTAGCCCTGACCCTAGTGGGATTATTTTAATGGAAACCAGCTCAGCTACGGGTTGGACTAAGCCAAAAGTAAGAAATAACTTCCTCCTCCCACATCACCATCAACATCATTAATACCTAGTGTTTCGTTAGTGCTTTGAGGTTTATATGATCTCATTTGGTTCCCTTACTACCTACCAGCACAAAGGCTAAATACTTGGAAAATGTATGGGACCCTTCTGCCTAGAGGCCAAGCCTTAAAGGAACAGTGAGGCAAAGTTTCCTTGACTTTAGGGGTGTCACTGAGATACAAGGGAACCACATGGTAGGGACCACTGTCCCAGAAGAAACTACTGGCCATACCTCCAGAAGGCCCTTGAATGCCTGTGCTGTGGCACAGCCTAGAGGTAATAGAACAGTGGTTCTCAACCTTCCTAATGCCATGACCCTTTAATACAGTTCCTCATGTTGTGATGACCCCCAACCATAAAATTATTTTCATTGCAACTTCATAACTGTAATTTTGCTACTGTTATGAATCGTAATGTAAACATCTGATGTGCGGGATGTATTTTCATTGTTACAAATTGAACATAACCCACAGGTTGAAAACTGCTGCAATAGAACAATCAGCCCAAGCATGGAGCCCAGCTTGGGCTTGAGAACACTTTGCCTCAATTTCCCCAATGTAAACAGTCAGCCCTCTGAATCCATATCCTCTGAAGTCTCAGGTAGACATGCAAGCGGAGATCTTTCCTACCCCAGCATTACAGAGTGAAAACAAATACCACAGAGAAGCGTCCAAGGGAGTGTAGATACCTTATCAGCCACTTTAAAGCGGCTGTCCGAGTCCAAGAATTTCCTAATGATGGGGTCTTCTGTGGAGGAGAAAGGCTGCATCAGACCAAGGTAAGGAAATCATGAACACTCCAACCCCAGAGGAGAGCTCTGGGCACAGGTATAAATGTCAGGACACCTTAAAGCTGGGCTTTTTATTTTTTTAATGGAAGCAGAAACCATGGACTAGATTGCTCTCCAACCTTGTCCCCATAGGCTTTTCCTAAAGGATGTGATATTTTGTCATGCCATGATCACTACTCCATCCTAAGTCAGACAAGTAACTAAAATCACAGAATAATAAACTTGAAAAAGAATCTCAGGGGTCATTTAGCCCAAACCCTACCTGATATATATGAATTCTCAACAACTGGTCCTCCAACCTCAACTTGAAGACCACCAACGACTGATGGAGCAACACATTTCATTAGATCACAGTTTTAATGGTCAGGAAGTTTTGCTTTAGAGCTAAAATCTGTCTCTATGACATTAGCTCATAGATCCTAATTCTGCCTTTCGGAGAGTCCCCTTTTTTTCTGGAACTCTCTCTTCCCTTTGAGGAACGGACTAAAGTTTCTTGGGTTTGCACCCAGACAAGAATTCTAGACGGGAAATGGAGCCTCCTGCCTACCTCACCTCCAAGTGGATTAAGGGATTATTGCATTTAGGCACTTTGTACTTGTTGAATTAGTCTGAATTTGACCTTCCTGGGGTTTAGGATGCTGGGCATGAACACTGGGAATGTAGTTTGGCAAATATGAAACAGGAATTCCTTATCTTGGTGTCTCTTACCCAGTAGCCTGAAGAAAGCCTCTAAGTCTTCTTGGCGGAAGTCAGCAACCTTTCTCCTTTTTAGGACAAGCTTTGTGTCTGTCGACTCTATCACTGACCACACCTTCCTCTTTCTTTTCTGTCTACTCTCATTCCTTTCTTCTGACAGAGATGGAGACTGTATGATGTCCCTTGAGGTTGAGGGTGCATTAACCTCTATTGTAACCTTGGCGGTGGTCTGCAAGGAAGATACTGAAGGAAAAAACTCAGAATCAGAGAAAGAAGGCACCAGAGAGGGTCCTTGTTGCCTCATTTGGCACTCACAATAGCGCTGAGTGGGTGTTTTTATAGATAAGGAACCTGAGGCTCAGAGATATTAACATACTTGTCCCTCCCTAGCTAGGCCACATCATTAATAAGTCAGAGCACTGAGACTTGAACCCAGATCTTCTGACAAACTTCAGTGCTCTTCTAAGATGTCTGTGCAAGAAATGGGCTGGCTACCCACGTGGTAGGAATAAAGGAGGGTGGTTGAGCTACATGGTGGTTATTGCATCAGATAGAAAGAGGGATCTCCACCTCCTGAAGTACCTGAGAATCAATCCTAAATCATCTCTCAGGATAGCCTTGAGCCCTGACCCCTTCTGCTTAGTCCCATGGGCCACCAGTAGACTACCACTCATTAACAACTGACTAGAATCACTGAGTAACCCACACAGCACTGCTCTGAGTTCTCTACCATCTACACCAGTGGTTCTCAACCTTCCTAATGCCTCGACCCTTTAATACTCGTATGTGGGTGGACTCCCCAGGAGGTGGATAGAGGAGTGGTGTCTCAGTTCCTAAGATCATGGGAAATATGTTTTCTGATGGTCTTAGAAGACCCCTGTGAAGGAGTCATTTGACCCCCAAAGGGGACACGGCCTACAGGTTGAGAAGCTCTGGTCTAGACAGGATAGGGAACAGTACCTGGAGTCAGGGAGGCCTGGATTCAAATCCTGCCTCAGACACATCCTTGACTCTGTGATCCTGGGAAAGTCACTTAAATTCTCCCTTCCTCCTCTGTAAAATGGGGACCATAATAACCCCTATCCCACAGGGTTGTTGAATGAATCAAATGAGATATTTGTAAGTTGCTTTGCAAGCCTTAAAGCACCCTATAAATGCTAGCTAATTCTACCACTGCCACCTCCCTAGACCTGCTGATCATCCCTGTTTTCCCACAGTTTGTGTTTATTTCCATCCTTTCTCATGATCAACTTTGATACCACTCAAATTTTCAGCCAAGGAGACAACAAACCGGGTCACTATTGTGTGTTTTCTCCACTATGCCCTGTGCTTTTCTGCCTCTAAATCTTTGCTTACACCATCCTTGGTAATCTCTCTGCTGTCTCCTCTTAACTGAAATCCTGCCCATCACTCAAGGAGGACCAGCTTGAATGTCACCTCCTCCACAAAGTCATCTCTGATCAGTCCCAACTGAAAGTGAAGGCTCTCTTTCCCTTGAGAGGACTTAGCTCTTAGGGTACCTTTCTTGGGCACTGATCAAGGTCTGTTTCATTTGATGGTTATGTGTCCATCATTTCCTTTATTATATTTGTAAGCTCCTTAAGAGCACAGATCACATCTTAATCAGTTTTGTATCTCCCCTTTCATAGACCATTTATCTAATAAATTTCTATTATATTCAAGTAAAGAAGATTTGGAAAAAGTGAAATACATGAAAATCCATCCTTCTAATAATGAGAAGCCTTATAGAGAGATTTGATTCGCTTACCACCCTTTCAAAAACAGCCTGCCTGAGAGCAACAATGATAACTAATTGTTCATATAGTTTTCCAAGGTTCATAAAACACTTCTTTCATTGATTATTGTGTGTAATATGCACAGCAGCCTTGTGGGGTAAATAGCACCGTTATTATTATCCCCACCCTAGAGATGAGGCACCAGGGTTTTCAATTAGTTGACTTGCCTCAGGTTACCCAGCTGTAAGTGTGGGAGACTGAATCCGAAGCCTGATTTTCCACCACAGTGCACTGCCTAAATAAATGGGATAAGCCAGGGGAGGGGTGGGGGAGCAAAAGACAAGTTTAACTTATTTCATGAAACCATAGACTCTGAGAACTAGAAGGAAACCTGTTTCAATGCCTCATATCATACGGGGGAAGAAAAGTAAATGCAGGGAAGTGCAGTAAGTACTTAAATGTGGCACAGTTAGGTAGCAACAAAGCCAGGATTTGAAACCAAATAACCCGTCCCCCAAGACAGTACTGGGCCATCGTACTGCCATTTTCCTAACACCACCCCATGTCCTTCAAACTCATCTTTGATGCTACCCTTGTCTGATATGCTATACGCCAGGGCTCTTTAACCCGGAGTCCACAAAATTGTTTGTCTTTAATATTTTGATTATTATATTTTAATATAATTGGTTTCCTTTAATCCTGTGTATTTTATGCATTTAAAAACATATTCTGAGATAAGAGTCCACAGATCTCACCAGACTGCCGAAGGAGTCTCTGCTGCAAAAAAGGTTAAGAACCCCTATTATAAGTGTTTAGCCCATATTTTAGGGAATTAAGGGACCACTCATCTGTTATCCTTGAGGAAGGAGCCAAGGCTATGGATCTTTTCTGCTTGCACAGTTTGGGCAAAGCTCTGATTGTCTAGGATATCACAGAATTATCTCAAATGTGACCATACTAGGGGGACATTTTTAAAATATTCCCAGGAGCCCGAATCACTCCCAACCACTCACAGCCCTCCTTGTCTCCTCACCCACCTGAACTTTCCATTGAAGCTCTAGCCTATCTAATACAAACTTCTTGGACCTTTCTGAGATGGAAGTTACAGCCCCACTCAAAGCTGCCCCCAGGCTGACTGGATTTTCCCAGTCCTCTATGTCAGCCAGAATCCACTGTCCCTATCCAATCTCTTTCTCTCTCTTTGCCAAAGGTGATAATGAGCCGGCAGCACTGACTGAGCACTGAGCTTAGTTGAACGTTTGGATCCAAATGGACCCAAAGGTTCTGGGGTATGCATGAGACTTGGATTCTCAGGTGACATCAGACAGTTCCACATGGGAACTGGTAACACGCTCAAATTCAAATGGCCACATGAAACTTCCACAGCCTATCATTCCGACATGAAGGGAAGAGTGATTGGAAGGAGTTGGAGTAAAGAAAAAGGAAGAAGAACATTAGTTTGGTGGGATTAAGGAGAGTCAGCTGTTAAACATCTGATGACTCTAACCATTTATGTCAATGCCAATCCTGTCTCAGGAAAGCTAGGATTTTCTTTGGCTTCCCAGAAAGTTATTACCTTTCCCACTTACACACAGGTCAGATCTTAAAACAATATCTAGACTCGTGCTTCTCCAAGGTAGGGTCTCCTGAATGTGTTTTCCTTTCTGAGATGTCCAAAAGCTGAGGAGCATGGAGGATGCTAAATTGTTTACAAAAGTTCCATTGTTCCCAAGGAGGCCCCAACCTTCTACCTGAGAGATCAGGGACGTATCTCCCAATGAAATAACATCAAGAAAAGGCCTCAGCTTCAGACAGACCACCCCACCCCACCTTTACTGCTGCCTAGGGAGTGTGCTGGGGAGAGTTGGTGGAATGAAGTGGTTACTTCATTAACTAATTAATTAACCATTAATGCCCAGAACTAGAGAAATCATTCCCCATAGAAATCACCTTGGCTTCCACTGCAACAAATCTTCCGGGTTTTGAGATCAGCTTTGGACCCATGCTTATGTCACCTCCGTGATCTGGAAATTCTCCTCTCCAATAACAATCTCCTGTCCTTTCATCTCTTCCTCAGTCTCACACCTCCTAAACCTGGGTGCCTGTGAGGTGTTGCAATTAATAGAATTCTGGGTCTCACATCAGGACATACCTGAGTTCAAATCCAACCTTACATATTAACTGTGAGACTCTGGACAAGTCACATAACCTCTGCTTGCCTCAGTTTCTTCAACTGTAAAACAGAGAAATTAGTAGCATCCACCTCATGGAGTTGTTATGAAGACAAGATGAAACAATATTTAAAAGTGCTTAGTACAATGCCAGGCATCTAGTAAGCCCTTAATAAATTATTTTCCTCTTCCTAAACCTGTACTTTATGGTTCCTATGACCTCCCATTTTTCTATATCCTGCCATCCTCATCCTTTACTACAACCTCAGTCATCCTTTCACTGCTGACCCTATAACTGGCCTTTCAAGCTGGTCACTCTCCTCCAACCTCTCTCCCTGTACTACAACAAAGAATGTGCTGTAACTAACCAGTACCACTTCAGAGATGGTTAAATTTTCAGCATGAGCGTTGACATCTCAGAAATGAGCAAACACTACAGATTAGAGCTTGATTTATTGTCTTGTATGTTGTCTGGACTTGTGATAGACAAAATATTAATAATGCAGATTAAACTTGCATGATTCAAGTGTGTCGTGCATACATTTTTGTTGGAGAGCCGGTTGTTAAACACCTAGTAACACACTGCTGACTCCAACCATTTATGTCAATGCCAGTCCTTAATCTTAAGTGACACCAAACATTTATTTCCTTTTGTTTTTCACAAAAACCATTTTATTTCAGCCTCCAGAGAACTCTACCCCTCTCCTTTTTGCCCCTCCCTCCACCTCAGGTCAATTAGATCCTCAATGAGAAAAGTGAGTGACTATCACACCCAACCGTGGTTATTCTATATCTTCTTTGTTCAAAAGCCCCCACCACAATTTTGCAAACAATCTTGCTCAGCAAAAATCTTGCTTTACTGAGAAAATGGCGACCATCCAACCAGAGTTCCCTCCTCCAAACCTCTCTATATCTTCACCCATCCTCCCGTTTGTCCAAACTAAGAGGAGGAATAGGTACCTCATGTTGTCAAGCCTAGTTGTGTTGTGTCAATAGTACATATCCCATCTCCTCTGATCATTCCCTGCTCCTTTCTCTGATCTTCCATCTCTTCCTCCCAATGGCTTCTTACCTGACAACTACACATATGTCCATCTTCTTTTGTTTTTAATGATACTTCACTTGATACTATTTTCTCTCCAAACTGTCCTCCTATACCTCTCTTCTCTTTTACTGTCAAATTCTTAGAAAGAATTTCTTTAATCATTCATTGCCTGCACTTTCTTACTACCCACTCAATTTTCAACTCTTTGCCATTTGGCTTCCAATCCTACTACTCTACTGAAAATGCTTCCTTAAAGATTAGTTGTGATCCCCAAATGGCTTAATCTTCACCCTTTATACTCTTTGATCTGTCTATGGCTTAAAATCCTGTTGACTAATGGACCCTTTGTCCCAGAAAATCTCCATCCTTGGCTTCTGTAACACAATTGTTTTTCCTGGTTCTCTTCCCTCTGCTTAACCATTCCATACCTCCAAGCTCTTTCTCCTCCCCAACACCTCACAAATTATCAGTTGGCAAGTTTTGTTGACCCCCTTTCTATAACGTATTATGACCTTGCTAGTCACATACCCACCACTCTTCTTCAGAATTTCATTACCTCTCAACTGCACTATTGTACGAACCTCCTATTCACTTGTATCATAACCATACTTTGGTTCTATTAACAAGAGATAATTCAGGTAAGAGTTGGATTAAATAGCCTCAGAGGTCCCTTCCAACCCAAATGCTATGATTTTCATCTCCCTTTCTTGTGTTTCTGTCCAATCTTCCCACCGCTGTCAAAATCATCTTTCTAATGCATACATCAACCCCACTAAAGACATCAGTGGCTTCCTATTGCCTACGGGTGAAAAACAGACTCTGGGGCCCTCAACAGTCTGGCTCTGACCTTCCTTCCCTCCTTAATTTTGTATCACTCCCTTTCACTCCCTCTACTTTATAATCAAGTTGTACGGTTAATTATTTCCTAAATTGTATATTCCGTCTCTAACCTCTGTGCATTCACGCTAATTGTCCCATCATCCTAGAATGTATTCCTTTCTCATCTGTCCTTCCTAGAGTCCTTGTCTTCCTTCAATCTCTGCCCAGATGCCACTTCCTTCATGGAGCCTTCCCCAATTTTCTGAGTTGTCAGTTCTGTCTCTCAAATTAAATATACACACATATATATATACACATATATATATACATATATATATAATATATTTATCTGATCTATCACTTGCCCCCTTTGTTCCAGACTTTGAGTTGCATTTATCCATGTAAATGTTATATTCATCCCTCCCCTCAAAATGTGAATTTCTTGAGATAGGGACTATTTCACTTTTTTTCTGTATCCTTACCCTTCTACATCTTTTCTATATCTTATATTTGATCTTATAATCAATCCCTTTATCCTTCCCTATATCCTTTCTACGTCCAACCGGGTGAGTTTGTAGAGACTAGGTGCTCAGTACATGTTTGTGGAGTGGAATGAAATCTTTGAGTATCTCAGCCACTTGTTTTGAAAGAGAGGATGATAGTACTTCTTCTGAAGGAAGAGACCCTAAATGGATAATTTTTTAAGCTCTCTTCCCTTTCTTAGATCTAGGGTTCCCATTCAAACTTTTGTTTGCAGCAGAACAGAGATTTGATAGAGATGTTTGAAGGCCTCTACAAAGAAGTCAAGAGAGAGCTAACAAGAGATGCACAAACATTTATCTTATTTAGTATTAACCTATTCATTATTATTAGTTAATAATAACGATTCTGGTATTAGTTGTTAGCAATAATAATGACCAATGCACATCTCTGTCATGGGAGCAGACTGTGGCAGTCAATAGAACTGGGTAAAATTGTTCAGATAGCCTAATGAGGCACACAGTGGACATTGAAGAGACATCTGTTGAATGAATGAATGAATGATGAATGCATATTTCATTCCATTGTAAAGTGAAAAAAAACCCACCTTTGAAGAAATGCTTTCACTTCCCTCCCACATTTTTATTCCACTATGATATTAAATAGGTCACATCTGCCACACCATAGAAACAAAGGCATCTGTGGAAACAATGTGTCTGTATTCTTCTAATACGGCACATTATATTAATAGTAGGTCCAATGAAGTAAATAAACAAGGACATTGTCTGTGATAGGAGGGGTCTAGCCTTCCCATGTTTAAAGCTATTCCACCTTGGCTAAACAGATGGCAGTATGCCCTCTGTTAATTTTAGAAGCAAGTTCTGGAACTCTTTATCTCCCTTCTCCTTTGCCCAAGTTTTGTGCTCCCCAAAGCCCTCCAATACAATTCTCAATGGACAGCAGGAAGCAGGGAGGCATAGGAGGCAGTGGTCGTGAGTACTGAAGGTAGAGTGGACACTGCAAGGAGGCAAAACCCAACCTCACAAGGGAGTTAATCTCACAGGCTACCAGAGCCATTTTCTAGCCAAGGTCACATGGCATCACCATTCCCTTTGGTTAAAGATTTTTTCATCAAATTGTTGTAATCCCACTTTCATTGTCACATATTATCAACGAAACTCAAAATATGAAGTTTGGTTAATTTAAGCAAAGTTTCTTTTTTGACAGGCATTTTAAAAGGTGTTAAGAATCAAACTGTAATCTCATCCATTCACCTTTCTTAAAAGAATCTGGGTTATGACCTTTTACTCATCTTCTTTGACATTATACAAAATTCTCACTTTCCAATAAATACTTTTGAAAAAATAAAAAGCATCAGAATGCTTATTTTACAGTCTTCTCTCTATCACACGATGTCCATCTTTGTAGGAAATAAAAGTAAATCATCTTGGCTTTTAGTACAATTACTGAGCAACAGATGCCCTCCAGCTAAAGAAAACACAAAAAGAAGTCTTTGTTACTTTAAAACTCTGGGGTTACTATTTCACTTTTAAAGACTCATGCACTTTGGGGAAGGCAAAAGTCTGCTATTTATTTAGTCTCAGATGAACACTGTAAGAAAAATGCAGGGTAGTTTAAGCTGTTTGAAGTAATTTCTTTACATAGCTGGCTATATGTGGCTTTAACAGCTGCGGGGGTTATTGGTTGGGCAATGGAAGGGAGGCAAAGGTTACATAGTTCTGTTCAGTAAGGGTATCCATGGTGGTAACCCTCATGATGACGATAATCATCCTGGTAGCCATCCTGGTAACCTTGGTGATAGCTATGGTAACCATAGCCAGCATACTCATCTTCAGGGCATCTCATGCCCAATGACTGCTGAATGGCCATTTCTTGTCTCCTGAGTTGCATGGAATCAATTAAGTCATATACGATCACCATGGACCACATTGGAGAAGGATACCAGGACTTGACATTTCCGTCTTTCCCAACCAGAAGCATGGAGAAGTACTCGGGGCTGACCTGAAAATAATTCCGTATATCTTTCACCAAATGAGCAGGCAAATCTTCTCGTTCAACCACAGAGCTTCCTAGAATGGGATTGAAATAGAAGTCATAAACAAATTGTGGTTTTGTAATTCAGAAAACACAATATGGCAGGATCAAGCAGGTAACCCAATTCTGCTTTCTTTTGGAACAAGCCAAGGTTGTAATGTAGGAATTTTGCCAGAATAGGTTATACATCCCATAAAAATGTAACAAAATGGCAGGCGGAGAAGAAGGCGTGAGTTACATCTGGGGGTCATGTGTCCTTAAAGCGTACAATGCCCCCAAATACCCCAGTGTAGTTATCACCTTGGCCCAAGCTTTTATGAGAAATTTCCTTCTTACTCCTAATAGCTCTTCTTTCCTGCTGTTGTATAATACCATTAGTAATGACCTTAGGTACACATCATGGCTCTCTCATAGGAATGTTAGAAAAGGTAGAATCAGACTCTTACTTTAACTCCAGACAGATTCATTTCTTTTAAGCTGGTCATTAACAAAGACGATATTGTCTATGTTCCTGAACTTGTTTCCTGTCAGGGTAGCAACTCATTTCTTGGCAACCAAAGTCATTTTTTCAACTTATGCCTTTATGGCCAATAAGAGTTTTTCATCAACAAATGTGTGTGGGGGTAGGGGGCAGGAAAAGACTGTTCAGAAATAGATCTAGTGAAACCAAATTGAATTAACAGTGGAAATAGATTTTATTAACTAATTTTCTAAATGACATTTTGAATGTACAGTATCAATTTCCCAGCTTTGTCTTAGTCTCAAAAATATGCTTTGTGTGTATGTGTGTATATATATATATATATATACACATATACATATATGTATGTGTGTACTTACATATATACATATATGTACATACATATAAAGATATATATGCACACTAACTTGGTTAATAGTCAATTACTTTAAAATATATTACCGTTGATTGGGAACAATTCCAAAACTCCCCCAATGTCTTCACCAAGGCCTAACAACTTCAAAATAGTTATGTGGCGCAGACCTGGGAGAGAAATGAGTCATAGTTAATTTACAGCAATTCATTTCAGATAGGAACCATCAACCAGAATTTTGCAGCTGAGCATTCAAGTTATCTTTCCAGAGCTAACACATATATTTAAAAAGAGAAGGAGGTGAATAATTCATTCACACATTAAGTTTCAGAATTTCTTTTTAAACATCAAAATGGTCAAAGTGCTAAAAACCATATCTGGTGGCTCTTAGAATTAATATCAGTGTTTGAGGAATGTTCGACTGTCTTGGTAGATTGAAATAGAAGAACTTGGTCTCAAACTGTGGTTTGCATTCTCTGGAATGATGAAACAAGACGTGAAGCAGTTAGTTCATTAAAATGTCTGAGATTCTTTGGGCTGGCTGGTGCTTGGAAGGAGGCTGAGCCAGAAATTGCAATGGCTTCCCTTGGTAGCTTTTCTCATTAACTTCCTTCCAGAGGGAAGAGTGGGAGGTCAGAGACCTAATTCTCTTCAGTAGAAAGCCTATTCCAAAGAATCCACCGAAGAGTCATTAGCACAAGTCAGAGTATGACCTCTGGGCTTAGGAGATTGTTTAAAGAATTCCAAAGGGAAGCCCTTGGGAAAAACATAGCATTATTTCAAATATCCAGCTGAACTTCAGGAAAGAAGGGGAAGGTCATGCACTGGTAACTTGCTAGGATCCTTTTAAAGATAAAGATGATGCAATGGTACAATGGACAGAAAGCAGGAAGGACAAGTGGCTTGTCTGACACAGTATTGAGATGTTGTGAAGATTGTGACAACATCTCAAGCCAGGCAGTAATCTGGAATTAATCATCCAATAACAGGGTCAGTTCTGTAGCCTGGGGATGAGAGGATGGGAATGGAAGGCTGGAATGGCCTTGTTTTGAAGAGAAGCCAAAACCCAAGGCAGATCTAGCTTTGGCGGGAAAATCCACGTATGATTTTCTTCTTTCTTTTGGTATAGTCAGCGCACATAGTTCTAACAGGCAAGGTTGCTTCCTACTCAAATACCAGGCATAGTCATTGTGTGAATCACATTTTCAAAAACAGAACTGTAAAATCAACAAAATAAATATAAACCAGTCTGGTCTTTTTTTCTTTGCATTTTTCTTATGGAAATTATTTTGATCCATGGGGTAAACATTTGTGTATATGTCACATCTGAAAACTAATCTGTGCCAAAGAGTTTATTATCTGAATGAAGAGAATTTTTCAATGATCCAAGTTTATGCCTTCACTTGGCATGGTAGATGTTGGACTTGGGATTAGGAAGATAGGTTCAAATTATGTCTCAGACATTTCAAAGCTGTGTAACTATGGGTCAGTAACTTAACCTCTCTGAGCTTCAGTTTCTTCAGTTGTAATAAGGAAATATGCGTATACCTGTATATGTGTATGTATATGTATGTGTGCATATATAATATATGTGTATATATTATATTGAATATATATTCATATGTGTGTATAATATTCATAGTACCCACTTCACAAGATTTCAGTTAGGTTCAACTTAGACAATTTATTTTAAAAAAATATTTTGCAAGCTTTAAAGCACTCTATTTTTCATCTTTTAGAAAAAAAAAGAGACAGAGAAGAGAAGGGTCTGCAGGAATAGCAATGGCATGACTTCTTACCAAAATTACAAGCCTGTCCACTGAGAGCAGAGAGCTGCTGTGAATATGCCCAGTCTTCATCATTAGGAGCGGAGATCACAAGCAAACGCCTCCTCCAACGGAATCTGGGAAACAAACAAGGGAGGATTAGACCTTGTAGTGGCCAGAAGCAACTTCTATTCCAAGTTCCAAAGGATACCTCTCACCATAGCACAGGAAGCCACTTGGGGACTGAGATTCCACAGAGGTTCATGCTAAAACAATGACATTCCAGATCCTATTTCAAACTATGGGCTAGAAGAACTCTGCAAGCCCCTTATCATTTAAATTTAGACAATAGAGTGTGCCTCATCAAACTACTTTCTGTTATACTGGTACCCCAAACTTAGTCATCCAGTTTCACTACTTAAATTATAAGTATTTAAATTATAAGTGGCCATGCTACCTCTTCCTAAAGATTCAGCCCTATTCTAACCAACTTCACTCCTCTCTAGACCCACTTCACCCCAATTCCCCATCTCCTAGCCCAGATCCAATGTACCTTTTGGAACCACCAGCTCTCATCTCAACACACTCACCCATGTCCTCGAACTTTTCAAGCAATATTTTGTCAGCCTATCCATTTTGACCAAAACCTGACTCCCCCCAAGGTCACACATCTCTTGCAATTTTCTTCAACGGAGGCTACTCCTACCATTCCTGCAATTTACAGGACCAGAAGGAAGAGAGGGCATGTTCTTCCCATTTGCTTTTCTTCTACTGCTACCTCTCAAAGTCATTTCCTTTTTGAAGTCTGTACAATTCATTTATACCACTCTTTCTCTCAACCCTATTTCCATTATCAACTAACATTCAGTTTGCTCTCCTAACTTTCTTCTTTCTTTGGGATTTTTATCCCTTTTCAGTCATACTTTGTCACCATCTGTATGCAGGCGTTCTTAAAGTAGGGTTCATGGACATTTTTTAAATTGATAACTGAATCTCAATATTATTGGTTTCCTTGGTAAATCTATATATTTTACTTTGTGCATTTAAAAAAAATAGGATCCCAATAGTTTTACTAGAGAACTAAAGAAGGGGGATACACTAAAGGTTAAAAAAAACCCTAACCTGTAGGAATTTCAATATTCATGTCAACAGTCCCTCTAACAATATGACCACACAACACCTCCTCTCTGTTGACCTTTCATGTGGTTTCAATCACATATTAGCACAGATATACTGAACAGTTTATCACCTTGGAAATGATACCACTTCATCGTCTAGAAATTTAATATTTGATTAGTCAGTCATAATCTTTCTTCCTTCTCCCAGTCTTTTGCTCAAATCAAGCCTATTCTCCATCCTCTCCTCTCTTTGCCCATCCCCATTTTCTTAGGCTGGTCATGTATTCTGCTTAAACTTCATTTGCCCTTATACACATGAACATTTTAATGCTTCAGTGACTTACAACCCAAAATTCACTATATCTCAATCAACCACCATTCTTAACTTATTTATTTTTATGCCTGGAAACCCCTGCCATCTGGTTCCTTTAATGTTGACCCGAGAGTCATGAATTGCTAGAGAAAGTGACACAATTGAGATTATTTCCCCCATTAGAATTTTATCATATATAAGTTCAGCTAGCCAGCGATTCTCAACCGGTGGATTATGTTCATTGTAACAATGAAAATACATCCTGCATATCAGATAGATTCATAACAGTAGCAAAATTACAATTATAAGTAGCAATGAAAATAATTTTATGGCTGGGGATCACCACAACATGAGGAACTGTATTAAAGGGTCATGGCATTAAGAAGGTTGAGAACTATTGAGCTAGACCATCACCCTGGGGCAGAGTGGTATGGATAGAGCACAAGACTTTGGGTCAATAAGGCCTTTGTCCAAATCCTCCCTCAATTTTTTTTTTCTAGATATGTGACTCTGAACAAGACCCTTATCCTCTCTAGGCTTCAGGTTTGGGGGGTTTTTTTCCCTAGAAAAGGATGGAGTTGAATTCAGTGACATTCCATACATCTGCGGTTTTGTGTTGCCTGACAACCCTTCACCCTCATCAGATACCTGAAATTTTCCACAATGATGGTTTCAAATCTTTTCCTCTCTAACTCCCAACTGTACTGTTGCTTTCCACATTTACAAAGATATGACTTTGTCTCCTGCTTCACCAAGAAAACCATATTCTATTCCATTATCCCAAATTTCCAGTAACTTTATTTCTCTTCTCTTTCCTTCAAGTAATAGAAGAATTATCCTACTTAATGCTAGGACCTTCCTTCTGCTGATTACCTCTTAATTAATAAATTAATTTGCCTATCTCTTGTTTATATGTAGTTGTTTGTATGTTGATTCCCACACTGGATTGTGAGCTGTTTGAAAGCAGGGACTATCTTTTGTCTTTATATCTCCAGTGCTTAGCATAGAATCTGGCACATAGCAGGTTATTTAATAAGTTTTTATTGATTAGTTGATAGGTGTTTAATAAATGCATATTAACTAATTTTTCATTAAGGTTAATCAATCTACCTATACTTTTGATTTCATTCTTTCCCGTCTCCTCCAGGAAAATGTTTTTGCAATCATCATCAGTCTCCTTCACCATTAACTCACTTCCTAGCTGCCTAAAAGATGCCCAGGCTTCCCCCCAACTCAATAATAAGCCTTCCCTAGACTGTTTTTAACCTATCCAATTATTTTCCTCCTTCTCTTTATTGATAACCTTCTTGAAAAAGTTGTCTATACTCGATGCTTCTACTTCCTTTCCAATCTGGCACTCACCACCCCACCTCAAACTCTACCAACATTCCTTTTTTTTTATTTTGGAAGGGGAAAGGCAAAGCAATTGGGGTTCAGCAATTGCCCAAAGTCATAGCTAGTAAATGTCAAGTGTCTAAGGCCAGATTTGAAGTCAGATCCTCCTGACTCCAGGGCTGGTGCTCTATTCACTGTGCCACCTAGCTGCCCCCAATGTTCCTTTCTTAAAGTTCATCATGGACTTCCCAACCACCAAACCCAATAACTTTGATTCAGTTCTCACATTCCTTAACCTCTCTTCAGTTTTTGACACTGTTGATTCTTTCTATTAGATACCTCCTTCAGAATCTCCATGTCTTCCTCACTGTCTCCTCTTCCAAATGTTCTTCTTCACTCGCTCTTTCCTCACATTTTCCTCAAACTCTTAAAGGATGTTTCCACCAAACAACATCCTTGAGCTTCTCTTCCCTGTCCACATTCTTTCCCTTGATGATCTCATTTACTTTCCTGGCCTCAATCACCAGCTGTATAGAGACTTCAGAATTGATAGCTCTTCATCTCTCTCCTCTCTTCTAAACCTCATACTTGTGCCTCCTATGGCCTAGATGGTATCTATACCATTTAGTACCATCTCATACCATCAGTATGTCATCAAACCCCAAACATCCAAAGCTGCATTGTGTCTTTTCTCCCTAACTTGCTTTTCCATTTGACTGTACTGATTTGGAACATCTCTTTGGCACCCCATCCTCCAATTATTAAGACAAAAGGAAAATGGATATTATCTTTGACTCCTTTTCTGCACCACTTATTTCCAGTCAGTTACTTAACCCATTGATTCTACCTTTACAATTTGTCCTACATCCATCCATTCATTTCTTTCTTTCTTTGAGGCAATCAGGTTAAGTGATTTGCTCAGGGTCACACAGCTAAGAAGTATCTGAGGTCAGATTTGAGCTCAGGTCCTCCTGATTCCAGGTCCAGTGTTCTGTCCACTATGCCACCTGGCTGCCCCCATCTCTTCATTTCTATTCTTAAGTTACAATTATCATTTTTCCATGTAGGCATATAAATAGTTCAAATCATAGTTCGTTATGATTTCTTTGCCCTGTTTGCCTTCTCATGCTTCTTGTATTTGAGTGTCAAATTGTCTATTTAGTTCTGTTTTTTTCATCAAGAATGCTTGAAAGTCCTCCACCTCATGAATGACCATGTTTTCCCCTAAAACATTATACTCAGTTTCGCTGGGTAGGTGATGTATGGTTTTAATCCTAGCTCCTTTGATCTACGGAATATCATATTCCAAAACCTTTGATCCTTTAATGTAGAAGCTGCCAGATCCTGTATTATTCCAATTGTGTTTCCACAATATTCAAATTGTTTCCTCTTGGCTGCTTGTAATATTTTCTCCTTGGTATGGGAACTCTGGAGCCTGGCTATAATATTCCTAGGAATTTTCTTTTGGGGATCTTTTTCAAGAGGTGATTGGTGAATTCTTTCAAGTTCTATTTTGCCCTCTGGTTCTAAAACATAATGGGCAATTTTCTGTGAGAATTTCTTGAAGGATGATTTCTAGGTTCTCTTTTTGTTCATGGCTTTCAGGTAGTCCAGTAATTTTTAAATTGTCTCTCCTGGATCTATTTTCCAAGTCAGTTGTTTTTCCAATGAAACATTTCACATTGCTTCTATTTTTCCATTTGTTTGGATCTGTTTAATAGTATCTTGATTCCTCATAAAGTCATTCGCTTCCATTTGCTCCATTCTAATTCTGAAGGAATTATTCACTTCAGTGAGCTTTCGAAATTCTTTTTCCATCTGGCAAATGTGGCTTTTTAAAGCATTCTTCTCCTCACTGGCTTTTTGGGCCTCTTTTGCCATTTGAGTTAGTCTATTTTTTAAGGCATTGTTTTCTTCAGTCAGGTTGTTGACTCTCTTTTCATGATTTTCTTGCATCATTCTCATTTCTCTTCCCAATTTTTCCTCCACTTTCTTACTTGATTTTCAAAATCCTTCTTGAACTCTTCCATGTCTTACAACCAGTTTATGTTTTTCTTAGAAGCTTTTGGTGCAGGAGTTCTGACTGTATTGTCTTCCTCCCATTCCATGCTTTGATCCTTTTTGTCCTCCAAAAAGGAATCTAAAGTTGGATGTCTGTGCTTGCTTTGCTTCCTTTGCTTGCTCATGTTGTCAGTCAATTACTTGACTTTTGAGCTCTTTGTCACAGTAGAACTCTGCTTCCAGAGGAAAGAGCTTTGTCCCAAATTGCTGGGATTTTCACAGCTGCCAGACCTATTAGGAGGGCACCGTCTCTTCAGCCCCCACCAGCTTTGGCTCACTGGTGACATACATCAGGACCACCACCCAAGACCAAAATCCCGACCCAGGCAGGTTAAGGCAAGAGTGATTAGCCTCTGAATAGTCACTTGGCCCCTCCTGAAATATGCAAGCCTTGAGCTCTGAAGCAGCCACATGGAGGCAGCAGCAGGGCCACTGATTCCACTGCTTCTCACTCTGGGGGTAAAGATGGACTACACTCTGTCCCCCCCAGATCCAGGAGAATTCCATTGACCTTTTTCTTTGTCTTTTGTATTTCTGGGTTGATAAGTCTGGAAATGGCCATAGCTGTTAGTGATCTACTCTCTAAAGTCCCTCCAGCCACAGCTGGTCCGGGCCACCCTAGGGCTAAAACCTCTGCTCATATGAGAATGAGCTCTGCTCCCAGCACTGCAATGAGCCCTTCCTGTCGGGCTACCTGCAGTGGGAGATTTGTTTCTCTGTCACTTTGTAGATTCTATAAATCTAAAATTTGTTTACAGTCATATTTTATAGGTATTTGAGGTGGTTATGGGGGGGAGCCACAGAGTTTTCCTGCTTCTATGCCGCCATCTTGAGCTCCTTCTTTTTATTTCTGTTCTTAATGCCACCACCTTTATCACAGACTAGTGCATTTTTATAAACCAGAAGTTGATAGATGCCATCTTGCAAGTTGGGATCATGTCCACTGAACACAGTTTGTACCCTGTCCATTACAGTCTCACAAGTCAAAAGGGCATTTTTTTAGATCTCAAATGATGATAAAATATAAAAAAGAGAAGTAGAACCAAGGGACATTTTGAAGGTATTTGTGATATATTTATTGGGGAAAAATATGCTTTGCCTTATACCTAAAGTAATGGGAGAACTGTAGTGGGGACAGATTGATCTGTGATAAAAAAAAAAAAGACAGTGGTTTTCACCCTTGCTTCCTTCTCTACCATTAAGTACCACTGTCTCAAGACAAAAATGGGAATATGCAGTCCAGGGGGAAAAAATGAGCTCAAGAGTAGGTGGGTATGGGGTTAAAGACTGCAAAGAACACAATAGGCTGAAGAAATATTTGTTTTAAATGGAAGGCCTTTAATGAGCCTCACTGAGAACCATGACCGTTAAATTAGAGTGATTTCTCTAACTTACTGTTTTTCTTAAAAGGGAAAGAAAACATAAACTCAATGTTTAGAGTGGGGGGGGGGGAGCATGGGCTCAGCTGGGGGGAGGAGCAGGGCAGGAGGGTGGGATGTCAGGATTGTCAGGGATTTCTGGAAGACAGCTTGGTGACTGTTGTCAGGGTCACACCCCTCTGTTCTCTACTTCCTTCTGCTTTTCTAGGAGTTTTGCCAGACCAGCACTGACCCATCTAACCCAGACCCAACCTAAGCCAGGCTCCCAGGCCTCACACAGAGCTATGAAATCTTCCCCTAATGGAGTTATTTTGGGTGATGTATATTTTGGCGTGTTTACCTAACTATGCCATTGAATGAAGTCCTGACTTCTGTGGTATGTGATTCAAGACCTACTGTCTGTTTCCTTGTTAAGTGATGCCTCTTTGTCCTCAGGGGGTGAACCAAGAGCTTTGCCTGGTTCCCTCTAGGGGGCTGGTGCTCCCAGATACAGCATAGGTTGAGAATCTCACCCCACTGCCTTATTTTGGAGCAAGTGGTTTCCCATCAATGCGGCTTCTCTGCAGAAGAAAAGCTCCAAGTTGTGCAAGTATTTACATATCTTACTGGTATGCCCAAATCAGTAGATATTTGATTCCATTCTCTGTGGTTTCATTCTCCCGGAGAGATAATTACAGGCGGAACAAAATGAATGTTACTGAAGACTAGACTAGCTCCAATGTCTGTTAATCTCAAATGAAAATATAGAGCCTCACCAATACCTCGGCAAATTTGAAGGGTGAGTTCCATTTGAAAACAAACCAAGTTTATGCTGTTGTTTTCTGCATCCCTCTTTCCTGAAGTTTTAGCTTCAGAGACTTTTACTCACATGCTCCTCCCTCTTATTATTATTATTATTATTTATTTTTGGAGGGGGAAAGGCAGGGCAGTTGGAGTAGGTGACTTGGCCAAGGTCACACGGCTAGTTAAGTGTCTGAGATCAAATTTGAACTCCTATCCTCCTGACTCCAAGGTCCATGCTCTATTCATTGTGCCACCTAGATGCCCCTCCTCCTTCTTATTTATCCCTTGCTGCTATAGTCCTCAATCTAAGACCTAGATAAGGGCCCTGTGACCTTATCTTGTGACCCTGTGACCTTACCCAGCATTATCCTCTAGAATGACAGATATAGAACAGAAGTGGGTGAACCCATGAGCAGTTTGGGTTCATACATTGGAATAAGGTGGCATTTGCTCAAATGAGCTCCTATTGCTAGAAAGGGTTACACTTTCTTTAGTCTAAGAGGTCTCTTGATGGGAGCCTGAGTATCCCTCTTTGCAAAATGGTTAGCCTAAGACAATAGGCTAAATTGGTGGTCTTATTTAATGGTATTGCATTGGAAAGCAGTATAAAGCCATGGGGAGGCATGAGATCTTGCCCCTTACTAGTGACATGACCTTGAGTAATACATTTCTCTCTCTGAGTCTCAGTTACCTTAATTGCAATATATAAGAATTGTACAATATGGTCTCAGAGCTCCTTCCAGGTTTTTAGAAAGGCACCTATTGCATACATGAGACTGGACACCTTCTCACCTTCTAATTATCAGTAATGAGCAGGGAAGGAAGGGGAATAATGACGACAATGGGCCTGCTCTCACATCAACTTTCAGGAACAACAGGGCTTAGAAAACAAGACAATGAGAGGGGGTGGGGACAAGTGGATTGAGGAGGCAGGATAACACCTTCTGGACTCAGAACTGTCCTGTCCCTTCAAAAGGAGCAGCACCTCCAGATCCTTCAGACTTGGCACAAAAGTCACAAGGCAGATATGTGTGTCTGCAGTCTTGAGGTGAAGTAAGGAGCATTCTACAGAGATGCTATAGCAGGAGAGAAACTCCTTGATGAGACTGAAAATAGTGGGAAGGAGATAGTGAGGTTGAATAGAGGACTTTACTCTCCTTTCTGGTAGATAGAGAATCAGTACAGTCATAGTCTTCTCTCTAGGCTCCTGAAAGGCCAAGATTCATTTTTCCTTTTTTTTCCTTTTATTCTTGCCTTATTTTTCAGGGCATTAAATAGAAAAAGTAACATTTTCTCTTTCTCTGGCTACCAGTGAGACCTTAGTTTAAGTCACATCAATTTTTAGTCTAATGAATGATTCTTTGTAGGAATACATGTTTCTCTGTGTCTTTAGAGCTATTCATTTTTTAAAAATTATATTCTCTATTTATAGAAGTTATTTGGATAGATTTATACATTTGCATTGAACTAAATATTTCTTGAAAGCTTAAAACTACACTCAGACACTTGGGATACCCTGTATAGTTAGCTGACACCTCAAGTTTTCCCAAATTTGTATTTCCTGTGAGAAGTGGCATGATATAATGGAAAGAATGTTGGACCAGGATTCAGAAGAGCTGGGTTTAAGTCCCAGCTCTCTTCTTTACTAGCGATATGACCTCAGACAAGTTACTTCTCATCTTTAGACCTGTTTTTTTCTCTGCCAAATGTGGGGGTTAGACTACTAGATGTTTTCTAAATTACCTTCCAACTCTACCATTCTGAGACCTTGTGAGTTATCTCATGTTCAAGGAAAGTCAGTTATAGGTACATGGTACCAGTAAGAACCAGGAAGGAGAGAAATCACTGATTCAAGACCACAAAGTCAGCAGCACAGCCATGAATCTAATGCAACAGTCTTCATTATCAGTGCTTTTTCCATTTAACAAGAGGGAAAAAATAACATTCTCAGTTAACAATTTGCTGTATAAGTCTTCAAAATTGTGTTGCTCTCTTGGAAAGAATAAAGACCTTGCAAATCTACAAGCATCTGTTTGCTGTTGTAATTTCGATACTCTGGTGTAAGCACTTACGGTGATTTAAAGTCAAATTAAACCCAGACATTCCTGGGGACCAAAAGGATATGTACCTAGATAGGAAGTTCTCCAATGACTGCTTCTTGTCCTCCTTGCAGACAATACCCTCCTTCTTCTGCCTTTCCATATCTTTGATTCGAGACTGGAAAGTGTCAATCAAATCAAAAATAGACTTCATTGCTATGGGAACCTCATAGTATTGCTGTTTAAGAGAGAAAAACAAAAAGACAATTAGAGACCCAAATATCCAGCTATTATTAGGACAGCTTTTCTCCAATAGGGGATTGGAGTTGCCACCCCTAATGTGGTCAGAGCAGTACAACTTCTGAATACAGTCATGGAAACTGAAATATTGGGGCTCATCCACTTAACAAATTCCCCCACACAGTAGTGCTTTCTCTCTTTTTGAGGTCCTGAATGTATGAAACATATGACTTACACTTTCAAGGTCTTTCAGGTTTACAGAGCTCTTTTGATTGTGAAGTCACCTACCTACCTACAAAGTCCTTCACTATGAATATATATATAGCCCAGTTTTGCTTTCCCTGCCTTTGATGCTGTGTTGGTTCTCATGTACTTTACAATAGAAAAAGAAGCAAGGAACACCATATTTCATATAGGAAAGTGAATGAAATTACTCAATTGACTCTGTCTACGGTAATAAACCTGTGTAAACAAACTTCTCAGCCTATCAGAAGGGTGGTGGGGAAGGAAAAGAAATAGGGGCTGAAGAAGACAGACAGAGAAACTGTTCTTTTAACTCAGGAAAAGCTAAATCTGTTGGAAAACATGACTCAGGATCAATGAAAGAAATAGGCCAAAGGCTCATTACAGCTTAGGTCAAAGTCTTATGCCTCAGAATATATTCTTCAAGAAAGCAAATGAATAAGAAAACACAAAATCAGATATATTGAACAGACAAGAAGAAACTGATTGTAGATATGTTTGAGATACTGGAATCACCTGTCTGTGGATACTCAGGCCATCAGCTGGTCATGGCAGAGGTCAAAATAAACACCAGATTGGAAGAAAGAATAAAGGTGAGGATAAAAGGGATTGTGTGTGATTCAAGAGTTCCTTATTGACTTTTTATGAATAAATTGAAGACTGAAAAGAGGAAATGGATAAAAATGATGACACTGTCACTATTTCCTACAGAACTTTAATCAAAGAGACCAAAATAGTTCAGGAATTAAGTTATCCAGCAAACAGTTCATCTCTTTGTTAAGTGAACAACAATAGTGAAAGCAAGCAAACATGACATTGCTTTAGGGAGAAATGGGCAACTAGGTGGCACGGTGGATAAAGTGCAAAGCCTGGTATCAGGAAGACTCATCTCTGAGTTCAAATCTGACCTCAGACACTTACTAGCTGTGTGACCCTGGGCAAGTCACTTAACCCTGTTTACCTCAGTTTCTTCATTTGTAAAATCAGCTGGAGAAGGAAATGGCAAACCAAACCAAAACCAAAACAAAACAAAATGAAAAAACCCAAATGAGTTTTTTTTTTATACTTGAAAGTGTAAGTCATGGTGTTTTATAAATTCAGGACCTCAAAAAGAGAGAAAACACTACTATGTGGGGGAATTAGTTAAGTGGATGAGTCCCAATATTTCAATTCAAAAGTCAGACGCATCTGAACAAGAACAATTAGAGTGAAAACTCATTTATTAAAATCCATGGAGGTAGAGAGCAAAAGATTATGAAATGATGAAAAACAGTTGAGGAGAAAAGGAGCCTACCAAGAGCTTGGTGTGAGATCCCTTTAATTGAGAGGTCCGCAAACAGATGTGACATAGAACTAATCTACTGATATTTTGATAGTGATTTATTTTGTCAATACTAATGGTGAAATCACTCCACTTGGACTCTATACCTTAATGTTTGATATACTATGCTTGTCTAGTAGCAACAGCACTTTATAAAATTCATTCTAGGAGAGTGATCCTCACCAAGAGTGTATAGAAGAAATTGTCAGAAGCAAAATAATGTTAAAAAATAATCAGAGTATGTCAGATAAAGGCCTTTTTAATACTACCTTCTGCTACACAAATATATTGGCATTTAATAATTTATAGCATCATAAGATATTGGAACTAGAAAGGAACTTGGGCTAGTGGTCTTAACATAAAGAAATGATGTTTACTCAATGTGTTCAGTCATTATAGATAAAAAGGAATGAGTTAGCTCTTGATATCTTCCTCCAGGGTCAGAACACAAAAGAAAGTTATTATGATAGTGACCTATGCCCTCTTGTCCCTACTATACCTTGGCATATTGCTGAGGCAGAGCTACCACTGGCGAGTGGCAGGCAATGGGAATGGGGAAGAGTCCAATTCTTGCCAATAATGGGGAAATTTTTCTTCAGTTAACAAAATAAAGCTAAATAAAATCTGCAACTTTCTGGCATCCAACAAGCTTGCCTGAAGCTGATTCTTGTTCTATGGACATCCAAGTTTGCTGAATTTGGGTCAAAGTTAGCCAACCTAATTATCTTCTCGAAGCTTCTATTTCAGCTCTTACTGCCTCTGCCTACCAATAGGGCACCAGTTGTAAAGGGTGCCTCTCTATGCAGAGCCAAGGAGCTGATTCCATTAGGGATTCCTGGTTTCCATGGTGCATTTCTCTGTTGTACCTTAAAACTGAAGTCAACTCAACTATTTCCCTTCAACACTTTGCTAAGTGATGCTACTCATAATTATTTGTGCTCTTCCCCTTTCTCCTCTTCCTCCTCCACAGTGTTTCATAAGCAAGTCTGCACTTTCAGCCACTAGTTTTCTAAAAGGCAATCTAGTCCCACATACTTGTGATAAAAATGAGAGTCATCAGAACTTTCTGACTTTTGAAAGTCAAGGATCAGGATGTTAGGCAAAGATTAAAACACAAAAGGCAAATGTATAGTACGTCTATCAGAGAATAAGATACGTGTATTTCAGTCAAAGGAAACCATTTGTCAGAAAAAAACATTCCAAGTCATCATACTAGGGAATGGCACCCTAGTTCACAAAGGTCTACCTTGACTCTCATGTCGACGTCAGTTAGCACCATGAAGAAGTCATTGTAGGTCATTCCATACTCCTTCCTCAGTTCACTGATGAGATGCTGATCTACTAGGTCTTCATCATCGAGCACCTTCATGGGTTTCTCATTCTCTTAAAGGAGATAAAATATGAATGAGTATGAGGTGGGCGGTACCTGGGTGGCTTGGTGAATAGAGAGCTGCCCTTAGAGTCAGGAAGAGCTGAGTTCAAATAGAGCCTCGGACACTACTAGTTGTGGGACCCTGTGCAAGTCACTTAACCTCTCTTTGCCTTAATCCACTGGTGAAAGATGGCAAACCACTCCAGTATCTTTGCCAAGAACTCCCCTTACCGGATCATGGAGAGTAGGACACAACTGGACAACTGAACAATAACAAATGGGATGGATGGGACAGAACTGTTGGTGTGCCCCGTGGTAGGTTATGCCTATGCTATGTAATATTTAGTATTTATAGACTTTCATACTATTTAGAACTCTTTACCTGCCTCACAAGGTTACTGTGAGGAAAGCACCTTGTAAATCTTATGGCAGTATATGAATGTGGGGGTATTACTATTATTGTTGCTTTGTTGTTGTTACAGGTAGAAAAGACACTCGCAAACACATAATGTTCCCATCGTGGAGGTTTAAAGCATCACAAACATGTCCATTTTAACCCCAGCTGCATTTCACCAAATAGAGTAAAACAAAAGTTAACAATTTACATTTTTAAAGTATGTATTGTCCAGGGACAGACAGAGAATGGCTCCTGGAGTCAGGAAGACCTGAGTTCAAATCTAGCCTCAGACACTTACTAGCTAAGTGACTTTGGGCAGGTCACTTAAACTTCCATTTGCCTCAATTACCCAAACTCTAAAATGAAGATCATAATAGTACCTATCATTCAGGGGTATGGTGAAAATAAACTGAGAAAATATTTGTAAAATTGCTTAATGTAGCCTGGAGTCTATTAAGTACTATTTTAAAAAAGCTTATTCCTTTCCCTTCCTGCTTCATTTGCTATTGAGGTGACCTTGGGCAAGTCAATGAACCTCTCTGAGCCTCAGCTCTTCATCTGTTAAAACAGAGAAATTAAAGCAAAGCAATGATCCGGGACAATCCCAAAGGACTAATGATGAAGCATCCTACCCACCGACACTGACTGAAGCAGGCTATTATTCATTCTCTTTCATTCATTTCTTCCCCTTTTACTCCAATCAGTTTGTACAAAATGACAAATATGGAAATATTTTACATAACTGCACGTGTATAACCTATGTCTGATTGCTTACCATCTTGGGGAGGTAGAGGAGGGGAGAAGAAAGGGATAGAATTTGGAACTCAAAGCTTTAAATGAAAAGGCTTAAAAATCTGGAAAAAAATAAGGAGCACATTGCTTACTTTTTAGTGTTCTGAGGAGCAAATGAAATAACATGCTTGTAAAACGGCAAAGCGTTAAATAAAAATAATGTTTCACAGTTATTTCATGTACTGATGGCAAAATGCAACAAATTGTGCCTTGAGTCCTGCTTAGTGAGAATACTATTCTTAGTTCCCAAGTTTATCACATCTTGGCCAGCTGAACAGCCAGGTTTTGAATAAAAGCCAGAGCCAGGACCTGGCTCCATAGAACACCACTCCTTCCAAGTACAAAGATGTCCCAGAATTAACTTTTTAAAGGCCCTACCTGTTTATATTACTTATATCATTACAAATGGAGTCAATTAGAATGAGAGACAAGAAGCTCGGTTCCATGACCTGGTCTTTCCTTCCAGCCACAAACTTGGCTAAGAGACTTTGACCAAACCAAAGACATGGTAAATTCTTCTCTCTCAGGCTCTGGAGAAAGTCATGTGCCAAAAGGAATATTCGTGATCAAGTTGCAAAAGCTGCCAAAGAAAAGCAATGGAAAAACTGACCAATACTGGACTCTAGCTGAGTTTCCGGGTAGTACTACAATCGTGACAGACAAGCTGAGAACCTGACCAAGTTCAGTGTTAGGTTATTCTCATGTCTATCCTGGAACAGCTCTGGTCACCAGCTGCCAGCTCCCGATAAAGAAATTGGTCCTGTCTTTGATTTTATTTAAGTCAATGCCAGGTGAAAGAGAAGTCTGCTTCAATCTGAAAACACATTCACAAGTGTGATCATGTATTTGAAGTTTTATCCAAGAGCATCCACAATTTTCCTATTCCTAGCATGGATCTTGAATATACACATATGTGCATGCACACATATATGCATATACAGACATATAACACACACATCTTTCTCTGCAATCCTCCAAATTCCATCCTGTTCAGTTTGATATTGACCATAGCATTAGCCCATTTGTGGTGTTTTAGCCATTTTATAATCTGTCTGGAAGTTAGGAATGGAAAAAATCCATTTCTACTTATTTATATAATATATAATTATACAATATATAACATATATAATAATTATAAAATGTATAATATTTATATATAATATATAAAAATCATACAATATAATATATAACAATTATACAATATGATATTTATATAAAATATATAACAATATGTGATATATTTTATATATAATAATTATAAAACATAATATATATTATATAGAATAATTATACAATATATAATATTTGTATATGATATATAATAATTATACAATATATAGTATTTATATATTGCACATAAGAGTAGCAAGTAGTTGTTTGTTTGTTTATTTGTTTTGTCACAGGTCCCATCCTGGAAGGCAGACATTTTGAACTTTTATTTTGCCATGTTCTCCTTTAGAAATTTGTTGAAGGCTAGGGATCCCTTCTCATAATGTTTTCAATATGTAAATTAAAACACATAGAATTACAATGAAAATATTGAAATAAAGATCAAATTTTTTCCCATTCAAGTGGGCCTGCTACCACTTTAGAAGGGTGGCTTAGAAAAAGGGTAAACGAATAAGAAGCAAATGATTACCTAAAATTACTTGAAAATCCCTTGGGAGGAGGCATCCACTGTCAACCAAAGCTATATACACATACGTACACATAAATATATATGTACATGTATGTGTACATGTATGTACACACACGTACACATATATAAAATGCATACTGCATGTGTATATGTAAAATGCATGAACATACATAGTAAATATACATATAAGTGTGTGTATGTCAATGTCACTTTTGGACAATTTAATTTATTAGAAATTTTTTCCTTAGAGCAAACCAAAATTTGCCTTTTTACACCTTCCATCCTTCTCTTCTAATTGCACATTATAAGGAAATATAAAACAAGTTTCCCATCTCTTCCACATGACAATCCTTCATACATATGAAGACAGTTATGTTCCCTTCCTCTATCTCCTCTTCTTCAGCCTAAATCCTGCCAGTTCCTTCAGTCAACCCTTCAACAGAATGATTTTAAGGTTCTTTACCAACATGGTCACCAACCTCTGGGGGTTCTCCATATCCTTCCTAAACGTGGTGCTCAGAGCTGCTCACAATATACAGATATGAGAATACAGCAGTACCATCAACCCCCTGCTTTCCAGGCATAATACAACCAAAGAAAGTTAGTTTTCTTTGCTGTCTTATGATACTCCCATCGAGGTGAAATCTACTAAAACCCCCAGACTATTTTCAAGTGAATGTCTGGCTCTACTATCTTGTGCTTGGGAAGCAGATTTTTTAAAACTCGATTTTAAAACTTTATATTTATCCCTATTAAATTCTTCTTAATTAGATGTAGCCTATTGAGATCTGCCATCCAAAGGATTAGCAGTCTCCCCCTGCCCTTGCTTTGTATCATCTGAGAATGTGGCAGCCATGTATCTGTGCCTTTATACAAGACACTAATAAAACCGTTTAACAGAAGGTGTCCCAAAAGCGCTCCATAAGAGACCTATTCCATGAAAACATTGACCAACGAATGATAACTTTTCAGGTATAAACTCTTCAACCATTTCAAGATCCACCAAACTATGCATCATTTAACTTATATTTCTCACCTTGTCCCCAAGAAGGGCATGAGAAACTTTGAAGCATTGCTAAAATCCAGGTAAAACAGTTCTATAGCATTTCCCTGATTTAACAGTCTAGCAACTGGCAGGAAGTGGGGGGGGTGGAATTAGGAGGGAGGGAGAAAGACAGGGAGGGAGACAGAGAGACAAGAGAGAGACAGAGAGACAGAGACGGAGATACAGAGAGAGAGAGAGAGAGAGAGAGAGAGAGAGAGAGAGAGAGAGAGAGACAGAAAGAGAGAGAGACAGAAAGAGAGAGAGAGAGAGAGAAAGAGAGAGAGAAAGAGAGAGAGAGACAGAGAGACAGAGAGAGAGACAGAGAGAGAGAGAGAGAGAGAGAGAGAGAGAGAGAGAGAGAGAGAGAGAGAGAGAAAGAGAGAGTCCGAGATTGGCTCTCTGTAGTCGCTTGTTGCTTTTAGAAGTATATATTAAATGTCTCTTTAATAATAAAGTATAGAATTTTGCCAGGTGAAGTAAAGGTCAATGTCCTCTAATTTCCAGACTTTACTCTCTTCCTTTTTAAAAATCAGAACAATGTTTGTCCTTCTCTAATCCCAAATCATCTCCCCTATTCTTTGCAATCTTTCAAAGATACAGTTCAGCAATCACATTAGCCAAGGTCTTTGGCACCCTAGGTGGTAGTTGATCTTGGCCTGGTGACTTGAAGCCAACTAAGTGTCCCCTTACTAGTTCCCTACTTATCTTGGTTTTTGCTTCTTATTAGCCCTTTTTGTTCTGTCTTTCCTAACCCAAAGATCACTTTTCTTGACTGAGAAAACAAATGCAAAGAATTACGCGATTTAGACATTCTCTTCATCATCTATTATCATGGCTCCAACCACCCCAGTAGTCTATCCTTTCTTTGACCTTCCTCTTTTCTGCAACAGAGTTGAAAATACAAACAAAAAAGTGCAACTTTTTGTTGTTCTTAGCCATCTTTGTTAGCTTAAGCTCATTCAGAGCTTGGTACTCCGGAGCATTATTTTTGGAGGACCATGCCACACTAGTGTATTATTTTATATCCATTAACCCTTGTATGCATCTTTAAAAAAAACTAGGTGGGTCAATGAGTTTTCCCCTTGGTAGACACATCAATCTACTTTTTTGGCTTTGTTTTTTCCTCAACATCAAAAATTGGTTCTTTTTTGTATCTTAAACATTCTTATTCCTAAGAAATTCCCATCTTTCTTTGATTGACTTCTCTGGTAGAATTTTAACTATAAAGAAAAGTATTTACTAGGTGATAAATTCTTTGAAGGCAGAGACAATGCCCTCTCCCCCTTCTTCATCTTTGCCTGTGGAGAGAACAACTTGTGTTCAGTGGATGTTTGCTGAATGAAATGGGATTGATTTATATCATTATCACCAGCTAACTGGTTTTGTTCCCACCTGAGGAGGACAGTTTTAATCTGTTTTCTTTACAAAAGAAAATACTTATTGCTCCAAATTTATCTTACTACATTAGAGTCAAAGTATCATGGCTGTGTGATTACATGGGGCAAAGGACAAAAGAAGGGGATGGCAGTCACTGGGGGCAACACAGACAAGGGTGAGGTAGAAGTGAGAGGCATCTGTACCAATTGTTGTGGTTCAGCCAATTAGTCCTGTCCAGCTCTGTAACCTCATTTGAGGTTTCCTTGGCGAGGATAATGGAGTGAGTTGTCTTTTCCTTCTCCAGCTCATTTTACAGATGAGGAACTGAAGCAAACAGGGTTAAGTGATTCACCACTGAGTCACAAAAGTAGCAAGTATCTGAGACCAGATTTGAACTCAGCTCCTCCTGACTCCAGGGCCAACATGCCATCCACTGAGCTTAATAGCTGCTACAAATGACCACTGCCTAATGACACAGAACCAGCCCCTACCCCAAGACATTTCTATCCCTAACCATCATAATATATGTGTATACATTTATAACAATAGTAATAACAAGAGTAATGATCTCCAATATCCCTTCACTGTGGCCTTCTAATCTCTCTGATTGAACACTATTGAAAGCTGAATAATAGAGAGGTGCACAATGGTTAAACTGAGAAAACAGACCATCTGGCCAGCATGTACTCCTGACTTGAGCCACCTTGGAATGTCAGGGAAAAGAAACAGCATCTATAACTCATTGTCAACCAAGAAGGGCAGCTAGGTGGCACAGTGGATGGAGTGCTGGGTTTGGAATCAGAAAGGCTCATTTTACTAAGTTCAAATCTGGCTCAGACACTTACTGACTCTGTGACCCTGGGAAAGTCACTTAACCTTGTTTGCCTCAGTTTCTTCATCTATAAAATGAGCTAGAGAAGGAAATGGCAAACCATTCCAGTATCTTTGCCAAGAAAACCCCAAATGGTTCCACAAAGAGTTGGACGTGCCTGCAGAAAGACTCAACAGGGAATAATTAGTACATGGTCAACTGCTAGAGTTGCTTTTGAGGAAGAATGACAAGGATATGTGGTTCTTATATATCTCAGGTCCCTTTTAGATTCAGCTTTATAGAATTTTGCCATAAAGAAGTCATACGGGACAGAAAATTTTGAGGCAAAGAAGAAGGTCGTTCCAGCTGTTACCTGGGAGAGCGACGTAGCTTGCCATTTTCCAATTTACTATTTATAAGAAAAAAACATTGCCTGTGGCTTTTTTTGCCCACACCTGGTTTAGGTACTTCGAGCATTCCTCTTCATTCTTTCATTTCACCCTCCACTTAAACCACATCCTCTACTTCCCATTCTACATTTTACTGAAACCCTCCGTATGTCCTTCCTATAAACTGCCAAAGCCCCTCTTTCATTAAAAGGCCCATTCTGTTCTTCTTCTCAGAGACTGACCTGTCCTATGTTATCATCACACACTTTTCATCTCCAGACCCAACAAATAATGAGAGAGACACAAACAAGCAAACACCTTTGTATTGTCAAAAAGAGACAGGGCTGGTTTTTCCTTCTACTGAACAGAAAGAATTTGCAGCCAGCTACTTTTCTCTTGAGGAGACTTTCCCTTTAATTATATTGTTCTGACACATACTCACATATTGCCGTCCAACATTAGCATCTTTTAAATGCCATTGGCAGTGAAGAAATTCTTTCAAAGATTGGACTCTTTTAACCCCATGCCTTAAAGGAACGGTTTCCAGGCTTCCCTGTACCACCCTAGCTGATACGCATCTGATGGGCTGGAACTTGCTCAAGCAAAATAACTCTGACTCTCTCTCTCTTTCTCTCTGTCTCTCCCCCCCCATCTGTTTCTCTCTCTTTCCTCCCCCTGTCTCTGTCTCTTCCTCTCCATCTCTCTCTGTATCTGTCTTTGTCCCCCTCTTGTCTCTGTCTCTCTGTCTCTCTCTGTGGGTATCTCTCCTCTCCCTATCTCTGCTTTTCCCTCTCTCCATCTCTATTTCTCTGTCTCGGTCTCGGTCTCTGTCTCTCTCTCTCCCCCTTCAATCCCTCTCTCTGACTCTGTCTCTCCTCTCTCCATCCCTCTCTTTCTCTCTGTATCTGTGTGTGTCTCTGTCTGTTTCTCCCTTTCTTTCTATCTCTCCATCTCTGTGTGTCTCTCTCTGTTTCTCTTTCTCTGTCTTTTTCTCTGTCCCTGCACACCATAAGAAAGATAAATACCCTAGAACCTAGGTCTTGGCCACATGTTACCTATATTCTAGCAGTCTCTTGAATGCACATGCTAGGGTGTGGCACCTCATGAACCCAGATGGCACTGGGATTGGATAAGGGCCTTTACTTCTGGGCCCACTTAAAATTTGGAAGGGTCAAAAATGCCTGAAAAAATTCTTAAATGGAAAATTAAAGCCATCTGATCAATTTCCAACTGAGTTTTGGTCAGGGCCAAAGTTTTGAGATTTTGGATGATGGTGCAAGCTGGTTCTTATTTTCCCATAGCTGTTCTGTCAGCTCTGGCTTAGTAGCATCCACGTGGTAGACTTTCCTTTCAAATCTGATGAGAAATGAGGAGAAAAAGAGGCCTACAGGACTTCAGAAAGGAAAAGGAAAAAAGGTCCCCCCAAAATCAGGACTAATCTGTTATCCAAGGGAAGCAAACATCCAAATTATGGTGCCTGACTCCCTATGTAGCAGGAATAAAACATAGGCATCTATAAGATTCTCATTAGATCCAGATGTCCTCAAGGCAATAGAATCACGTTGTAAAATTGCCAGGCCACACAAGACACTTATAATATTTTGGAAGAGACGGCTCTGGAGATGGGAAAAGAGAATAACTTGCTAAAGACCATCTTTAGATAATAGACTATTTAAAAACACTTTATGAGACTGGTGGATAACAGATTTGACATTATAGATTCCTCTGGACTTGGGCAACTTCTAGAATCACCTAGCACAATTCTCTACACTTATCTAACCAGATTTGAATGTAACTCGTTGCCTAAATAACAGTCTAAAAGGTAGGGGGTGAGGGGTTTTATTTTTGTTTTAGTCTCTTTGTTTTTTACCTTAGTTTAGCCAACACCTGGTTCCCTACCTTTTAAAAGAGAAATACTATAGAGAAATAATCTGCACCTAATTGCAGCCTTGCAGGGAGAAGCTGGGAGGGAAAAAAAAAGAACAAAGTAAAGAAGTGCACAGCAGAGAGCAAAAGAAAACGCACAAGGAAGCAGAAAAAAGATGAACAGCTCTCAGTGTGTCATGTTTTTCATACAGGCTTTCTTGAAATGAAAATTTATTATTACATATTTTGACTTCTTTCTTCCATTCTGCTATGCACATGACATGCTTTTTCCCCTTTCTTACTTTGTATTTAAGTTCCAATGTTATTAAGGTTTTTTTTTCTTTTCCCCATTCTGTATTTGTGTTTTGGTGTTTGAGTCTAAAAATGCTATGAAAGACAAATAGCAATGCGTCTTCCCTCGCAGAACAAAAACTGAGGCAATAAACCCCACCAATTGCAAAGAACTTTGAAAGTATAAATAGCCCACAATGCAAGGACACCTTTCTTTAAAGACTTCCAAGTACTTCACAACTATAATTTAATCCAGTCCCAGAGTGTGCACTTCCTGACCAAGGCTGAACAGTAAGTATAGAGAGGGCCAAAGAAGCAGCCAGATCCCATGGGTGGCAAGCCCCTGTTATGTTTTCCTACCACCACCACCCCCCAAAAAGGGGAAAGAAGAATGCACAGGTTGCCTCATAGATAAATGCCCCATCTTCTTCTTGGACAGTCCATGTTTCTATATATCTAGCATCAATAATGTTTTTGATTGGGCTAATGATAATGAATGTTAATCTGTATTATTCCTTTGTCCGAGGAGAAGTATGGCATAACACATTGAAATCTGGCTGTAAAGATCTGGCTTCAGATCCAGACTTTGATGCATCCTGGTTGTGTGACTATGGGCAAGGTACTTACATCTCACCGCCACCAGGCAGCTCTCTGAGATTCTAAGATTCTAATTCGCAAGGCATCTGATCTCAGTGAGTTTCCTCACTGAGAATTCCCTATACCCATGAAATCACAGGTCTGGGCCAAAAAAAAAAAAAAGTTCATACCGTGGCACTAAGCAGTAAGTGATAAAAATGAAGCAAAGTATACATATGATAGAGTTTTGCCAAAAGCTTTTCTTAAGTGCTTTAGAACTGGGTTTTTTTTCGCATGGGGGGGAGGGCAATCAGGGTTAAATGACTTGTCCAAGGTCAGATGGCTAGTGAGCGTTAAGTGTCTGAGGCCAGATTTGAACTCAGGTCCTCCTAACTCCAAGACCAGTGCTCTATTCACTGAGCCACCTCACCGCCCCCAAAACTGTATTAAAAAAAAAAAAACATTTTGGAGTGTATTGTTGGGACCATATCTAAAGAGTCTCATGAGGTCATGACAGCCTACAGACTTAGCCCTCCCTGATCATTATTATTTATTAGTCTCACTGGGATTATTAATACAAAAAAATTGCAAAGAACCTCATTCAGTCAAGGCCTTCTTTTCCAATAACACCAGGCTCAGTCCACTCTTATCTTTTCAGTTGCTTTTTCCTTTAGCCCAAACAACTTTCTTTTAATTCTCCTCCCAGGCTTGCCAGGAACTGAAGAGTTCCAAGGAGTCTGGCAGGTCCCTGAGTCTGTGAGTGAGTGAGTAAGCCACCTGCTATGTCCAGAATACAAAACATATCTATGTCGTGCATACATCCATCAAATGGTTTCATTCTAAGAGGAGTTGGACCGGCATAAAAGCATTAAAATTCTGGCAAACACCTTGATTCCCTTCATCCCATCCCTGCCTCCTTCTAGTCCCTCGGGTTCCTTCTCTCCCTCTCACCATTTCCCTGACTTTTAAACTAGCATCAAGAAATGCCATAAATTCTTTTTACAGCCTAAACATGGGAAAATGCCAGGACATCTACAGAAAAAGGAGAGGGGGAAGGAAGAAGGAGAGCCAGGATACTACAGCAAAGAAGAAGCAGGGGCTACATTTCTCATTTTCTCTTTCCCCTAGGTTTGGCCCCACCCCCTTTTAGGATATGAAAAAAAAGTGATAAAATATATATATATATATATATATATATATATATACATATATTTTTTTTTTAAATCACCTAGCTGGAAGTGGTCAATTTTCATGGTGCTGTTGTTGACGGGACCAAAGATAGTGATCACAGAAATCTTTCTTGTTGCCATTTTGCAGAAACTCTCCAGGTATTCATCCCGCTGCTGTACATACATGTTGTTCTCAGCCTTAGGAGCAGTGATGATCTAGGGGTATGTAGAAGCAAGAGCATTAGTCTGGGTGTAACATTTAGGCACATTCTACTGTGGCAATCTGAAGGAGGGGGGTGAGGTACAGATGTGTGCTGAAGCCATCTCAAATGGGCTCCTAAGAGATGACTGGTAAATGTTCAGTGTGGGGGCATTTATACCTTTGAAATTGGCAAACACTAAAAATCAGGGCTTGATTTACTATTTCGACGATCATTTAAGCTTTAGAAAATGATGAAGAAAATGTTTAATAGTGCAGATTAAAATTTAAAGTGCTTTACACATAGTTTCATTTTCCCTGGAGAGCTGATTGTTAAATATTTAACAGCACACCACTGGGGGCGAGAGTAAGCCAAAGCTGTTCATTTACTGAAAAAGAAGGATTCAAGTCTAAATAAGGACACTAACTTTTTTGTTTCCCCTTGGCTATTAAATGAGTCAAAAATTCGCCAGATGATATTAATAATGCTTCATTTTTCCTGATTAGATAGTTTTGCTGACCAAACACTTTTGCCTTACGCAGAACACAGAATTAAATTTCCATTGACTCTGTTCAGGGTCTTTATAAAGCAGCTCTACAAACAGCTTTAAAGAAAACTTTTAGCTCACACATTTTCTCTTGTGAAAACATTTAAAAAAGACATACAAAGTTACGCCCAGGTCTATTTGGCCAAATATTGTGACTCTAAATGTTGGGTTCCCCCACTCTAGTTCACTTGCATAGTCTAGGCTCCCACCCAGGACCCCACCAGCCCTTCTGACCAGAGGGGAGGAAGGGGGAATAAAAGGAAGAAGAGTAATGATGGGCATGCCTCCTACAATAGGAGAAAAGGTAGGTCTGTTTCTCAGTCTCATAACCATTCCTTCCCTACACGTCCTTCTTCTCCATCTTAATTAGGGGAGCTTGAAGGGATTGCTTTCATGTAGGGCAGCAGTTCTCAACCTGTGGGTTCTGTTCAGTTTGTAACAATGCAAATACATCCTGTACATCAGATAGATTCATAACAGTAGCAAAAGTATAGTTATGAAGTAACAACAAAAATAATTTTATGGTTGAGGGTCACCACAACATGGGGAACTGTATTAAAGGGTCGCAGCATTAGGAAGGTTGAGAATCACTGATCTAGGAAACCTCTAGAAATCAACTTATATGAATATCAAATGTCAAGGCCTTCCTTCAAAGCCTCTTCCCACCTTCTTGACCATTTTAGGCGCCCTTCTCTGAACCTTCTCCAAATCCTTAGGTTTTTCATGAAGAATTCCAATTTGATATGTAATTCTAATTTTTATGTGAGTGAGGTAGGGGTTTGGGGGGGGTTATTGTAGGGTCTTTTGCTTGTTTTTTTGGTTTTTTGCAAGGCATTTGGGGATAAGTGACTTGCCCAGGATCACACAGCTAGTACATGTCAAGTATTTGAGGTTGGATTTGAACTCAGGTCCTGACTCCAGGATCAGTGCTCTATTCACTGTGATAACTAGATGCTCTTTCCCCTCCCAATTTGATTTTTTTTAATTAAAGGGGCTATACCTTGAGTCACTCCTTAAAGAAGCCTATTCACTCAATGGGCATTACTTCACTCAAAGTGAGAACCTGAAAAGACATTAGCCTAAAAGGGCCGAGGTCTCCCAGTACATCCTGGGCCATCTCCAGTTGACCTGATGAATATCTGACCACTGGTTCTAGATGGCTCTGGAGGAGAAAGTGAGGCTGGTGACCTTGTACAGCCCTGCCTCACTTAAATAAAAGTCAAACGCAAGTCATGACATCATCTCCCTGATGCCATGGTCCTCTTCAAGAATGAGGGACAGACACAACAACAATTTGATATGCTGTAGTCCTTGGGTGGACAAGCTTGGCATAAATATCTTGGTTTTGTTAACAGGATAATGTTTCCTTCTTTTTTTCTAAACATATTTTGGCAGTATTCAGCAAGTTTCCTTTTCTGACCAAAGCTCGTTGGGCCAGCATCTTCAGGGTCTAATAAGGCAGACAGTCAATCAACAAGCATTTGTTAACAGTTTGCTGCATGTTACAGGATACTCAGAAAGACAAAAGTTGCCCCTGCCCTCAAGGAGTATACATTCATGGGGAAGACAACAACAATCCTTTTCTGGGTCATAACTGAACTCATCTATCTATTTACCAGTAGCGTCTGCTTAACTTTTCCCTGAGTACATTTATATTACTTACACTTGACTCTCCCTCTTCTGTTCACTCACCCAGGTTCATGAAATGAACCTTCGGAAAGTAATAATTTTCCTGAACCTTCGTTTCTTCACCCATAAAATGAGAGGGCTGCCCCACGTCACTTCCGAGATATCATCTGACTCTCAATGCTTTTTATGAACAAGTCAGAGATATTAATCATACATGTTAAAAAGATGAATGGAAGGAAAAAAAGTGGGAAGAGATCCTGCATTATCATTAGGTCCAATGGAATAATAACTGTAAAGTGCTTAACACAGTGCCTGGCACAGAACGAGGGTTATTATCAATGTTAGGTCTCATTAATAGCTTTGCTATCACTCTTAAATCTAGACAATCAACTAAATGATCAATCAAGCCCTGATTTGTAGGTGGATTTTTTTAAATTTAGTTATTTATTTTCCTAATTTTTGAAGTGCAAATGTTCATCCTGAAAATTTAGCGATGACCTTCAGGTTACTGAATTTGAAGTGGCTACGGCACACCCCCAGCACTGGTTTATCTCAACCAATCAATAAAGCTTTACTAAGTGCTTACTGTGTGCAGACTTATGATGTGCTAAGTGCTGGTGATACAAAAGGAGGCAAAAGAGAATCTGTTCCCTTAAGGAACTCAAAATCTGATGGAAGATACAACAAATTCTTACAAACAAGTTCTATACAGGTTAAATGGGAAATAATTAAGAGAGGGAGGGCAATAGAAATTAGGAGAAAGTGGGAAAGGTTTCCTGTAAATGATAGGATTTTAGTGGGGTTTATAGGAAGCCAGGGAAGTCCTTAGGTGGATTTTGAGGAAATCAAGCATTTCAGGCATGGGGGACATCCAGGAAAAATGTCCAAGGCCAAGAGACTTAGTGTTTTGTTTGTGGAACAGACATTAGGCCAGTGTCACTGAATCAAAGAGTATGTGGTGGAAAAGAAAGTGGAAGAAACCTGGAAAGGAGAGGGAGCTAAGTCACAAAGGTATTGAATGCCAGGTAGAGCATTTTATATTTGATTATGGAAGCAACAGGGAGCCACAACAGTTTGCTGAATATAGGGGTGAATGATCAGACCTGTGATTTTGGAAATTCACTTTAGTGACTGAATGGAACGGAGACTGGAGGGAGGAGGGGGGAAAGACTTGAGGCAAGCAGACCCATCAACAAGCTATTGCAATAGTCCAGGTTGGAAGTGATGAGGGTCTTCATTTACCAAGGCAGTACCAGTGACAGAGGGGAGATGAAGGTATATTTGAGAGATAATGCAGAGGTAAAATTGACAGACCTTGGTATAACAGCTTAGATCTGGCGGGGTGAGAGAGAGTGAAGAATCCTAGGTTGTAAGCCTAAGGGACTGGGAGGATGGTATTGTCCTCTATAGTAATAAGTATGGGGGATTTTTTGGAGGGGGGGGGATTAGAGGGAAAGGTTTAGGGGGAAGAAAATGAGTTCTGTTTTAGACAAGTTTAGTTTAAGATATTTACTGAACATCCAGTTTGAAATGTTTGCAAGCTAGTTGGAGATGGAAGATTGGAAGTCAGGTTGGGGCAGGATAAGTAGATTTGAGAATCATCAGTGTAGAGATGATAATTGAATTAAATCCATAGAAGCTGATGAGACCCACCTCCTCTTAGGAGCTATTTCATTTACCCTGAAGCCAAGACTCCCACAACATAATCCTAATCCTCTCTAGCTTCATTATTCACTACTCCCCTCTACAAACATTGTACTCCAGCTACAGGGATCTAACTCTGCAGATAGATATAAAGGGCATTTTTACCTCAACCTTGGCTCATGTGTCCTTCCTCCCCGGACTTCTTCTAGAATAGCTCTCCTCCCTACCCCACTTTTCTGAATCTGACCCATCCATCCATGAGATCCAGGTCAAGTCCTGTCTTCCATGAAGCCTGAAAAGCTCCTGTTCACTCTTACTCAAACCAATCTCTCACAGCTTTGATTTCCTATAACATTCGTTGTCTGGACCACGTTTGGCATGGCATGGTATATATCACCATGAATTACTTGTTGCTTTTATATACCTTACCTCCTCACTTATACCATAAATTCCTCAAGAGCAAGGCATGCCATATTCTTTTAGTTCTGAGATTTGTGAACCTGTGCTAATATGCATGGCTGTTAGAATGCATTCATTTTTAAAAAGAACAAAACCCTTCAAAGTCAGCAGTATACTCTTGTATCCCCACTACTGGGAATGCTCAATAAATTGATTTAGAAAGATAATATTCTGTTCACTTTCATAATTGTTACTGTTTTATCCTGTTCATACTGAATTTCATTATTTCCTCCATCCAGGGGGCAGAGCTGGATTAATACAAGGAGAAAGTTTCTTACCTTTTCCACATTTGGGCATAAAGTCCTTCCCAGCCCTCTTGTAAACCTGAAAGGAGGCATACCAGGGTGTAGGGCAGGAGGAATTAGCCATACTTCAACAGTCCTCACCCAGGAACTGGGTCTGTTGGCTTTGTGTAAACACAAGCAAAGTGGGATTTTTTTCTTTTTTTCTTCTGGAGTTCAGTTTCCCAGTTTCGAGCTAAACTGTAAATATCTGAAGAAGTAATCCCTGGTAATCCACAGCTGTATCACATTAGGTGCTGAGGCATGAGGGTTTAGGCCTTTGGGCACTAAACCTCTCAGGTGCAGAGTTTTGACTTTGTAGTCATGGGCTATAAGTGCATGACAACTCTCTGAGTTGAGCCAGTCAGAAGGGTATATAAGCTGGAAGCTTGCTATCACCTTAGGGCTTGCTCACTGGAAGAATACTTTGCCTGAGAACTCTGGAGAAGAGAAAGAGGGGCAGGTAGGCAGGTGGGCAGGTGGGCAGGTATTGTTAAGGAGCCCCTGGGCTATGAATGTGAACACAGAAGAAAAGAGAAAATGAAGAAGAAAATGAGCGTTGCCCATGGAGCATTGAGAAGGATAGCAGCTGTAACAGCAGCAGAGGCTCTCTGAAGGAGCCTCCTGGTTGTGAAAGTGAATTGAGCTGAAGGGTAGAGACCTGCCCATGGGAAGGAGGCTTAGTTTAAGTTCCTTTAAGAGCGGCTATTAAGGAGCCTATGGGCTTTAAAAGTGAATTAAGATGGTGATGCTGGTAATGTGTGTAAATATTGTTGTTGCTCTAGTAAGTTTTGTTTTCCCAGAGAAAGAAGGGGCAGGAGCCCTTGGAGTCTGCTGTCAGACAGGAGCAGGAAGAGCTTGGAGTGGAACAGCCCCATGACTGAGATGTGGAACAGGAGAGGAGAGTTGCTTATGTGTGAACCCAGGCAGAAACCAGGAGCAGTAGGTCATGGGGCTCAGAATTCAGCCCCAAGTCAAGATGAAAACTTTGCAGTAAGGCAGGAGCAGCGAGTGTCAGGTGGGAGCCTGCAACAGCAGTGTGAGGGGAAGAACACACCCATAAGAAGACTCTACTTGGACACTTTGGACTGAGGGGATTGTAACCTATTGTGGACTAAAGGCTGAGGGTGTTTGTGTTCTCTGATACACCTTAAAGTTGTGTTGTACTAGGGAAGACCCTGGCCTGGGACCCCTGACTGTATAAACAAGTATTTGGGGAAATACTGTATAAATACTGAATGTGACAATGTGCTGTGTGCCATGTTACATACTGAGTGTGATGTATGTACTGAGTGATATGTGTTGTTTAAGGCCATGTGGCAACCTTAGTAATAAGCTATATTGCTGGGAGTGTTCTGCTTTCATTTCTTGAATAAGGTTTACTTCTGAACAAAGAGAGTTCATTATGCCTTGCAATTAGACTCTGAATTATTCACAGCAGCAGCCCTCAGGTGTGCCCTGCTGGTTGGTATTACATTTTGGAGAAAGGGGATGAGGTAAAAGGTAATAGAGAGGTTTTTATTCATCCTCATCCTTTGAAGAATGCATGGTTAAAAACTTCTGATCCCAAGAGGAAGTAAACAATCTAATTGTCATCATCATCATCACAGGGGGCAGCTAGATGACACTGGGGATAGAGTGCCAGCCATGGAGTCAGGAGGACCTGAGTTCAAATCTGGCCTCAGACACTTGTGTCCCTGGACAAGTCACTTAACCCTGTTTGCCTCGGTTTCTCATCTATAAAATAAGCTGGAGAAGGAAATGCCAAGAAAACCCCATGGGGTCACAATCAGAAAACTGAAAAATGATTTAATCACAAATATGAACAAGAGTAAACATTTATTGGACACCTATTTTGTGCAGAACACAGCAGTAAACTCTAGGGATACCAGGCAATGCATGACACAGTTACAAGCTCGTTAGGTAAATAGAATTTTAGAGCTATCACATGCAAGCAAGAGTTTTATCTTCTATGCCAGGGGCCTCTCTTAGGCAAACAGGTATCCTATACTCTCAAGGCCCCAACCTAACAATACAAAGGCCAATCCCAGACAGAGGAGGAACTAGTCAGGGATCTACCATTGGCAGACTTGGTGAATTTCTCCTTGACATATAGGGACCTAGCCCAGAGAGTCTGCAGCATATTTTTTAATGGATAGGGACCAATCTCCAAAAGATAGGACCTACCCTAGAGGTACCAGAGACTGTCCTAGATGGATTTCAGTAAAGTCATCAAACTTCTCTGGGTCTTGGTTCCTTTATCTCTAAAATGAGGTGTTGGATTAAATTAACTTGTTTCCTTCCAGGTCTAAATAGGGGATCTTATGATTTGATTATAGTTCTCTATCCTAATTTCAAAAGTATCCAGGAAAGAAGTTAAAAGGCACCTTTCCCCTTTACCCATTATGAATAAGGCTTGTGCCTCTGACAGCCATAACTGGGTAGGCCAAGATACTGGCAAATGTGGATGGACTTTGCCTTAAGGTGGTGAGTACGGCTGTTCAAAATTCCAATCCTACTGTCAGTCTATTGAATATGTATTTACAGTTCTTCTGAATCAAGAAGTGGACCTTAGCATATTTTCTGTTTTTTATGTTTGATTCAATGTGTAAAGAAGACTATCTATCCATTTCAAATTTTTGGTGACTTTTCCCTCTGCATTGACATCTACACAATACTCATTTTCTTTCTGGCAACTAAAACAGCTTTTGAAACATGTTCAGCAAAGGTTTCCAGTTCCCTCTTTCTTAGAAGAGCATCCCAGTGGTCTCTAAGGAAGGAGGGGTGCTAGTCTCAGTAAACACTGTTGTCTAGCAATTACTCTGGGCACCTATCCAACTTGGTGGGTGTAAAGTGGGACTTGTATTGTAGTTTTTACAGAGTTTGGCTGTTCTTTTTCCTTTCCATTCTTTCCAGATGGAACATTGGCTCAGCCCAGGCTCACTGGATTATGAAGTTTGTTTGCATAAGGAAAGCAAAAAGATTAGAATGGGAAGAATCTGGCTATACCTAAACACGAAAATGTTATCTAAGTTCCAGATTCTTTTAAAGTATTCTGTTCAATCATGAAATGATTCTGGATTGCCATGGCATAGTTTGTTTTTTTTTTTAACGGAGGAGTAATCTGCTAGTTCAAAGGTTTTAAACCATTTCTACATTAAACTGATTTTCCAAATGGACCAAATAATCAAATTACCACACAATTATTCAGATCATTGAGGCCAAGCTGATATTATTGGTGCTTATATCTCAATTACATACTTGTGATTGATTTACCTCCTAAAAGATTGGTTGAACAGTGGCCATTTGTGTCATGTGAACTTGTGCTTGGATCTCTGAAATCCAACACAAGTAGACTGACCAATGGATTGGTCTTTAGGTACTAGAGGGTTTTGCCTTATATAAAAAGTCTAGAAGATTCTACACAGACTGTGGCTAAATCTATGTGATACCATGATTTCAAACAAGCATCTGGGTAATTCAGGCAAAAACTTTGCTGTAAGATCGTGATAGGAAGTAGAGATTTTGTCATGATTTGATTCATTTATTTGTGTAAGTCAGGGCGTGCCTGCATAGTTTGTTTAAATGTTTAGTTCTTAGTTCAGATCAGCCAAGCCTAGAAGAGAACCCAGAGGTATTCTAGTCCAATTCCTTCATTTTATAGCAGAGGAAACTGAGACCCAAGAAGATCAGACTGGCAGAGAGGAAGTATCAGTGGTTGAATTGAACCCAGATTCCCTGATTTCAAATGTAACCAGGGTGGGTTTTTTTTTTCCCCACAGTACCAGATAGACTTCAACACTTGCTAAAGAAACGAAACAATTTCTTGGTATCTCCTTCATTTTATGGCAATACAGCCTTGGCTACTTTCAGTACTGGGACAGTACAGGTGACAACCTCAAGATGAAGGGAAATTCATTTGTTCCATTTTCTTTTCCAGAGCATTGAACTGAGATTCAGATTTCCAGAGACCTGGTCCAAATGCTTGCTCTTTTACTACTTGTATGACCCTGGAAAAGTCTTCTGATTTTTGTGATCCTCATTTTCTTTATTTACATAACAGCAAGTGGACAATATTAAATTATGCAAGCGCATATTGTAATCCCTCCTTAAGAGCAAGCACTATTTCATTTTTTGGCTTTATATACATTGCCTCACATGATCCCCTGCACACAGTACATGCTTAATAAATGTTTGTTGTTGGACTGAGCAATTTCTAAGACCTTTTACATCTTCCACTTCCTACTACTCTATGATTTATATAATGGTGACAAGTAAAAAACTTAGAATGATAAGTCATTTTGCTGGTAAATGTTTAACAACCAGCTCTTTGGGGGGGGGGAGACTGGATGTGAGACTCACTTTTAAATTTAATTTTCATTATTAACATTTTTCTCCATTACTCTCTTAAGTCTAGACAAACAACAAAACAATAGATCAAATCCTGATTTATATATAATGTTGTTTTTATTTCCAAAGTGTAAATATTCACTCAAAAAGTTTAACAATCGGCTTTCATGAGTTTGTACAATTTGACTCCAGCACACCCCCAATGAGAGTATTCAAGACTCCATCATGAAAAAAATGATATTCTATATTGACTTGCTGGAAGATAGCATGTATGCAAGGTTGAAAACTGTCCTGAGAATCAGAATATCTCAGATTTGTGGATGGGTTGCCCTGCAAAACCTCTGTGCCTCAGTTTGCCCACCTTCAAACTGAAAACATTAGTGGCTACAGTTCTTATAAAAGCCTGGTGAGCTATTCACAGAATTGTAGATTTTGAGCTGGGAGAAACATCAGAGATCAACAAGTTTAATATCCTCACTTCGCTTACTTTATAGACAATTTTTGAGACAATTGAGGAATAGAAAGTAGAAGGTACTTGGTCAGACAGGTGGTAAATAGTGGAGCCTGGATTTGAGTTCCAACTGGAACCTCTTGCTCCAAACTCAGGGCTCATTGTTGTGAAATATTTTTGTTCCTCAAAAAAAAAAAATGAAATTGCATGAATGTAAAACACTCAGGTTATGAGAGGCACATCAGAGTGGGTATCAGATTGGCTGGTCTGCAAATACTGGGCACTTGCTTTGGTCCCTAGACCTTGGTTCATTTCCAAGATATCAGGTTAAGTTGGGGCCACGAGGAATAAAACTCTAGCTGGCACATGAACTTCTGCAGTATCTTTTAGGTATTGATACCTTTGTGAATATTAACTGAACCACTGTATTCTTTGGGAGGTAAAAAAAAATACTGTATCTAAGTTTGAAAGGAAAGGTAACTCTGTATGACACAGAGAAGCTAAGCATGAAATGATTTACTCAGAATCTGATTCCTGTTCTCCTCTTTACCCATAAGTGTGTTTACTATGCCCCTTTACTTTCTACCAATCTTTGATCTTTATTATGCCTTGATTTTTTTTTCAATTCAATAAACATTTATAAGTGCCAGCGAGGTGGGATAATGGATAGCATACTGTTCCTGGAGTCAGAAAGACTTTAAATTTGGCTGCAGACACTTGCTAGCTGTGTGACCCTGGGCAAGTCACTTAACCCTATTTGCCTCAGTTTCCTCATCTGTAAAATGAGCCAGAGAAGGAAATAGCAAACCACTTCAGTGTCTTTGCCAAGAAAACACCAAAAGAGGATCATGAAGAGTCAGACACAAGTGATATGACTGAACAACAACAAATACTATGTTCAAGATATGATGTTAGTCATTCTTTCTTACTTGATTCTTATTTCTGTCAATAGTAATAATTAGCTTTTATATAGTACTTATATAGTACTTTCTCATTTGACGGTCACAACAATCCTGGAAGGTGAGTTCTATTATCATCCCTGCTTTATAGAAGAGGAAAGGGAGGCAGACAAAGGTTAAATGACTTGCCCTGAGTCACACAGCTAGTAAGTGTCTGAGACTGGATTTGAACACAGGTCTTCCTGACTCCAAGTTGAGCAGTCTATCCACTGAGCCAACTAGCTGTCCCACTAGCTATTCAAAAAACAAATTGCAGGTGGAATCATGATCTGAAAGGGTACACCAGTGGGGAAAATGTAATATATCTTGTTCCTATTTTATTTCTAATACCAAACTTTATAACCTTGCTAACCCTGGTGAGCTCATACAGTCACCAGCAAGCCAAGTTGGATTCTGCTTTGCTCCATGTGACATCAGCAAAAACTATCAACTGAATTTCAAGGGCTAAAGATTGATTGTTGGTGATGATATGAAAAGCAGAAAGGGCACAGCTGAATTTTCAGATCAATGGGTAAGGAAGTAAAGGAGGGAGGGAGAGAAAAAAAGAGTTCAACTTCCTTTGTATTTTAATTCACCAGCTCACAATATTTTGCAGGCAAGGCATTCGCCAGGAGAGTACACAGTTACAACTCTGACACATTCTCTCACTGTAACCTGGCCAAAAGGTGGACTCTGCCTGCCTCAGCAGCTTAGCTACCAGCCAGGACTTGACGACTCCCACAAAGCAGGGTCAGGCAAACAAACCCCCAGGTTAGTGCCTAGGGGTGACACAGAAGGCAAAACTTGCCTCTTTTTGCCCACCTCCTAAGAGTTCCAGTTGTTTCAAAGGACCCAAAATAAATATCCACTTACCCTTTGGGGTAGTTCAATCCAAAAAATGAGTCAAATTTGGGGGACCTGAGGTGGAAGATTTCCAGATTAATCTTCCCCCAGATAATCTTTATTCCAGGTAAAACATACCTATAATTTCCAAATGATGTTTCAATGACATCGATATCCTGTTCTCTATTGATGGCTGTTCCTAAATCTATAGTTAATTTCGTATAACTCAAGACTAAGTCTCTTCTTTCTCTCTCTCCTCTCTATGTCAATCTGTGTGTGTGTATATAATGTGCATGTGTGCGCACACACACACACACACACAACTGAATTCTCAAGGCAAAAAAAAAACAAAAGACATGTCCCTCTTATCCACCTAAACTTTCCAAAGTTCTGGGTTTGGTTCCAGGATTCTGACATGAGCCTTGGGAAACAGCTGAAAGATGGAAGAGAATTCTGGGAACTGTCCCACCTAAGATGAATACCACCATGATTTCTGCTTTGTTTAATGCTCCAAATCACTATTTGAACTTAGCTGGTAAAAGAGCCAAAGACTAATGGGAGACAGAGTCTCTAAATCCAGGTCATTGGTACAAATCCAGTACAGATTGAGAGATATGGAGAGTTTACATAACGGTTACCAAGGGACCAGAGAAATGAACTGGCAGGAAGGAGGTGTCAGTCAGGACCCTACTTAATCCATAGGTATGAAAAGTCCTACATAAAGAGTAGTGTAATTTTTAGAGGAATGTGGAAGGCACATGGAATTCACATAATTAAAAATTCATGAGGATTGCCCTAGTTTCATGACCTGACTTCTTTGGATCTGAATGAAACTACTCAGGGTTCCTTCCCTCCAGTTCTAAGTCTCTAAGTCTTCTAAAATTCAACTGTTCCTGAGAAGGGTATTAAAATTTAGAGGGGATTATTGTTGTTACTGAAGGACAATATATTATCTGTGCTGTGTAGTGAGCAAACAGTGTTTGTAGTAAAACAAGAATTGCATTTGAGCCATGGGACCTGAATTTAAAGGGCAACTATCCCATTTACCATCTATGTGGCCCTGAGCCAGTAATTTAACTCCCCTGAACCTTGGTTTCCTCATCTGTAAAGTTAAGACCTTGGATTGGGTGTTCTCTAAGGTTGCTTCCATATTTAAATGGAAGCATTTTAAAATCTTTAATATCCTAAAATACCAGAGCTAGAAGGGAGCTTAGACATAATAATATAGTCTAACCCTAGTTATCTAGTCATTTTGCAGATGAGTAAACTGAGGCCCAGAGAAGAAAAGTGACTTGAGGTTTTTTTTTAATTACTTCTCTTCCCCTAAGTAGGAAGGACCTAGATTAGCATGAGATTTTGCACACTGAGGTGGAGAATGAGGAGGCAATGAAAAGGGGAAGAAGCATCATTTTCACATTATTTATAAGAACTAGTCTTATGTTTCATATGGAGCTAGGGATTCTCCAAAACATAATTCAATGTTAACTAGTTTCTACCATATACTTTCCTGGTTGTAAAGGAGTGAGCCCATGTGGGCCAGAGGAATGCTCACAGCTCAGAAAGGTGAAAGGCTCAGAACCACCCAGTGATTCAGAGAAAGGGCTAAGGGTCTAACTGGACATTCCTCCAATTCTGCATTTTCACCCTACCACCAACACCACTTTTCTCTCTGCCAACACAGATACCATTCTGAGTCTCAATGATGTCAGACTTTAAGTGTAAAAATGAGACTTAGGAGATCAAATTCCATACACACTGACCCTCCTCTTTTCAGTCTCAATAGTAAAGCCCAGAATTAATTGGAATCTGGTTCTTAAAGTCAGTTATTGCTCATTATCCTACTATAAATTCTAGAACTCACACCATTCTCCATCCTACATTGCCGCCCTCCCATTGCTAGCTGGCCAGTGACCCAGGGAGCTAGTCATGAGGAAGAATAGATGGTAGTTTTGCCATCTGATGCTAAAAAAGGACTAATATTCATACGTATTTCATACAATTTCATCACCTCCCCTCCCTCCCCCCAAATGCCCTTCTCTTTTGTGATTTCTTTTCTTCTTCAAAACTGGTCTTGATATTCATTTAAAACTGATTTTTTTTAAATTTCATATTCCTTATTCCTGCCACCCCACTAGAAGGGCAGATCTATCTATACTTGCTCAGTTGCAAAGAAACTGGTTTTCATGTAAGAGCTGAAGTTAGTTGGTCAGCACAATTTGCCTGGGATGACAGCTCATAGGGAGGGTGGGTACACATATGAAAATACAAGGCTGTCTGAGAGGAAAGGGAAAGTTAGCAGACTACTGACAAACACAAGACTCTGGACTTTTGGACACTAAGCCCATCTAAGGCTTATGTAGGGCTGTAGAATCACCTATGTTGATCCAAACTACTGATTTAGCAAAAAAAAAACAAAACATAAAGACTGTGAAAGCCTAAATTTTCTTGTTGTAGTTTTACTATACTCCCCATACTTCCTAACAGCAGCTGTACCATAACAAGTACCTTCTCTATAGCTCCCCTCACCATCCCTGTAACTTCCCAAGCCAAAATACTACTTGCCTATTTGTGTTGTCTTCCCCTACTAGAATGTAAGCTCTTCGAGGTCAGGGACTGTCTATTCTTTGTACTTGAATACTCATCACTTAGCACAGTGCTTAGCACAAGATAAATGCTTAATAATTACTTTTTTATTTATTTCTCCATCCCTTCCTTCATTCCATCCACTAACCCATCCACCCACCCATCCACTCATCCATACATCTTTTGTCATAAAAAACAGCAACCCAAAACATGGCCCACCCCCTAAAATAGTAGGCTGAGAAGTTTACTTACAATGAGACGCCTCTTCCCTTCAAAAAATTCCAGCAGGTCAGTCAAGGATTTCCTGGAACTCTGTGTGAAAAGCTTTGAAGTGGGTTTTAGATACGCATCGTGCTCTGTTTTGCTCCCCTTCTTTTTCTTATTCCGTTCTTTTTCCTGCTTATTCTTTTTTTCTGTCTTGTCCTTCTTGGTTTGCTTTTCACTCTTGAGCAGCTTGTCTTGTTTGTCATTCTTCACCTTCTTCTTCTTCTCAGGCTTATCAGGACGGTCATGCTTTTTCGTCTCCTTCCCTTTCTTGGGAGGAATGTTGCCTACCTCCAGCTCCTCTCCTATCTGAGAGACTGTAGGCCTGCTTGGGTCATACTTGTCCTCGTATTCATTGCTTAGAATCTTTTCCTGTGCTTTTTTTTTAGGTGGCTTTGCCTTCACTGGTTTTTGCTGGCCTGGCACTACATTTGGATCCCGAGGGCCATACTCCTTCCTATCTGTACGGTTGTCACGGAAACGGCTTATGCCTGCCCTTGTATAGTGGTCTGGGGTTGTGGGGATTGCTGCTGTGTGGCTCTCATAGCCAGTGGTCTTGCTTGGTCTCCTGGTAATCTGTTGCTTCTCCTTGTGCTGCTCCTTCCTTGAGGTGGGGTAGAAATCTTCTGATTCCCAGGTATCCCTGGGAGTCGTCACCTCAGCTGCAGAAGGCTGCCTGTGGGAAGCTGAGGTGGTATGAACTCTGGCTGTCCACGTTCTCTGAGTGGTTGGAAAGGTGGTAGTTGTGGTGGTAGGCCGGGTTGCCACTGTCACCACATGAGGGGTGGTCCAGGCTGCTGTCCTTGGAGGAGATGGAGGAAGCATGGTGGCCCTTGCGGTTGGAGGAGGAGCTACTGTTGTGGTGACCAATTTCTTTACTGTTTTCACTCGGCTTTCCCTTGTGGGTTGGATTTGTACTCTCCTTGTGTCCTCTTTCTTCTTCTCACTGCCAACCTTCAGTCTGGCCCCTCCGCCGCCACCATTATTCCCTTCCTCAACCACCTGTCCCTCCACACCAGCTGCTTTACACTTCTGGACAAAGCCCTTCTGTCGGATCTTCTCTATCTTTCGGATGGGACCCTGATCAATGATCTCATACATTGCTTCTAACCTAACTGGGTATGGGTAGCGTTCCTCCACCTGCAAGGTTTTCTTCAGCAGCACCATGCCAAACTTTCCCTTCTCCAGTTTCAGGAAGCTCATCAGCTTGGGGATGAGAGCGGGGTCGAGGGACTGCTCCAGGATCTGGCCCTCATTGGTGATTCTTCTCACTTTGCCACCTTCTTCCCCTGCCTCATGAAATAGTACAATCTGCTGAATGTGTCTTTCCGCTAGCTCACAGTACACATCATCCTTTAGGAGACTCATCATGAGGCGGTAGTAGCCCTCAGAGGCATGCGGGGCAGAGATGACCCATACCCTGTTTTTCCCTGCAAAGCTGGCCAAGATGTTGGGAGAGCTGGACCCTGATGGGAATCGCACCAGTTTTGCGCGAGCAGAGGATCCCTCATCTTTTACCATCTCCCTTGGGGAGCTCTTGGCTGTTGGTCTCTGTTCCTGCCTCATTCGGCTGGCAGCCACTCTGGTCTGCACTGGCAGGGGAGTTGGGCGGGTTAGTCTCAATACTGGCACAGCTCTCCTCCTTTCTAGGATGGTATGGTCAGGATTATCTGGTGTGGATCTCACACTTCCCTGGGCCCTCCCTGTGTGCCTCAGGAATCGAAGTGGTCTACCATTAACCTGGGAAACCGGCAGCACTTTCCCACCTCCATGGCTCCCTCTGTCCACTGTCTGAGGGTGGGGTTCTGATTGGCACACTACCCACATTGCCAGCAGCATGGTGAAGCCCCGTTCCATCATCCAGTTCATTGTGTCATCCACTTTGAGGAGCGAAGGGGTGGGAACATAAAACAGAGAGAGAAGAAAAACAAGAAAGTGATTTAAATTCAGGCAGATCTATACATTTTATCCCTTAAATGAGGGTGGGGAGCAACGAGAGGGGAAGGAATAAGGCAATGGGATTTTTTGCTTTTAAGTCTTTGCAGGTCAGCGATTTGGGAAGGACAAGGAGCCTTCCAGAAATACTTACAGTAAAGAAAAAAAAACTTAGGTCATCTCCTCAGTCATCATGTTTGCCCTGACTTTTCAGTTGGCTTTCTGGACGGCAAGCCGAGCACATGAAGTGTGACAACATGCACGTTTCGTTTATTCGGTTAAGTAACAAAGACATTTTTAAGGGGTGAAAAAAACTACACACTTACATTCTGGCTCATAGAGATGGAATGCGGGAGTTTGGCGGGGAGGGGGGAAGCCCTGAAGCTGAGTCGCAGGACAGTTCCCTAGAAGAAATCAGTCTCCTCCCAGCTCTTTTCCCTTTCAGCGGATGAGCAGCACCAAAGGGTTTGCAGCAGCTCCAGTTTTGAACTTAAAATGCCACAGACTCCAGAGATTGTCTTATTTCCAGTTGAGTGGATTTTCCTTTTTTGCTCTCTTTCTCTCTCTCTCTCTCTCTCTTTTTTTTTTTTTTTTTACCTTCTTGACAAATAGAATGAAGTGAAGGCAACCGTCCTTTTAAATCCTTGTATCTCCATTTACCTTGAAGTTCTGGCTTGGTTTTTGTAGCAGTCACACATAAACTCCAGCACACATCATATCCCGCAAGAGTGGAGTCCCAGATGTTTGGGGAATTTCTTTCTGTCTCTCTTTAAAATTCCATGGTCCTTCTTATCATGCTTTTCTCCTCGATCTGGCTAAGTCCCTTTGTTTCCCGGGAGCCAAAGTACCAGGATCAATACGTTTTCCAGACTGAAGGAAAACACAGCAATGTGATAGGGGAAAAGGGGTGGGCTTTTTCCCCGCTTGTTCAGTTCTTCGTGTCCCCGTGTATTCCTCCCCACCTTTCTTTCCTCTTCTCCTTCTCGTTTTCCCTTTCTTCCTTCTTCTTCCCCTTGGCTGGATCCAGTCCCAGAAATGTCAGGATAACCTCAGCTCTGCTCCAAACCAAAGTCAGACAACAGCAGCCACTGGAAATCTCAGAAACTTTGCTAAGAATTTAACAGATCAGCAAAACACCGCCTCCTTCCCATTTCAACACGTTAAGGGAGGACTCCATGGGGGGGGGGGGGTACTTCTTTGGGAGTGGGAGAGTTTTGAAACGCTACTCATCATCATAAATCACTTTGGAGAAGGATGGCTGAGAACTTAACCCTTTCAGCACCACGGATGAAAGAGGAAATCTCTTCCTCTGCTTATGTTCTTGGGGGAAAAAATACTTTGGATTCCTCCCTCCAGCTGCCTTTTTTTCAAGAGACAAATTCTGAGGTTGTGATGAATGCATGTATATACATGTGCTATATCCTTATTTTTAGTTCTGTGAGTATATTTATAACTTTTTGTCCCATTTCTCACTTTTCATTTAAGATTGAAAAGGGCCATGGAAAACATGACTGAGTTGTTTTTATTTTATGCTAATTGGGGATCATATTACCACATTTTGGTTCCCTGTTTCTCCTTGGCATGAAAGGAAGCTGGTAAAGGGTTAGAGATGCAGACAATGGAGACCAGTCCCTTGAGCCTGTGGTAAGTTCTGCCTTGCGTCAGAGCCCAGGGAAGAGACAGAATTAACTTCAACTCCACATGTATTGGGGTAGGGGGTGGGGTGGACACTGGGCTTTGCTCTCCAGGGGGTTGGAGGGATCTGAGTAGAGGAAGAGGAAGGGAAGAAATGGCTTCAGACTAGTGCTGACAGTTCCCAAAGGGGAAGTTCCTAATCATCTCTGCTTGTCTTCTTAGAGCTTCTATTGGGATTTAGGGGTAGAGTGGAAGTGTTTCAGGTGATTTGGGCTGAATTGCCCCTACAAGACTACCAGTAAGTATAGTTCCAATGCTCAATCTATGTTAATTGACACTGTTTCTCTGCAGGCCACTTACATGGTCATGTCACTGGATATACCCCTCTCCTACTCTCTTGTTCATTTTTGCCCTCCTCCTACCATCTTGGGCTCCTATGCTCAAAAGTTTGAATTTTTAAAATTGAAAGGCACTTTGTAGACTATCTCATCCAACGCCCTGATTTTTTTCAGATGAGGAAACTAAGTCCTACACAAGTTAACTGACTTGCCCAAGATCACACAGGTAGTAGCAGAATCAAGATTCTAGCACAGTTTCCCTGGGTCCAAATACCTTGCTCTTTCTGCTATCTCTCCAAGTTGTTGCTTTGGACCAGTCCTGTGAGATATGAGTACGAGCCTCCTGAGGAACAGTTACAAACAACTGGTTTCTAGGAAGGAAAACCCACTGAGAGCCAGGCCATGAAATCAAAGACTTGTGCAAGAGAAGAAATACTTGTGGCTGAGCTGATGAAGGAATTCAGAAGGGGATATCCTGCAGTGAGAATTAGACATCTGTCCTCTGATTCCATTTGTTCATCCAGCAAACATTTATATACCTACTATAAAGAAGGTACTTTCGGGGTGGCTAGGTGGTGCAGTGAGTAGAGCACCGGCCCTGGAGTCAGGAGTACCTGAGTTCAAATCCGACCTCAGACACTTAACACAAAAACTAGCCATGTGACCTTGGGCAAGTCACTTAACCCCAACTGCCCTCCAAAAAAGCAAAAAAAAAAAAAAAAGAAGGACTGGGATGAAAAACATGACAATACATGATCTTTCAAAGCAGGCTTAGTGACAGATGAGTTGACCACATGTCTTATATTAGGTAATGAGAAAATGGATTTTGATTTGTATTGTCTTTGATTATATGTGCTCTACACAATCCCTTGACAACATATTTTGTTCCTTATTGTATTGGATCCTGATTCCTTTTTTTTCTCCTTCTACCTTCCTCTCCTCTTTCCTTTTTTTTTCTACAACTCATTCTGTCTCTCCTTCCTCCTTTTTCCTCCACCGGCTCATTGGAAGTTAGAGCTGTTAAACCACAACCTGTAATTCTGCTTTCCAAAAGAAGTTAGTGGGTTATTCTGTCTGACTCTCTTGACTGACTCACCTTCTCTCTAGATCCATTCACTTGTTCTAAGCTGTTTTACTTCACCA
>CM053596.1:247628815-247657015 GCA_028646575.1 Pseudocheirus occidentalis | reverse complement strand
AGGATCTCAGGAAAAAGGTGCAAGCTCCCGGTGGTGTCTGTCTTTTAGCTTTATGTCTTCTGGCTTTATAAATGAGGAGATTGCCCCAGGTGCTTCCAATCCACTCTCCTCTCAACTCCAGCTGTGATTACTCCCAAGGAGTTAACTGGAAGTAAGGAGCTAAGCCTTTGGGGTGCCAAGTGCCTTCAGTAGGTGCCAATAGAAAGGGGCATGGAAGATCTTATGATTTCATTAACATTACAAGGCCATCATAATTCAACCCCCTCATTTTACAGATGAGAAAACTGATTACCTATTTGCCCTAGGCCACCCAGGGAGTAAGTAAGGTAAAATTCAAACCCAAGATCTCTGTCTCCTTAAGAAATAGATGGTGATAATCAGGACAATGAGTATGCAGGAAAAATTGTTGCTCAGTGTATAAGAGTGTTCTTGTGAGAATTTCAAGCAATTGGGCATTAATTAGTACAATATTCTTTGTAGTCCACTTGTAGACAATAGTTACCCCTGGAGTGGTGAAATGGAAAGACTTAGAAACAGAAAACCCAGATTCCACAGCAGGTCCCACTACTTTCAACCTGTGTAACAAATGGGCAAATCATTTAAACTCTTTGAGCCTAACTTTCCTTGTCTTTAAAGTTGTACTAAAGATATTCATATTTACCTTACAGAGTAAAGTTGTGAAGAACACATGGGCTGTCAATGATCCTGTCAACTAATCAGCAAGCATTTATTAAGCTTCAAGAAATGTGCAAGGCAACACACCCTTCTGATGACACACTATGGCCATCCACCCAAAACGATGTCGTGTACTTTCCCTATAACCACTAAGTAGATGTTAAATTTAGCTGGTCTATTTCATTCCAATCTTACACCTGAATCACCAGAATGGTCAAAACATGGGACCGTTCTGACTCAGGCCTGACTCAGGTCAATAGGGTGCATTCATTTCTATGGGCATCTTTCAGAAACAATGCCATTCTCTACCTTTGTTATCACACCCAAAGGACAGACTTGTAGGATCACGGAATTTAGAGTTTATTTGACAAATAAGGAAACTAAGGCCCTTTGGACAAGTCCAGTTATATGTCCAAGGCCATAGAGCTAGGAAGCACCAGAGCCTGGATTCAAATCCAAGCCCTCAGATTCTAAATCTAGTGTACTTTGTACTCTCCCAAGCTTCCTTTTCCCAGGTGACTTTGGTGGAGGAGAATTCAAATTCATAGGCCATGGGATTTGAAATCCAGAGGGAAATGTAGAGATCTTCTAATCCAGTGCCATAGTTTTTCAGCTGACGAAGCTGTGGCCTACAGATGTTAAGTGACTTGCCCAAGGTTACATAAGAGGAGCAGACATCAGCTTTGATTCCATGTGCTCTCCACTACAAATCCAGTGTTCTTTCCACTTTGGCATGCTGTTTCCTGACAGGAAGCCAATTAGGGAGATGTTTTAGAACACAAATGTCTCCCTCAACTCATATCCCGTTTGTGACTGCCCTATCTCATGCATATGGCCAACCCAGTTTTCATCTTCTTCTCACTGAAACAAAGGAAGGCAGACTCAGCAGTCTGGAAATCTTACACTTGTGTCTTTCCAAGATTTTTTGAGGTGCTAATAAGCCTTGGAATGGTCCAGGATAAACAGCAGATTGGAGGCAGAAGATAGGTGTGGTGGGAGCAATATCTGAATTCTGATCCCATGAAAGTTAGGCTAGATTTTCCTTAAAAGGTGCTGAAACCATCTTCAAAATTTGACTGGAGGACTAAAAGTACAGGCAGTTGATACCAATTCCTCATCTGAGTACAAGGAGTTCTAGGGGCCCTCTGATCCTTGGCTTTCAGACAACAATGGGCAACTCAGAAGCAAGGGAGCTTTTCTTAACTAAACCAACTAAGGGTATCCTCAATTCGCATCCTTGCTGAATAACCATCTTCTATGAGAGTTATGTAAATTTCATTTCATTAACTTTTGAATGACCCATTCAAGAATGTCTCATTTCATTCCAATATCAAACATAAATTGCCAGATGATTGGCCCATACCCAATCCAGAACAACATGTGAGAGGTTCATATAATTAATAAATTGGATTCATAATTTGAATCACAGTCACAGTACCTCAAAGTTGGAAAACGAACTCAGAGTTCATCCAACCCAATCCATACCTAAACAAGAATCCCCTCTAAGAGCTACCCAACAAATTGTCATCCATCTTTTCCTTAAAGACTTCCAGTGCCAAGTAAGTCATGACCTTCCAAGACAGCCCATTCTATTTTTGGACAGCTCTGATTGTTGGGAAGTTTGTCCTTGGCTCAAACCTAAATGTAACTTCTCCTCAAAATGACCTTGTACTATTTTGTGCATGCTTGTCTATGCGGAAAAAAAAAGAAGAGAGGAGAGAAAAGGAGAAGAGGGGAGAGGAAAGGAGGAGCTGAGTTGTCCAACTGGAACTAACCAGTTGGGTCCTTGTTGGATAGCTCAGACTACTCTCAGGTTAATTATCTCCCCCAGCTAAACTGTAAGCTTGTGGGGTCAGGAACTGTTTTACTGCTATCTTTAGATTTCAGTGCCTAGCAACAGGTGTTTCATAAGTTCTTGCTGCCTGGCTTTTCATTCATTCATTGAGTTGAAATTTCACCCTTTGGTACTGACTCCACCCTCTGGGGCCAAGAAGAAGTCCATTTTTCTTCTGCATGACATTTCATCAAATATTTGAAGATAGTTAGCATGTGTCCTCTAAATATTTTTTTCCAAGCTAAACATCCCCATTTCCTGCAACCAATTCAACCAATTCATGCGACATGAATTTGAGATCCCTCAGATCCCCACTTTCCATCTTCCAGATACTTCCCAGTTTATTGCTGTCCTAATAATCAAAATTGTACACAACAGAACCCAATGGATGAACAAAATGGAATTGCCAAAAATTGAAACTATGATTCAAAGACAGTGTGGTAGAATGTAAAGAATGTTGGGTTGGGTATTGACATCTTTGGCTTTCAGTCCTTGCTCTACAAGTGACTAGCTATGAGAGCTTAGGCCAGTGACCATTACTCTGGGCCTCAGTCTCTTTAGCGATGAAATAAGGGAGACAGACCACAATGATGTCCATGAGCAAGTGTATACATGCACGTACTTATGTGTACGTATAATATAGACTTTCTTTCTCTAACCTTACGTGATTCAAAGTTTCAGATCTGATCAGGGTTTTTTGTATTATATGACTAATTAGCTTTTTCTAAATCTAGATTTGAGGACAGCTGTGAGCTAACGTACAGGAACTGTTGCACCGAGGGCTGAGACTTTGAGACTTCTGGGTAGAATCATACAAAGGTCCTTTATAGAACTGGAATGAGCAATCTTAGATTATATTGAGCAGGGAACTTAGTGCTCACGTAGCTGATGAACTTTTTTCTATTTTCAAGGAACATCACATAGATTTGCAAGACGAGGAAGGCAGAGGGAGAAATTGCTCTGTGGCTGTGTTTTGTGAGAGAAGCGGGAAGAGAGGATTGGCCATGTTTTGGGTCCAAGAGCATCCCATGAGTGCACGACTGGTATTCATTAGTTCTTGTGGACTGCAACTTGAAGGAATGATTCTCCAGAGAAAATGTGGTCAAAGGAACATACTATTAATGAACTGCAACTGGTCTGGGATTATCTTAGGATATTGGCTCATATTTCCCTGTAAAATAAGAAGCTGTAGGATGGACATGTGTAGTTTTCAGCTTCTCTTTCCTGATGCAAAATGACTGTGTTTTTTATGTTTTACATATGTTTTATAGTTCCTTTGGTTTTCTCAAAAGTGTGACTGAACTGAAGGCTAAAGTAGAGTGGGCCATTTTGAAGTGTGAATTTCAGTCACTTGTTCTTTTGGGAATCCTGTTAAAATTAAGCTTCATTGGTGAGGCCGTAGATAGAGCAGAGGTCCTAAAGACCTGAGTTCAAATTTGGTCTTGGACACTTATTGGCTGTGTGACCTGGGCAAGTCACTTAACCTTTGTCTGCCTCAGTTTCATCAGCTGTAAAATGGGGATAATAATAGCCCCTAATTCCCAGGGTTGTTTTGAGGATTGGATGAGATATTTGTAAAGCACTTAGCACAGTGCCCTTTTCTTTTCTGTTTTAACAGAAGGAATCCAAAAATCTGGTTCCCAGTACCTGGTTGAGTTCTAGGGACAAAGCAAGCCAGTTATTTCTTTGACATGGCAAGTTCTCAGCAGTCTGCTGTCCAAAGGAGGAAAATATTTACTATAGTAATGGCCAAAAAGGAATTCTTTCTACATGGCTTCCGTCTGCCTGCCATCATTTGGAGAAAAATACACAGTGCTACATCGTGTTAGAAGAAATAAAAGGCCTAAGAGCTAAATGGAGGGCCAAGGAGATCTGCCTTGTGTTAAATGATGTGTTACGTTTACTTGTTGAGTAGGAAAAAAGAATGACGGGGCTCTTACATATTGGGGTTGCGGTACAGAGTAAACCATTGCCCAGATGAGTGGGTATTAAGTCAGCTATGAGTTCTGATCCTAAATAAATACTCAAATGAATTGGGTTTGTGTATATGAGAGATGGAAGAAAGGAGGGCAAGATTGAGAGGGAGAGACACAGAGATAGGTAGAAAGAGAGAGACAGAGAAAGAGGGGAGACATGGAGAAGGGGGGAAGAGAGAGAAAGAGAGAAAGAGAGAGAGAGAGAAAGTGGGAGAGGGAGAGAGAAGAGACAGGAAGTTCTATAGATTTCAAATAAGGATGAGCTATTTGTATTAGAAAGTATATATACACATATTTATGAATTTATATGGTGATGCTTTTGCTTGTTTGTAAAATATTCCATAGCCCTTTTTTTTTCTTTGCTATCTGCTGTTTTCCTAATTTGTGTGAGAGGGTTTCCTTCTTAGCCATCACACTCCTAAAGAGGCGTAGGTATTAAAATAACAGCCACCAGTGAGACAAGGTAAACAGAAGTAATCCTTTTTGCAAGAGTTGGTAGGACTTCCACAATAAGTACCAGTCACCATCAAGCTATGAGTCAACTGTCTCTGGGTAACTGATGAAGGAAAAAATATTATTGTAGGAAGAATATTTACCAGAATCCTCCACCATGTGGCCTGGGCCAGTTCTTTCCCTTAAAAAAAAAGTTGAAATCAGTCTTGAGACTTCATTGGCTCAGAAAACTAGAGGATCAAAAGAAGGATATTTCTTCCTGGTCACCCAACTCCAATAAGCCATTGAGAGTCCCAGTCCATTCCTGGTGCTTGACCAGAAGATCCCCACGGGCAATGCAGAGGCAGAGGAACTCGGTGGTTGCCTCTCTTAATATCCCTATGGAATATGTTTTCTTTTAAATAAATCTATTTTTTGTTAACTGTTAGCTGTACTATTAGGGTCTTATTTCATCCTATTCTTAAGTCTAAACTATCAGGGCCTAGCTCTGTTATCTTTGGCCTGTAACAAATATCAAGCAACAGTATTAGAAAGGTTTTGGATAGGTGTGTAAGCCATTTACCAGCCAAACTTTTCCCTTTCGAAAACTGCAAAGTACGGTCAGAAAATTTCTAAAGTGGAATAGATCACATTCTCACAGAGAGGCTAGCATGCCAGGAAAAATCTGGAAAGAGGATGGAAAACCCTCTTTTTATTTAAGTAGACATAATATTAGCATCAATGTACAAATATTAACCCCAAAGGAAACTATTCTTTTCAGGTCCATTAGCCCAGAAAGGCAAAGCCATTCTGATTGTGGAATTTTGGGGCGGGAAGGTGGGAGGAAGAGGATTGATAGAATGAGGACCTAAATCTTATGCACAGAATGTTAATATCAGTAATAATGGTAGCCATTTATGTAACTCTTCAAGGCTTACAAAGCATTTTTTTTCCTTTGCTTTTGGAGGGGGGAAGGCAGGGTAATTGGGATTAAGTGACTTGCCCAAGGTCACAGGGCTAGTAAGTGTTAAGTGTCTGAGGCTAGATTTGAACTCAGGTCCTCCTGACTCCCGGCTCAGTGCTCTATTCACTGCATCACCTACCCCCCCCCCTGCAAAGCACTTTACATATATTATTTGTATAAATATATTTTACTTATTTTTGATCTTTAAAATAACTCTGTGAGATAAGTGCATTTATCATATTATTTTAAGACTAACTTATTTAATTCTTAATTTACTTTAACTTAAATTTAATTTATTTAATAATAATAATTTATTATTTAGTGATGAGGAAATTAAGAGAGGTGAAACAACTTGCCTAGGGTTGCAGAGCCAGTACATTGAGGAGATATTTGAACTTAGGTTTTCCTTGACCCCGGGCCAAGTGTGCCACCCACTGTACCAACCACTGACAAAAGGGTGATGTCTTAGGTAGGACCCTTCACTTTTGGAGTCACAGGGCTTAGTTCAAGGAGGAACATTCAAGATCACATAGGTTGACCCTCTAATATAGAAAATGACACTCCAAAAAGTTAAATGACCTATGCAAAGTTGTGTAGACAGAGCTGGAATTCAAACCCAGATATCGTAACTCCAAATTCAGGATTCTTTCTTCTTTTCCCATATCAGGAAATGTCGGTTCAAATCCCAGCACAGGTACTTATTAGCTGTGTGACCTTGGCCAAATCACGTAATTCTGCTAAGGCTCAATTTCTTCATGTAAAATTGTGGTTATCCTTTTACATAATAGAATTACAGCAAAGAAAGGGCCTCAAACCTTAAAGTACTATATAAATATGAGATTTTAGGGATTTTCCAGGCAAAAATTAGGCTTGACTCCCATGGGACATTGGGGGGAGGAGAAGGAAGTGTGGGCATCAGAGATAGGCGGTGGGAAACAGTGATCAGAAGCACTACGCTTGGGTCAAATAAGGAAAATCAGAGGGTTGTTTAGTCATCAGGGCAAAGGAGGTCAATGAAGAGCAGTTAAGATTAGGCAGTCCAGGCTGAGTCAGAGCAGGCAACCTAGAATACAGGCAGAGATAAACACAAAAAGCCAAGGAAGCCAAGTTTGGAAAAGTCAGACATGTATTTAGGGAGAAGAGCTCCAAAAGCTCCAAGAAAATACCCAGTCTTTGTTCAACGGGCATCGCTTTTAATCCCAGACAGTACACCAGCAACTTCTGCTGCTTAAGGGGGCTGAACTATTGGAATCAGAGCTTTCTCTGAGTCAGGCCTCTGCTGTGGGACTTAGAGAGGTTAAGGACTTTGTCCAAGGTTACATGGCCAGTAAATATCTGAAGTATGAGCCAGACTCTGATCTTTCTGACTATACAGGTCAAGGCCTCTTTCTGCATTATATAGTAAGAACTTCAGTTTGACTTTAGTTGAGGGCTTGTGTAAGGTAAGAAAGTAAGAGATAGAATGGTCCTATAACTGTGTACATAGGTTCTAAAAATTCTGGGAAGGGGTCAAATGCACAAAGGGTCTTCAGGAACTCAGACACTTCAACTGGTATTGACAAGTAGGAAGTTCTTCATTTCTAGGGAAAAGGAAATTCTCAAATAGACAAATTTGTCATATTTTAATCATGGCTTTCAGGTAGTCTAATAATTTTTAAATTGTCTCTCCTGGATCTATTTACCAGGTCAGTGGTTTTTTCAAGGAGATATTTCACATTGTCTTCTATTTTTTCCATTTGTTTGGATCTGTTTAATAGTGTCTTGATTTCTCATAAAGTCATTTGTTTCCATTTGCTCCACTTGAATTCTGGAGGAATTATTCTTTTCAGTGAGCTTTTGAGATTCTTTTTCTATCTGGCAAATTCAGCTTTTTAAGGCGTTCTTCTCCTCATTGGCTTTTTGGGCCTCTTTTGCCATTTTAATCTACTTTTTAAGGTGTCATTTTCTTCAGTCAGGTTGTTCGCTCTCTTTTCATGATTTTCTTGCATCGTTCTCATTTCTCTTCCTAATTTTTCCTCCACTTCTCTTATTTCATTTTCAAAATCCTTCTTAAGCCGCTCTATGACCTGTAACCAGTTTACATTTTTCTTGGAAGCTTTTGGTGTGGGAGTTCTGACTGTGTTGTCTTCCTCTTGTTCCATGCTTTGATCCATTTTGTCCCCCAAAAAAGAATCTAGAGTTGGATTGCTGTTCTTGCTTTGCTTCCTTTGCCTGCTCATGTTGTCAGTCAATTACTTGACTTTTGGGCTTAGTAGAATTCTGCTTTCAGAGGGTAGCATTTTGTCCTAAATCACTGGAGTTTTCACAGCAGCCAGAGCTATTAGGAGGCCACCATTTCTGCAGCCCCTACCTTGACGTGGAGGCAGCTACAGGGCTACTGCTCCCACTGCTTCTTGCTCTGGGGGCAGAGACTGGACCCACTCCTCTCCCCCAAATTTAACCAAGTTCCACTGACCTTTCACTTTGTCCTTGGCTCTTATGAATTGATAATTCTGGAAACTGCCACAGTTGCCAGTGATCCACTCTCCTGAATGCTTCAGCTGCAGCTTGTCCTGGCTGCCCTGGGGCTAAAGCTGTGGGTTCATGTGGACTGAGCTGGGCTCCCAGTGTTCTGCAATGAACCTTTCCTGTCTACCTGCTGAGCTGCCTTCAGAGGGACCTTTGTTTCTCTGTCACTTTGTGGGCTCTGTAGCTCTAAAATTTGTTTAGACTCATATTTTATAGGTAGTTGAGGTGGTTGTGGGGGGAGCTCATGGAGTTCTCTTGCTTCTACTCCGCCATATTGACTCTGCCCCATTTGTCATATTTTAAGATGTGTTAAAAAAAATGAAAATTTAAGGACAGAAGGAAACAAAGAAGTGATATTTTTAAATTTCTTTTGAGGAAGTATTTAATTTAAATATGACCTATCCCTTTTCATTATGAGATCCAAATAATTTAGAAACCCAATGGAATTTGTATATATAAATAAGAATGTGTGCATACTTACACAATTGTTGTTGTTTGTCACTAATGCTCGAAGAGAAACAAAATGATATCACAATGTAAGGGTCGATGTGTAGTGTGTCCAGCTGTGTCTGATCATACCAATGTGAGCTCAGAAGGCTCTACCACAAGTCAGGGGAATCAACACAGTCATAATTTTTTAAAAATTTCATTAGTTCTCTCTTTATGTAATCCTTTGTTCTAGACACAGTACATGGGAGTGGGGGCCATCTGGGGTCAGACACATTTACAGAGATTAGACCGAACAGAATCTACATGAGCGACAGTGAGCAGCAGTGCTGCCACATGGTCAGGCTATTTACAAAACACACCTCAAGGACACAGGTGACCATTGATCTCCCCTCCATAACCCATAGGAGTTTTACATTTTAAAAACATTTATTTAAACTAATGGTTCTCAGCCTTCCTAATGCCGTGACCCTTTAATACAGTTTCTCATGTTGTGGTGACCCCCAATGATGAAATTGTTTTCATTGCTACTTCATAACTGTAATTTTGCTACTGTTATGAATCCTAATGTAAAAATCTGATATGCAGGATGGATTTTCATTGTTACAAATTGAACATAACCCACATAGGTTCTAAAAATTCTGGGAGGTTGAGAACTGCTGATTTAAACCAACACAATTATAAATGTATTGATCAACCTCTGATCTTTTGCTTTACCTCCTATTTTAATACCCTATGATATTTCCTTCCATTTCTCTCCACTGACCATTGACTGTTCTGGTCAGTGACCTTACATAGTCTCAGAGCCTAGTTTTGCTTTGGTGACATTGCCTGGAAATACAGAACCACCGAGGCATCTCCCTTCCCCAGGCAGAGATCAGAACAGTGCTGCTCTTTAATAGGAGGAAAAAAAAGAAAGAAAAAAAAACTGGAGGAGATGTTTGCATTTCAGGTTGACTGAAACCTTTCAAATCCAAATTAAGAGCTTCAGTTAAATTGACACTGTGTCTATTCTAGGATGAATTCACATAACTCTCTCCCAACCCAAACCACATTAGCACAATCATCATTTCACTAGAAGGAACCAATCATGAGAAAAGGCTGGTAGAGGGCCTCCATCTGACAGACTTGCTAAAAAGGAAAGAAATTATTATTTGTTTAAATCTGAGATGTAACAGCAGTAATAACAGCAAAACCCACCATCTCTCACAGGACAAGGCATAACTGAAAAGCCCATAACACAAACCTCAATCTCACCTCTTCCCTGGTGCTAATGTAAGCTGCCTCAAATAAATCTCTCTGCATGGTTTAGGGATTTTTGCTTCCTCCCCTCTCTTCCCCACTACTCTCCAGACATTTATACTTTGGAAACTTTTTAAATTAGAGTTCACTTTCTTCTCTATTTTGGAAATATTTTCAATATTTCTGGATCTAACTTGGTGAGCTTGATTTCTAATGTTTTAATTCTGCTAAGTCACAGGCAGAGATGGACAATGCCCCTCTCTGGGACACAGAGGAGGGAAGAAAAATATGCCTCCACCTCAGTCTCTGATGTAGGACTCCCCTGCACAGCAATACCAGGGTGACTGGCTAAGTGGGGATTATGGCTGAGGGTAGAGACAGGGACCAAGAAGAGAACGCAGCTAGTGTTAATGGTATTTGAGAAGTGATGTGGTCTAGTGGAAAAGAAATGATTTGGAGTAAAAAAATCCATGTTTGAATCCTGGTTCTATAATTTATGAACTGTATGATCTTGGGCAAGTAAGCTAACCTCTTTAGGTCTCAGTTTTCTCATCTGGAAAATGGGTGGTGGGGGAACTAGATGAGCTCTAAGCTTCCTTCCGTCTCTAAATTTATGATTTTATGATCCTCCTGAGGAAGGGTCAGAAAACAACAGTCTGAGGTCCTACACTAGAGCCTAGGGCCAAATCTTGTCCTTCACCTGTTTGGGGCTTTTTTTTTTATGACCAGAGAACTAAGATTGACTTTGACATATTAAAAATACGTTTATTAAAATAAATTTAAATATAATTATTATAAAGTTTAAAAAGCCATTCTTAGCACCACCACCCCAGCATAAACACAGTAATGTAGTTTCCAGAGTCACTGGTAGCATACCTGTGTCTTTGCCTAAACAAACATATTTTTTTGTTCCTTTTTCCAGGGGCCATTTCCACAAAAGCTCCCTAGGACCCATATCATTTGAAATGCAGCTTCAAGAAATGAGGGATTTGCTAATTATTTGGGACGTTTTAAGAGCAGGGTATAAGGAGAATTTAGATAACAGGATCTGAAATTAGGGAATCTGTCTTAAACATTCATGGTGTCACTTATACTCACCCAGAGCAGTGTGACATTGAACAAGTTGATTCATCTTTCTGGGCCTGATTTTCATCCCCTATAAAATTGTGGGGTAGACCAGACCAGTGGTTCTTAACTGTGGGTCCATGGACATTAAAGTAGACAAAAAATAAGGTACATGTGTGTATGTGTGATTTTATGGACTTAAAATCATTACTCTGAAAAGGAGTTCATAGGCTTCACCCAAATTCCCAAGAAGGGGGTCCATGACACACACAAAAAAGGTTAAGAGCCCCTGGATTAGCCAATATTTTACATTCTAAACCCTAGTATTCTACGACCTTTGCTGCAAAAAAGTCAGTATTTCAATAGTCCCTCATTTCCCCAAAATTTCAAAGGGAGAGGATGGGGAGAGTTTGCCCTTAATTTTTGTACTTATGCTGAAGAGGGCATTTAATAAATGTTTTTTTTTTTATTGATGGGCTGATTGATTGGTTTTGGTATTTAGATGTTAACCACTAAAGTTAATTGTTAAGAATTCATAAATGAGAATGGGAAAGCAAAAGGTGCCTGGGGCATCCTGGAGAAAAACTTAAGAGAAACTCAAGAGAAAGGACATATCCAAAGGGAGCCTGGGTATCTGAATGGACGGCAGATGACGAAGTAAACAAGGAGCTTGTTAAGTAGAAGATGTGGTTCCCAGGAAATCAAATGACTTCTACCAAAGTGGGACACATGAACTAGGAACCAGATGAACTAGGAAAGTCCTTGGGAATACCTCTTTACCTTTGATTCTCATTTCCTTTCCTTTTCTATAAATGAGAGTTTAGATTCCATTATCTCCAATGCTCTTTTAATTCTGGCAGATAACACTGTACAGCTAGTGCACAGCTCTGATATTCTGCGATTCCTCACTCTATGTACCTTCATAATTCTTCATGCATGTCTCAAGTAGTTTCTGTTATTAAGTATAATATATATTAAGTATATTCTAAGTGAATGACTGGCCTGGGTATCCACTCAAACCAGACTACCTTTTGCCCCATGAAAATGAGCTAACGCTCTCCAGACTGTGAGTTCAAATCTAGGTTTGGTCACCTCTTACCTACGTGACTGGAGGAAACTGTCTATTCCTGGTTCCTCAACGATAAAAAGGGGGCCACATACTCACAGGGTTGTTGCAAAGATCAAATGACATAATATTTCAAAGGGCCTGGCACATGGTAAGTGCTTTGTAAATCCTAGCTGTTGTAGTTAGAAAGTACTTGCCCTTGCTTAGACAATTAGCAGAATGTCTTTCAGCTGCCAATGGGGTCACAAAGAGTCCCGCATGACTGAAATGACTTGACTACAATAACAAATAGCTGGCAGTTTTGAATATTTTGAGATTAATTTATTTTATATTGTCTTGAAAGTCAAGGAAAAATGTATGTTATTTTAAGGCCCTATGACAACCCAGAGATATTCTAGCCATATGGAACTTGCCACTCCCCAGGTTGGTTTCAATGCAATAAATTATACCCGTGTGTTCCTATAGATCCACAGGTCTAGTGTAACACTAGATTTACTGTTAAATAGTCAGTTAATCCATTTATATGCTAATGAGTGTGACTCACAAATTAGACTGATGCTCCTCAGTGCATAAAATCAAACTTTATTAGTCAAAGGCCCCAGTCTCTTCCTCTAAGAAAAAATAGGCATTTTGGAGATTCTGATAAGTGTCTTTAACACCAGCCTCTGACCAGGTTCCCTCCCTGCCCAGTCAGAGGCCTGCTGTCTCCCTCCTAGGCGGTCACAGAGCAAATCTCTGCCAATCAGTCAGTGCTGCTCTTAAGAGAGCCCAGAAAACATTAAGGAATGTGGGAGTCAGTCCTGGGCCTGCCCTAGGAACAGGCCGAATGGCTAGGCCTCACGCGGGTCTTGTTTATACGTTTAGCTTTGCCTATGAATCTAAGTTGTTTAACACGCAATTTGATTGACGATTGACTTCAAAATTACTGATAAAGTTGTTTATAATATTCTTTTTCCTTGGTGGTTTGTTTTAGCAGCAGGTCCACATATATTTGTCAGTGTTTAAGAATACACATAAATTGTTACTACATCATAGCATATAGGTGCTTGTCTTAATTTTGAGAAACAACTTATTCAAACAACAGCCAGACTATCTTTCTTTTTTTTTTTAACCATAAGTTTTTCTGTCATCCTTCAAACCACCTCTACATAATTGGTCATTTGGAACGTGTTGTCACCTGTCGATACTTATACCCATCATGCATCTCTCCATTACCCTTTGTAGGATCTTCAACTGCCATCAGAAACTATGGTTTTCCATGGTGGGGGAGATGGCATCTCCAGCCATCTTGATCTGTATATTGCCACTGGACCCAGATGGTTCTGGAGAAGAAAGTGAGGCTGGTGACTTTAAACAGTCCTTCCTCACTGTAATCCAACTTACTTGGCAAATCATGGCATCACTTCCCTAATGACATGATCCTCTTCCAGAACGAAGGACAAACAACAGCTTAAAACAGCTCAATCACAAAATGGAAGCAGTTACATTAAGTTGACAAACTATCATACGAAGGTAATAAAATATATCCTCACTGTGATATCAGTTATGTTAAATTGGGGCAACTAGGTGCCCTGGAGTCAGGAGGAGCTGAGTTTAAATCCTTACTAGTTGTGTGACCCTAGGCAAGTCATTTAACCCTGTTTGCCTCTGTTTCCTCATCTATAAAATAAACTGGAGAAGGAACTGGCAAATCAATCCAGTATCTTTGCCAAAAACATACTAAATAGAGTCCTGAAGACTCAGACAGGTCTGAACTGCTATTTTATTAAGGCACTAAATCTCATTCTTACTATTTTCAGTGAAATCAGTGATCTTAGCAAGGAGAGGCCTAACACAAATCAGATTGACTAGACTGAGAAGCTAGCTTTCTGTTGAAGAACGGGGAAAAGTACCCTTTAAAACCCTATCCTTCCTTAGAAAAATGGTATAGTTCTTACTGACCTTTGGATGTGGCAGGGCTTAGAATGTCAAAGACCATAGGATGGCAATTCTGGATCTGGACCTGGACAGGACTCCAGAAGCCATCTGATCCCATCTTCCTGCTTTATAAAGGAGGTGAGTGACTTGCTCAAGATCTTACAGGTAGTATCAGCAGTGGAATTTGGTGTTGCCTCTAATTTTCATCTCTGAAAGGAAATGGCAGCAAGGGGAGGGTGATAGAGACATTTTATAAGAAAGGCAAAGCTTTAGCCCCAAAGTTGAAGTTGCACCAACTGTGACTTTTGGTAGGATTGGCAGCATAGATCAAGATGGAAAAAGAGCCCTGTGGAGAATTCCTGTTCCTAGGGCAGCCATGTGGCACAGCAGATAGACTATGGAGTTAGGACAGCTAGATGGTGCAGTGAATAAAGCACTGGACCTGAAGTCAGGAAGATTCATCTTTCTGGGTTCAAACCTGGCCTCAGCCGCTAGCCGCGTGACCTTGGGCAAGTCACTTAACCCTGTTTGCCTCAGTTTCCTCATCTGTAATATGAGCTGGAAAAGGGAATAGCAGACTGCTCTTGTATCTTTGCCAAGAAAACCCCAAGTGGGGTCACCAAGAATCAGACACTTGAAAAATGACTGAACAGCACCTTGGAGTTAGGAAAACCTTAATTCAGATCCTATAGTGACACTCAGTATCTGTTGAATACAGGGCAGGTTATTCAACTTCATTTTACTCAGTTGGAACATGTGGATCATGAGAGCAGTTACCTCTTACAGTTATTGTGAAGATATAAAGGGGTAACATATGTAGAGAGCACTGCAAATCCTAAGGCATTATGGGAACATTAGCTATGATTATGGCACACTGTTCCCTGAGCAAGAAAATAATTTAATTTTCTGACCTCTCTACATTTCTGCCTCCTAGGCTTTAGGTCAGAAGAAATTTATATTGTTATTCTGAAGGCAAATTTGTCTACTCCTTACATTTTTGAGGACTTCCTCTATATGTCGATAATTAAATTTTCACATATTTTTACCATCTTTCCCTAACCACCCCAAAGTCACAGAAGAGATCTAACATTGCATTGAGTAGATGGTACCCCAATAAACTGCCTCTCTTGCCTGAGAGGGTTCTCTGCAAGAAAGGTTCAAAAAGTCCAGCTGAATCACCAGAACAGGATGGGAAAAGGTCATGTGAGAGACAAGCTCCAGAACCAACCCAGAGGAGGCAGGAAAGAAATCTTAAATCAAAGGATTAAGTTAGAGAGAAAAGTTAGTCACATTGCCAGAACAAGCTGCTAAAATGCTTATCTGATTTATTATATTATATTATTCTTTCTTAAAAAAAAAAAGGGAGGGTATTTGGAGGGAATTTCTCAGCCTGGATTCCTGGAAAGCCCAGCTAAAATCCCACCCATCAGCTAAATGTTTGGAGGTCTAATAACATGAAGAGCCAAACTCAAAAGAAAAAGATGTATCAGTGTGCTAAGGAAGACTGCTCACTGGGAGCAGTTTCAGCTTCCTAGGGTACAGATTGTGTTTAAAACTTCCCAGAACAAATTAAAATATACAGCTAATCAGCAGCATTCTGATGCAATTTAGTATAAACAAGTAAAGCATTTCATAGAACTGTGTAGGAGTCTAAGGACTGGAACTCAAAATCTCCCTTATCACTTACTACTTACATATCTATTGGCAAGTCACTTAATCTCTGTGGGCTTCGCTTCCTCATCTGTAAAATGAGGGTGTTGATTTAGATGGCCTCCAAGTTGTTACTCTGAAGGCAAATTTGTCCAATCCTTACATTTTTGAGGACTTTCTCTATATGTCCCTAATTAAAATTGGCACAATGCTGGTGGCACAATGCTGGCCCTGGACCCAGGAGCACTTGAGTTCAAATTCAGCCTTTTATTATTTTTTTATTATGTTTTTTTGGGGGGGAGGCAAGGCAATTGGGGTTGTGACTTGGCCAAGGTAACACAGCTAATAAGTATGTCAAGTGGCTGAGGTCACATTTGAACTCAGGTCTTCCTGACTCCAGGGCTGGTGTTGTATTCACTGCACCACCTAACTGCCTCCCCTTTTTTTTTCATGACCAAATCACTTAACCCTGTTTGCCTCAGTTTCCTCATCTGTAAAATGAACTGGGGAAAAAAATGGTAAATCATTCCAGTATCTTTGCCATGAAAATGCAAAATGGAGTCATGGAGAGTTGGTACAGAGCTGAAATGGCTGAACAGCAACAAGATCCCTTCCGTATCTAGCCTATGATCCTATGATTTTCTATGCCTAGAATGGACTCCGTGTTCAATCAGTAAACATACTCATCTCTTCCATCTTTCAGAGTCCAACTCTCATGGTACCTCCTTCACAAAACCTTTCCTGAACCTGTTCTCCATCCTCAATACTTTGATGAAAATGCCCTTTTCCACCGCCTGTGCCCTGGCATTTGGCTCAGACTTTTCCTTTACACACCTACTCCTGTTTCACAGACCTTTCTGTATTTGCTTTCCTTCTTCCCTTCAGCTTCTTGAGTACAGGGCTTGGTATTATATCCCCCAACCAAGCCTGATGCCTTATGCAGGGCAAATACTTAATAAGTATTTGCCAGTTTGAATTGAAATAAGAAGAAGCAGACTTTCCTGAGTTTGCAGTTTTGCCTAGGGTGGTGTATACTATATATTATAATTAAAGATGATTCAAAGGATATGGTTTTCTGAGAAATGACAACCCTGACCTGCCCCCTCAAAACTAAATTAGTTTAACTTCTCTTTAGTCTCAACTATTTTCCTGTGGTTTCTTAGCCTTTCTGATTCGGTCTAAGCTTGCAAGTAGAAATGCTCTCATGACACCAAAGGAATCACATCATGTCAGAAAATCCATCAAAGAAAGGCAATGTAGGATTTCAAGTTATAGGCTAGGAGTGGGGGACTCTTGGATTCTATTGGCTTATTATAGCAAATCTGACCTTTTAGAATTATTTTACTGTCTGCCTCAATTGACCCAGAAAGACAAATATATGTAGACTCAACCACATTACTGACAAAGCCTTATAACCAAAAAACAACTGAGGTGGATACACTAAGACTTCCTACATGTCATAATTGTACTTACCCTTATTGCATTACTGACAAAACCTTGTAACAAAACCAACTGACATAGATATAGTATGGCTTACTATGTCTCTTTCCTGCATGGTGTTTGACTGGCCCAAAATTCTTACTTTACCTTACTTTATTTTGGGGGTGTTTTCTCACTCCAGATTCCCTTTAAGGAGTATGGTATAGGAATTCCTTCTACCCCTATTCCTCCTCTCTTCCCAATGACATCACATCAATTTCTCAAGTTGTTTAAAGAATACTTATTATTAAGTGGTTTCCTCAAATATGCATGTTGCTTTTCTGCATTATAGATTAGGAGGAAAGGGGAGTCCAAATAACAGACAATCTTTGTTCTACCACTTATATAGTATTTCATTTTTCTCTGTAACCTTGGACAACCTCACTAGACCTGCCACCTCATCTGGATGGCAAAGGGCATATTTTTATGAAGTATAACATGACTTCAGTTACCAGTACAACCTGAATTGGAGGGTCAAGCAAAAGAAGGAGGTGTAAAGTAACAGGGTAAAATTAGGGAGGGATAGAGTAAAAGGGGGGTACAGTAAGAGGAAAGTTAATGGTGGAATGATATCATCCCTGCTTCAGCCTTGGCTTACATACACAGAGAGTTCTATTCTCCTTACTCTCCCAGAATCCACCCACCCTCCGACTTTCTTGGTTTTCTATGTGGGAAGCCTTGAGATGGATCTATGCTGAGACCATCTAGAGTTGATGGGACTATGAAGGAAGAACACAAGTGTTTGGTTCAGAGGCTATATTTGCTTATCAGTATTCAGAAGAGCTACCCAAACTCCCCAACAAAAACCCCAAATCCTGTTATCCCTTTGTGCATTCCTAAAATGATCTCCCACTTCTGCTGTGGGGGATATACAAGAATTTTTCTTATTTGGTCTTGTTTTAAATAAACCTCTGAAATTTGAGAAGTTTGCTGTTCTATAGCTTGAAAGGGGTTGACAAGGTGGAGTGAGAAGAAATCAGGATGGGGATGGGATGGGGCAATGAGGCAGAGAAGAAGGTAAAGAAGAGTCTTGGTCTTTGGAAGAAGATGAAATGGCTTGCTTGGAGCCATAGCTGTGGGGAGTGCTTGCTGACATTTTTTTACCTCTGAGAGAAATGATTATTTCTCCCTTATATTAATAAACAATTATTAAATCAAAATTTCCCCTTCCTATCCCCTCATTCAGAAACCAACCTCTATAGGTTATTTAGCCAGTCTCTGAAGGACATTGCTGATAGATGAGACTGCCCAGATCCTCATGGTCCATGATTTTCCATCTTGGGTGGGACCCCACTGAACTAAAAAACCTTACAAAAAGAATCCAATCCGGGCAAGATCTTGCCCTTAGGAAATATGCCCCTCTTCTTGGGATCTTCCATTAGAACTTAGGGTGACCCATCTTATGAAGGGGAAAACTAGCCAGAGTAGTCTGGGTAGAAGTGTATTCTTTTGTCCAGATTGTTAGAGGGTATTGAGTCTTATGATAGGGTCTTGTTCTCAGCAGAAGAAGCTGAAGACTGTCTACCACCTCATTAATATGTCTGTCCCTTCATTGATTGTTAGCCAACCAGACTTAAGTTCTACCTATTAGGAACATTTACTCTTCCAAGGGTATTTAAACTCTCCAAGGCCCCCAATGTTCATCTTTGGCTCCTGAGAGTGCCACTGACCTCATTTTATTAATTATTTGCTAGCCATAATTAATAAAATTGATTAATTACCCAGAAATGACATCCCTGGGACTTTTCATACATCATACCTTGATATCACAATACTTGCTATTTTGAGAAAATTCTTCTTTATCTTGACTATGACTTGTTATTAACACGCTGGATTGGTTTCTAGTGGGATAGAAACAAAATAATCTAGTACAAGTATCAAAAGTCCAGGGAATCAGTTCATGGATTACCAAGGTTCTTATACCTTAATCGAGGCAGCTGGGACCTGGAATAAGGAAGCCTTGAGTTCAAATCCAACCTCAGACACTAGCTGTCTGACTCTGGGTAAGTCAATTAACCTTGGTGTCTCTCAGTTTCCTCACCAGTAAAATGGGAATGACAATAACACCCACCTTGCAAGGTTGCTGTGAGAATCACATTTTTATAAAGTGCCTAACATACTGGCACATAACAGGCACTAAGTAAATGCTTATCCCTCCTTTCCCTCTTCCCCATTTTGGTCCTTGGTACCATTGAGAGAATGTGCGGCTTCATTTCTTTGGCACTCTGTTACCTAATTTCGCCCCCCCCATCCAAACCTTGATATTAAATCAGTTTTTGCTCTACTTCCAGAAATATAGCTGATCCAGACTGCAGTTCTAGCCTTAACTTAGTCCTCCATCTTTCAGGATTCTAATGGAGTCTAGGGCACAGGCAATGATCTTTCTCTTATGGCCACTTAGCTCTCTTGTCTCAGAAAACCTCGCTCTTAACATGAAAGCTATGGCCAGGAAAATCCTGTTTTGCTCCCCCTTCTGTCCAACCCAGTACAAAAGAGTTCTTTTCTTCCTGGGCCCCAAGACTACCTTTGAAGTTCCACACCTTAGCACCTCTTCCAGAGGTCTCCTTGCTCTGCCCCTAAGGACTGTTGGCCTATTTGCTTTACCTCTTCTGAATGGTTCCCTGAAGCAGATTCCACTAGCCAGATCTCTTTGCCCACTTCTGTTCCAATGGGCATTTATTTCTTTGTAGGCCCAGGTCTAGTGACTCTCTGAGTCTAATGCTCAGCTTGTCATAGAAGCATTGCTCCCAGATTATATTCTAGTCCTGACCTGCCAGTTCTGCCCCTAGGTAACCCCCCCTAAAAAAAAGGCAAATGCTCAAATTGCCCTCTGACCTCATCAATGCGGAGGTACCTTCCAGGGATGCAAATCTCAGCTCTACCATGGTTTCTCCTGCCCAAGCAACTGTTATCTGAAGCCTCCCCTAAGTTCCACCTAACATGATAGGTGCATTAACCATGTCAGGGGAGAAAGGAGGGGTACTATGATGGCCTCTGGGTGAGATGCAAAAAAAGTTTAAAACATTGTCCCTGCCCTCAGACTTGGAAAATTCAAATAGTTGTAATATTGGCAGGTTTGAGGAAATATACACATGATAGATACATCGCAGAGTCAGTGGCCACTACATTTATTCTTGTTCTTTTCTGCAGAACCAACTATTTGCCTTTGCTCAGAGGGATATGTCATTGACCCAGATTTGAACATCTACCCACCATGTACATTTAGTATTAAACCTTCTTACTTGCTCTGTGCCCTCCAGTAAGCAAACAGAGTCACTGAAATGCACATACAGACACCATGATGGGTTGGGATTTACCAGAAACTATTTTTTTCTCAATTAAAAAGTGGGGATTTTTTTGCAGCTCTACCAATGGTGTCAAACTCAAATAGAAATGGATCACTACAGGATGCATATTGACTTAGAAAACCTCAAATGAACTTTAACTATATTGCATTAAAAAAAAAAAAACATTGCCCAATTACTTTTTAATCTGGTTAGAGCAGCACTTGGAGTTTTGTCGGGGCAGAGCTGACACCTCTGCTCTAAACCACATCTTTTTTTTTTTTTTTGCCTTTTTTTGGGAGGGGAATTGGGGTTAAGTGATTTGCCCAAGGTCGCATGGCTAGATTTTTTTTGTGTGTTGAGTGTCTGAATCTGAATTTGAACTCAGGTCCTTCCTGACTCCAGGGCGTCACTGCTCCACTTTATTCACTGCTCCACCCAGCCGCCCTTAAACCATAGCTTCTTAACCTGGCTTCTGTGTCCTTAAAGAAAGTGTTCAGCTTTTTCAATATAGTTGGTTTCCTTTGTAATAGTATGTATTTATATATTAAAATTTTTATTATAAATATATTTTACTATATATAATATATGTGATATTATATATAACTATTATATATTTTTATATATTTAAATTTTTTTAAATCATTATTCTGAAAAGAGGTCTCTAAGTTTGATCAGTCTGCCAAAGATCATGACATTAAAAAAAACTGAGAACCTTTACTCTGAACTATTAGGAATTGAAATTCACCCCCAACACTTGCCAGCTTTCAGCACTTCATCATAACAGACTTGAAGCTGGAAGGGAGCTTAGTGATCTGCTAGTTGAACCCCTTCATTTTACAAATGGTAAAACTGAGGCTTGGAGAAGTTGAGGAACTTGTCCAAAGTCTCACAGGTAATGAGTTACAGGAACAAGATTTGAAGCCAGTTAGGTGCTGGAAGCAGGGAAGCAGAGAGACTCCTCTTCATGAGTTCAAATCTAGCCTGACACTTACTAGCTGTGTTACCCTGGCCAAATCACTTAACCCTGTTTTACTTCAGTTTCCTTATCTATAAAAATGAGCTGGAGAAGGAAATGGCAAGCTTGTACTTTTGCTAAGAAAACCCCAAATGGGGCCGTGAAGAGTCATGATGCAACAACAAATTTTGTGGGTTTTTTTCTCTCATTAAAATTTAAGCTTTTTGAGGGTAAGGACTATCTTTTTGCTTGTATTTATCATCTTCCTGATTACATGACATCTTCCTCATGCCAGCTTTCTAGCTATGTGACCCTGGGCAAGTCACTTTGCCCTGTTTGCCTCAGTTTCCTCATCTGTAAAATGAACTGGAGAATAAAATGGCAAACTACTCAGATATCTTTTCCAAGAAGACTCCAAATGGGGTCACAGAGTTGAGAAATAGTTGAAAAGCAACACAACCACCTCTGGCTCCGGATTCCATGAGGTTTCCTCTATACCATGGCTTTGCACTATGGGTAGAATGGGGATAATGGGAAATCCGCCTCAGCTTCCATTCTCTGAATTCCTCCTAAATTGCAAGGCAGAGATAAATATTAAAAGCAGGGGGCTCTTGGGCAAGCCTTATCTGACATTAACAGCTGCAGGCAGCTGGGTGGTTTGGTCAATAAAGCAGAGGGCCTGGAGTCACCGTAGGCCTCAGTTCAAATCCAGTCTCAGACACTTACTAGCCGTGTGATTGTGGGCAAGTCACTTCCTCTCTGCCTCAGTTTACTTAACTGTAATATGGAGATAGTAAGGAGCTACCTCTCAGGGTTGTTGTGGGAATCACATGAGATAACTTTATAAAGTACTCGACATTGTGCCTTACCCACGGTAGGTGCTATGTGCATCAATGTGTGCTTCTTTCTCACTAAAAGGCCAGCTGTAGCCCCAGTGAGCTCTAAGCTGGTATGGGCAGATACATTTCTATGTTTAGCTGGTTCTACCCATGGTAAAATAATGATTTATGCCAGATTACTCTGAAGAATCAATTTTATAAAACACCAAGGAGCCCAATGGATTCACTTGTTTTTTTAGGGGATCTTTTTTTCCCCTTCATTACAGGATTTTTATTTATTTGTGTTGCTTTTATCTTATCCTGTTTTCTTACCAGCATTGCCATCACAGTCTGCATTTACCATTATCCTGTAAAGCATGGGATCCCTCACTTTAGAAGTTTCAATGAAGTCCCCAGTCAGAGCAGAGTCAGATTTCCTGGCTTTTGCAAACTCTTAGCTTTCTTAGGGCTCTTTCCTTGACTGTCTGCAGACTTTAGGTACTGGGATTAATTTTTTAAGGCACCTCAAACATTTATGGGCAATGAAGGCTAATGCCTCATTCACTTTGGGGATGTTGTAGGAATTTTCAAGCCTGGATTCCCTGAGAGCTCAAGTTGAATGTCACTCACCCTGAGGTCTGCAAAACTGGAAAAGAAAATGATTTATTAGGATCCTAATTTGGGCTTGTAGCAGCTTCAGCTTCTTAGGGCACAGATTAATTTACTGGCAGAAAGGAAACAGGAGTTCAATGTAAAAACCTCAGAATCACAGGAGATGATAAGAACCAGGAGGGAGTCCTCCTGTGGGAAAATGTATTTCTCTGTAACTAGTTAACCCTTCCAAAGAAGAGGCCTCCTTAGATAGAATCAGTCTGAGTCATCTTGTAGCCAGTACAGAAGGGAACAAAGAAACCCCTGAGGATCTCTAGTGATACAATCCCACAGCTTGTTTTCTTTAGCCTTGAAGGTTTATCAGCCAACATGTTTTCTCCCAAATCACAGTATTAGGGTTCTTCCTCCTCCTCCCCAGGGCTTAGTTTCCCTAAAATGCATCTGTGACATTTAAAAGGTTCGAGGGATATAATTTCTGGGTAATGAAACATAGTAATGCTACCATTTTATTAATAAAAAGGTCAGAGACACTCCCAGATGCCAAAGATCAATTATAGAGGTGGGCTTACAGTTTATATACCCTAAGGGTGGCAATAGACTCCGACTGGCTAACAATTAATAAGAGAATGAATATTGTAATAAGAGGTGGACCTATTCTAATGAGGGCTGGGGGAGGGGTGGAAATGTAATTTTGATGATGTCATTTACTTCTAAATTGTCTAGTCTTGGGCAACCTAATGAAAGAATTTATCCCCACCCAAGCCTGTGTAAAACATAATGGGCTTCCCCACCTGGGAGGGGTCTGACCAAGATTGAGGAGAAACTTAATTCAATCTCATTATCAGCAACATCTGAAAAAATCCTGGATCTAATTCAATAACCAATTATTAATGTGGGAGAGAAAAAATCATTTCTCTCACATCAAAGGTTATCAAGTTTCTGTCTTAAGCTATTTTAAGAAGAGGTGAACAGAGAATGTGAAGAAAATGCACAGATTCCTCCTTTGGTTTATGGCATGCCATCAACCAAGTCTCAAATCTTTCAGAGTTTCGGTTTCCACCTTTACAAAAATAAAAGTAATTTTATTAACAAATCCGCACATCACAATAGGATGCTGGTTCAAGTAACTGGGTAGGATGGGGTTTTTCTCTTGGCCATTCGAGCTAAAATGGGGTTGCCACTGGATGAATGGGGTGTCTTGGATTGTTATGTCAGATTACAAAGTTTTCCTCAGCAGTCTTATATCTATACTGAGGGATTTTATAATAGCATATGTACAGTATTTTGTTTTTGTTTTTACATTTTGGAGGGGGGAAGGCAGGCAATTGGGGTTAAATGACTTGCTCAAGGTCACACGGCTAGTATGTGTTAAGAGTTTGAGGCCCCATTTGAAGTCAGGTCCTCCTGACTCCAGGACAGGTGCTCTGTTCACTGTGCCACCTAGCCACCTCCTGTATGGTAATTTTTAAAACAAAAAATATGATCTCTTTTTTAATATTTTGTATAGTTAAGTACTTGGAGTGTTGTCCAGCACATAGCACTTAATAAGGCTGACCACAGTCATTAAAGCATTGACTTTAGCACCAAGAGACCTAGGTTCAAATCCTGCCTCTGATGTTACCCTTGTGTCTTTGGGCAAGTCACTTAACCTCTGGGTCTCACTTTCCTCCTCTGTAAAATCAGAAGTTGGATTAGATGGTTTCTGAGGTCTGTTCTAGCTCTATATAATATGTGATCCTATGAATGCCATATTTGGAGTCAAAGGGCTTGGTTTCAAATCCTAGTTGTGCCTCTTACTACCTGTGACCTTGGGCAAGTCACTTATCTTCATGTCCTTACTTTCAGAATGGAGGGGTTAGACTATGGCCTCTACGGTGCCTTCCTAGGGCAGCCAGATGCTGCAGCAAATAGAACTCCAGGACTGGAGTCAGGAAGATTCATCTTCTTGAGTCCAAATCCAGCCTCAGAAACTTTCTAAGTGGTGTGATCTTTGTGGGAAATCACTATTGGAAGTTGTTGCTTCTGCATGAAAGCCAAGTTGCTAAACAGGATGCAGGTGCTTACATGGCAGCTGGAAAGTATAAAGAAAATGAGGGGGGGGGGTTTCCTGAAATGTGGGTAATGGGAGGTGTAAAGGAGTGCAGAGACTTGCGTGGGGAGTTTAGGCGCTCTGGATTGTCTGTAAGCCTTTGGGTACCCAGCCAATGGGAAAGCAGGGAAGGGAAATATGAATGGAGAATAGGGAATAGGGAATAGAAGGCAGTGTATTTGTGTGTCTCACCGGGTGTGCTTACTTGTCAGGGACCTGCTCTTGCAAGAATATTAAATAAAAGTCCTTCCTAACACCAGCGTCTTCATGGAATTCTTGGTAAGACTTTGTTTCTTACAACCATCAACAAGCCTGTATTTGCCTCAGTTTCCTCATCTGTAAAATGAGCTGGAGAAGGAAATGACAGACCAGCATGTTTGCCAAGAAAACCCCAAATGAGGTCATGGAGAGTCAACTGAAAAGAACTGGACAGCAACCCCATAGTGCCTTTTCTCTCTAAATCTATGACCCTGTAATCATAAGAGTGCTGTACCAATTTGGAAAAGCAACTAAAGGGGCAACTAGGTGGTGCAGTGAATAGAGCACTGGCCCTGGAGTCAGGAGGACCTGAGTTAAAATTACAACACAAAAACTAGCTGTGTGACCTTGGGCAAGTCACTTAACCCCAATTGCCCTCCAAAAAACAAAAACAAAAAGCAGCTAAAGAAATATAGACACTGGGGCATAGGCTAGTATATCACTACTTTATCACTTTATCACTACTTTTGATGATTAATAATCATTATTTAACTGAGCTCCATTTTTCACCTCTTAGGCCTAAGTAGCAAAACTCCCCCTAATTCATCATAGTCAGTTAACACCAGAGAACTGACTTTGCTTCAAAGCTTCTTGTAGTTTTGAGTTCAAGGTCTCCTGCAAGCAAGCCTTCAATTAGCTGCTTACCCTTATCTGAGGGTTTCAATTTACCTCTTTAATGCTCCTAATTAAACTCCATGGCACTATTTACTGTGGCAGCTTTCCATCTATTTCTTTTCATGGTCCAAGCAGAAAAAAACTCTTCTTGGACACTGGGGAGAAGACTGATCTGAGGTTTAGAACTTCCAGCTTCCAATCTGAAGCTGGCCACTAACTAGCTGTGTGACCTTAAGTAAAACACTTCATTTCTCTGTTTTCTTATCAGGAATGAAGGAGTTGGATCAGATAATCTCCAGCTCTAAACCTGTGGGATTCTTAATTACTCTCCTGACTGTCTTTTTTTTTCCCCCCAATTAGAAAAAAAAAAATTTAAATCATTGCTATTCACTCAGGGTCCATAGTTATCACTACTACTTTGCCTGCTTTCAAAGAATATCCTTTGATAGGTGCTCTCTCCAAAGGTCTCAAATTGCCACAGATCTTCCCTTCTTTCTTAAAGCTCTTTCCCCTTTGGAACAGGGTGTAAACAGGTTTTAAACACAATTATAAATGGGTTTCCTTCAACACTATTTAGTTTGTCTGCTTTATAAATTGTTGTTGTTCAGTCATGTCCAATTTCATCTAAGGTTTTCTTGGCAGACATACCAAAGTGGTTTACCATTTCCTTCTCTAGCTCATTTAACAGATGAGGAAACTGAAGCAACAAGGTTTGGTGACTTGCCCAAGGTCACACAGCTAGCAGGTATGTGAGGCCAGATTTGAACTCAAATGAGTCTTTCTGAGCCAGGGCTGCACCACCTTAGCTGCCATACTAGTTGGTATAAGTAGTAGTTAATGGGGAGAGGCCTTCCCCCTCATGTCCAATCTGACTTCACTACTTTGAGACTTCTCCCCCATCCCCTTCTCCTTTCAGCTCCCTTTTGATCCCCCCACCCCCACAAGACTGTAAGCTCTTTTGGGGCAAGGACTATCTTTTTTGTATTGTATCCCTAGGGTTTAGCACTCAGTCTGGCACATTTAATGCACGCTGGTGCTTTTAAAATGTTGATTGACTATTGTTTACTGGTCATACATTACAGCACCACTAAGTTCCAGTAAAGATAAAGTCCACTGAACTTCATTTTCACTAAGTTTAAGACCCATATCCTGAGCCCCTGATAACAGGAGGTTCCCAGACTGCCTCTGCAGATGTGAACTGCCCAAGGTGGTTAAAGAGGCCAGAACTTCTATGCTGATCAGAAGTGGGCATGGGGGAGTGAGTGGCCCCTGCACTCCCAGTATGGCTGAGATGGGGAGACAGCCCCTCAAGTAACAACAGTAATAGTAGCTGGAAAAGTAAATCTGCTATTAGAGGTGACATAACAGATTCAAAATCCAATTAGAAATTATTTTTTACAGATATTTTGGATAAGTTCATACCATTGTTGCCAGAGTTCATACCAAATAAGCCAGAGAAGAATACAAGTGATATTATGTACCTCAGTGGAAAACTTGGTCTCCTCTCCTGGCTCTATTATCATTTGAGAGCAATTCCCCCAGAAGAATGGACCAATGAGAACAGTTTGTTCCAATGACCACGAAGTCAGCTAAAGCAGGCAGTGTGGAGCACTTAGCCTTAGAGCTTGGTCAGGCATTGACACTGTCAGTCGTCCACAGCATTCTGGGTCATCCCCAGTCATTTTGACTTTTGTCTTCCCATTGGACTGAAGAAGAGGGTGAGGCTGACAGCTTTGTGCAGCTCTGCCTCACTTCAATCCAGTTCAGACGTGAGTGAAGACATCACCCTTTTATGTCCTCGGTCCTCTTCAGAAACCAAGTATGAACAACAATAACATCACTTGAGAGCATATTCTCCAGTTGTATCTCCCTGCACACCTTTCTATAAATAGTACTAGGACAATCATCTTCTGCCTTACTTCCGGGGAAATATTCTTTTTTTTTTATTTTAATTTATTTTCTTGGTTACATCATTCATTTCCACAAAGTTTTGAGTTATAAATTTTCTCCGCTTTTTGTCCCTACCCCCCAGCCCAGAACACTGATCACACTGTAAGACCCCTCCCACAATCTGTTCCCTTTTATGCCCTCCTCCAACACCTTTCTAGCTTTCTAGCAGAGCAGGGAACTCCTCCCTGCCCCCGTCCCTGTATGTATTATTTCCCAGTTACATTTACTTGTATAGCTTTAAATGCTAGATTCTTGCAATTCCTCCCCTGTCACCCACTCCCACTGGGAGGAGCAGCAATTCAATACAGGCTGTACTTGTGTAATTATACAGGACATCTCCATGGTGGGCAAATTGTGAGAG
>CM053596.1:247605989-247628315 GCA_028646575.1 Pseudocheirus occidentalis | reverse complement strand
AAAAAAACTAAATGAAAAAACAGAGGCCCAGGGAGATTAAATGATTTGCCCAACATCACACAAATAAAAACCATCAGAAGCAGAATTCAAACCCAGGTCCTCTGATTCCAAAGCCAGTGCTTTTCTCTTGTACCACAGCTCTTTCCCCTCCACTTCCTTTTATCTGTTCCTTCCTTCTTCCATCCCTCCCTCCTCCGACTTACTCCCTCCCTCCTAAGTCTTTTGTTCCTCCCGGCCTCCTTCCCTTTCTGCCTTCCTTCCTTTCTTCCCTTCTTTCCCTTTTTCTTTCCTTCTTCCTCCTTCCTTCCCCTTTCTACTTTTCATTCCTTTCCCCTTCCCCATTCTCCTTTCCCTTCCTCTCTTCCTTCTTTCTACCTTCCTCACTTCCTCTTACCTTTTCTTCCCTCCCTTCCCCATTCCTTCCTTCCATTTCACATTTCTCCCTCCTTCCTTCCTTCTCCCCCTCCCTCCTTTCCCCTTTTTCCTTCCTACCTTCCTTCTTTCTTTCCTTCCTTCCTAGCTTTCTTCCTTCCTTCCTTCTTTCCTTCCTTCCTTCCTTCCTTCTTTTCTTCCTTCTTTCCTCCTGACCTCTAGTTTAGCATCTCCAAGTCCCTCTCCAAACATGTCCAGAAACTGACCACATGCCCCTTCCTTATTACTATTGAGGATACCCCCATCCTCCTAGTCACCAAGGTTCACAACCTAGACTTTATCTTTCACTTTCCTTGTTTACCTCTGTTCCCTGGGATCTCTAGCTCTCTCTAAGCCTCCCTATTTGAGATCTCCTCTTCCTAAAAACAAAAACCCAAACTCAAATTGTGTATTTACTTTTTTGTATATATAACATTTCTCCCCACAATGGACTGTAAGCTCCTGGTGGGTAAGGAATTTCCTTTTTTGTGTTTCTATTTATCCTAAGCACCTAGTAGAACTCCTTGCACATAATAGCTGTTTAATTAAAGTTTATTAAATTAAGCTGAATAAAAAGTTTCCAGTTTAGGGCACTGATCCAGGAAAGAGGGTGTGGATAGGGTCCTTCAGTGCAGAGTTTTGAGCATCTTACTAGTAGTGAGGACAAGGGACACCTGGGTGTGAGATTGATTCTGGAGTAGTAGAGAAACATAGCAAGGGAAGACGGGAAGGAAGCAAACGCTATCTTTGCTGATTTCACAACTTTGCTTGGAGCCTTATTGCCGTGTATGTGTACATGTATACATGTGTGTACACACATGCATACACATGTGTACATACATACATTTATGTTAATACATATACAACTTAACCTTGAATGCATGATCGATATCAAGAACGAATATGTCTCAATCAGCAGAAATTTATTGTTTCCTATTCCAAATTAATCTCTCTGTCCTTAAATGTTATTCAGCGCTCTGGTGGCACCAATAAAGTAGAAGGGAGAGAGGTCTATTTCCAACCATTCCCTCCAAATGTGCATAATATTCTCAAATTGCTTTAGATGTTGTCTATGAGCCTGGGAGGGCAAGGCTATGTTCTAAAGTGTTACAAAAATCTAGTGAAGCTTTGTAGGATTACTTGGCCATGGATAAAAAGGCTTTGGTTTGGGGGTTTGGGGGATAGTGTTTAATCTGTCTAGGCATTGAGGTGGAGTGGGAGAGTTTGTGGAGCAATGAGAGAAGAAACTTTGTAACTTCAGATTAAACATACATAGCCATGGAATGCCCTTGACATCTGAGAGGCCACACCTTAGGAGTGGTCAGTTTAGAAATCTCTGCTTCTCTGGGGTCCAGTTTCCTCATTTGTGAAATGAACTCAAAAACCTCTGCCTTCCCGTACAACTCGAACATGCCCCCATCTTCCCTCCCTTCTCCTCGTCTCCCCTCCTCTCCTTGTGTTAGGAGGAATGAAATGGAAACATCAGAGCAGTCTTCTAAACACTAATCTTGGGGAAAAAATTAAGTTGTGGTTTTCAACTGAGCCATGCAGATTGGATGTTTACCCAAAACTGATCAGATTCACTAGTAGTGGGTAGATGAAGTCTTTTAATGGATGCTGAATGAAACATATATTTTTGGTCATGAGCAATATGGCAATCTATTTGGCTTGACTATATATTTGTTATGAGAGTTTTCTTATTTAAAAAAATATTCTATTAAGAGAGAAGAGGGAGGGAGGTTTCTAACTTGAAAAAAATAACTAAAAAAAATGGGCTCTCTCTCTCTTTCTTTTGGCCTCCTTTGTAAGGATTGTAACAACACATAAGAACAAACAACCACAAATATAGCCAGACAGTATTTGGCACACACAGCCTTGGAAAGCGTATCCGAGAGTCCCAGTGGTATGAAAATAATTTTGGGTGATCTGTGGTTTCTGTTGTTTTCTTCAGGGTGAGGATGAGGGTGGGTATGATGAAGGGGCTTCTTATGGCAGGCACTTTACCATGAACACTACACAATCCCTAATAACTCTCTGCCTCTCACTTCCATGGTGGGGTTGGGTAGTGGGGAGGCAGCATCATCTGATGGCTCCGGAGAATCCTCCAGAGACAGGAGGAGTGGCTACAAACCCATTTGACATCTGACCTCATCTATGGTGACCAGCACCTTCTTTTCCTGACACTATCCCTGATCAGTCTTTGTTAGAAGAAACCATAGTACAATCATCACGCAACACACACACACACACACACACACTCCAATAAGCTGCTTAAAAGATAAAAGTAAATACTATAAAAACAGCTAATGTTAAAAACAAAGTGCCACAAAATGTATGAAACTGAATCACCTGGTAATTTCAAGTGAAAAAAAAAGGAGTTTCCAACATTTCAAAAGACCTTTGGAAACGTGAAAAGGGAAGATTAACAGTCACCAGAAGATATTTCATCTTTTACTACTTTTTGTGAACTCAGTTCCCCATTTCTTTCCATTACCTTGCCCTTGCTTTTTATTTTCCAAAGCATACTAGCCAAAATGACCAGTAGTCATTAGCCAGCCCAGCAGGTGATCTCAAAGATGGAAAACTTTCCCGGGAAGAATAATTGGTGGGTTGCCCATGGATCTGTGACTGGTTACATACTTAAGCTTAGTCAGACACTGAAGAACATCTGGTATTTCATAAAACTCACTTATAAAGAGAGATTTGGCACCCACAGATTGAGCTTTGGAAAGCTTTGCATACTGCCTTTAACATCAGGATATGCACGCTCCTTCAAATATTCATGTTGTTCTCCACAGAAATAAAGTAATTAGAGTCTCACTATCAAAAGGCATTAAGGGTTCTCTCTTTGATAACTTCGTTTCTTAACAAAAATATCTAATAGTCTACAGGAACAATTTGAAACATAATTATACTTTAAGTTCAGGTTTGACTATGTCTCTCCCCCCATCCCTCAATAAACTCCAATGGTTGCCTATTACTTCAAAGATCAGATATAAAATCCTTTCTCTACCATTTAAAGCCTTTCATAACTTGGCCCTTCCTACTTTTCTACCCTTCTTACCTCTTAACTCCCCTTGCCTCATTGACTATTTAGTAACACTGGCTTTCTTATTATTTTTCCCACTTTCTCTCTACATGCCTTTTCACTGACTGTCCTCCATGCTGACAATGTTCTATATCTTCATTTTCTACTTCTTGATTTACTTCAAGACAGCTCAAATTCCACCTTCTACAAGGGTACTTTCTAGTCCTCCCAGTGAGTAATGTTTTCCTTCTGAGATTACTTCCATTTTTATGTATATCTCTTGTACTTAAAGTTACTAACCTTCCCTCCTACCCTCTCCCCCAATTAGAATGTGAGCTCCTTGAGGGCAGGAACATTCCTTTGCATTACGTTGTATCTCTCATTATTTTTCTAGGATCAATGATATCATTGGCTGATGTATAGACTTGCCAACGAATTAGATCTGTGGGGGAGAGTTGTACAAAGTCATCAGCCTCACTCTCTCTTCCACAGTCATGAAAGTCCAGTGGTTAGACAAAAGTCAGGAAGATTGCAGATGGCCGGGGATGCAGGTGATGACCTTGGCATCTTCATTGCTGACCAAGGTCTAAGAGCTCCACAGCACCTGCTTCAGCCACTTTCATGGCCTTTGGAACAAATTATTCCCAACTATGCATTCCATCGGGGGAAGTCTTTAAATGCTTGGAATAGACATCCCCCTAACTCACTGATGGGTTTGAAGCTTGTTGGTTACCCAATTTAGCCCATCTGCCAAGAGTGTTTTTACTAGGGAGTTAACACTGCATCTTGGAATCATAGGTGAGAGTTGGGTGAAAGGTAAACACCAAGGGTAGATGTGCAGCCCTGAAAGGGGCTTGGCAGGCCCTCACACAAGACGTGTTAGTCCTCTCTAAAAATTCCATACACCACTTTGGATCTCTAAAGCTTAGCACAGAGCCTGACTGTACTCTAAATACTTGGTAAATTTATTCCTTGATTAGGTCAGTATTAGTTAGTAGTTCTCTCAGTGTTGCATCCCAGAGTGATGCCATGCTGTTGACACAGTCAGAGCAAGATTCTAGTTTTTTATTTTCTCCAGTGGGGAGGTAAAAAGGGGTGAGGTAGGGGGAGAGATTGCAAGTCTATGGGTCTGCTTGTGCGTCCTGCCTCTGTTTGGTGGTCAAATGGGGAAGGGTGTACTGAATGCTCATGGTAGGGAATTAAAAATTGATTAACCTTCTCTGCTGTTAGTTCACTGAGTTTTTGCCTTATTAGGTTTCTTGGAGTCTTCAATCATTGAAATAGCTGAAATTGCTTTAACTCTTACATGTTATCCTAAGAAAGAATCTAGTCCTCTATCGTGTTGGTCCCATGACTTGGAAGTCATTGACTTTGTATAGGAATTAGAGCTATGATTTCATTGATAAAGGGAATTCGCTCTGCCAGGGTAGGTTGGCAATAGTTCTACCACTTTTAAATTTTAAAAGTTGCCTAAAACCACACTTCTTAAACTATGGGTCAAGACCCCATACAGAGTCATGAAAAATTTGGCAAGAGTAAAAGGTTTGTGAACACACAACAACCAAAAGTTAATTAAAAACCAACTCATAACGAATCTGAGGTGTTTCTGGCAGTATTTTCCCATGTTGCACTGAGCAACTTCAGTGCAACCTTGGTTATAAACACAAAGTATGCACACTTTGCTCTGAGTATGCCATCGGACTAACAAGTGAAAAAAGTTTAAGAAACCCTGGCCTAAAGCACCAAGATGTTAAATAATTGCCCACAGTCACAAGGTTAGCACATGTCAGAGGTGGGATTTGAACCCAGGATTTCTGGGTTTTAATGCTGCAATTTATCCACTACACTAACTGGCTGTCTTATACTTTCTGTAGTAAACATTTTTTATATACTTGCGTCCACACACATTGTTTCTCTTGAGGCCAGAGACCTCTTTGTTCTTCCATTCCACCAGCAATGGCAGAGGCCTAAAGGCTTCTGCGCTTAGAACCCAAAGATCTGGCTTTGCTTCCTTGTTCTCAAATTTACTGTTGTGACCATTGACAAGACTTGTTGATACTTCAATGATCTGAGCCCCAGTTCCCTTGTTAATAAAATAGCAATAATGGCACCTGTCATTTTTACCTCACATAACAGTTGTGAGAATAATGAGGCAAGGGAGTATAACACTTTTTTATTGTTGTTTTATTGTTGTTCTACAATCATTTCAGTTGTGTTCAACTCTTTATGACCCCATTTGGGGTTTTCTCGGCAAAGATACTGGAGTATTTTGCCATTTCTTTCTCTGGCTCATTTTACAGATGAGGAAACCAAGGCAGAGTTAAGGTCACACAACTAGTAAATTTCTGAGACCAGATTTGAACTCAGGTCTTCCTGATTGGTTTTTTAAGAAATATATAAATATAAAATGTAATAAGGTGGTAACAAAACTTCTCTATTTGAATCCTCCTTTGCATTTTTTTGTTTTCTCCTGTGCATTTAAAAATACTGATTTTTAAATTAAAAAAAAATAACAGGTTGCAAATGTAGCCTGTAACCCATTGAGTTTAAATTCATCAGAGGTGACCTTGGACAGAGAATTTCACACCTTGTTCAAGAAGCTGTAGAGGGAAAGGGGGATTCTCCCGTGGTATACCTAGGTTATATTAATAAAGTACTTTATAAATTTTATAAGGTATATGTCTAGGGGTTATATGGTTAATAAGGGGAATTTCTGTTCTGTTCAGATCTGATCTGTTTAGTTCAGAATGTTTGCCCTGTGCCACAGGTTACAGATATGTTCTAGGGCATTAGGCCTGGAGTCAGGAAGTTCAAATCTGGCCTCAGACACTAGCTGTGTGAACCTGGGCAAGTCACTTAACCTGTCTGCCTCAGTTTCCCCAATTGTAAAATGGGGATCATAGTAGCACTTCTTCTCAAGGGTTTGTTGGAAGGATTGAATGAAATATTTATAAAAGTATTTAGTATCATGCCTTGCACATAGTAGGTACTTAATAAATGCTTGTCATCTACAATCAACAGCTTAGTAGATAATTGATAGTAGATAATACTGATAGTTTTTTTTATTATGTGATAGTGCTGCAGTCACTAAGAACTATTGGCGAATAAAACTTTTGTTGCAAATTGTGCTCATCTCTGTTCTTGTTTCCAGGATAGCTCAGAGATGGGTGTGCATTTTATCTCACATGAATGCCTATTACCATTATTCCACTCATTCAGTCATCCACCCTTCCATCTTCTTTTGTCTCTTGTGACTAAGAGAATTTAATCCCTCTTTATTCAGAATTTGTACTAATTTATGTAAATAAGTGAGACGGAACTTTGCCTTTAACTCTATGAAAAGAAAGACTTTGATAAGCAAATATATAGTTATCCCTTCCACATCATGACTTTCTCCATTGTGGTTTAGATATATTGCAGATTGGTATAAGAAATTAAATGGGGATTTGGGTGGAGATTTACAGAAGCCATAGGTGACGCACAAAGGCCAGCAAACAACATGAAAAAAAATTTAGAAATTCAGAAATGCATAAATATATGTATATTATTGTATAATATCAACCCAAATCTTACAATAAAGTATTGCAAATACACCATAAAAGAAAAAGAAAAAAAATCAGACTTCTTCTCTGGTACAAAAGGAGGGCCAAAAATTTTATGTGAATTTTCCACATTGCAGGGCAGGAGGGAGTGAGGGGTATACTCCTCACCGCCACCACCACCACCACCATCACCCCACTACGATATAGAAGGTATAACTGTATACTATAAACAAAATGGAGAGGTGAGTGTTTGAGCTTAATTAACAATTTCAAGCACTTTTGAAGCTTCAATTTGCATGCAAACTACTTATATGTGTGTGTGTCTATAAATATATATATAAATACACACACAGACACACACACACACACACACACACACACACACTCATAGCCCTAATTCCAAGGTTCAGAGCTATTTTTATTCTAATTCTAGACATTAGCATTCCAGCCTTTAGTCAATGAAATAGCTAGTGAGAGTGGGAGTCTAGACTGAAGGGGAAAAAACCCAAACTGATGGAACTAGTTCTGCTTTCTTAATTTACTTACTCCTCCATTTTCATTGAAAATGATTTGGGTGGTTTAAGGTTAAGCGATCGTGTGCCAGAAATGAGAGGCGGAGAGAACTAGCATGCTGAGCAGAACCATGTGTATTTCTAGGGCAACCCTACAGAAGGGGAAAATCTGTTGGATTTAAGAAGATAGCCTTGGAAAGAAACTTGCAAAATTTATTTGGGGGGTACAATCATTTTGCCACCTGTGCTTAGTCTGACTCTAAGTCTAGACCTGACTCCTCTTGAGTGAAAGGGAAGCAGACAATTCTCAGACTTAAAATAAATCTTTAATATTACTGAGATACCCTTCTCCCCTTAACAAAGGGTTCAGTACTGGGACTATCCCAGGAGGCAAAGGTGTACTGGAGCCATATTGAATCCCCTTCTGAGAGTCTAGTATTAAATTTTCAGTGTGAGTGTTTACACCTCAAAAATGAGCAAATTCTACAAATCAGGCCTTGATTTGTTGATCTATTGTCTGGGCTGAAGAAAGTGATGAAAAATGTTAATGTGAATTAAGCTCAAAAATATAGTTAGTACATCTGTTTGGGGAGGGATATGTTAGCTATTTACCAGCACACTCCTGCTTAGGGGTGTCTCAGATAGAAATGAGCCAGCCATATTTTGATGGCATCCTCTTCTTATGAGATTTCAGCGATTCGGGTCATCGGGATAAGGCCCAAAGAGTTTGCAAGCAGACAAGATGGACTTACCAAAAATGGTAGTAGTCTCTCTTCCCAGAGTAAGAAATCTCCTGTTTTATTCCTGAGCTTCAAATCAGACAACACCATGTTTAAAGTTTTGGTCTTTAGTCTAAAGTGATAAATTCATTCTGTAGGAGTACTAGCTTAAAAGGAAAAACTCATTGCTGTATTTCTAAACTTTAGAAGTACAATAACCACACAGGTTTTTGCTTTTATGAAATGTGTTGTTCTTCCTTTGTCAGTAGTGGAAGGGCCTACCTTGTAATTAGTAAGCATAAAGGGTTTCTCTTACTCTCTCGTATGGAGCAACCTGAAAGAATGTTAGCCATGCTCTCCGTGCAGTTCCCAGAATACCAAACCTGGCTAGCAACATGCCAGTAGGGAATGATGCCAACCATGTTTTAAAAAAAATTATCAGTCTTGTAGGACAGTGTGCTTTTGGTTGCTAGTTTCTGTTGGAGGAAGGAGCTTCTACTGCAGATTTAATTTGAAGAGATTCACAGAAAGCTAAAGCTTAATAATAATCAAAATAAGTTGTGTGCTGGTAAATGTTTAATGACTGACTCTCAGAAAAAAAAAGTAGGCCCCAAACCCCTTTAAGTTTACTCTTTATTAATTATTATTAATAATTACTACTAATAATTAATTATTAATAGTAATATTATTAATATTTTCCATCATTTTCACAAGTCTAGACAATCAACAAAAAAGCAACTCAAGTCCTCATTTTTAGCATTTGTTGATTTCTGACTTGTAAATACTATACACTGAAAATTTTTGACCCAGTAATACTACTACTAATCCATACCTTAAAGAGATCAAGGAAAAGGGAAAAGTACCTACTTGTACAAAAATATTTGTAGCAGATATTTTTGTGGTGGCAAACAATTAGAAGCTGAAGGGATGCCCGTCAATTGGGAATGACTGAGAAAGTTGTGGTATATAATTGTGATAAAATAGTATTGTGTTATAAGAAATGGCAAGCAGGATGTTTTCAGAAAAACCTGAGAAGATTTATGTGAAAACATGAAAAGCAAAGTGAGCAGAATCAGGAGGACATTGTACACAGTAACAGCAATGTTTCAAACATGATCAACAGGGAAGACTTAGCTATTCTGATCAAAACAACAATTCAAGACACTTCCAAAAGTTGCCCAATAAAAAATGCTATTCACCCCCTAAGAGAGACCTGATGAACTCTGAATGCAGTTTGAAGTATGTACTTTTTAATTTTTCTTTTCTTTCTGTGTGTTTTCTTCTGTAACATGGCTAATTTGGAAGTACTTTTTGCATGTCTTTACATGGGGGAAAGACAGAGAGAATTTGGAACTCAATTTTTTAAAAATAAGTGTCAAAAAAAATTTTACTTGTGATTGTGAAATATTTAACCAAATAAATAAAAAAAATTATAACATGATGATTATTATGGTTTCTTAGGCCAAAAGGTCACACAAGCATAGTCAAAGAGATTTATTATTTCATCCTTCCTTCAATTAACATTGAACAAACTAAATTAGAATGAATTAGTAAACAGACTGTTACAGATTTAGACACTGAGTTTGAAAAATTTTTTACTTGCCAAATGACAAGGCTATATTTTAAAGAAGTCATAATGGGCTAATTGAGGGGAAGGGATTTATGTGTCACAAAGATAAACAAAGCATTGTCATCAGGGAAATTCTTCCACAAATCTTTTTCAGATTTTAAAGATGTTGTGTTCCATTCTTCTTTTCGTTTGGTCTCTTATCTTAGAACTGTCAAAAGTCTTCCCTTAATACAATCATTCCATGAGTAAAGTTTTAGCCAGATGAGGTTAAAATGAACAAGAAACAGGCTTCAGTTAGCCAAATGTTCCAAGAGGAATGACATAATAATATTTAATAAAAGGGTATCAAAAATTATCATAATACTCTCTCTGTTTAAGTCAGGGAAGACAAAGTAAGCAGCTGGCTAGGGTAGAAGGTAAAGGATAAATGGTCACTCAAATGCAAATTTTTAATATTTCAAAGATTATAATTTAATTGGTATGGCTATTCTATTCTTTAACTCCAATCACAACTTGGTAGACTATCTTGGATATTTTCTGGGGTTGAAATATGCATCAGTGGCAGATGAAATATTTAATGGAAGGAAAGCTAGATTTGGAGTCATGATCTGAGTTTGAAATGCTATTCTGTCTTTCCTTACCTGTGTAGGGTAAATCACCTAGTCTCTCTGTTGAATTGGTTAACCTCCAAAGTCACTTCATGCTCTAAAGCTATGTTCCTATGAGTCCCTTAACTTAGGAAGGCAGGTTCCAAGTCTGTTTGGATTTGAAGCTTTTTCAGCTTGGTAGACTACCAGAGAGAATTTACCTTCCTCCTGCCACGGTCTTTGAAAGACTGGATTAATTTTTTTAAACCCACCTATTAAAAATGCCACAAAATCTCAATCTCAATGGTTGTTTCTCTTATCAAGACACTCAGTCTCCCAACTCCAGTCCTATACTCCATACCCAGAATATTCTCCCTCAACATCTCTGCCCCTGGCTTCCCTGCTAAAATCCCACCTTCTCCAAGAGCCCTTTTACCTGTTCCACTTGATGTTAATGCGTTCTCTATGAGAAGGCATCCAATTTACCCTGTATGTATCTTGTTTGTACATACTTGTTTGCATGTCTCCCCCTTTAGAATGCGAGCTCCTTGAGGGCAGGAACTGTATTTTTTTTTTCTTAGCACAGCACTTACCACTTAAGAAATGTTTGATAAATGTTTGTTGAATGACTGAAGGCATTCATCTTGTAATAAATCAAAGTGAATGTGTTACAGTAACAATTGAAAGATTGCTCTGCAACATAGCTCCCTGAGAACATAATTTTTCTTATCTTACACAGTGTGTTAAAATGGAAAAAGCACTGTTTGGGGAATGAAAAAAGCTAGGGTTCTAATCCTACCTCAGACACTTACTAGCTGTGTGACTGTGGGCAAGTCACTTAATCTCTCTAAGCCTCCGTTTTCTCATTTGTAACCTGGAGGACATAGTGCTTGTAATACCTCCTTCCTGCATAGGATCATTGTAAGGAAAGTTCATTGTAGATTTTATAAACACCACATAAATGTGAACTGCTATTGATACTGAGCCATTGCCTTGTTCTACCTTGGCCTTAGAGACATTCACATTTGAAGCAGAGAAAGAGCAATATTTATAAAATGTCAAGACCTATAGTCCTTTGGTTGAAGAGACCACTTTTGGCCAGCATCAATTTCTGTATTCTTTCCCAACTCAAATCACGCCAAGTAAGTAATTGGCTACTCATAAGGTCAGTCTTGCACAATCTCCCATCATGGTGCAAGAGCTTAGTTATCTATGCATCAATAATTGTTATAGAAAACTAAATTAGTAGCAGCGATTATGAATTAGTAATATATTGCAGCTCTTTTCTCTAGTTGTAATAAGCTTATCTTAATGGAATGCCCATAACTACCAAAAGCCAATTAAAGTCACACTTAAGAAGGAACCAATAAATGTTTATGGGTTGTATGGAAATGATCTGTGCAAATCACGTTTTAACTAGGTACACACAGCTATCAGGAGATAAAGGACTGAGAATTAACATTAGGGACACAAACTAGACAAGAAAAACAAAAATCCTCTGCTTTTAGATCTAAGCATCGGAGCCCAAATGATGCCCCAGCCTGAGAGAACAGGACATCAAGGCAGGAAGATCCTGTTACAACCCATCCCCAAACCTGAGCTAATTTTTTTTTCAATCTGTGTTGTGTGTGTATAAAATGTGTTATCATACCCTTTAATGAACATATGAATATTCATAATAAAATGATCATACCTTCTTAATTAATCAGCTCTTGAACGCTGCAATTCCATGACCGTTTCATTGTGTTGCTGTTCTTCCAAACACCACCCTCATCTAAGCATATAATTTGTTGTAACTGTAACCTGGAAACCAGTGAATTCCCATCTTATCTGACATTCCATATTTTATTCAGTGATCCAATACGTAAATATTAAATACCTCCCTTCTCTATATAGGGCATTCTTGTAAACTTTGGGATGGATAAAAGGATCAGATTAAGACATGATATTTTATGTTTTGCATAACTACGCATGTAAAACCTACATTGAATTGCTTGTCTTCCCAGTGGGGATGCGTGAGGAGGGAAGAAGGGAGAGAATACGGAATTCAAAGTTTTAAAAACAAATGTTTAAAAAAATTGTTTTCTACATGCACCTGGGAGATAAGATATACAGGTACTGCGGTATAGAAAGCCATCTTGTCCTACTAGAAAGTTAGAGGGGGTATGGTGGAGGATATGAGAGAGAACAAATTGGGGAAGGGGTATTCAGTATGCTCGCTATTTTGGGGTGGGGGTAGAGGAAAGATGGGGAGAAAAATTTGTAACTCAAAATCTTGTGGAAATGAATGTTGAAAACTAAAAATAAATAGATAAATTGAAAAAAAAAGACATGATACTTTGTAATCTATGAATATACTCGAACAGATGCCCATTTCATCATTTTGGAAGCTCCCCCCCGTGATATAGATTAAACTCATCCATGTAACTTTTGTCCATGACTTATTATTTCAAAGATTCTTATTTAATTGGTATGGCTATTCCATTCATTAATCCCAATCACAACTTGTTAGACTATCTTGGAGAATATCTGGGCTGAAATACGCATAATTCTGAAACTAAGTCAGTGGCAGATAAAATCTTTAGTGGAAAGACAGCTAGATTTGGAGTCAGATAATCCGAGTTTGAAACAGTTCTGTATTTTCTTACTAATGTAGGGTAAGTCACATAACTTCTCTATTGAATTAATTAACCTCCAGAGTCCCTTCAAGCTCTAAAGTATGTCCATGGGGATAACCAACGTGCAAGAGGCCTACCTAGTTATCTTGGGATTTACTGGCTAGATTTTCTGAAAGCCAAGGCAAGACTAGAAACCAGAAGACTGAGGAAGCCACAACATGGGAATTTAAGGCTGGGGAGGGTAAAGAGGAGAGGAGTGTAGAGAGTAAATTGGGCTGAAGAGGACAAGGGCAGTGCACGGATTATGTGTTGTTCTTTATTCCACCGGTCTAGAAGATGATCTGCTTAACCAGGAATTGCATGCAAGACTTTACTTCCAGAGTCTAATAGTAAAAGATCTCTCTTCTGTTCAACCAGTGACTGGCATATGAGTCTTAATAGGGACAATCATTAACCAGACATTAATTGATTGAACAGTCACACCCTACACACTCTTCCTTCCCTCCTCCCTCCCTAAAGAGCTAAGCCTTTAAATTGGATTTACAAGTTTTCCTTCCATTCTAGAGCAAGATAAGAATCCTAATTCAGGCAATCTCTTCTCCAGCAGCTCTGAATTTGTGAGATCAACTAGAGTTGCACAGTTTCTGTAAAAATAAATACTTTTTAAAATTCAGAACATGTGATTTTTTTTTTTGCAAATTAAACATATTAGATTTAAGTTTCAGATGAATAACTTGGAGAAAGGGAACAACAAATAAGAAAGATCCAGAAAGTTCAGGCAGGTCAGACCACCACTACTTAGTCACAGACCCAGAAGTTTTCTCCTCTAGAAAACCACTCAGGATGACTGTGCCTTGACCTTGCTCTCACTACCAGGACCATTGCTATGTATAAAAGAGAACATTTCAGGCCTTAGATTTCAAAGTCATCAGTTCTCCACCATCTGGAGGAGGAAGTATCATGTGCAAGTGTGTTTTTAATCTTGCAGGTGATGGTTGAATCTTGCAAGGCTGACCTGAGATAGATTCTTTTTCTTTTACATGAGAAGAATCTGAAACCCCTTGTTGGCATTGGCAAGGCAAGGAGTGCAAGAGAGGGAAAGATTTGTTCCCAGCTGCCTTCAGACCCAAAAGGCTCCGTTTGCATTGCAAAAATGTTGTCACATGGACAGGGGTCAGGCGAGCCCTTGCCCACAGAAGGCAGTTTGCTTTCTGTCTCGACAGGGCAGTTCCACTGATTTTACACAAGGCTCTTTCAGTATCTGACCCCTTATTCAGGGCAAGTTTTAGGATATGTAATTGTGGAATTAGCATTAGTCTCACACAACTGCACTAAGCTGGGAGGAAGGAGCTTCTTGACTGTTTTCACACCTTATGTATAAATCTTTTGTTGCTGTTTGCCCTGAATCGATGGCTTTTCTGTCTTTTTTGTGTTTTTTTATTTTTTCAGATATTCCTATTTTGGCCTTTTGATAAGCAATTTGTAAACCGCTTCATCCCTACTTTCTGTTTTTCTCCACTTTTCCCCTACTTTTTCTCTTTTCAGAATCTTATTCCTGCCCCTTTCCCCACATATACATTCTTGCTTCCACGCTCCTTCCCTCTTTCCCTATTCCTCACTTTCTCTGCAAACACTGACTCTGTTTGGGCAGACTAGTCAACTGCCTTAAGATGAGCACAAAAAAATTCCACGTCTCAAAATACCATTTCTGCCAGTCTGTACTGATGTGTGTAATTCAGACCTTTGGAGTAAATCCTTTGGAATGAGTGAGCCTTTTAAAATACTATCCCCTGTAGCCCTTTACTATCCTGGCTCCTTCCTACCTTTCCAGCCTTCTTACTGCACATTTCCCACCTTGTATTCTAGATCCAATGACACTGGCTTACTTGCACTTCTTAGAACTCAACATTCCATTTCTTCATGCCTTCATATTAGCTTACTGTGACGGAAATTAAGGTAAAATGAGGCAAGAAAGTTCGAAACATGTTCAATTTGTTGGTACAGCTAGTAGTTGCCAAAAAAGGGTAATTTAACTCCTCAGCAAGCCAAAAGACCCAAATGAGGGTAGACATACTTTTTGTTGTTGCTTTTTGGAGGGCGGAAGGCAGTACACTTGGGGTTAAGTGACTTGGCTGAAGTCACATGGGTAGTAAGGGTTAAGTGTCTGAGGCTGCATTTGAACTCAAGTCCTCCTGATTCCAGGGCCAGTGCTGTAGTTACAGGGCCACCTAGTTGTCCCTAGACAAATCATTTTTACAGACAAAAGGAGGCATCATCGTAGATGGGGAAAATAATGTAATTGGTTACAAGGTCTGAAGCATCACAGAGTTGGGGGACAATATTATTGGGTGGAAATTGGGAATGCAGGGCTAGCAACAACCCCTCCTTCCACCTTGTCACTATGGAAAGCTTGTTGGTGATGTCCACCTGCATGGCTACTTAAGGTCACGGCAATAACAGAACAGACTTTCTTGAAGGACCACCAGGGTGGCATAGAAAACAGCTAGACTCCTTGATGGTCACCGGCATCCTGCAAGGATGACAGATTTCCTTGACACACAAATAGTGATTAGCTTGAAAACTGAACTTCTAGACTTAACTCAGATACAAATGAAACATGACTTAAGTAGTTATGCAAAAATGTTGGTAGTGATACAAAGTGAAATCAATTACAAAATAGAATCAATTTAATTTTCTCAGTTCTCAAGCTGTTCCCTATAACTAGAATACTTTCCACCTCAGCTCCACCTCTTAATTTCACCAGCTTCATTCAAGATTCTGTTCTAAACCCATCTTCTACATCAGCAGTTCTCAAGTGGGTCATGATCCCTTTGGAGGACCAAATGCGGTCACCTGAGACCATTGGAAAACACATGTTTCTGATGGTCTTAGGAACCAAGACACCGCTCCTCTATCTGGGTCCGCCCTCATGCAGATATGCCCACATGCAAGTATTAAAGGGCCATGGCATTAGGAAGGTTGAGAACCGCGGTTCTACAGGAAATCTTTACTGGCCTATCTGCCCCTCACTCTCAAATGCCAATGCCTCCCGTTTCATATTACTTTTATTTACTCCTACTCTGCACATATCTTAAACGTACCTATTCAATTCCGTGTTGTCTCCACCGTCTGAATGGTTGCTCTTTAAGGGCAGAAACTGTTTGGTTTTTTGTTTTGTGGGTTTTTTGCTTTTCTTTCCCCAGCACTTAACATGGTACCTAGCATATGGTAAACTTAATTAATGTTTGTTGACTAATTAATTGATTGGGTGAGAAGGCACACCTACCTCCCAGGGTTGTTGTGCAGATTAAGAGATGTTTGTAAAGTGCTTTGCAAATCAAGGACAATATAAATGCTATTATTATTATTATTATTATTATTATTATTATTATTATTATTTCCCCTACCATCTCTCAAAGAGTCATCTCCTATAGCAAAGAAAAAGGGAGACCGGGTCCAGAAAAATCAACTAACATGTTAAAAAAGAAGTCTCACATTATATACAACCCATCACCCAAGTCCAACATTATATGCAATGTTCTACACTCATTGTCCTCTACCTCTACAAAGTGGTAGAGGGAGGTATCTCTTATATTGTTTTTCTCTAGGTCCAACTTGGTCATTATAATTGTATTAAATTCAGTTTCAGTAATTTTGTCAATGTTGCTCTTTCTACTTACATGTTGGTTTTCTGGTTCTGACTATTTCTGTTTATTTCCTTTGGCATTGTCTTATTAAGTCTTCCTATGTATTTCTGTGTTTATTTCTTAGAGTATATGCATATTAAAAAGAATTTTCTAACAACTAATGGTATCCCAAAATGTAATATGTAATTATAAAGTAATAAGTTCCCCATGGCTGAATGTCTTCAAGCAAAAGCTGGATGACCAATTGTTGAGGATATTGTAGAAAGGGATTCACTTCCAGTGTGACTGGGTGTCAACAGGTTGAGGGAAAGTTTCATGGATTTGAACTCATTCATGTCTCCCTTTTGTGATAGCTTTTGGTATGTTAAGAAAGACATGAACATCCTACTTTGGATCAGAAGCCAAGCAGCTCTCTTGGTGTGACCTGGATTGTTGCTATTATTTTACTGCTTTTTCATGTCTCCCCTGAGTTATACACTAGTTTTTGTCACATCTTCCCTATTTGTCTGGACTTTATAATTCCTTTTCCTTTAAGACTAGTTCTCTTCTCCTTATCCATGGGCAAAGGTAATCAATCCAGTCTGATGAGGTCATGGGGGTCTGGAGTTCTGCTCTGTGCTGTATTTGAGCACTTATGACTGAGAATCAATAGTGTAACGGAGCAGCCAAAAACATTAACGCAATTTTAGGTCCCATTTAGTTGAAGCTAAGGGTTCAAAATAAGGGAAGTAGTTGTCAAGTCATTGTCAAACGTCATTTGACTCCCATGGGTTTAAATTGTTAGGAATTGGGACAGGACCAGTGGTAACACAGACAGCCTGAAGGAACTGGTACTCTAGAGACCACTGAAATGAGGAAAGTAGAGACCACTGAAATGAGGAAAGAGAATGCTTATTTTATTAATTTGGTGAGAGGTCTCTGCCCTTCATACATATGAATGAATGAATGAATGAATTAAAAAGTATTTATTAATTAATTACTATGTGCCAACCACTGTACTAAATGTTAAAACTACAAATACAAGATAGTGTCTACCGTGAAGAGCTTAAACCCCAACAGTGGATCACAACTTATAGGTGAGTTGTGACCAGAGAGGAGTGTTTTGCATAGGGAAGTAAGAAAGAATGGTGATCAGATTCATAGGGCAATTATTGGCTTATCTTTACCAAGAATGATTGTGTTGTTGATTACTACTTTTGCAGCTAGAGTTGGAAAAGGTAGGGAGTGGGTTAACTCCTGTACATGTGGTAGTGTGGTCTGTAGGGCATTATCATAGCCAGAAAATTGCCAAAAAGTCCCCTTTTTTTAATACTTTGTGGAATCTTCTAGATTGCACAGAGCTTCACTCCAGTGCCTTATTAAGGTGTGGAAGTGGCCATGAATTCCCAAAAGCAAACATTTGACTTACTTGCCAAATAGAAAGATGTGTCAGTCAAGGGCAACACCAATTTAGAAGGGAAATAGATTTGTAAATTTTCATGAAGAGGAACAGTATCATCTGATAAAACATGGAAAATTAATGTGGTCCATAACCAGCTTAAAGAAAACTTAGTAAAAGACTTCAAATCAAAGTCTTCCCAAGGGCAGAAGGAGAGAAAGGGTGGGATTGTCTCCCAACAAGTACAGAGCTATCTGAATGCCAATCTTCTCCCAAACACAAAGATCCATCATTTTCATAGCACAACGCTAAGGGTATTGACCTCAGCCATGAGTCACAGAAACCCTAATCTCTGAAGAATTAAAACTGAACATTGCTCAAGGAGCAATGTGCAGGCCTGTGGTGGGTGTGAACAGGCTGAAGTACATAATAAATAAGCAAATACAAAGAAGAACAAGGAAGAAGAATCAAGGAAATGTGTATTCAACAAAGAAGATGGAGTCATCCTGTGGCAAGAGCAAAGAAGAATCACTAGGCAGCCTGTGTGTTCTACTGGTGTGTTTGCAGTGTAAAAAGGAAGAGTACAGCAAGTCCCTCCTCCAGAACTCTGCTCTGGTTTGAGTCTCGGGACTCTGGCTTCTTAGGGCTTCCCTGCCGGACGGGCTGCTGCACATCTAACCTGAAATCCTGCCTCCAAAGTTGCCATGGCTTGAAGTTCTGGGTCCAGTGAGAATTCTACCACATGTGCCTAGAACTGAGAAGAACAAATAAATGGAAGCAAACAAAATTGAACTCCCCAACCCTAAGCCTCTTTTTCAGGACCACAAGATAAAATGGAGAAGACTAGGAAGGGAGCTCTTCCTTTCACGCAGTCACTTCATCCCCCCAGTGTTATGGGTGAACATGCCCTTTATTCTCTCCAGATGCTGGGAAAGAAATAAAGTGTCCCAGTCTGGCAGTTTTTAAAGATGAGTTTGTTCTAGTTAGACAGCCGTTTGAAAGTGGCTACTGCTACCCAGGAGGTATGGATTTCTTCTCCCGGGAGGGGACCTTCTTGTTAAGTGATCTGGGCAAGTGTAGGAAAGCTTCCATTAATCTACAAAAGCAAAGTATAGTATTTCATGATGTCTAACTCAGTATGTTGCCCCAGAGAAACCCAGCATGCTCTAGTCTAACTTTTCTGTCTCTGACCACTCATCATCCATTAACACTCGCCTTTGTTCCATCCCCAGTAATCTAATAAATTAATTCATATTAAAGTATAAGTGGCTGTTATTGACTTACTGTAAATATCCCTGTGGACTATAAATCCCTGTAGAAAGGGTCAGAAGCTCATAGACCCTAAGTTTATACTTAAGGTTCTTTATCATTAAAAAAAAAAGGTGGCTTCCCTAAGACAAGATGGAGAATTTAGGAGAGAACATGGACAAGAATAGCACAGAATGTACACTCCTGGAGAGACAGTGTTCTATATCATTGATGTCAAACTCAGAAACAGGGGCCACTAACTTACATAAGAATCCCTATGGGCTACATATTGACTTAGAAAACCACATATTAGCATTGTCTATATTTTATTGGATTTTTATTTATTTTGTTCAATTTCCCAATTACATTTTAATTCTGTTTGGGTTGCACTTGGAAGGGCTGCAGGATGCACGTGGCCCTTGGCTTGCATGTTTGACACCCTTCTTCTACATTACATGGAGGGGAATATGCACATTCATGAGACCACAGATTCATTTGCAAATTATGCTGATGTTACAGAGTTTCAGATTCAATCCCTAAAAAGTCAACATTGCAGGTACTAGAACAGCGATGGAAAGATACATGGAGGATATAAGTAGTTTTTATTTTATTATCAATGAAGATATATACAAAAGTGGCACAAAATATACCATTAAACCCCTGCATCTTGGAAAATGAAATGAACTAGTCATATAACAAAAAAGGAATAAACATGCAAGGACTTTTAAAAAAGAAATGTTTTAAATATGCTTCAGATATTAAAAAGAACCACAGATAGACCTCTAGTGCATTGGTTAGGCACTCCACAGGAAATTTACAGAAAAACAGAAAGAAGATCATATACAAGGACAATTCATGGATGAGCTGGAATCTTCCCTGTTAGAAGAAGTACCTGCATCTAAAAGATCCCCAGTCCATTGAAATGTTCATGTGATTATTGTTATTGGAACTTTCCATTATATTGTGCTGACTCCTACTAATCAAATAAATAAAACATTAGGGACAAAGTGAATACCAAACATCCCCATAAAAACTAAAATAGATAATATTTTAACAGACAGGAAAAGACTTACTATTGATGTGGGAATTAACCCTGAGTCATCTTGTCTGTGTGCAGCTAAATCACTGCTTTATCAGAGCTAAGATCAGAATTTGTTTTTTTCTTTAAAAAAAAAAAAAAGAAAAACAAGAAGAATGAAAAAAAGGGCCATTAAAATAACTCATTTCTGGACTATTTGATCGAGTAATTGAAAAATATTTTATATGGCAACTGGGTGACAACAATGACATTGGCATTGACTACAATAACTTTATCCTGAAATTTAACCATTATAGAGTAATTGCCAACAAAAAGGCCCAGAAAGTGCTTCAGTCAGCAAATATCTGACTTTCTTCCCAAATGGATAAAGATGTGATTGCTAAAGGCATCACCATGTTGTAATATAAACTTGTCTGTAAAATTTTACTAAGTCTGATGGATGATTTTGAGTCACACCATTTCATAGAGGAGAAGGAAGCAACAGAGTATAAAACCATTCTCCAACTAAGTAATCATTCAAAGAACATTCAAGGATAAAAAAAGAACAAAAGAAAATTGGAAAAAATTTATAAAAATCTTCTTTTTCTCATGAAGGATTGTGGAACCACAACAGTTGGATTCAAATATCAATCCCAAATATACTTACGAGGGGCAGCTAGGTGAATAGAGCACCAACCCTGGGGTCAGGAGGATGTGAGTTCAAATTCAGCCTCAGATACTTGACACATTTACTAGCAGTGTGACCTTGGGCAAGTCACTTAACCCCAATTGCCTTGCTTTCCCCCCTCCAAATATACTTATGAGAGAAGTAGAAATGTCACTACAGAAAACAAAGATGGCGGTAGCATTTCAATTGGACCAAATATATGTAGAGAAGGTCCATGCTGAAAGCAACACAGTTAGGAAGACACTGAGGTATAAACAACATATCTGAAGGAGAAGACAGCAAAGTTATAAAAAAAAATACTTGGACCTTACTGACAAGAAAAATAAAAGTGACCCAAAGAACTTCAATAACTACTGACCTGTATGCAACCATCTAACCAATATATGAGTCATCTGTACATGAATTGAAGGCATCATTGAACCACTGAGGTCCCACCCAGCTTTTAGATTCTCTGAAACACGTTAGAAAACATGTTTTGAGATATTTGAACTCAGGTCTTTCCCGACTGCAAATCCAACATTATTCGTTGACATCGGCTTCAAGAATTCAAGGTTAATTCCACGCCACAATGAAACATGGGTGTAAAACTCCTGGGGAAGAACCAATCATTTTATCAATGGGAATGACATTAAAGAAGACACATTAACATAGGCTTTGCCTCTGCACCCTGTGGACCATGGCACCTTTCCATCTGACTTGCCGCTGAATCTCTCCATACATATTCCCCCTCAGAATATGAGATCCTTGGAAGAAGGAACTGTCTTTACTTTTCTATTCATATCTACCGCTTTGCACATATAAAGTGCTTTATAAAATGATTTATTCTTTCATTCAAAAATGCTATTTTTCCAAAGTATTTTATTATATTGTAGAGTAGGAAGAAGATGGAGCAACTAGATGGTTCAGCGGATAGAGCTCCAGAAGATCTGAGTTCAAATCTGGCCTCAAACATTTACTAGCTGTGTGACCCTGGGCAAGTCACTTTGATCTTAATCCATGGAGAATAAAATGGGAAATCATTCCAGTATTCTTGCCAGGAAGACTCCATGGACAATAGTCCTCTAGATTATAGAGTCAGATACAACTGAATGATTGAACAACAAAGGAAAAAGATAGTGGAAAGCATAAGAACAGTAAATCATGGGGAGGTAAGAACGTTTGATGAATGGAAATAACAGCTAAGGAAAAGAGATCCAAATGACACATACATAATAGAGCTTTGGGTAGTTGGAAATTGGGAGGTAGGAAGTATGAGAATTCTAGGACTGAGCACTAATTCCCTTGTAGGTTACTGATTTATAGTTCAAAATGAGTCAATACACAGACACAGGCTAAATACCTTTTTTTTTAATTAAAATTT
>CM053596.1:247594122-247605489 GCA_028646575.1 Pseudocheirus occidentalis | reverse complement strand
GAAGGAAGGAAGGAAGGAAGGAAGGAAGGAAGGACAGAAGGAAGGAAGGAAGGAAGGAAAGAAGGAAGGAAGGAAGGAAGGAAGGAAGGAAGGAAGGAAGGAAGGAAGGAAGGAAGGAAGGAAGGAAGGAAGGAAGAATACACTCCTTTTCCTAAAAGGTTTTGGGCCTTTGCATGGAAATTTTAAAAAGGACATGCTTGATCTTTTTGTTTGTTGCTTCCTAAGATAAATAGCAAGTGAAGTAGAATAGAGGACTCTTCTTACCTGCAAGTGTTGTTGTTCATGCTTCATTTTTGAAGAAGAGCAATGACATCATAAGGTGATAATCTGGATTTGAATGAGAATTGGATTTAAGTGAAGCAGTTGCACAAAGTCATCTTGTGCATATCCAACTCCAATGGCATGACAAAAGTCAAGTCAACTGGCTATGGCATGGGTTACAATGGATGACCTTGGTGTCTTCAATATCTGACCAACCTCTAAGCACTCTACAGCACCTTTTTTAGCCACCTTCATGGCCAATGGAACAAATTGTGCTCATCTGCCCACTCTACCAAGGGGCAGTCTTCACGTGCTTGGGGTAGACATCTCCCTAACTCACCAATGAGGCTTGAGGCCTTTCAATTTCCTAAACCTGATTTAGTCTGTCTGTCAAAATGGTTTTATTGGGGTGTGGCTGCTTCACATGCTACAGCTGCCTGGAGCCACACATGAAAGTTGGGTGAAAGGTAAACACCAAAGGTAGATGAGCAGCCCTGGAAAGGGCTCGGTAAGTCCTCACACCAGAGCACCCCATACATCCTAGGATAGGGTTACAAGGCTGCTGGCCCCCAGCCATCCTTGGCACTGGCATAGATAACAACTGGCCAAGTTACATCCTTCTTAGGAAGTGGTTGCCACTTGGTCTTACACTCTTAATTTTTTCCTCTCTGGTTAGAAGAGTAGCAGTCTCTTGGCCCTACTCCCGAGCCCACTCTCTTCTTTGCCCAGTGGCCAGGAAAGTTGAAGCTTTTTGGCTTTGATGCTTTCTGTTCTGCTCCTTGTCTTCCTTGACAAGTAAGGGAACAGAACTTTCTTTTTTCTTTCCTTGGTGGACCTAAGACCTATGGACTTTGGCTCTTTCTGAAGCAATCTAATGGGAGGCTCCAGTGGTCCTAAGGCAGATACAGACTGACAACCCATCATCATCTTTTCAAAAATATTTGCTTATCTTAAATTTTTAGGGTTACTATCAAAAATTCTATTTTCATTGCATAGGCCCAATTTTTGATGGAATTATGGATTTGTTTTTGAGTTATAAATTTCCCTTCTGCTTCATGTGCTTCATGATCCATATTGAATACATCTCAAGTAAAATGATATGGGTTTTGTGGGATATTCATGGCCAATGTCTAGAAGAACACTGACCTCAAAGGAATTTGGGGTAAAAGCAGACTGGATATAGCAGATTAAGATAGACCTCTTCAGTTAAACTGATTCAATCTTGGAAAACATGGCCAAGTTTTTCATTCTCTTGTTGTGATTTAAATCATTTTTAGTCATGCCCAGCTCTTCATGACTCCATTTGGGGTTGTCTTGGCAAAGACACTGGAGTAGTTTGTCATTTTTTTCCAGTTCATTTTACAGATGAGGAAACTGAGGCAAACTATGTTAAATGACTTGCCCAGAGTTACTGGTAAATGTCTGAAACTGGATTTGAACTCAGATTTCCAGACTCCAGGCCAGGAGCTCTATCTACTGTACCACCTAGTTGCCCTAAATTTTTCATTGTAGAGTTTCAAATAATACCAATTTGTAAACAGCATCAATGTTTCATCCCCAGTGTTGCTAGTAGCACACTAATGCAAGTAACAGAACTCTACCTGAACTGTGATGGTAACATGGCGTAGAGGAAAGAACATTGGTCTGAGAATTAGGAGCCCTGGATCCTAGGACAGGTTTGGCCACTTAGTACTTCTGTGTAGTACTTCTGTACCTTGTGGAAGTCAGTTTATCTTTTTAAGTCCTGGGTTTTCCTTAAAGATGAAATGAGTCCATTGGCCGAGTTAATGAAGACAGCTTCTGTGGTTCCTTCCAGATCAGCCACGTCCCTCCGGGCAATCCCTCCTGCATTCCCGTCCACCTCAGACAACTTACTAGCTCTATGATTCTGGGCAGGTCACAATTTCCCTCAGCTACACTTTCCTCGTTTGCAAAATGAAGATAATCATAAGCTTCACAGGCTCAGAGCAATTAGTGATTTCTGGGCATTGGCTATGAGAGTTCCACAAATTAAAGGCACTATTTTGCTTCAGGGATTTATTTGAAATGGACTGTGAGGTATATATTGTGAAGGTAAAATGAGGTTATAGGCACAAACCATTATGCAAATCTTAAAATACTATATAAACCACAGAATCTCTGTGGGCCTTAGTTTCATGATCTGTAAAATGAGAGACTCAGACTAGAGCAGGAGGGGGGAATCTGTGGCCTTGGGGCCGCATGTGGTCTTCTAGGTCCTTGGGTGTGGCCTTCTGACTGAGTCCAAGTTTTATAGGACAAATCCTTTTATTAAGGGGATCTGTTGCAGAAAGTTTGGATTCAGTCAAAGGGCCACACTTGAGGAACTAGAGGGCCACATGTGACCTTGAGGATGCAGGTTCCCCACCCCTGAACTAGAACTTCCTGCCAATCAATGATCCTACGGTCCTATGGTGTTAATTATTATTATTATTATTTTTGAGCTCTATGTTCGTAGGTTCCCCCAAGTCCTAAAAATTCTATAACTCTGAGAAATATGGCATCACATTTAGAAACAAAATTAACCTTTTCAGTCGATTCTTCAGAACAAATCTGGAGATGAAACAAATGCTGAGGTCCCTTAAACTACAAAATTATATAATATTATCATTCTAAAGCATCCTTCATCATCATTCACCTTCTGCTTGAAATGGCAAGCTCAGTGGCCCAAAATCCCCTTCCTCTACCTTCCAAATTCTGCTGGGAGTCACTGTTTCACATGCCATCCCTAAATATATTTGAAGTTGGTTATCTTGTCCCACCTAAGTATTATCCTCTCTGAGATAAACATTCCTAGGTGTTCTAACCAATTTTTATATGATGTGATGTTGATTCCTCTTCCTATTAGGACTACCCTTCTTTGTCAATGCCCTGAACTTTATCCAGATGTGATTTAACAAAGACTACACCTCCCTTGTTCTAGATACCATCATCCTTTTATTAATACAGCCTATAATCAAATTCCTTCCTTTTCTTCTTTGCCTCCATTAAAGTAAAAACCCTACCTTGCAAAACAGAAACTCAATCTAATAAATGCTGGGATGGTTGAGCGGGTATGGAAGGTGGGAGAAAACAGAGGTGGCAGATCAACAGTACTGTTATAATTACTGCTACTAGTTGCCATGGTATGCCAAAACCTGACATCTCTATTTGAAAGACAGGATGTGGTCTCTGAGAACCTTCTTTTGCTTTAAAAATAAAAGGGGGAAAAAGACACGTGGTAAGAGATTGTATCAAGATGGCAGCCCACACCCAATTTGGCATTGCTCTCATTTAAACTTCATCCTAGACAGCTCAAGAAAAGTATTTCCTAAGATATAAAGGCAATGGGGTATAGAAATCTATCTTGCCCGAAAAGAAAGTAAGGGGGAAGGGGGAAATAAGTGAGGATATAGGAGAGAGAGACTGGGGGAAGGGGTATTCAGTATGTTTGCTAGCTTGGGGCAAGAATAGAGGAGAGACAGAGAGAAAATTTGTAACTCAAAATCTTGTGGAAATGAATGTTGAAAACTAAAAATAAATAGATAAAATAAAGAATCACAAAATCTCAAAAAGAGAAAAGCATTTCCCAAATTTGCTAACTATAGCCAGAAGTGAATAAATACTTAGTTGCCTGAGTTGAAGTCAGGAAGAATCTGGGTTTGAATTCTACCTCTGACACTTAACTAATTCTGCGACCGCTGATAGCACAACCCCTCTTACTAGCAAAAAAGGATTAATAACCCATCTTATAGTGTTGTTGTGAATATCAAAAGAGACAATGTTTAGAAATCCCTCTGTAAACCTTAAAGCACTTTACTCATATTAGCTGTCATCGCTCAGCTTGAGTAAACTAGAACTATTCAGAAATGATCAAGTAAGAGCTTAATTTGTTTTGTGTGACCAGGAGCCTTGAAGGCAGGGATTTCATGTTGGAGTGTGATATCTTTATCTATATATCTATATATATATTATATATGTATATGTAAATATATAATGTGTATGTATATGTGTATATATACATACACACATATATACATGCATACATACATACATATATATGAATGAAAGTGTACAACTAAGTGGTCCACTAGATAGGGTGGCCTGCATGGAGTCAGGAAGACCTAAGTTCAAAGCCATCCTCAGATACTTACTAGCTGTATGACCTTGAACCAGTCACTTAACCCTGTTTGCCTCAGTTTCCTCATCTGTAAAATGATGTGGAGGAGGAAATGGCAAACCACTTCAGTGTCTTTGCAAAGAAAACTCCAAATGGGGTCAACAAAGAATTAGACATGGCTGAAATGACTAAACAACAATGACAACATGTATTAGACAATAAAAACTACTGCCAGAATGTGATGTTGAATCCTAACTCTAATAGCTATTATAAATACCCAGGCTAAAAAAAATAGGATATCTAAATTTTATAAGTGAGTAATATGAATTAATCCAGGACTGCAGGGTGGGGGGTGGGAGATTAAAAGTAGAAGGGAGTTCTCAGATTCAGAAAAATACTACAGTCCTCTAAGTCAGGCATAAAATATTAAAATGCCTAGCCGTAAGATATTAATCATCTAACCCCTTATTAACTAAAAATTTTCAAGCATAAATCTTCTAAATGATTTTCTTCTTCTCCCCCTTTACATACAGTTGAACACTGGGGACCCAGGGGCACTCTCTTTCCTAACTGTATTCTCACTTCCAGCCAAGTTTCTACATGATTGGGAGGAAAAAAATCATATTCCTGTTGCCATCATCTTATTGACTTCCAGGAAAAGGAGTCGGTGTGACTGTGGCTGGTTAGACCTACTTAAAATGGCAAATTTAGCAAAGTTGATATTTCCAACTTTCTTCTTCAATGCTACTCATCTCCATCTCCAGAAAACCCTGATTTCTATTAGCATGGATGCTGCTTTCAATTAGCCCCTGTGCTAAGATGTTGACAGGCAAAGATTAAAGTGTTTGTTTTGTTGACTCCTTTCTCTTCTCCTGTGACCCCATTTGGGGTTTTCTTGGCAAAGATAATGCAGTGGTTTGCCATTTCTTTCTCTAGCTCATTTTACAGGTGAGGAAGCTGAGGCAAACAGGGTTAAGTGACTTGGCCAGGGTCACACAGCTAGTAAGTAAGTACCTGAGGCCAGACTTGAACTGTGGTAGTCCTGACTTCCTGGCCAATGCTCTGTTCACTGGGCCACCTGGCTGCCTATTTGCATCTTAATAAAAGACTCTTAAGACCAAAAACACCTTCTAGACTCCAAGCTCTAATAATAAAACATCAAGAACTTTCCTACCTAAGAAGAAAGATACTTTTTTGTGAGGGACCTTCTCAGTGACACTGAATAATTATGAAATTGAAGATTGGCCGTAACCCAATTCAAATCCTATCAAAAATATAAATCCTGTCTCTAATATAAATTAATAAGATTTAGAACTTGAAGGGACTTTTGAGACAGTACATGCCATTTCCCTCATTTCATTGTTGGGAAATCTTAGCTCTAGAGAATACATTTGCTCAAGATTACACAGGTGAAAACTGGGTTTCAACCTCAGTGACCATCGGTCTTGCCACTGCACTATACTGCCCCAACATCCTTTGCAAGGGGTCAGCCAGCCTCTGTTTGAAGACCTCTCACAATAAAGCATTCATTCTCCCTCTTGCACAATTCATGGGAACCTATGGACATACCAATGAGTAGACTAGGCACATTGCCATCTTAAAAGACAAGCTGCATGAAACTAGTCATTATTCACTTGTGCCTCTTTGCTCCCCCTTTATTTTTTGCTTTTTCATACTCTGTGAAGCTCCCTGACTTTGGACAATCCCTATGCATTCTTTGCGATTCTTGCTTCTACTTCAGATTTATTAATGCCAGGAACTCTGGCGTAGCCTTGTGGATCATTCAGCCTCTCTTCCATGGCTCAGATCATTCCATCTTTCCAGAGCAGGGTTTTCCTTTAGCATGTTTTCACTACTAGATATGATGCTCTCCTCTACTGTACGCTTTGTCTTCCAGTTCAGGAAGAACTTACAAAATTAGTTTAACGATTTAGACATTTGGAACCAAATGATTGTTGTATGTTCACTTTTTTAAAAAATTGGACTTTTGGGGCAGCTAGGTGATACAGTGAATAGAGCACTGGCCCTGGAGTCAGGAGGACCTGAGTTCAAATCCAGCCCCAGACACTTGACACACTTACTAGCCGTGTTATCTTGGTCAAGTCACTTAATCCCAATTGCCCTCCAAAAAGCAAAAAAAAAAAAAAAAAGACTTTCAGTTAATCAGAATGACTCCAATTCTGCCAGGGTATAAGGCATATTCAAAGCCGCACCAATTAGAGCCTTGATAGTCCTGTTGAATTACCTTTCTCCCTGCAACAAGCCACTATGTGGGCAAATCTAATTGTGACTGAAAAAGTAAAGAAGCAGGAGAGTGGAGCTCTGTGATCAGATAGCAAGGGAGAGATTTGGGTTCATTTGAAATGTTATAGTTTCCCTGGATTCAGACTATATCATCAGTCACCTGCACTACCTGTTGTTAGGGTCAGGCCAGGGGCTTTGCCATGCCCATGCATAATGGAGTAGCCATTCTCCACACTGAGAAATAAGAATTCAGTTCCATGTAAGAAATTTTTGTTGAACGCCAGTGGTAGTCAGGGCTCTGTACTATGCCCTGGAGGAGATTTTTGTTTTGGAGGAGTAGGAGAGGGGCTTGTATCAGTGATGACATTAGCTTAAGGACTCCCAGTGAGGAAGATTCCTCTATTAATATGAATCAGGAAGTTTAAATAATTGATGTTATCTGCCTTTAGGCCTTGAAATCTATCATGCAGTCATATAAAAACCCTGCTCCAGCACCATTATACACACCCTGGGCCTCTGTACATCTCAGGGTGATTGTGTCTTCTAATTAAGAATTAAACTCGTGAAAGTTGTTACAATCATTTGGTTTTCAAATATTATCCATGCCTTGATCTCATGATTCCAATCCCAGTTTTTCACTTAGGATAAAAATAGAGAAGGGAGGGAACTAACATGTTTTCCAAGAAGTTTTCAATGTGAAAAAGAATTTAGAAAAGTTGAATGAATATTTTAAAAGTACCTTTTTATTGATTCTTTCATTAAAAAAAAAACACAATGTCCCCCTGTATTTTTCTTTCTCCTCCTCCCAGAGTCATCCCATTTAACAAATGGTGTTTTTAAAGACAAAAGAAAAAAAGGGGGAAATCAGCATAAATAATCAATATATCTAAAAAGTCATAGATTTTGAGGTGGATGACTCTAACTCCAACCTCCTTATTTACAGATAAGGCAACTGAGGTCCAGAAAAGTCAAGTGACTTGGCCAAGGTCAGCTGGGTAACAAGTAGTAGAGCTAGGGATTCAAACCCAGGTCCTCTGACTCTGACTCTTGCGCCCTTCCCAATATACCACTGCCCCTACATATATTGGCACGTTTTATTATCACAGCTTCGTGAGAGAGACAGGCAATTCCCTTTTATCTCAGGGAAGTGAAATATTTTGACTAAGATTGCACAGCTAAGCTGGCAGGATGCAAACTACAACCAAGTTTTTATTCAGTGTTTTTCCCACTAGATGACACTACTTCTCCAAGAGTAACTATAGGTTAGGAGTCATTCAAAGGAACTCTGATCAACTTGATTAGTTTACAGGCTAACTGCCTTTGTTTGTTTGGGACTTTCAATGCATCTCATAGGCTTACAGTTCTGTTCAATTCATATCAATTCAGTAAACATCTATTCAGCCTCTACTAGGTACTGGGCACTGTGCTAAGCCCTAGGAATACAAAAAGAGGCAAAAGACAGTCCCTGCCCTCCAGGAGCTTACAATCTAATGGTGGAGTCAGCATTTCAACAAATATATACAAAGCAAACTATGTACAGGATAAACAGGGAATGATTAAGAGAGTGAAGACACTGGAATTAAGAGGAGTTGAGGAAAGCTTCTGGTAGGAGGTGGGGTTTTAGCTGGGACTTAGAAGGAAGCCAAGGAGGTCTGTAGTCAGAGTGAAGGAGGGAGAGGATTCCAGACAGGAAAGTGGGGGAGTGAGGAGGGAAAACCAGAGAGAATGCCCGAAGCCAAGGGAACACCAAGGTCATCTAATTAGACTTTTCTCATTTCACAGATGAAGACACCGAAATCCATGGAGAGGAAATGATTTGTCCAAGGTCACACAGGTCATAAGCATAAGAGGTGGGATTTGATTCCAGATCCCCTGACTCCAGAACCAGTTCCTTTTTAACTGTGTAACTTGATGGAGTATATGGACATACCCATGAAAACTTCGTTGAGAAGACCAAAGATAACATTTTGACTAATATTTACTTGTAAGGGATGAATTGGTTGTCTTAGAAAACTATTGTGAAAATGTTAGTCTTTAAGAAGCAGGGTCATTATGCTGAGGTCAGAGCTGGGAGAGTGGTTTGGGTGTGAAAGAATTCACATAGACCTTCTCTTTAGCCATTGGGAGCTTTATTATGTGAAGCAGCACAGGTCTGCTTAGCAAGAAAGCTAAATGAGACCCTGATGTTTGGGGAAGTTATACTTCTATAGAGGTTTCAGAATGATGGCATAGTTTTAGAGGTTTTTATGGGGGTTAAAAATTAAAGACGGGACAAGAAAGAATTTTATAACAGAATAAGAGAGACAAAGGGAATTCTTTATGGTTTAAAGACTTAAAGACAGGACAAGGGGACACAAGTTAAAGATTAAAGGATGGGGGGCATACAGTATAAGGGAGACAAAAGCAATTCTTTTGATACAGGTTAAGAAGAAGTTTTATGTTATTTCAAGATAAGGGGGAAGGGATTTTAGGAGACCCTCAAGCTATAGAATAAGCTATGGGGCTTCACAAAATACTGGAAAAGCAACTCAATATTCTTTTTAACCCTGGGGACTCTGTTTGTATCCACATCAATTACATGCTCAAACCCTATTGCCCTTTTAGTCCCTGTCTCTCCCCCCTCCCCAATTTATGTTCTGAGAGAGCAGCAGAGCTAGGAGCCCATCTAGTCCTGGGAGTAAAGAGGAAGAGTTATGTGGAACCTACATGTGTTCTCACTTGTACAACCTGAGATAATGGCTCCTGAAACCCACATTCTTGGTCCCATCATTGAAGAAGCTTCATGGTATAGCTTCTCTGCTAAGACTGGAAAGCTGTAGGAAAGAAAACCATGTGGCCAAGGGGTGAAAGTTTTTGAATGCAAGTCTCCTGGAAAGAAGCAAGGAAGTTCTGGTGTCTTTGCCGTTCCACAAATGCTCCCTCTCAGCTCCAGACATGTTCTCTGGCTGTCCCACATACCTGGAGTGCTTACTTTCCTCATCTCTGCCTACTGGCTTTTCTGACCTCCTTGAAGTCTCAACTAAAATTCTGTCTTCTACAAGAAGGATTTCTAAACATCCCTTAAATCTAATGCCTTCCCTCTCTTAATTATTTCTTATTTATCCTGTATATGATTCATTTGTACCTATTTATTCTCTTGTGAACTCCCCCATTAGACTGTACTGTCTTTTGCCTCTTTGTGCATCCCCAGAATTGATCCCAATGCCAGTCACGTAAGTAGGCACTCAATAAATGTTTATTGAATCTTGAGTATTCTGGGATAGCCTCCCATAACTCAATCTGGTGAGAGAATTGGAATTTTCAGGACAATGCCATTTTCAGGGTTTCTATCAACACCAAGTTTGAGAGGTCTCAGAATCTACCCATCTATCAAAATAATAGGGATACAGCATCAACCTCTTGGAGAAAAAGGAGGATCATACGTGGTCCCTGCAAACTGGAAGAACTGAAAGGATTCCTGCATAGAAACAACCTTTTAGTGAAGGAATAAGGCTGAATATATGGTCCCTGAAACTGGAGAAGAGGAAGGGGAGTCTAAAGGAAGCTATATGATACCAAGAGACCTAAACAATGCTCTCCACTATTACAGCAAGTTATTTGGATAGTACTGGTCTAAGGTGAAGGGCATTGCCTCTCTAGCAAACCCTTTCTGGAGACTTCATAAGCTTTGAGTAGGAACAAAATGCATTGCATCTTTGGGATAAAAGAGAGACTCCCTGGAATGTCAAACTAGCAAGCTGAAGCTTATTTATTTTCTAAGGAGAGTCCAGACTAGGAGACGGCACTGAATCCGATGGACATCATGCATCCCTGGTGGTGCTCCTGGGATTAAAGATCCTTTGAGTGGTGGCCTGTGAGGTCCCTTCCCCGTCTAGATCTGTGATCTGAAATCACAAGAACTGGAAAAGAACTCAGAAATCATCTGATCCAACTCACTCATCCTATAAAAAAGATGGGTTGGTTGTTAGTTGTTGTCCTTTGTTCTTGAAGAGGGCCAAAATGACACCACAATGTCCTAAGATCATTCAAATGGAAGCGATTCAGTTTCCTGGCATGGCACTGATAGACTGCCCAGGTTTCACAGGCTTACAAAAATGAGGTCAGCACAACGGCTCTGTAGACCTTGAATTTGGTGGGCAATCTAATACCTCTTCTCTTCCACACCTTCCTTCAGAGCCTACCAAACACTGAGCTAGCTCTGACGATGTGTGTGTCAACCTCATTATCAATGTATACATCCTTGGAAAGGGATACTGCCAAGATAAGTAAATTTATCCACAGTATTCAAAACTTCTCTATTCGGTATAACTGATGGTTCCATGTATGGATGGTATGGAGCTGGCTGTTGGAGAACTTGTGTCTTCTTGATGTTAATTGTGAGGCCAAAATTAGCACAAGCAACAGAAAATCTATCCATACTTCATTGCATTTCAGTTTCAGAGGCTGCGTTGAGTACAGTCCTCTGCAAACCAAAAATTATGCACCAACTTTCTTTCCACTTTAGTCTTGGCTTGTAGTCTTTTCAGGTTAAATAATTTACCATCTGTACAGTAGGTGACTGCTGCGGCAGCAAGTCTTGGCCTAGCTACCAGCTGAGTGAAATAGAAGGAGACAGAGAGAGAGAGAGAGAGAGAGAGAGAGAGAGAGAGAGCGCTTCTAGCTGAATAAGAAAGAGGGAAAGAGACTGGGATGTATTCCATAGTCTGTTTATTGTAGAACCATTTCATACAGAGCCAAAGATACAT
>CM053596.1:247558851-247584590 GCA_028646575.1 Pseudocheirus occidentalis | reverse complement strand
GAGAGAAAGTTTAAACCTGGACAACATCTAAGAACAAAGTTAAGCTATGAATTTAAGACACATAAGAAAATTGTGATTATTTTGCAAAAGGTACAGATTCAATGCAGCAAAAGGAAACTAGGTCAAACAATACAATGGGAACATAGGAAACATGATTCAGAAGTAGAGGGTTAAGAAACTAACAATATGAGAAAGTGAAAAAACAATTCACACAAAGAAAAATGCAGTTCTGTGATTTATGAGAATCAAAGATCGATCGTAACTAGAAAAGAAAGTGAAACCCAATGAAAAGTCTTTTTAATGTGTACATTGCAGGCTTAAGGTCCAATGAGAAAAGCATAGAGATGTGCTTGAAACTAGAAAACAATGTTAAGTGCAGCTCTTCATACAAAACAAAGTGAACCAAAGAGAAGCTCAGAAAGTAACAGCACACATTTAAAGAAGGTTTTTGAGACTCATGGAGAAAAGAGAAGAGTGACATAGACCAAGATTCTGGTACGCCTCTTTGAGCTTGGAGAAACACTTGGAGAAATGTGTTTTGGTTTTTTTCTCCCCAAAGAGCAACACTTGAAATTTCCAATGATTTGTCATTTAATTTTATGAACACCGGTATTCTCATGGATTTGGAAAAAGTCTTTGGGATAAAAGAACAATCTTTAGAATGGAACAGCTTAAAATTTGGGTTTGTATCGGTTAATAAAACTTGTTGACTTTCACCGGCTAGGTGGCACAGTGAATAGAGCACCAGCTCTGAAGTCAGGAGCACTTAAGTTCAAATCTGGACTCAGACACTGAACACTTACTAGCCATGTGACCTTGGACAAATCACTTAGCCCCAGTTGCCCTGCTCTCTCCCCTTCAAAAAAACCAGCAAAAAAAAAATAATACTTGTTGGCTGGACTTGATGTTTGATAAATTAATTGGGAAGTGAGATGAGAATAAGCCTTTATTAAGTGCTACTGTTCCTGGCTCTGTGCTAAGGGCTTTACAAATATGAACTCAATGAATCCTCACAATACCCCTGGGAGGTAGATCTTATTACTCCCATTTTACTGTTGGAAGAATTGAGGCAGAGGGAGGCTCAGTGATTTGCCTAGAGTCACAGTTCGTATCTGAGGATGAATTTGAGCTCAGGTCTTCCTGACATTGGACCCAGGGCTCTATTCACTGTACCATCTAAGCTGCAACCATTCTTATTAATGGCATAGTGGATCTCTGCTCTGGATAGTAATTGCTTGTGTTGTATATCTTTGTAGCTTTGAGATTAAATGTGTTAGCTGCTCCACACTAAGGTCCAAATGCAACCAGCACAGAATGCCAAAACTGGGGGATAAATGAATGGAATAGTTTTCTGTGTAGATGATTTAAAGATACATCCAACTAGACTAATTAATGAGGTCAATACATTTTGTTTTGCATTTATTTTTTATTCCATAAGATCATTTTATACTGATGTTATGTTTATTAGTTTCTTGCATTATAATTGTGCAAATCAGACATAAAGTGCTGCGAATATTTTGAGATGAGAGCTACATTGTGAGGATATTATACAGAAGTACTATCAATATTTGGAAGGAGATCTAGAGTGGGATGGCTACGTGACATTAGGAGGTTGGATCCTTGTATTTCTTAATGCTGGGATTCATCTTGGAATTAGAGCTATTTGTAATAGAAGCATTTGTGTTCAAGCCATAGGGATTTTTCTCTGGTTAGTGACTGTCTTATGTAATAAAATGTGTAACTTCAGTTGATATGGTTTGATAAACAGCATGGTAAGTGCTGGGAAGTTGGAAATCCTGTCAGAAAGTGTAGTGTGAAAACAGCAACACTCACAAGAATAAGGAATATTTGGAATGTAATCAAAATTGGAAATAGACCACATCATAATTAGATGATAAATTTGGTGATAATAATTTTCATTTTATCTCTAAGAGTGTTAAATTTACTTCAATTGATGTTTATAATAGGGCCTAGTATAACTCCAGGCAATTGTCTATAGATCTGTCTCCTGGGTGTGGGATGTTCCAACATGTAAAGTGCTTGGAAAGACCTGTGTGGATGCAAACCTGGGTATTCTACCTACAGCAAGCATTATAAGCAGAAGACAGATTCAGGAGCACAGAAAATATTAAATTAATGAAAACAAAAAATTAAGGCCATGAGCAAACTTGTGTACCTTGGTTTTAGCAGGATGCATGAAACCTAGACATAGGTATTTTTTTTTGTCTTTTTGTTTTTTGGAGGGGGAAGGCAGAGCAATTGGAGTTAAGTGACTTGCCCAAGGTCACATGGCTAGTAAGCGTTAAATTTCTGAGACTGGATTTGAACTCAGGTCCTCCTGACCCTAGAGCCAGTGCTCTAGTCACTGCACCACCTAGCCCTATACATAGGGATTTTTCACAACTACAGTCCAGAACCGTTGGGGAAATGGCCTTGAGATCCAAAGAAGAGAAGCTCAAGGCTTACTCCATGGCCAAGGTCATATCTTTTTCATGTCCCTTCTCTGCCCCTCTTCCCCCAGAGGAAAAATCATTATTATATTATCTCTCTTCTTCTTGCAATAACAAAGCGACTAGGGTTTGTTCATGGTCTGAATATTTTATTTTTGTTTTAATTGATTAATTACTTTACATTTTCCTAAACCAATGATCCACCTAGAATATTTGCTGTGAGTAGAGGACACAGATTCCTACCCGTACAAAGTTAGCTCAGTACTTCCCACACTGGAAAGTCCCATATTCATTAGAAGAACCTACAAAAAATTGCCTGGAGTTATCATAGGCCTGTCACAAACATCAATTAATGCAATTAATAAAATGAGATAACATCTGTAAAGTGCCTGGCACCCAGTAGATGTTTAGTAAATGCCCACTTCCTTCCTTTACCCTTCCCTTACTCGGCTCCTATGCTCCAGGATAGAAGATCTTGCTTTTAAAAAAAGATTTACTCCTCTTTTTTTACCTAAAGTGATCCTTGGCTTCCTCCCCAACCTGGCATAACCCATGTGAACAAAGAGGGAGGACAGGCATCACTGCAGATCCAGAAATGTTTGAGAAAGTTGAAATTTTCTTTAATATTACAGTGTATTCCATCCTGAGACTTGTAGAGTTGTCTTATAACTGTGTGTTGCTGAGAAGAGTCCAGTTTATCAAGGTTCATATCTACATTCAGAGAAAGATCTAGAAAGACCAGATTTTAAATGGAGACTGAAGCAAGACATGCTATTGTTCTTTTCGTGTTTGGTTTTGTTTCTTCCTTCCCATTGTTCACTCCATTGGTTACAATCCTTCTATACAACCAGACTGATGTCCATTGTGGCAGTATTTGCAGATCCTATACTTGATTGCATGCCGCCATGGGGGGGGGGGGGAGAGAGAGGGGAGAAAATTTGAAACTCAAGGGACTGTGGAACTGAATCTTGTAAACTAAAAGTAAATAAACAAATCAATTAAATTTTAAAAAATATTACAGTATGTTATTGTAGCAACCTTATTGGCCAGGCATTTAATATTGGAAAGCTAATCAAGCTGATCAAAGACACATATCCAATGGGTCTTTTTCTCTCTTGTGATAATAAAATAATAATGTGATAATAAAATCTGACCAGATTTTATTTCAATATATTTATATGAGTAAAAGTTATTGGTGGGGGCAGCTAAGTGGTGCAGTGAATAGAGCACCGGCCCTAGAGTCAGGAGGATCTGAGTTCAAATCCAGCCTCAGACACTTAGCAATTACTAGCTATGTGACCTTGAGCAAGTCACTTAACCCCAATTGCCTTGCCTTCCCCCCTCCAAAAAAAGAAAAAAGCATGTGAATATGTTCTTGCTATAGTATATGTAGATAGATAGATAAATAGATGATAGATATGTGTGTATATATGTATGTATATGTGTGTATACATACATATATAAATATAAATATAATATAAATGTATTTATACACATATATATTAGGATGAGTTTAAGTTTACTCTGCTGCTAAAGCCGACTCCAAAGCAATCTCACACACACACACACACTCACACACACACACACTCACACTCACACACACTCACACACTCACTCACACACACACTCACACACACACACACACACACACGTCTAAAAGACCTTTGTGACCAGATACTTTAATCACCAACAATGCTGCTGAAAGCCAAAATCTTCACTACTGAATTCATGTGTCCTACTGGATAAGAACTTTTACCCTACTATGGTTTGAAACTAAAGAATATGGTGACTGTGCCAGTGACCTTTCCCCTGTTATGCTAGTGTCTACCACCCCAAGGCCTGCACATTAAATCCTGCTAAATGGCTTTCGGAAAGTAACTGGGAAAAATCTAGATGGGAATACCAGATCAATTGTTGCCTAAATTTTGGAACAGCCAGCTGTCATTGCTTTTATGAGCCTTCACCTTCCATTTCTTAACTCACTGAAGACAAATATTCTTTAAGAAGGTATTTCAGGTGGTACAGTGAATAAAACACAGACCTTGGAATCAGGAGGACCTGAGTTCAAATTTGGCCTCAGACACTTGGCATACTTACTAGCTGTGTGATTTGGACAAGTCATTTAACCCCAGTTGCCTTGCCTTCCACCCTCCAAAAAAAAAAGTAAGGTATTTAAGGATCAACTAGTTGCCACAGTGGATAAAGCACCAGCCCTGAGTTCAAATTTGATCTCACACTTAATAGGTGTGTGACCTTGGGCAAGTCACTTAAACACAATTCCTTCCAAAAAGAAAGATTTTTTTTTAAATAGCTAAAATTTCTATAGTGCTTTGGGCAGAATTGGAACTTGAGGAGTGTCTTCCTAACTCCAAGATTTCTGTTTGCCTAACTGGTCCTTAATATTTGTATATAATAAATAACACAATAATATTTGTATGTAATAAATGATGTACAAATCATTAGCCATTAAAACCACACTGTTCTCTGTATTAATATCACTGCATTTCATGGTTACCGGTAATGATGAAACAATGAAATGGGATAGAATGTTGGTATCTTATTACAGAATCTAAAATAGAGAAAGAAGGCACAAAGTTGCAAATGCAATGCTAGATATTCTTTAAAAAAACTGTTGTTTCTCGATACTCTGATGGGTCTAATTCCCACATTGGCTATGTCTAAAAATGACATATGTTATCTCATTTGAACCTCCCAATACCCCTCTGAGATAAGTGCGGAAAGCAGGGATATACTGGTAAATCAGAGGTTCCCAAACTTATTTGACCCACCACCTTCATTAAAAAAAAATTACTCAGAGCCCCCCCCCCGGAAATCTACTTTCTTTAATCCTTTAAAGGTTTCTTTTTTCCTTGAAATTTGTGTCATTTCAAAAATATATGTTTTTAATGTCATGTCTTAAATTTAATAATTTATTGTAAACTTATAGGTTTTTCCTGCATTGAATTTTCGATGGCATAATATTGCATCATGTAACTGGATAGTATCATATTGTAAACAAGTCATTACACACATATATTCCTATCAATGCTGGACTTCCCAACAATGTGCGAAATGCTTGCCTGCCAAAACTTGCTTATTAAGACCTGTTGGTGGACTTGACCACTGATCTGTTATAACTTGTATTTTGTGTGTGTATTTGGAAAATAATGTAATCACTACAACTTTAATTCTGTTATGCAATAAATGAAACAGGTACAAACGGTTTTTCAAAATTTTCTTCTCTTCTTTCCTTCTGATTCCATCACCCCATTATTTTTATTCAACATCCCCCAATTGTGCCCAAGGCTACTACTGCTTCCTGGATCTTTCCAGCACCTCCCAAGGGGCAGTATTGCCTATTTTGGGAACCTTTGTACAAAATGTTTAAAAACAGACTCTGGAAGAAAAAAGTACTCATGACACACTTTTAAGTTTAATCCATATTCTTAACATTTTCTCTTTAATCTAGACAATCAGCAAATAATAATTCCAATTGTGATTCCTGGGGTGTACTGTGTAGTGTTTGCTCCCTGTGGTCTAATAGGGTTCAAAACACTCTTGGGCATAAAGGTATTATTACCTTGATTTTACAAGAAAGGAAACTGTAAGTTAAGGCTTGACCATGGTCACATATCTCATTTGAAGAAGGATTTGAACCCAGGTATTTCTGACTTCAAGAACAGCAGGCTCTGTTCTATACCACATACATCACCTGTTTATTTATTTCCCCCTTCATTTCTATGTTACTCATGTCTGAATTGAGAAGGTTGTATTAGTATTAGCTGATATGAAAGCTCACTTCCAATTCTCAATCTTATTATCCTATTAGAAGAGAAGGAATTTAAGCTGAGTCCTAAAGGATAGAATATATCCAAAAAGGTAGTAAGTTGGAAGGCTAGCAAGGTGCTTGCCCTTTGGGGGCCGGATTGAGGATGTTTTAAATGATAAACTAAGGAATCTGAACATTCTATAAGCATGTGGAAGCATTCAAATGTTTCTGATCCAGCAAATTGCAAGATCAAAGTGATATTTTGGGAAGACAAATCTGTTATCACTCAATAGGATGGATTAGAAAGAATGAGAAGCTTGTGGGAGGGCTACTCCTTCAGGAGCTTCTTGCTATAATCCAGGCATAAGATGATAAAGTCCTGAATCAGGGTAGCAGCAGTAAGAATGTAAAGGTTGTTGTTTTAATTGTTATTTTAATAACAAATTAATAATTTAATTTACTATGGAGGCACTGATAGAACTTGGTGACTAGAAAGAGGGACGTTTTGAAGGTTAGTCATTGAAAGTCACTATGAAAAGCTTATTTTAATAAGAAGATGACATGTTTTGTTTTATACATGTCAAGTTTAGGAGCTGAAAGAACATCCAATTAATCCATTAGCTAATAAATTAATTTCTCTACCAAAAGGCTGCTAGAATCTCTGCCTGTTTAACGGTTCCTCTCTTTTCTAGAAATCCTATCTGCAAGGCTGCCTAACACTTCCCATTTTGAACTGGTCATCTTGATGTGGTTTTTATAGCCAAGTGATACAGTACTATATAATTCTAAAGTTTTGTTGTTACTTGACTTCTCTATTCTGACAGCTGGTTCTCATTGAGGGAATACCAATGTGTAAGCTTGACACCTAGTAACTGTATATAAATGTGCCTCTGTTGACTCTGAAGAGAATGGAGGAAATGAGCAAGGGACACTATCTCCTTTGAAGAATTAGAACCTGCTACTTAATGAGTCTGCATGTGCTGGCTTAGTAGTAGTTAATATCTCTTGAATTAGTTAGTGGGGTTTTTCCCCCCTATACCAGTAGAGGACTTGATGCTTTGTGAATGAAGATGCGTAGACAGTAACTTGGGATATACTTTTATAAGGTATTTCTGTATTTCTTTTTCTTGTCTTTTTATTAGAAGCTTAATCAACAAATATTTCAATACAAAAACAAATGAACAAAAAACACTTGTCTATGAAATCATGAACTTTTTCTGCAGTTTATTTTAAACGTGTATATTAAATTTAATGGAGTAGTAAAAAAGTCACTGTGTTCCCTTTTTTTGCTTCTTTTAAATGTGTTGTCAGTGTGCTTTTTCTCTTTTTTTGCATCTCTTTCATCCACTGCTAACACCCATCCTAATAAGATCCACCCTTGTAATAAATAATTATAATCAAGAAAAACAAATCAACACATTGACTGTGTCTGAAAATGTATGTGTCCCCTGTACAATTTCAACACATAAAAGCTTTCATCTAGAAAAAGCTCAGTGTAGTTTATGACTCTCTATGGTTTCCTCACCCCTGGGTTTCCCACTGAACAGTAACCACTATGAGACACTTGTATTTCATGAAAGTGTAGTCTTACTGCTTCACAAAACAGTTCTAAGGGAGTGCTTTGAATTGGTGCATCTTGTTAGCTGGAACATGGTAGCTGTTGGTAGAGAAACCTACGAAATATTTCCTCAAATGGTCCAAGAGCAGAAGAGATGATCTTTACTCTGGGCCATTTTCATCACCAGCTGCCTGGATCAGAAATCAGCCCCTGAAGTACTTAACTCATTCATTCCTGAAACTCCTGCCTGAAACATTCCTGCCTCTTCCCCCTTCTTTCTCCCCTCATCTTGGTTTGTGGTTGTCTCAGTCAACCACTATATCCAGACCCCCTACTCCTGTAAAGCTTCACTTCCCACTGGCCGTTTTTTTCACCAGTCACCATACCAATATAATTAAAAATGACAATATTTTTTAAAGTTCATTTGCACCTTTAATGCTATACCAATCAATAACCAAAGGAATACTTTATAGATATTCATAAAATAATAATAAAATTCATCAGGAAAAATAAAAATTCTAGAGATAATGAAAAGACATAGGGATAAAGGGAAAATAGCCCTTTATGCCTCAAGCTATACTATAAAATAGCAGTAATAAAAACCACGTAGTATTGGTTAAAACGTAGAGCAACAAATCAATAGAACAGACAAGACAAGAGAGAATCAGAAACAATGCAAGTCAGTAACCCAGTGCTAGACCTCAAAGCATCTTAGCCTCCTACCAGATGGGGCAAGTGACAGTTTGCCAGCCCAGGTCTCTGCCTCTATCTAACTTTCAGATGACCAGGACTGACCCCAGCTGTATGCTGTGCTCATTTCCTCAGCCTTAGAGAAGTGTTACACAGCCTCCCCCTTTCCCTAAACCCCAATATACATATACAAGGCGTCCTGTCTCACTCCCTCTGTTCTTCAGTTCTCTGGTCTAGCACTGGCAGTTTGGAATTTTCCTATGATACCATAGGGTTGTAGCCCCCAATTGACTTTTGCTCCTCAAGGGCTGCAGTAGTGCTGTCCATCTGTCAATTCTGGGGCAAACTTCCTCAGCTGGAAAACAGAGTCTCTAGAGCATTGTAAAGAGGGAGGAAGGATGAGAGCAGGGTGGTGGACTTTGTTTCAGTTCCACCTGTCCTTGGATCTGCTAGTGTAGCCTTGCTGCCAGTAGCATGGAAGGTAAAGAAGGATCAGTGAGCATTCATGGGTTTTTTTCCAGCCTTCTTTTATATTCTAAGTGTCCTAGACCACAGAGATGCTAAATTGTTTTATCTTTGATGCGTAATTTCTGTTTTGAAGAAAGGTCATGGGGATCAGAGGAAATGTCTGGTCTTCATCTTATTACTCACATGACCCTAAAGTCCCCATTTTTAAGTCTTTCAAAGTTATTTTTCTTTACAATGTTACTATCCTCATATTAATTATTCTCATGATTCTACTCACTTTACTATCTAGAATTCCCTATTCATGTTTCTTCATTCTTACAAACATAGTAATATTCCATTACATTTACATACCAAAATTTGTTCAACCATTCCTCAATTGTTTAAGAAGCCATATAAGGCACCTCCTAAGAGTTTATTTCTTTACTTTTATTTCCCCCTTTCCCTTTAATCCCTATTTCCTCCTTGGAATTATCTTCTGTTTTAACTACCTCTCATCCATCCCCAGTTATTCCCTTGTTTGATTTGATGCATTTTTAAAAATTCACTCAAATAATGAAATGCTTCTACCAACTATTTCACTGTGAACTTTTTTGGTTCAGCTTTGGGTTCCAAAGTTTCCCTTTCTTCTGCAATCTTTGTACCCAGCAGCTCAGTTAGATCCTCGTTCAATAGTTCTTCTCAGTGAGACTCAACCAAATCCTTCACATCGTTCTAATCCACTTCTAGCTCCAATTTTTATGCCACTTTTACAATCTTGTTACTCACTTCTTCCAATCTTTTATCTTTTTCAAATGCAAGAAAAGAACAAACTGTGGGCACACTGTTCCACCCAAACTCTCTTCATACAAGTTTCTGTGGCATCTTCCCATGACTTAGCCATCATTTTAGGTTGCACAATAAATATTATAGGACTTCCAGAAATCTCTCAATGTCAAGTCTTTATTTGCAGCCAAAACTACAATTAATTGCCTGGGCAAATGTAATGCACCCATAATATACCTTGAAATTTGGACTCACTCCCCAGTCCATAGATAGTAATAGTCTGGTGGTATTTGAGGAAAGATAGACCACTTTTACATTGTCATTAAAATCATCCAGATGGGAAAAATAACCTGGGGCATTATCCAAAATAAGTGGAATCTTGAAAGGAATGCCATTATCATTAACAAATTTCTCCACTTTGGGAATGAACCAGAGTAGAAACCATTATTCAGAGATGATTAGGGTTATCCATGCCTGGGAAGAGAGAAATAGTGCACTGGTAGTGTTGCTTTGTTGATTACTTTCAATGCTCCGGAATTTTCTCAGAGGTATACAAGAAGAGGCTTTAATTTACAAGTCCCAGATGCATTCCTCCCAATCAGAAGAGTAACTCTATTTTGTGAAGCTTTATGCCCTCACATAACTTTTTCCTCCACCAAGATGTAGGTTTAAAATGGCATTCTTTGATAAAATAAATATAAGGTAAAACTGGTTTATATTACATTAAAGATTTGCTCCAGCAAGTACGGAACTTCATCTGTTTTTTGCAGGAGCTCTGAAACTTCTTGGTTGCTTCAATATGTACACTAGAAGCTTCTTCTGACTCTTGCACATTATGAAATCCTGCATGATTTTAAAATCACTATTAGAATGTAAATTTCTCTCAGAATTCTTATTTCTTCTTGAGAACAGGACAGTTTCATTTTTCTGTGTGCACCACCAACAATTAGCATAGTGCTTTACAGAAATTGAACGCTTAGCAAACACTTTTTTTCATTCATTAATTCATTCATGCTGAAACAGGGATAAACATTTAAGTTCTTTACATTAGGTTACACTGTTTTCTGCTTTCTACTAAGCTTCTTTAAATAAAAGAATGATCCTTGTGGTGAATTTAGCCTGTTTCTTTTATAAGTGATAAGCAGGGGAATGATCCCAGATATATTTAGGGGCTAAGCAAATTTCACTCAACCAACTTTTTCAACATGATTGGATTTCAAAATAGCACCAAAGTAGCATAAAAAATGTTTTCCTTCTTTAGTTTTGGGGCCATGCCTCCATGAAAGATGTCCCCCACAAGATTCCATTACTTTCAGATCAATGATATAGCATGTTTTGGGGGAAAATCACTATTTACTGTCAGGAGTTTCTATGTATTTCTCCTAAAAACCAGGAAGTTTTATTTTGCCAAAAGGAAAGGAACTTGAATACTGAAGTTTGGTTTATGACTCCAAGCCTATGATTTAATGGTGTATTTTGAGCTTTTCGAGTGTGGTTTCTCTAGGACATATGCAGTCAGAATGAGAAAACACATAGATGTGGTACATAGATCAGTTAATGTCAACCCTGATAGATTTTAATCTGTAATGCAAATATTATTATCAGCAGTCTTTTCACAGAACAGAACTGTCAACATAAATTTCCCCTCGGATTTCTCAGAGTACTTTTTGTCACAGTATTCCATAAGCATCCATACTGCATCATCTCTGACTAGTTACTTCAACTGGTTAGCATACCCTGCTAATGAGGCCAAAGCCAAAGGTTTGATCCCCAGTGGGCCAGTTAACTTCACTCTGTTCTATGGCCATAGACCATGTTCCCTGCCCGACCAGCTGTGTTTCAGGCTGTACCCATAATCCCAACCAGATGTTTCTCCAATGTGTGTACTTTGTTACAAAGGGAACTCTATGTCACAATATGGGCAAGAGAACAGGCAAAGAGAAACATAAATCCCACACAAGTACTAGAAAAATTGTGTAAAGTACAAGCCTCAATGACGAACTTTTAAAAGTGCCTTCTTCATAGATTTGCTCACTTATTCATTACGTCCCTTTAAAGGGGATATAACATGCCCATCACATAGAATTATTTAGTAGGATAACTAACAAGTATTAAGGACTGGTTGTGTCTAGTGTTCCTTAACTAATGCTATAAGAATAAGTAAATTCAGAAAAATGTTAACTGAACATGTGTTCATGTACTTTGAGTTCAACCCTGCTCTGGCCATTCATTGTGGACAATATAAAGAAGCATACAAAGGATTCATTCCTCAGGAAATAGGTATAATAGATCCCGATTGTACCTCCTTTGGCAATTTGTTTTGTGACTCTCTCATATGCTTTATCGAGTAGAATTATGGATTATAATTCTCTGTTATTGTCTTGTCTCTGTTAGCCGGACTTCCAAACATAATTAGGCGAAAGAGTCACATGACTTCCGAGTGCCTTGTGGCAAATGATATAATTTTCAAAAAAAAAAAAAAAAGAATGAAAAACTTTGAAAAGCAGCAAGTGGAGAGTAGAAGATACATGTTATTTAAGAAGTCTAAATAAACTTTCCTCCTTTTCTCCCCAGATCCAGTCCATTTGTCTGGTCTTTGTCTTCTCCCCTGGACTTCCCAGGGTATTCTGTATCAACTTGGAAAGTAGGTCTCAAGCCTCTTTTCTCTGTATCTGTCCCAGGACCTTCTCATGTGCTCCAGAGGTTACTCCCTCAATTGATCTTCTCTTGCCACCTGTCTAGACTCCCTTAGGCTGTGCCCTTGTCTGCCTCTCCTAATAGGAGGTAGGTATCCTGGGCCTCACAAATACCAGCATTATCAGCATTAACATCAGGCTGCACATGGAGAGAGGGCCCTGAACAATTTAATCACCTATTTGCTTCAATGGACTTATCTCTTTTGTTGTTGTTCAATCACTTTGAAGTCATATTCTTTTGGTTTTTTCTTGGCAAAGATACTGGAGCGCTTTGCCATTCCCTTCTCCAGTTCATTTTACAGATGAGGAAACTGAGGCCCAGGGTCATGCAGCTAATAAATGTCTGAGGTCAGATTTGAACTCAGGAAGATGAGTCTTTCTGACTCTAGGCCCAGCATTCTATTCACTGAACCACACCTAGCTCTAGTTACTGAAGATCTGCCTGAACTCAGCCCTCAATGGTCAGGACAAGACTCCCTTCCTATTTGACTCTCTCCTTTCCACTGATTCTGAACTCCCAGGTATCATTGTACAGACTCTGTGTTGCCTATTTCTTTATGGCCATCCCCCTCAATCATACATCCCCTCCCCTTCTGTCCCATTACAGATCAACCCACTCATTCTACTGTACTTTCTGGAATATCTCTTCCACAGTTAGCAAATTTCCTTTCATCTTAAAACTTTTCCTTTCTCATTCCTTCCATCTCCTGGCATTCACTGATGCCTGTCTCCCTCTTGATGACATGGAAGACTGGCTTTTCTTTCCAGCACTGGCTTCACGTTCACTTGTTCTCCCCAGTGCCTTGGTCAAGCTGAGAGAACTGTAAACTCCTTGCTTCCCTTTGCCGCTTCCAGATTCTTCTCCAACCATTATCACAAAGTAACCTTTCCCTCTTGAGGTTCATTCAATCCACATTGATCACTTAATCAAGATTCTGGTAGTTCTTATTAAGAGTCACCCCTACACCGCCCCCAAGACATGCTCCTTCCTTCCTCAATAAGCCCAGTTCCTGATTCATGACCTTCTTCTCCACCCTGACTGCTTTCCTCGTACTAGGAGACTTCTCTATACATGTATTGATAGCCCCTCAAACACTCAGACTCACAGGTTCCTCATTTTATTCACTTCCTGTGATCTTACTACAGAAATAGTCATACTCTTGATCCTACCATCACCCACAAGTATTTCACTTCCATAAAGTCTTCAATTCCTTTGTTGAATAAAAACTTTTTATAATTCTCTTTCCTTCTGCCTTGTAACTCTTTCTTTCTCCTTATAGTGATATCTTACTCCTATACCTTTCAGTTCTTTTCTGGGCCATCAGCCTTGTACTAATCACTGTCTCCTTCCTCCTTTACCTTGACCCCTTGACAAACTATTTCAATCTTCACTGTCTTCCACACTCGAGTCCCTTGTCTCCTTATCCTATGGTCAGTGATGCCTCGACAAGTGATAATCTTGGATTATCCTAACATCCACTGCCCTCTCTCCTACTCATGTGCTGCTGAATGAAGCTGGAGATAATTCCCAAACCATGTTGCATGGGTTCACTACTAATTTACATTACATAATCTCAACTGGGGCTTCACTGTGGCAATGCAATCCTTTACACTTCTCCAACCAACTGACTACCCTGCCCACTACAGTGAATTTTATAAACCTTTTCATCTCTCCTCAGATCTCCCATAGAGTGTCCTCTCTCTCCTCTCCCACCCTCTTAGCTGAGAATTTTGCCTCATACTTCAATGAAAATGGTTTAGAGTATTGTCCAAGAGCTCCCTCTTCTCTGTTTCCACTCATCTCCTTTCCCAATTATCTTCTCATTCACCTCTTTCTTACCTGAAGCGATGGCCCTTCTACTTGCCAAGGCAAACCTCTTCATATGCACAAATGATCCCATTTCATCTTGGTTTTTTCCAACACACTTTTCTCTTTATCATCTTCATTCTTTCACTAATCTTCAATCTCTCTGTCTCTCCTGACTGCTTTCCTGCTGCCTACAAACAACCTGATGTGTCCCTATCCTTAAACAAACCAACAAAACCCCTCACTTGATCTGACCATCCCTAACAACTGTTGACCTCCATCCCTTCTGTGGCTAAACCCCTTGAGAAAGTCATCTACAATTAGTGCCTCAGCTTCCTCTCCTCCTCCTCCCTTCTTTCTTTCTCTTTGCAATCTCTCTTCCAATTTCACCATTCAACTGGAACTGCCCTCACCAAAGTTACCAGTGGTCTCTTGATTGCCAAATCCAATGGCCTTTTCTCAGTCTTCATCGTTCTTGACTCTCTGTGTCTTTGACCCTGTCACTCCTCTCTTCTCCTTGACATTCTCTCTACCTAGGTTTTCTTTGACACACCTCCCTCCTGGTTCTTTTCCTACCCATGCTTCTTTTCTGACTCATCCTCCAGATTCGACTTACAAACTGTGGGTATCCCCAGGGGCTTTGCCCTGGGCCCCACTCTCTTCTTCCTCTACAGTAGTTCTCTTGGTGATTTCATCAAATGCCGTGTAGGCGATTATTTCTATGCACATGATTCTTATATCTATTTTCTTCAGCCTTAACCTCTCCTTGGACCTAGAGTTTCGCATTTCCAGTGGCCTGTTTGGACATCTTGAACTAGATATTGCACAGATATCTTAAATAAATGAACTAACTCATGATCTTTCTCCCCAAATTCTTCTTTCTTCCTCATGTCCTATTACTGTTAAGGGCACTACTATATTCCTAGTCACTCAGGCTCTCTATTTTAGAGAGACAGTATTTATTTTAGGTATTTTCCTAAACTTTTCACCAGCACTTACCTCAGATATTTCATCCGTTGCCAAATTCTGTCATTTTTCCCTTTAGGAGATCTCTGATATATGCCCCCTTGTCTCCTCTGGCACAACCCCCAGTCTGGTGCAGGCCCTCACCACCTCACATCTGTACTACTGCAATAGCTTTCTGGCTGATTTCCCTGCCTCAAGTCTCTCCCTACCCCAATCTTCATTCATCTGCCAAATAATCTTCCTAAAGTTCGGGTCTGACCATGTCACTCTCTTGCTCATTAAACTCCAGATTTCTTTTTTTCTTTGTAGGGCAATTGGGGTTAAGCAACTTGCCCAAGGTCACGTAGCTAGTAAGTGTTAAATGTGTGAGCGTAGATTTGAACCCAGGTCGTCCTGATTCCAGGGCCAGTACTCTATTCACTGCACCACTTAGCCATCCCAAACTCCAGATTTCTTAAAGCCCTGCACAACCTATTTCCTAATTTTCCACTTTTCTTAGACTTTACTCATCACTAGTTACACAACAATTTGAGAGCATGGGCCTTCTTGCTGTTCCTTATACATTACACTCCATCTCCTGACTCCATGTATTTTCATAGGCTATTATTCTCCAGACCTAGAATGCTCTCCCTCTCTATCTCTGCTTCCTGGCTTCATTAGCTTCCTATAGACTCAACTCAAAAGGTACCTTCTGAAAGGATTCTTTCTTAGACCTCTATCACCTCCACTTTCCCTTATGTACTTCCACTCCCCCCTCCCTTTGATATTACCTTCCATTCCCACTGTATGGATCTTACACCTACATAGCTATTTGCATGTTGTCTCCCCCATTAGAGTGTAAGCTCCTTGAGGGCAGGGGCCTTTTTTTTTTTATTTGCTTCTCTTTGTATTCCCAGTGGTTGTCATGGTGCCTGGAGCACAGTAAGCCCAACTTAATAAATGCTTAATGGACTAAGGGCACATGACTGAAAACATGTGTCCTAGTTTGATCAGAAATAGTTGGCTGGGCTTTTGATTTTTCTGTACTTTGTCTTGTTCTTTCACTTCTGATCAGTTGCTTCTATGAATTTTTCCTCCCTTTCTCTTTCTTTGTTTCTGGTGAGTCCAAAGGAGACTAAAGAGACTTTCTCTTCTGGAGTTTTCCTCTGTCAAATAATAGGAACTCCAAGGGAGATACCTTCAACTTCCCTGCGAATGGAAGTGACTAGAAGCCTGTCTTATGGAAAAGAGAAGAAAACAGAAGCTTGTTTCTTTCCTCTTTTCCCCTCTTTTCTCTCTTCTCTCTACCATATAGGAATTGGAAAGCCCATGTATTCTCATGTCCTGACTGGTAGAATTTAGGAAAGGTATTAATTGTATTCCATTGAAAACCTGGGTATTTGAATAATGCTGTATTTTATATATTTAAGATTATTGTTAAATTTCTATTATTCATTATGCAAAAATGATTTGTATACATACACACATCCATGCTTATTAATCTTTTCATAATTTTCTCTGCATTATGTGTACTGCATTTTTCCCCACTAAATAGGACCATCACTAGAGCAAAATTGTATAATTATTTTGTGGGTTTTCGCTTTGTAGTTACACTATGACTAATATCTAAAAAGATCCCGGCAGCTTTGGTCTCAGGAGTGTGCTGGTAAATGTTTAACAAAAAGACTCTAGGAAAAAAATAAAAAGCAAGCTTTTAAATCTGATCTGCATTATTAACATTTTCTTAAGTCCAGACAATCAACAAAATAATAAATCAAGCCACAGTTTGTAGGATTTGCAGATAATTGCTACACTGAAAATGTAACAATAGGCACTCACAAGCAAGCCAGCTGGAGCTAGTGCTAACACGCCTCTGCCTGGCCTTCAACAGATGTGGGGATGTGGTAGCCACAACAGCTAGCAAAGTGATGGGTTCTTCCTCTTCTAACTAGTTGCATAACTATCACTACACTTATAAGGGTTTTCTTTCCCCTTAAATGGGGGACCTAAACCTGTCTGTCTGTAACTTCCTGTTTTTCCCAGTTCTGCTTTCTGGAGTTGAAACGGAAGACTAGTCCTTGAGTGTATATCTCATGGAAAATGAGACATATTTAGAATTAATTCAGCATCTGAAAACAGATTTATAAAACTAAAAATATCTTAAAAGATGTTGGCCTGGACACAAGACAATATGAGAATGGTTACTATAGAATCACAGAATTTCACAGAGTCAGTTTAGGTCTCAGAGGGCTAACTCTTGCACAAATCCTGGGTCTTGCCAACTGCAAAATGCCAGATTAAGAAACACAAGAAAAGTCTGTGCAGAATAATTACAAAAGAACAGAGAACATGCTGAGTAAAGGAGGAATCTATGTTGTTGTTGTTTGGTCATGCCCATGACTGTATTTGGGGTTTTCTTGGCAAAGATACTGGGAGTGATTTGTCATTTCTTTCTACCGCTCATTTTACAGATGAGGAAACTGAGACAAACATGGTAAAGGGTCTTGCCCATGTAATTGTCTGAGGCCAAATATGAACTCAGATCTTCCTGACTCCCAGTCTAGCAATCTGTCCACTGCACCACCTAACTATCAGGTGATTTACATAGAGCAGGGCTAATTATCCCTAGGGTATCAGCTTGGCCTAATGGGTGAAAGGCTGAAAGGCCCTCAAATTGGGAAGACCTAGGTTTCAATCATCTCTAACATATTTACTATGTGACTATGAGTGAGTCCCTTAAACTCTCCATGCCGCAGACAGCTCTCTAAGACTAAAAAGCAGAAGGAATTGCCACCGTGCTTCAGTGGAACTGAAATCTCAGGTGCAGAGCCTTCCCACCCCAAAATCATCCCTACTTGATGAGTGGTAATTTGAGACACAAAGATTTCAGGCCAATATGAAACAGAGAGAACACTCATCTCCTAACATCTGGACTTTAGGGCATTTCTTGTTTGGCAAAGAAAAGCAAGGGCTTGTGAAGTTTCAGCTCTGTGTGACTTGTTACCTTCACCACGCCTCAGAGTTAGTCCTCAGAGCTGACAGGAAGAGGGCCACAGTTAATTATTATCTTTAATTGTAATAGTAACAATGATGGCCAGCATTAAGGGCTTTATAATCATTTTCTTATCTTCACAACCACCCTGGGAGGCAGGTGCTGTTCAGTCATCTGTGACTCTTCATGACTCCATTTGGCATTTTCTTGGCAAAGATGCTGGCTTTTTTTGCCATTTCCTTCTCTAGCTCATTTTACAGATGAGGAAACTGAGGCAAATAGGGTTAAGTGACTTATTTAGGGTCACTCAGCTAGTAAGTATTTGAGGCCAGAGTTGAAGTCAGGAAGACGAGTCTTCCCGACTGCAGGCCTGGTGCTCTATTTGTTGTGCCATCTAACTGCCCTTAAATGTCAATTATAAGAGTTTATATCTGATCCTAAAAGTAATAGGGAGCTACTAGAGTTTAATTAGGGATGGGGAGAGAGTGAAATTGTGACACAATCAGACCTGTGTTTTTGTTTTTTGTTTTTGTTTTTTTTTTTTTTGGAGGGCAGTTGGGGTTAAGTGACTTGCCCAAGGTCACACAGCTAGTTTTTTGTGTTAAGTGTCTGAGGCCGGATTTGAACTCAGGTACTCCTGACTCCAGGGCCGGTGCTCTATTCATTGCACCACCTAGCCGCCCCCAGACCTGTGTTTTAGGATAATCACTTTAGCATCTGACTTTTCTCCTCTATAAAATGACTTGAGCCTAGGATGATCTCCAAACTCTCTTCCAGGTTTGACATTACATTGTCCTCTAAGCTTTCCATCTCTTCTGACCTATTTGCAGTAAACTTAATGTTTATTTCTATTGATTCACGCATCTTACTGTCTCCCTGTCTGTCGTCTATCCCCTTGTTTGAAAAATGAGCCTCTCAGGGGCCAGGATCCTTCCTTTCTTTAATATGTAACCCAGCTCTCTCTAGAGTGCTATGGCCCCTGTGGGGACTCATTAAAAAGGTGTGACTGATTTTATATACAAGAAAAGTCTGTTTCCAAAGAGTACCAGGTGAACGAGTATTCTCTAAGAATACGAACCTGAAGCCTGTAGAGTTGACAGAGCAAGAGACTAGGTCGCCGTAGATATGGGTACTAGCCTTGATTCTGCCAGTAATTTGTAGGGCTCAAAGAAATCATTCTGCCTATATGGACCTCAGCTTTCTCAGCCGTAAAATTAAGCTACACAAAATGGTTTCTGGGGTTTCTTTCAGTGCTAAGATTCTATTGGCTATCATCATGCACTGCTTAAGTCTTGAAAGAGAGAAGGGAGTAGTAGATCAGATAAGACTCCAGAAAGGATCCTAAGAGAATCTTTTTACTATTTTTAAAACTACCTTAAGGCACTTTTACATGTATGATCTCATGTGAGCATGACAATAATCCCATGGGGTAGGAAAGGTAGACATTATTCTCCTATTTCACAGATGAGAAGATTGAGGCTTATAACAGTTAAAGATTTGCTCCAGAACCCATGACTAATAGGTATTGAGAATGGACCCTAGATCTTCTGACACTTAGTCCAATACTCTCTTAGTGATAGAGCAAGGGTAATACATCTTAACTAGCTGATGAAAAACAGCGAGCGAGACCTAAGCAAAATGTCTTCTTGAGTTATGCCCGATGCTCATCCAAAAGGAAGGGTTCCATATAGCTTCATCAAAGAAGCGCTCTGTGTGAAGAAGAGAGAGGCAATTGAAAAGACTGGGGGATTTCCTTCTTTCACTGAAAGCAGACTTTTGCCTTTCAGTGGACAGAAGAAAAGCAGGAGGGAAGAAACAGACATCAAGTAACTTTGATTAGTTAGAAAAGCTGTAATGACTTTGAGGAGAAAGAAGGGAAGGTTGACTTGGGAGGAAGAAAGAGGCAAACAGGCAGCCCAGAAAGATTCACCTCAGCTTTATAAAGAAAAAAAGGAAAAATCTGTACTCCACATGCAGTCCAAGCCAGGGAAATGAATCCACCCACAGACAAAGGAATGCCATTACATTTGCAGCAGTGGGGGGAAAAATAAATTGGCACACACAGAAATCTGTTTCTAAATGAAACAGCTGGGGTTATTTTTACCCACTCAAGACCAGACCCATTATAACGGATAAGCCTCTGTGGTCTGAAGTGAAACACTTAAGAAGGGAGGGGATTAAATTAATAGCCATTTTGCTCCCATGATTAACGAGCAAATTTGAAACCTATAATCTCTCTTAATTCAACATTGTCCTGAAAATCTCTGACCATACACACCTTCAGGAAGACATAAGCCCTTATTGACCAATTGAGTCATGGAACCAAACAATGTTCAAAATAATTTGGTTCAAGTTAGAACTCCTTATTTTAAAGATCAAAAACAAAGACCGAGGGAAGTGATGTATAAAAAAAGTCATTGATATCTTTTGTTTTTCCATCACCTAAATTTTCCTCTGTGTTGCTCTTGCCCCTCTCTTTCCATCTCTTAAAACAAATAAATAAATATAAGAAAAATATGAAGGAAAAAAGGAAGAAACACAACAAAAACCATATATGTGTGTATGTATATGTATATATATGTACATATGTGTATATGTGTGTATGCACACATAGGTGTGTGTACATACACATTCATATGTATGCATTATATGTGTGTGTGTGTGTGTGTATTTTTAATGACCTTACATGCAACATTGCATACCCACAGACTCCCCTCTCTCTGCAAAGACAGGAGGTGACCATCTTTCTCCATATTTTCTTTGGGATTGTTTGTCCTTCATCATTTTGCAACATTCATTCTCAATTATTGGGCAGGTTTTCGTTGTCAATGTCTGTTTTGTTTTCTTGGCTATGTTTAGGGTAGTGACTAATTTAAGATCATACCACAACTGAGTGGCACAATTGTACTTAGAATCTAGATGATGTGTTTTCTAACCCAGCGTTCTACGTGTTGTCAATGAGAAACAAAGAAAGTTTTCTCATTTACTTGATTCTGTGATTCTCTGCCTTTTCATTGGATAGCATCTAAGAATTTCCTGGTGTAAGTAAAGTTCCCTAGGGGTGCAGTGGATAGAGTGCTGGGCCTAGAGTCAAGAAGACTCATTTTCCTGAGTTCAAATCTGGCCTCAAACGTTTACTAGCTGTGTGACCCTGGGCAAGTCACTGAACCCCATTTACCTCAGTTTCCTCATCTGTAAAATGAATTGGAGAAGGAAATGGCAAACACTCCAGTATCTTTGCCAAGAAAACTCCACATGGGAGTTGGGCAAAATTGAACATTTTATTCATTTTTTAACCGGATTTCAGGGCTACAAGGAACATCAAAGTTTATCCAGTCCAATCTGCTTACTGTAATAGATGAAGTTAAAAGGAAACTGAGGTCCCCTAAGTGACTTACCCAAAGCAGAACAACTCCATGATAGAAATGGGGTTCAACCTCAGGCCTCCAGACTTTTCATCCAGTTCTCTTTCCATCTAACAATGAGTCAAACAGTGACAAAGCAAACTTTATTTTTTCCGCTCACTGATTTCTATGACTCTCTGGCCTCACATACTGTAGTTTCTAAGTATTTTCTAATAAAAGTAAGTCTCTTTATTTTTATTCATTTTATATTTCTAAGGTCCGAAAGCCATCCAAGCCGCTCCTTATTGTCATCCTACGCTGGCTGGGCTCCTGGGGCTCAATCTGCCAGGGAGACTTCATGACCAAAGCCAGAATGACTAATAACAAGAGCGTCTTAGAATGGAAACAGTGATACACACCCAATTCCATCAGCCCCAACGCGGTATTGTCACCAAATGGGAAAAGAGCAGCCAGGAGGCTCACAGACAGACAGACCACCTAGGCCTTCACCACATATGAAGTCAAGAGGAATCAAGGAGTTCTACAGATTCAGTTTGATGGAGAAGTCTAGGCTAATACAGGAAGCTGGGCAGCACCATAGTGCAGCGAGTGCCCGATCTGGAGTCAGGATGACTCCTCTTCCTGAGTTCAAATCCAGCCTCAGACACTTGGTAGCTGTGTGACCCTGGGCAAGTCACTTAATCCTATTTGCCTCAGTTTCTTCATCTGTAAAATGAGCTGGAGAAGGAAATGGCAAACCATTGCTAAGAAAATTAGCAAATGGGGTCATGAAGAGTCAGGACATGACCGGAAAAAGACAAAACAATGAAATAACATGAACATTTGTGAAGTGCCCTGAAATCCCTTTGAGACAAATATAAGATGCACATTTTAAGACTTATGTGGGGTTAAGGACTAGACCTGTGATTTCATTGACCTATGGAACTCCCAGGGGAGAAAGCTCCCTCTCCCAATGCAGGTTGGCCCCTTTGATGCAATTCATAGTCTTTGGGAGTTGCCCTGGACCACTGAGAAGTTAAGTGACTTACCTGGGATACAAATGTCAGTATGTGTTGGAGGAGGGACTTAAACCCAAGTTTCCCTAACTCTTAGCCAAGATTTCTATCCCCTATGTGACGCTGCCTCATAACATGTTTTTAAATTTACTTTGAGATGTTAACAAATCATGCAAGCCTCTTCCACTAAATAATAATAATAATAATAATTAAATGCACACAAACCACACATATGAGAGTCTCAATTCAACTTTTTTCTTGACTTAGAGAATCCCTGGAGAGGAGCTTCCTCTGCCCATATATATTACATTACACATATAGATACATCTTATCTGTATCTATAGATACAGAAAATAGAATTAAACGTAATGAAAATGCTTAAACTGTTTAATATCCATGCAGAAAATTGTATTCCATGTAAAATATTCCACTAGCATCAAAATGTCTAGAACAATCCATTCAAAATATGTCGTTACTGAGGGAAAGGGTTTAACAGTTCTGCCTAGTAGTAAGGTCCTTGTCATCGCTTTTGGGTAGAAATGGGGATGTTGAAGTCAAAGGGAGAGTTGAACCAGAACATGGTATTAATAACTGGATTTTATGGATGACATCAAGTTATATGAGTCCTTTGAAAAACACCCTAAAAAGCTAGTTTAAAATCTCATGGAAACTTTCTCCAACTGTATCAAAATACAATTTTCCAACACGAACCCTCTGTTTTTATTGCATGATTTTGCAAAGCACAGTGCTTCAGGGGAACACATATGTCCTGTTATAGTAGAGCTGAGTGTATGCACTATGTGTATATATAAATGTGTGTGAGTGTATATATGTATGTATATATACATATTAAATATATGTGTACAAAATATATACATACATAGGTATATACATATACATGCACACATGACAATATGCATTGCAATATACTTCTGTGTATATATATGTATGTATATACATGTGTGTATGTGCCTAGAATTAAGAGGGATTGGGGAAGGCATAATCAAAGAGTGAAGCTGAAGGAGGTGGAGAGGGGAATGATGGAAATGGGTAAAATTGAAAAGTTTCAAACTCCCTACTTTCTGACCAGTCAAACTCCCAAATGTCATCTGAACCAGATTAATATATAAAGAGAAAGCATTTAGCAAAAGAAATAAAACCACAATAGGATATAAATAATGCTAATTTGTGGTCATCTAAATTAATATGACTTAGGGCAACACTTCCCCCAGAGATCTGTTTCTATCTGAGTGTGACACCACTCATCCAGTTGGAAGTAAGGAGGGGGTTGAGACAGGTTGGGGGATCGAGGGCACAGTGGATAGAGTGCTGGTGTGCTGGGTTCCTAGTATGGAAGACCAGAAATCAAATATGAGCCCAGACACTGACTAGTTGTGTGACCCTGGGCAAGTCACTTAACCTCTGTTTACCTCAGTTTCCTCATCTGTAAAATGGGGATAATAAGAGGTATGTGTGTGTATATGTATATACACATACATATACACACATATACATACATATACACACATACACATACACACACACACATATATATAGATATACACACATATGTATAGAGACGCGCACACACACACACATATATATATAAAATAACCTCACAGAGTTGTTGTATGGGTTAAATGAGAATAATTGTAAAGTTCTTAACCTGTCACATGATAAGCGTTATATAATGTTAGCTATAAATGTATGTACATGCACACAAAAGCACACATATGAGAGTCCCAACTCAACATTTTTCTTGACTTAGAGAATCCCTGGAGAGGAGCTTCCTCTGGCCAGCACACCAACTGCACCTTCTCTGTAGTTTAGAATATAAAACTCAGTGCCTGAAGCACTGAGAAGTTAAGTCACTTTCTCAGGAACTAGAACTCAGGATGTCCTGACTCATCCCAGTTCGCTATCAGTACTTTCTATTTATAGTTAAACCTGTTTCTCAGCAAAATGAGCGCCCCTCCCCAAAAAAGTTTTGAAAGTATTGTTTTTAATAGCATAGAAAAAAAAACCTCCCAGAGGGCCTCCGAAGACAAGCATCAAAATACTAAAATAATTGCCGTGGTCGGCCCTCTGTGTAATGCGACATATCCACACTTTGTGCTGCTACAAAAGCCAATGATCTCTTGACCCAAGATTTTACATTAACATATATTTTTAGGACAGAATTTTGAAAGAAAAGATAAACATCCAGGAAACTGAATTTGAATTTTCACTGGAAATGACTTTGAAAATATGCTAAAACAAGATACTAACACATAGAAAACTGAACCTTATTAAAAATGAAAAAGAAGATGAGATCAGTGAAGCGATGGGTCTTTATGCTCAGGGCTGCTCCTCTCTGGAGGTGGAGAAGGACGGTCCCTCCTACTACAAAATATCTTCTCTGCCACCAGCGTCCTATCACACACATGACCCAGTCCTTTGGGCACTGAGGTCACTCCTTCTGTATACATGGTTATCTAAGAGAGTGGCACATTAAGCTGTTATCAGTCATTAGTCTCTTAGCTAAAATAGTTAAAAACAAGCATGGTATAAGGAATGTAGAGCAGCCCTTGAAAGAAGAACCTGGCTCCAGGTCCAGCCTCTGACACATGTGACCCTGGGAAGGTTATGTAACCTCTCAGGACTGTAGGCCTGGAGGATCAAAGTCACTGAGACTGAGCCAGATTAAAACATAACTGGGAAACATTGAACATAATAAATAAGAGCATACTGATGAAAGGTAGTTTTCTAAGATGATATGTGGGCTTCAGGGATCCTTTAGTATGGTTTAGTGTCTCCACTTTCTCTTTGGATTTGATCACCTGCTCTAGGCAACTCTCAAAGTCTCACACTAGAAGTTACTGAGAAGACACTGACTTGAATTGGGAGCAGGAATTTACTCACCCAGAAACTAGTTCCCTAGACCAATGCAATAGTCTAGCTTCCAGCCCATGCCCTAGTCCCATTCCTACAGAATGAGATTCTCAAACAATGGGGCGCAGAAGTTCCTTTGGGAAAAGGAGGTATGGAGCAGTTAGTGAAAGAGAGAAAAGTCAGGAACATACTCATGGACCCCTTCATTGAAGGATTTTGGAGAGATGGGCACAGCTCTCACAGAGGAACTAGAAGCATTAGGAGTGTAGAAGCACATTGAGGAAAACTTCACAATATTGGCTAGGGTCAGCCTTTTGTTTTAGACACACATTATCTATCTATCTATCTATCTATCTATCTATCTATCTATC
>CM053596.1:247526655-247558351 GCA_028646575.1 Pseudocheirus occidentalis | reverse complement strand
AGGGTTGTTGTCTGGTTCAAAGGAGAATATATATATATATATATATATATATATATATATATATATATACACATACACTCCAGGCAACTCTCTATGGCTTTAAGCTAAAGGGCCGTTTCGTACTGGTGCTTACAAGCTGTGACCAGAAGGTTGGGTCTTGTTAAAGAAAAAAAGAAATCTGGCGGCACCTAGGTGATGCAGTGAATAAAGCATCAGTGCTGATGTCAGGAGGACCCGAGTTCAGATCAGATACTTGCCACTTAGGACACGTACTAGCCATGTGACCTTTTTCTGTGCCTTGTGCTAGGTGCTGGATGTATGTTCCACTTTTACCTAGAACTACTTAGATCCCTAGTGTCTATTCCCATGGCTGCCATCAAACACAAGATAAGGGTTAGTGGCTATTAGTTTCTTATATTCAGAAGTAATAAGAAACACAATAGCAAGAGAAGGGGAATTTGAAAGGACTGACCTGTATAATTTGTTAGAAGCAACAGCAGGCAATGCAAATGCTTCTGGTTGCAGCAGAAAGGCTGCTTCTCCTACCCATTGGCACAATGGATAGAGCACTTGACTTGGAGTCAGGAAGATTCATCTCCTTGAGTTCAAATCTGGCCTCAGACACTTACTAGCTGGGTGACCCATAACAAGTCACTTAACCCTGTTTGCCTCAGTTTCCTCATTTGTAAAATGAACTGTAGAAGGAAATGGCAAATCACCCTAGTATTTTTGCCAAGAAAACCCCAAATGGGGTCATAAAGAGTCAGACATGACTGAAAAATGACTGAAAAGCAATCTTCTCAATTCTGAATAAGGAAGAAAGGATAGAGTTCATCATCACTGTCTTCAACAGGCAAAGACATGATCATGCCAGCTCAGGGGAAGCCTCTAACTAGTAGCTGTCAAAGTCCTTATGATGGGTCCATAAGCCTGACTGTGCCAAGTCTACATGGTACTCAGATGGGCAACAATCCTAGCTTTCCACTTCTTGACCAGACTTACTTTCCTCTTTTCTTCTGAATTCCTCGAGAAGACCTTAGTTTCCTGACATCAGTGACTGGTGGAATTAGAGATGGTATCTGTATCCCCATGATTGCTCCTATGCAGGGCTGGATTTCAGTGAAAAGTTACAGGGGGTATAACCAAATTGTAAAGAGTTATATGAATGGGAAGTATGATTATTACTAAGTGTTTTCTTTTAATACCCTGGAGTTTCAGAACCTCCACTGTCATATCTGGCTTCCTAAGTTAGAGGGGAAATAGGACATGGTGATGAGATGTTTGGGTTTTTTTTCTCTATGATAATAAAATTCTTTTTGAAAAGAAATCAATTTTATTTTTATTTTCAGTTCCAAATTTGCTCCTTCCTCTCCATTTTGCACTCCCCTGCTTATTGAGAAGACAAGCAAAACAAAACCCATTACAAATATGGATAATCATGCAAAACAAATTTCCACATTGGCCATGATGATAAAATTCTAAAACACATTGAGCAGTCTGCTTGTATTTGTTCATTGCTTAGGAGTTCAGATTTATTGGAAGGTGTCTTTGAGCTAAACATTGTGGGAAAAACAGGATGCTGTATCTGGCAGCAGCTAAATGGCAATCATGCAAAAAGAAATTCCTGATAGGTCTGTAATCTTGTTGTTTTAACCATGATTTAGTTTCAGACTTTGGAAAAATCCAGAAATGACTTTTATGTAGAGAATGAGATGGAAGTTATTAGTCATGGCAATTTGTGCTCTCAAAGACACCCACAATGAAAGATGCTTGGGACCTTTGCTTAATGCCTGAATACAATAGGCTCTCAACATGGAACTTGATGTAGGTCTTATTCTGGAGAGTCTGAAGCTCTTGTTCTAATTCTGCTTCACTGTGAAGAACTATGTTCCTAAACATGAGTGGTCCATAAAAACAACTGGACATGGGAAATAAGCTAGATGACTGTATCATTGATTCAATAATGGTCTTCCAAAATTGTAGCCAGTGATGACTGAGTTACCTTAGGAGATTAATCTGTATTTTGGGTTGTTTCCAGAAGGCTTACGTTTCAATTTTGTCCATTCCTTTTCAGTTCATTCCCTTGACGTATGGGTAGAAAGGAAACAGCTTAAAAGCTGTGTGGAGAAAGAGTGGTCCCTTATCTCAAAACATCTCCTTCAGGCTGTTGGAGGGAGCGTCACAAATGCCAACAACAGGATGCCTGCTCTGTGATGGGGATAAATCATAGAGTTTTGGGGCAGAAAGAGCCTTTGATTGTAATGCTGAGTCTCTTGCCCTAAACTACAAATAGACCTTTTGACATTATAAAGTCTGCTACAAAAGTAGTAACCAGAACCCAAATAAATTATACAGATATTCCTGGATGCTAAAGTCTTTCCTTTTTACACATGGAGAAATTGAGACAACAGACTGAGGAATGTAGAATTCCAATAGAATGTAAGCTCCTTTAGCTCAGGAACTGTTCAGTGTTTGTCTTCACATCCTTAGCACCTCTTATGGTGACTGAGGTATAGTGGATCCTTAATAAGTGGTTGATGAATTTATTTGATTCGAATTGAATTGAATGAACAGGTTTGAGAGTATTGAATGAATGGATGGTAGGTACTAAAGGGTAATAAAAACTTTATTCTCCCATTCTCTATCCTAATATTTAATTTTGTTAGTTTATGTGGCTCTTCTATCCCAGTCAGTAGATCATAGATTAGAATAAAAGAATCTGAGAATTAGAAGGGACCTTGGAGGTCCTTTAGTCTAGTTTTTTAAAATGTAATTTGGGGTAGCTAGGTGACACAGTAGATAGAGCACAGGACGTGGAGTCATGAAAACCCAAGCTCAAATCTGGCCTCAGACACTTACAACCTGTGTGACCTTGGGTAAGTCATTTAACCCTGCTTGTCTCAGTTTGCTCATCTGTCAAATGAGTTGGAGAATGAAATGGCCAACCACTCTGGTACCTTTGCCAAGAAAGCCCCAAATGAGGGGAAGAGTTGGACATGACTGAAAAGACTGAACAGTGACAACCCACAAAACATTTTTTTTTTTGCTTTTTGGAGGGCAGTTGGGGTTAAGTGACTTGCCCAAGGTCACACGGCTAGTTTTTGTGTTAAGTGCCTGAGGCCGGATTTGAACTCAGGTACTCCTGACTCCAGGGCCGGTGCTCTACTCACTGCGCCACCTAGCCACCCCTCACAAAACATTTCTAACAAATTTTCATTGACTGTGACTAGAGCTTAGGTTCTCCTTGACTTCTTTTTCAAGTACTCTTTTCTTCTCACTTTAGGCTTTATATATGTTATGTGTGTATGTATGTATGTATGGGTATGTACACACAGACTCTATCATCCATCTATAATCTCTTATCTCTCTCCATCAAATAGTGTATTGTATGTATATACATATATTTAAATATAAAATGTACACCTGAGTATTCAAATATACATACGTGTGCATTTGTGCATGTATGTATATTGTAGGCTCTTTTAGAATATTTATCCTTGAGGACTGGAAATGACTTACTTATGTCTTTGTACCCCTAACCCTTAGCACAGTGCCAGATATTAGTAAAGCTTTTGCAAATGCTTGTTTATTGATTGATAATGAGAACTATTTTTGAGCCCCCAGTCACCTGAGAAAGGCCTAAAACTTAGATTGGCCAATCAGGAGAAAGACATTTTTGGCCCTCTCTGAGCTTAACCTACCATAGTGCTTCATGTGCTCTGGCTTAACAGACATGCTTTGCTTTGCTCTCTTAGTGAACAAAATATGCTCCTTCCTGTGTTAGCAACTACAAGGTGAGATGAAGCTGACCAGGAACATTCTTCTGTTTATGACTACCAAGGACAAAGTTCCTTGAACTGGACACTATCTTGAATAATGGGACTTTTCTTACCTTTGTATTTTATGGACACATTGCTATGTTATAAGAATCTAGATAGATGATAGATGGATGGATGGATGGATAGAGATGGATAGAGATGGATAGATAGATAGATACATGGATGGATGGATAGATACATGGATGGATGGATAGATAGAAAGACAGACAGACAGATAGATAGACAGTAGACAGACAGACAGACAGATAGATAGATAGATGTAGATAGAGATAGATAGATAGAAACATATAGATTATAATCACATTAATGATAAAAGAAACACAGACATCCTGGATCTATAATTTCAATGGACCCTTTGACACTTATTGTATTTACAGTCTATCCTGTTAAGAAATCTCTTTCTTATATAACACATATGGAGACTATAATTCTGGTTGACACAGGCTTCCTGAGCTGGGATTGCTTTAAGTGTATAAAGGGTCTCTTTCAACTTGTTTACTCTGAGTTCAGAATTATTTTCTGACTCCCATGCAATGCATGATTCTCTGACTTCATGAGAATAAATAAACATGTTAGAGCACATGTACAGCCTGATTCTGTTTCTTCCTTGGTCAAACCTTTGGTAAGATGCACACCATTCTGTTTATTCTTAGGACAAACCTTCGGTTAAGGGAGAAACAGATTCTGTTTGTTTCTTTGGACCAAACTTTGGTAAATGGTTGACACTATGAAGGGGACCTTCCTGCTTTTTCTTATTCCCAAGCTATGGTAGGTATGTTTTACCAGAGCTAAGTTCCACACCATGCCATTATGACTACATTTTCTTCTTCTAACTCATTAGAGATCACAGGATCACGGATTTAGAGAAGGAAGAGTCCTTCAGGGTCATGTAATTCAATGCCCTTGTGCTCTAGTGTAAGAAAATGATTAACAGAGAGGTTAAATCCCTTTACATGGGGAGTAAATAGAGTCAGGATCTGAACTCATGTCATTTGACTCCAAATCCTAGTCTCTCCATGGTGCCCCAATTGCTAGCTCCCAGCATCTTGAGTTCTGTGAAGCAGCATCTTACAGTTCTCAGAACAAACCAGAGAGTGCTATAGGAAAAAAAGAAAGACGTCTGGAAGCTTCTTCACCCTTGCACTGATAGTCTCCAAGTGACATGATGGAGAGCAGGGCAGGGCGTTAGGAAGAGAGTTTAAATGAACTGTGCCATGTCATATAAAAAAGTTCACTGCTTTTTCTCTTATAGCATGAAGGCAGCTAGTCTTACAGACAGGATTATGGGCAGAGAGATTGGGATCTTCAGCAAGCAGCATGAAATAGACTCTCAAATAAATAAATAAAAGAAATAATTAAGAAAAAATCAATTTATCCTTGAGAGGGAGAGGGAAGTAGATGTTATGGCACCTCAGCTACGGCACAACAACAGGGCATCAGACTGAGCATCAAAGGGATAGCAGTCATAGTAACTCTGGTTATGCCTTTGTAAGTGCAAAAAGTACAACAAATCCAACATTTTTCTTCTCTAATAATGACAAGAAAAAAGTCACGGTTCTACTTTTCCTAGAGAGAAAAGTAAGTGTAAGGCAAATAGTCATAAAAAGAATCGACAATTTTAAACTTTACATAATGTTTCACAATCATTATCTTGCTCGAGCCTGATAATAACCCTGTGAAACGGGTACTACAAGAATTGTTATTCCTATTTTACAGATGAGTAAACTGAGTTTCAGAGAGGTTTTATGATCTGTTCCTTATAACGTGGTTGATGAATGGTACAGGCAGGATTTGAAACTAAATTTTGCTGATTCCAAATTTTACATTCTATCCATGTGTTTTATAAATAGTATGGTCTATCTGATAGGGTTCCCATTTTAATGAATCATTCTTGTTTACTGGGTATTGAGTTCAGAAATCTGCTGGAGTACAGAAAGTGTTAAATTTTTGTACCTACTGAATTTCAGTAGGCTTGCCTAATCCTAGTTATGGCTACAGTCTGGGAAGATCTTCTAGACCTCAGAGGTGATTTTCTAGGCTCCTTAACTTTTCATTTTCACCTCCAAGTGAAATCTGCTGTATTTCATCAAAGAGCCCTTCCCAGATTGGGAATTCTATTGGGGAAAGCAACAGGAATTTGGAACAAAACCTATCTGTTTCCTTCTTGATTCTGGACAAGTGGATTTGATATAATTGGAAATAGCTGGGCACCTAATATGGAAATTTCAGACTTCTGAGGAAGCTGAACCCTTTACCAGCCTCTCTTCTCATGAGAAGTCCCGGCTGTGGGGAGTCAGCCAAGGATTCCTTTGGGTTGTTAAATCAAATGAGGTGAATTCAGCCCATTACTCTAAATAACCGGTGTGCCTGGGATTCTCCAAAATCCATTACTTTCTCCCACAAAGTATGCTTGCCTGGCCTACCTTTTCCCAGACTGCCCTCCTACTCCAGTTCCTGTGTCTGGACTGATGTCTCTCCATATTCTTGTTCTTCCTAAGTAAAACAAACATAGAGGTGGAACAACTAATCCCACACTCTCTCTGATGAACCAATTAGCTGCTATGTTCACAAAGGCCTGGGTGATGGACCTGTTCCAAAGCCTAATCAAGAAAAACATTGTTTGGGAGCCATTGGTCTTGGCTACAGTGGGGCTATTGAGGGTGGATGATTAAGAATCTTATTTTCCCATTTGGAACCAAGGCAGAGAGAAGAGAAAGGGAAGTAGACATTCTGTGGATAGTACCACAAACTAACCCTGATTTTGGGAGTGGTAAACAATTGATTTTGAAATGAGAGCCCCTGAATGTTTTCCCACGTCCACAGAATGTTTGTTAAATTTGACATCTGGGATGAACTCAGTAATGTTCTTGAATGGTGGGAAATCTTCAAACATACCAGAGCCAATGTGTGCTTCATTTAAACTCTGAACTCTTGGGGGCTTCTCAATTTTTATTATTTTCACGTCCATACACCCACATGTAAAAAAGTATATCCTGTGACAGAACGCTGGAAAGTTAATCAAAACAGAATCCTAGAAACACATTGACTCTCTGGTCTGGACAATTTTTACAAAGCAGTTCAGATGAGTTACCATGATGCCAGGCCATCAGAGTGAGTACAAAGGGGGTAGCAGTCACAAAAGCTCTTGTCTTATTTCTGTAAGAGCAAATCCATATGTAACACCAAATCCATCATATTTCTTCTCTAATAACAGACACTAAAAAAAAACCCCACAGCTCAATTCTTACTAGAGATAAAAGAAAGTAACAATTTTTATTATTGAAATAATAAAGCAAGCAATAATATTTAAAAAGACTTTATTACTTTAAAGTTTGTACTTTAAACATACATAAAGTACTTTAAAGTTTGCATAGAGTTTCGCAAAAAATCATCTTATTTGAACCTCACAATAACTCTGTGAACTAAGTACTATAGGAATTGTTATCCTAGAAAATTTAAATGCTTTATTCCTTGTAAGATGGCTGGAGAGTCTTTGGGGCAGGATTTGAAACCAAGACTTCCTGAAATCAGATTTAGCACTCTATCATTATAACACGCTGCTAATTTTTTGGGGTGTGTGTGAAGGGGAAGCTGCCCTTTATATTATCCCACAGTGTCTCTGTCTTTAGTCTCCATTGAAGAAATGGCTTTCTCATCACCAAGGCTGACTGGGGAATATAGGCATCCTTAATCCTATCCCTTCCCAAATTCCTCCCTATATATTCTTCTGTCTTCTCTTTCTAATCTTCACTCTTTCTTTCTCTACTGGCTTCTTCATTGCTACTTACAAACATGCTCATGTCTACCCCATCCTTAAAAGAACACTCTTTTGATACTACTGTCCCCACAAGCTATTATCCTATATCCCTCTTTCTCTGTCACCAAATTTCTAGAAAAAGGCTATCCATATGCTTTCTCCATTTTCTCTTTTCTCACTGCTCAGCCCTTCATAATCTGGCTTCCAGTCTCATCACTCAACTGAAACTGCCCACCTCAAAGTTATGAATGACTTTCTACCTGGCAAACTCGACAGTCTTTTCTCATCCCTCATCCCTCCACCTCTTTGAAACATCTGACACCATTGGCCACCTCTTCCTTCTACGTTCTCCCTCCTCTGGAATTTCATGACATTATTACTCTTTGTTTTCTTTATCCACGTATCATCATCCATCTACCACCCCCTAACTGGAACCCAAAGGTCTGTCCTGAGCTCATTTCTCTTTCCTTTCTCTTGGTGGTTTCTTAATTCCCCATGGGTTTAATGATCACTTCTACGCAAATTACTGCTCTTTCAATATATGCAGCCATTTCCTGAGCTGTTGTGTCAAACCACCAACTGTCCATTGAACTGTATAGGTATCACAAACTCAGCACATGCAAAATGGAATTCATTCTTTTTCTGTCTAAATGTCTCTCTCTTTATTTTTTATTTTATTTTCTTTTGCTTTTTGGAAGGGGTAAGGTGGGGCAGTTGGCGTTAAGTGACTTACCCGAGGTCACACAGCTAGTAAATGTTAAGTGTCTGAGGCTGGATTTGAACTCAGGCCCTCCTGACTCCAGGGCTGGTGCTCTACTTACTGCACCACCCAGCTGCCCCTTTTCAACCTCTTTTTTAAATTCTTTTTTCCTCCTCCTAAATCAATGTTGAACACACCATTATCTTTTCAGCCACTCAGGTTCTACATCCTGGAGCCATCCTCAGCCCCCCATTCTTTTTCATCCTCCACATATCCAGTGAATTACAAAATCTTGTCAGTTCTTCCACAATACCTCTCATTTCTGTCTTCTCCTCTGTCCTCATATCACCCTCATTAAGGCTCTTGTAGCCTCTCACCCAGAGTATCGCAATGGCCTCTTAATTAGTCTCCCTGCCTTGTTTCTCTGTACTCCAATCTACCCACAGCTGCCAAAGCGATATTCTTTAAAGCAGAAGTCTGATCATGTTGACGCCACTGCCTAAATACTAAACTATTCTATTTGGCATTCAAAAGTTTCCCCAACCTGACGACAGCCTCCAAACTTAACTTTATGATTCACTCACACCAGTCTACATGCTGTGCCTCAACAGTCACTTCACCTCCCATTCCTGTACCTTTCTGCACATGGTGCACCTGGATGTGTTTATAAGGAGCAGGGAAGGAAGCTATAGATAGGAAGAGACAGAAGATTGGAGAGAGAAGGCACAAGCATAGAGAAAAATATTGGGAGGTACAGGGTCAAGAGTGCCCATAGTAACTGCTCTCCTGTGTCAGAAATTCACTGTTTTTCCACTTTTGTCTCTTAGAGTGCCTAATTTTTTCAAAGGTCAATTCAAGTAGCACTTTTTTCCTGAAATTTCTCAGGGCTTATGCTTTACCTCTGTTCCTTGAAATACCATATATTTGGGGTTACACAGATGACAGGGCAGATGGAATACCAGGCTTGGAATCAGGAAGACTCATCTTTGTGAGTTCAAATCTGGCCTCAGATACTTCCCAGCTGTGTGACCCTGGGTGAGTCACTTAATCTTGTTTTCCTCAGTTTCCTCATCTGTAAAATGAACTGGAGAAGGAAATGGCAAACGACTCCAATATATTTGCCAAGAAAACCTCAAATGGATTCGTGAAAAGTTTCACAGAACTGAAAAACAACTGGAATATCCAGAAGTACACATAATGCCTAGCACATAGAAGGCACTTAAGAATTTGTTGCTTTATCCCGTATATACTTTGTATGAACATACCTAGTTATTTTCATATCATCTCCCTTATCAGAATAGAAACTCCTTCAGAGCAGGGACTGTCTTTTGCTTTTCTTTGTTTTCCTAGTGCTTAGCATGGTACCAATCATGTAGCAAGCATTTAATACATGTTTTTCTGTTGTTCAGTCATTTCAGTCATGTCTGGCTCTTCCTGACCCCATTCAGGGTTTTCTTGGCAAAAATACTGGAGTAGTTTGCCATTTCCTTCTCCAGTTCATTCTACAGATGAAGAACTGAGGCAAACAGGGTTAAGTGACTTGCCCAGGGTCATACAGGTAATAAGTGTCTGAGGCCAGATTCAAACTCAGGAAGATAGTCTCCCCAACTTCAGAACCAGCACTGTGTCACCTCATTGCCCTACATGTTTATTGAGAACACATCCTGCATATCAGATATTTACATTACGATTCATAGCAGTAGTAAAATTACAGTTATGAAATAGCAACGAAAATAATTTTATGGTTGGTGGGGGTCACCACAACATGAGGAACTGTATTAAAGGGTCACGGCATTAGGAAGGTTGAGAACCACTGGTGTACTTGATTATCCTCCCCATAGTGGCATGAATGTTGCAAACTAAGTTCCTTGTTTTATGATCACATTCTTGAACTATACTCAACACACCTGCTTTCTTTTCCTGCCTTCTCTTTCCCTCTGATTAACTACTCATGGAACTTCTAAGTGCTCAAAAATTGTGCATAAAAACAAACCCGTCTTTCTATAAACTGCTAGCCCACCCTCAGCCCCCTGAACTAGCCTGCTGCTTTCCCATTAATAATGCCCTCTTGACTAGAAGAAAATCTGCCTCTTGAATTCTTTCTGACAACCCAACTCCTGAACCTCATCATCCTCTGAGACGATGATGAAAGAGAGTAGTTTGGGAGGGATTTAGGCATGTGTGATTGGTTAGGAAGTACAAGCAGAATGTGTAGACTATATCATCTTGTCTTCTAGTCTGGCTATGAAGGATAATAGTCCAGCTTCAGAAGGTGACAAGGGCAAGGGAAGGTTTTTCTAGTATACATTAAGGCCTGAACAGGTTGGTAGGTCAAAGAGTATTATCTACCAGATGGGAAATACTGAAGATGAACTAAGAATGAGGGAATGACTAATAGAGAAAAGAAGAATTGAGATAATGAATGAATGGGTGAATGAAAGAGCATTTATTAAATACTTTTATTTCCTTGGCTGAGAGATTTCAGTGGTGTGTTCTGCTGGGCTAGTCCACAGGCCTGATCTGGGTGGGACGGTCTACAGAAGGAATGTTTCAGCTTGTGATGTGACAAAATTAGGGAGTGGGTTGTTAGAAGAAAAAGGGTCAGTTATCCCAACACTGGCACATTCTGTCCTAGTCCATGGAGGGTTCCATCCCTGGCTCTACACTAGGTATGAAATAGATAATGATTAAAGCACAGCTGTAATGAATCACTTTTCAGTCTGATTCTTGAATAATACCAGGGCAAAGTAGGAAAGAACCTTCGAGTCACTCTGAATTGATTCTTAGACTCGAAAAGCCATATCCTGGGAAGCACAGGCATCAAAAATCCCATTTTATTCCAGCCGGGATCTCTACTGAATTTTAGATCTATTTTTGCCAACTCATTCACACTTAATTTTCAGAGCTAAGAAGCTTTTATTCAACTTTCTTTTCACAGGAAAACCAGCCTTCTTTGCTCAAAGGGGACTGCTTTGTCTCAGCTTTAATAATATATCAATATGTATTTATTAAATACCTACTAGGTGCTAGGAACTGTACTAAGCACTGGGCATTCAAAGATTAAAAACAAATAAGTTCTTGCCCTCAAGAAGCCTATATTTCATTAGGGAATTAAAGTGTTTTACATATATATGCATATATGTGTGTGTGTTTGCTGTATTTCATTGCATAGTCATTGCAGATTTTATGACAATTTCTTTTGCAAAGAAGTTGCAAATTATATGAAGCTTCAAAAAAAATTGTGCCAGTATTACTTAAAAAATAATTTATTACTAAACTGTTTTCAGTGCAAGACTAGGATGTGTGGAATATTCGTGAATATGCATTAAAATTGAATGACATGACAAACAGAATCATACCATATGATGACTACACAATAAAAATTATAAACCAGTTTTTGGACTAAGAAATAACAGAGGGTGATGATTATTCAGTAGTAATGATTATTCAGTAGTAATGATATTCAGTAATACTGTCTTCTAAAATAAAATATATCTGAATCACAGAACAAATGCATATCACATTAATGCTTGTAAAATTTCTTCATAAGGTTGTGAAGTATATAATGCAAGTATTATTCCCATTTTATTGATAAAGAAATAAGTTGAGAGATTAAATGGTTTTCCTAGGGTTACATAGCTGGTAATAAAAACATTTCTACAGGGCATTCAAGATTTCAAAGCCTTTTTCATATATCACCTTGTCTGAACCTTATAACACGTCTATGGGATAGGTATCATTGGCATTATAGTTTTTGAACATAAGTTTTTATTTGTCTTTGTTAGTTGTGTCACACTAGTTTTCTTCATTATCTACCCTTTTTCCCTGCCCTGCAATACTCATTTTAGAAAGGAGGTACAGAGAAATTTAGTGATTTGATCATGGTCACATAGCTTGAAGGCAACCAACTCAAGGTTCAAAGCCTCTACAGGGTTGGGGAATCTGTGGCATCAAGGCCACATGTAGCCCTCTAGGTCCTCAAGTACCATCTTTTTTCAAGTTCACTTTTCCTATAGGCAAAAGGTGGGTTGATGCTCCTGAATCTGGATCTTTCCAAGTTACCTTTCCAAATTGAGAATTACTTTCCAATTAAGGAAATTTTGCTTTCTCTCTGACCTTCTTCCCCTATTTAATTTCCCACACTTTGAAGTTATCATTTGCATAGAAGTTATTGTGTTGAAAATGCTTCAAGTTTACATATAAACCACCTTAGAAGGTATCTAGAAAACTTAGAACCTGACTTTTGCCCGAGACTTTTTTTGAATAGGCTAGTCCATTTTTAGCCCCTTTCTGAATGTTTAAAAAAAATCTGAAGAGAATTCATTTTGAACACAGTTATATTGGGGTATCTTGATTTCCTCTAAGAACACCCTTTCCTTTGCTCCAATACTCTGCTTTCCAAATAATCTCCTTACCGAAAACTGGCCTTCTAAATGAACTGACCTGCCAGGAACATGGCACTTCGTTCAGATAATTGATGTGGTTCCCAAGCTAGGTATACCTATAAGTTAATATATTTATTATTAGCATATTATTAACAATATGTGCTATTGTGGTTAAAGTCTATGTGATGGGAAAAGTAATTTCTCTGCTCTGTACTCTTTTGTTGCTCAATCTTGTGGTAAACTAGTTACTACTCACCCAAGCCCTGAGGACTGTGTCTGACCCTCCATGACCACAACTCTCTATGAGCCCATTCGGGGTTTTCTTGGCCAAGATACTGGAGTGGTTTTCCGTTTTCTTCTCCAACTCATTTTACAGTTGAGGAAATGGAGGCAAGCATAGTTAAGTAACTTGTCCAGGGTCTTCCATATCTGTAATGTGCTTCTCCTCTCCCTATTTTACTTCAAAGAACACTTGAGATGCCCTCTCTTACACAAGACCTTTCTGGATCATACTGGTTAGCTATTCATGCTTTTTCCTCCTGAAATTATTATTTATTACTTTGTTTATACATTGTATTTTTTATCTTTTTTTTTTAATCTGGGCATGCGTTATATCACCCACAGTAGACTGGAACACCCTTGAAGTCAGGGAATGCCTCCTTTTTGTCTTCATATCTCCTGAACGGCACAAAGCCGGTAACTAATCAAGAGTAATAAGAACTAACATTTACATATAGCACTTACTATGTGCAGACATTGTGCTAAGTTTGTAATTATCATCTCATTTGATATTATCATATTATCTCAGAACAACCCTGTGAAGTATGTGCTATTTTTTGGGGGGAGGGCAGGGCAATTGGGGTTAAGCGACTTTCCCAAGGTCTAGTAAGTGTTAAGTGTCTGAGGCTGGATTTGAACTCGGGTCCTCCTGACCCCAGGGCCAGTGCTCTATCCACTGTACCACCCAGCCGCTCCCATGTAGGTGCTATTTTTACCCCCATTTTAAAATCGAGGTAAATAGAGGTTGAACAAATTGGCTAGATTCACTCAGTTATTAAGTATCTGAGGTCAGATTTGAAATCAGGTCTTCCTGACCTCAAACTGGGCTCTCTGTTAACTCTGCCACATAGCTGCGTAGCTCTCTTGAATTGAATTAGATACTGTCAGTCTGACTCCTAGGTCAGTCTGTTTTGGGATTACTTGGGGTGAATCAATATCTCAGCATCTAATCTCTCCTGAGTGAATTCATAAAGTTGACGTTCTAAACGGACAAAATGGAGAACCAGGCCTTGGATCATGATGATTTCACCCAGGGGCAGGTGTCTGGCTTTCCATATTTCTTTGCTGCAGTCACATTGACAATCGCAGTGAACTGGGGATTTTGCAGATTCTAGGATCTATAGTCAGTGGAGGGGCAGGGGAAGGAAAGGGGCTTTGAGGGCATAGAGTGGAAATGAGACAAGAATAGCAGACTTCTAGGAACCACCTGCCCTGTCTAGTCCCGAGCAGGTTGTCTTGCTTCTGCAGCAAGGTGTTGGTGTTGCCTGGACCAGCTTCCAAGGATGTGACTTCACTGAATGTAAGGACATGTGTAATGTGTGTTAGGCTTTAAATGAAACCTAGACGTTTAAAAGACATTTTAACAGTTCTCTTTAGACTGAGTGAACATTACCCCATCCCCAATAAGAATCCAGCCTGGGGGTTCTTGCCCAAAAGATGACAGAAAAGAGTTTTAGCTTGATGTTGATAGGGTGCTCGGGTGCCTGTGCTTGAACCCCAGTTTGTAAAATCACATCCAGTTCCAAAGTCACATTTCTCCCTAGCCTCCAACGCTGTCTCAGGCAGTTTCTCTCTGGCTCAAGGGCTGCATACCCTGGCAAAATACTTATCTCTCTTCTTGACACAGTGGCCAGCTGCACCTATAAAATTTAGGAGTCTGACCCAGCTTGTACTGTCTGAAGCAGCTGTGTACTGGGTCATACCTATCATATGTATCCTAGACTCAGTCACTGGTATACTTCCTAGCTCATTATGTACATCCTGAAGGGCTTGGGATATACTACACTCCTAAAATCTATCTTTTCAAACATGACCCTGATGGGTAGCAACTTGGTCAGCCCTGACTGCTAGCTGACTTAGTGACATTTCAAGCCTAAAACCACACCTCCATGTAGCCCCACCTCAGGCTATTTCTGCACAGTAGATATTAAAAGTGCATGTTCCTTTAAGAACTGACCACTTCTTAACCACTCCCTAATCATGCCCTGAATCACCTAGTTAGCATATTTGGCACAGGTTTTACTATAGTTATCCTATATAAACTTTAACTGTGTCCCTCTAAGGTTGCAACTTCCCTAAAAACTCTTGCCTACTGTATAGTGTAACAATACAATATAGTGTATTGTGTAACAATATAGTGTTACACAATAGTGTAACAATTTTGCCACCTTGACTTAGAGAATGCTTGAGTCCATGAATTCATTTCAGACTGCTTTCCAGGGACTCTGGTAATTGGGATTCCTGGACTCCCTAACCCCTTGGACCACATCATTTCCACTTTCCTATGTAGCGGATTTATTACCTTTCTTCTGACATCTCAGTCATGAAGGAAAAATGTGGGAGGCTTTTGTAGTAAAAAGCTAAAACAAAGCAAAATTAAAAACCCACGTTGGAAGAAGCAGAGGCTATTTCTTAAGGATTTTTAACAACAGACTAACAGATTTCTCTTTTTTTTTTTCAAGGAAAAATAAATTTATTGCCAAATACTTCAACTCATTAGGAATTTTTAAGACCCACAGTCTGTGCTAACACTAAGTTGGGAGATGGAGATAAAAAATAAAATTTAAAAAATTCCTTATCCTCAAGAAGCTTGCATTCTACTGAGGGGATTGTAGCATACATATTAATAAGTAAATACAAGTTAATCTGAAGTAGAATTCTAGGAATTAGAGTGAGACTTGTAGGAAGCTAAAGATTTTAGGAGGTGGAGGTGATGCAGGAATGTACCCAGACACGGGAGTTGATCATGACATAGTGGAGGGTGATAGAAAGTTGAGATCCTAGAGTACTTAAATTGGCCAGTTTGACTGGAATGTATTGTATATGAAGGGGATGATGTAAAATAATTCTGGAAAGGGAGGCTAGTGTCAGATTGTGGAGAGTTTTAAATACCAAGATGAGAATTATGTATCTTATCCTGGAGGCAATGGGGAGCCACTGAAATTTAAGCCCCTAGCTTCTATTTACTTAGGTACTATGAATTCTATTTATTCCAATCCTATGAATTCTATTTATTCTAATCATCTACTTCTAAGAAGGGGGTTAATTATAAAAGCCATTTGAATCATTTCCAGTTCACAGGGGCACAAAGCTCATAGAATGCCCAAGCTGGAAGAGAACACAGAGTGCATCTAATTCAGGGGTGGGGAACTTGTGGCCTCTAGCCTCGAGGATGCGGGTTCCCCACCCCTGACCTTAGTCCGATCCTCTCAGGCTCTAGGTTTTCATATACAGACATATCTCCAAGGTATTGTAGATTTAGTTTCAGACCACTGCAAAAAAGAGAATATTGCAATAAAGTTCGTCACACATTTTTTTTTGCTTTCCCAGTGCATAGAAAAGTTATGTTTTCACTATACTATTATGTGTACAGTATTATTCTGTCTAAAAGCAATGTGTATACTTTAATTAAAAATACATTATTGCTAAAAAAAATGCTATTCATCATCTGAGCCTTCGACAGGTCATAATCTTTTTGCTGGTGGAGGGTCTTGCCTGGATGTTGTTGGCTGCCAACTGATTAGGACGGATCACTGATCACAGATCTCCATAACAGATATGATAAAAATGAAGAAGTTTGAAATATTGTGAGAATCACCAGAAGGTGGTACAGAGACACAGCATGAGCACATCCTACTGGAAAAATGGTGCTACAAGAATTGCTTGATTCAGTCAGCACCAACCTTCAATTTGTTTAAAAAAAAACTCCAAAAGACTCAAGCATTCTCTAAGTCAAAGTGACAAAGATTTATTGTTATGCTATACAGTAGGCAAGAGCTTTTAGGGAACTTGCAACCTTAGAGGGACACAGTTAAAGTTAATATACGATAACTATAGTCAAACCTGTGACAAACATGCTATCTGTGGCAAGTTTTTGAAATAAGATGACAATAAAGCTTCTCACATCGATTGACTCTTCTTTTCACTAGAACGTTCAGAGGCCATTGTAGGGTTAATAACTGGCCTAATTTCAATATTATTTTGTTTCAGGGAATAGGGACTTCTGAGGAAAGGGGCAGAGATGGGGAAATGAAGAACATATACATTTATCAATTAAATTTGCCCTCTTATGTCAGCGTGGTTCATGGCACCCTAAACAATTACAATAGTGACATCAAAGGTCATTGATCACAGATCTCCATAACAGACATGATAATAATGAAGAAGTTTGAAATATTGTGAGAATTATTGAAATGTGATATAGAGACACGGCATGAGCACATACTGTTGGAAAAATGGTGCTTTAAGAATTGCTTGATTCAGTCAGCACCAACCTTCAATTTGTTTTAAAAAACCCCAAAACAAAAACCACAGTGTTTGTGAAGTGCAATAAAGTGAAGGGCAGTAAAATGAGGCATGTCTGTACTTAAATCCAATGAATTAAATGGCTCAGTAGAGGAGTCAGGAAGATTCAAGTTCAAATCTCGAGTCAGACCTTTATTAGCCCGTTATGAAACCATTTGCCTCGGTTTCTTCAACTGTGAAATGGGAATAACAGTAGCACCTATCTCTGAGTTGTTGTCTCATCTGAATGAGGATGATGGTTGTAAAGTGCTTAATGCAGTATCTGGCTCATAGAAGGTGCTGTATAAATGCTAGTTATTATTATTAATAATATAGTAAAATTAATATAGTGTATTAATTTTAATAATTATTAATAATTATAGTAAGGATTAAGTGGGCATTAGGGAGAGGGCCCTAGGACCCAGATCCTTAAAGGCAGGGCTTATCATTTTCATCTTTGCCTCCCCAGTGCCTGGTATACAGTGGGTGAAAATCATAGGCACTTCATAAATGTTTATTTGTTGATTTGAATCTTAGAATACAGCTTTGGCTGAGGGAGGGGAAAGAAATGACCAGCTTAAGACATGAAAGACAGCCACACTTAATCAGACTCCATCTGAATATGTATTTAATCTCAAAGTCATATTTTTTATTTTGTTCCATAAAGTTTATGTTGGTTGGTTGGTGACGCAAAACTGTCCTGTGGGTGGAGGGTGAAGGATGTTTGAATTAGTGAAGGAGTTTCTACTGAAGTGATCTCAGAAGGCTTTTAAAAATTTTTTGGGCTATCTGGGCCTTGGTTTCCTCTGGAATGAAATGAAGGGGGTTGGACTAGGCCATCTCTGTGTTCTCTTCCAGTTTGGCCATTCTAGGAGTTTTAGGATGATGTGAACTGGAAATGCTCCATGTTATCACTGACCCCCTTCTTAGAACCACAGCTATAGAATTTAAAATTGCTATGGCTGTCATACTGGACTTAACCCACATGTAAATTTTATGTGAATCTTTTCAAGTGGTGAGTGCACTAATTTGGCTAAGACAGGTATCAGTGGTTTCCCAGTGGACGATGAAGAGAGGTCCTGGTGTTCTGGAATATCAACCGAAGTCATCTGTGTGTCTTTTATGGGAACTCTTCCTGAGAAGGGCAGAGAAGGGGACTAATGAGACTTTCCTAACTCATCTAAAAGGTACTTGGGTTTGTAATCTGAGTGATGTGGGGACACCATCCAATAGTGTAAATCACAATTCATCTATAGCTTTTCCTCCTATGTGACTTTTCTTCACAGGTCTTCCTGACTCAAAGACTCAGTCCTGTAACCACAGTGTCAGCTTGCTTCTCTTCATGTATAAAAGGATTTTGGTCCTACGTGTAATTTCATCGGTACAGGAAACTTTTGATGAGGAAACTCTCCCTACCAATGAAACCCATTTTAAAGGTGGTACAGTGGTTAGAGTATCAGCCCTAGAGTCAGGAACACTCATCTCCCAGGGTTCAAATCTGGCCTCAGACGCTTGACTCTAGCTGTGTGACCCTGGTCAAGTCACTGAACCCTGTTTGCCTCAGTATCCTCATATGTAAAATAAGCTGGAGAAGGAAATGGCAAGCCACTCCATTATCTTTGCCAAGAAAATAGGGTCGCAAATTGTCAAATCTGAGAGAAATAACTGAACAACAACACTTGGTCATGGCAGAGTGTGGAGCAATGGAAAACAGTGATTCACAAACTTGGAATGACTGGACCTGAGTCCACATGTGGAATCTGCTGCAACATTGGTCAAGGTAAGTAAACGTCCTGGGCTTGAGTTTTCTCCCTCATCTACAAAATGAGGAAGTTGGAGTAGGTGGGGGTCTAGGGCCCTTCCAAATCTACAACTATGATATTCTATAATTCTAGTCTTCTTGAGAACACAATTTCAGATTTTTGGGGGAGGCAATTGGTTTACATTTCCCAGAGGCTGGATTTAAACTCAGAGCCTCTTGACTTTAGGACTTGTGCTCTATCCACTGAGCCACCTAGGTTTTGTTTTTTACAGAATGTCTCAGACTGTCTATTCCCTTATGTCCTGCTTTTGTTCCCCTCTGCACCCTATTATGCCCTAGAAAACTCTTCATCTTGGAAGATCACTTTAGTCCTGGATTTCGCATGTTGTGAATTTTCTCCACCCTTGAGACCTCTTCCTCTCCCTCCCAGAATCCCCATTTAAAGAGAGTCCAGGTCAGCCATGTTTGCATGCCTCTCTAGGGCACACTCTGGTTTTTCTCTACTATGCATGCCCCCAGATAGAGTACCTTTCCTCTTTTAGCTGCCTGTTATGTGTTTCTTTTTTCACTAGACTATAAGGTCCTTGAGGGCAGAGTGTCTTTCTGTTTGTAATTGATATTCCCAGTGTTAAGCATTGTGCCTTGTATACCGTAAGTGTTCAAAGTTGACTTGTGGAATGATTGCTGTAGACCTGCAGTTTCTGCGGGACAAGATTAGATTTAGGGGATAGCACTCTCTGGTTTGGGACAACATGTATCTTCTTTCCTGAAGTCAGCACACATACCCCAAAACTATCTTGTCCTTACCACTAGACATTCTGGTCCTAAAAACACTTCGTTTTCCTTCTCTGACCGCAGGTTGTTTGGTTTACCTTCTTTGCCCCCAACTAAGCTAGAATTTGAATGAAAATTAGGAAGTCCTTATAGCAGATCCCCAAAGGCAGCACGGTGGCAGAATAGAGAGAGCTCTGGGTCTGGAGTTAGGAAGACCAGAATTCAGATCTTAGTCCCAGAACCTCACTAGTTTTGTAACCTGGGCAAATGGCTCAAACCCTGCCTATCTCGATTTCCTCATCTGTAAATGGGGATAATAATAGCACCTGACCCTTGGGCTTGTTTTGAAGACAAAATAAGATATTTAGAAAGTGTTTTATAAGCTGTAAAGTATAATATAAACACTATTATCATTATCACCAGGGCCACTTCTTACATGGCTTGGATGAGACAGAAGTTGACAGGTCTGTTCCTTCTGATGATCTGACCTTGCTACCTTCCCTGTGGCTGCCTTCTAAGTTTTTCCAGGCCCAATCACTTGCTCTGCCTCTATGTCCTATAGTCCCCCAGCAATGTCATCAGACCTATTTATGTAACCTAAGGAGCCATAGACATTGTCATTCACCATCATGCTTTCTCCTTTGCAGCCTTATGACTTCTAGGCTTTCTTCCAACTAAACTGACTTTTATGTGCTATCTACCTCAATTTGAATGTGAGCTACATGAGAGCAAGGGCTGGCTTTCTTTTGTGTTCTCAGTGCTTAGCACCCAGCTTGGCATACAGTGAGTGCTTAAGAAATGGGTTTTCGGGAGGCAATCAGGGTTAAGTGACTTGCCCAGGGTCACACAGCTAGTAAGTGTCTGAGGCTGGATTTGAATTCAGTTCCTCCTGACTTCAAGACTGATATTCTATCCACTGTACCACCCCGCTGTCCCATAAATGCTTTTAAAATTCATTATCATCACTACTAGTGATCCTATGATTAGTAATAATGATAACAAATTTAAAAAGAATTTAGAAAACACATCAAAGTCAATGGGATCATAATTGCTGACTTCAAGTATTTGAAGGGCCATAATGCAGAACGGTGATGTCCCTTGTTTCCCTTGGTCTCAGATAGCAGAACTAGGGGTAATGTGCAGATGTTTCAGAAAGGAAGATTTTGACTTGACATAAGAAAAACTTCCTAACCATTAGAGGTGTCCAAAAGCAGACAACACCTAGAAGCAGAGAGATCCTTGTCACTGGAAATCTTCAAGTAGAGGTTAGATGAAAGTTTTGTAGGGAAAACTGAAGAGGGGATTGAAATTCATGCTCTCGCTGGGAGGAACTGTAAAATATCATCCAATTATGAGATTCTCTGACTTTGTGATTTTGTGCTTTTGCCACAACTGCACTTAGTCTAGTGATCCCTAAACAAGATGGTGTCAAGGTCCCATGTAGGATTCACTAGGTGGACCTGTTCTTACTCAACCCATTCAGCATTGCTGAGATCCAGTCTGGGACAAAATCTCCAATCTCATGCCTATAACTGAAGAGAGACATGGTAAATCTAGAAAAAAAAATTTTTTTGTAACAGATATTAATGGAAATGGCTACTGGGATTAGACAAATGAAGCCTAAGAAGAACAGATTAAAAAAAAATTCAATCTGGAGAAGAGAAAGTTAAGGCAAGAATTAACATAAATACATATGAAGAGACCTCTTATAAAGGATGGTAACCAGCTGTTCTCAGAAAGTGATTCCCAACAATGGATTGTTAGTGTTAGAATAGTCCATGATGAATAGAGCCAATTCTAGCCTCAGGGAGGTCCTGATGATATAGGAATAAATAAACTCTGATGGAAATAGTCCACATTCCATAACTTCACTGAACTCCAGGGGAGACCGTAGCTTGGCCAAAATTCCTCTCATTGTTCTACGAAAAGACTTTTTGCTAATTCATGCGTCAGCCTCCTCAAAAGAATCTTTTTATCACCTCATATAAAACATTAGATAAGATGGTTTGAGGGGCTAAAGATCTTGTGGAGATAATCTGCCTGTGACTCACCTAAATTTCACAATTTGTGCTACAAAAAGAAACACCCATTGAACCCTGAATTCCTTAGCTCTTTGCTCAATGACTCACAGAATGAGCAGTGTCTTGTTTCATCATCTGATCATCAGGATACAGAAGCCTGGGGTTTTGAGGAAGCAGACTGCCTAAAGATACATCAGAAAATCATGAAACAGAATCTAGAGCACTTAGGACCACATCTTAACTAGGTCACTTGCTAATTGCACAACCACAGGTGATTTACTTTGCCTCTGTGAGACTTCGTTTTTTTCATTTAAAAAAGGGTGATTGATAATGTATCTCTAAGGGTGGTTGGGAACTTCATCTTCACTCAATCTGCAATTTTCCCTTTTGATGAAGGCCTGTATCCACATGTGATAGAATGAGTCTATGTTAACACACCTGTATTAATGCCTGTCTATTCATCTTCATTTTTACCATAGCCAACAAGTCAGAGGCAGGACTGGAACCTAGGTCTCGACCTTGAAGTCAGATCTCTATTCATTATGCGACATTGTCTCAACATTAGGTAATATCTTCCATCTCTATTTTCCACTCATGATGAAGCTGTTTAATAGAGAATGTTATTATGATTTGATATTCTGATATATGTTATCCAGAATATTTTAATTTGGATACAGATAGGATCCTTCATCTTTTCTTTCTGCACTGAACCCTTCCCCCAACACGAAAGAAAATAAATTAATCCTTAGATTTAAATGCTATTCTGTCCCTAATAGTATATTAAAATGTCTGACTCAATAAGGAAAAGCTTAGAACTTATTTCATAGCTTGGCCCTCCCTTACTCTTATTGCTCACCCTGTCTCTCTGCTCCAAAGTTTCTGAAGTGGCACATAAAATCTTTTTATTGGTCTTGCCCTAACAATTCATGGCAAGGAGCTCTGAGGGACTGATTGACTCAAGTTAGGGCTAAAAGCCAAACTGCATTCCATCATCCCATAGCTATTTTACTAAATACGAGGCTCTTTCACCGTGAGTTGGTTCAGGTTTATTTTCTCGGGTTTTCCCTGGAGGACTGTAAGTATCCATTAGAGCAAGTGTTAATTGTGTCTCCTGGGTGCTTGGACCAGAGGGGCAACCCATGAAGTATTTTTTTGTTGTTGTTGTTCTTTGCTTTTGATTTTTAAAGAAGAGACAAATCACAGTGGCAAAACTCAGCTCATCTGGGGAGGCAATTGGATGACTTAACTTATTTGTGCAATTCCAGTTTAATGTGTTCATGAGAGGGACTTGGAGGGAATAATGTTAGAGTAAGTCATTCTTCATAAAAAGGATAAGAAGCAGTGCCTGACAGTGTTGTATGGTGGGTAAAAAGATGACTTCAAATCTAGGAAGATCTGGGTTCAAGTTCTGACTGGAATGTGTAATGACTGAGCCACTCTGATCAATCCACTTAACTTCCCAGTAAGAATGTATGTTGCCAAGAAGGGGTCAACTTGCATTGGTAGAGAGAGTTTTCTAATCTCTTCCTCATCGGTTCCCCATACTAATGAGATCACAGGTCTGCTCTCTATCTCATAAAAAGGGGAGCTTCAGATTAGTCTTTAATTCCTCATGCACAAAATGGTTTTTCTAGGCTGCTACTAAATTGATAGTTGAATTCTTTATAATGATTGGTCAATATAGAGACAGTGCCCAGAAAACTGAATTCATGTTTAGTATCCTCTCCTCTCAGATACACATACAGCCCTCTCTGACTTATCAAAATTGCTCACTGTATTTCCTCCCCTCCCTAAGACTTGCTCATTTCTTAGACTTTTCCAATTTCTCTTGGTCCTTTCCTCCCTACCTCCTTAAAACTTTCCTATCCCCTTCCCTTAAGGTCTTGTTTTCTGCTTGGGAACTGTAATCTTGTCCAGGTTTACCATAGGATCATAGATTTGGAGCTGGATGGGACCTCAGAGGTCACTGAATCCAGTACTTTCATTTTGCAGATGGTGGACCTGAGATAGAAAGAGTCTAGAAATGACTTTCCCAGGGTCAGATAGCTGAGTATCTGAAGAGGGATTCAGACCCACCTTTTTCTGACTCCAATTCCAGTACATTATTGGTCAACTTTCCAAGGTTAAACTACTGGGATTGTAAGAGTTGTTGTCTGAGAGCAATGGTTTAAGTAAAAGGAATGAATTGATGTTATTTTCATCCATTTTCTAGGAAGGATGAATCTTTTAGATGTTGGAAGAGAGATTAGGAGGCAAGAGTTTTGTGATGTCCCTCAAATCATACTGTGCTTGGTACATAGAAGGAACTTAAAAAATACTTTCTGTTCATTCATTCATTCATTCATTCATTCATTCATTCATTCTGCACCAGGGGTTATTTGTAATGTGAACTCACCTCCCTTTTTCCTACCTATTACCCTCTACTGTCCAGTAGAAATTCAACCCACAAAGAATCTCTAACCAGGTAGATGCATGAGAGAAATTTCCCTCATCTCAACCTAAATGGAATTCTTTAAAACATGATGCAGAAAGGCAGCATAGTGACCACAGTTGACAGTAATTAAAATTAGTCCTTTTACTAGCTGTGAAATTTCTTTCTAGAGCCGTTGGCTGCTCAGTCAGATAAGGAACTCTACTTGATACTGGGAAAACATTAGCGAAATCATTTGTTATTAATTTTTTAATGCTTTTTTAATCACTTGTGATGATCTGGCTCTTAAATTTGATTTGTTGAAACCATCTGCTTTGATCTGGCACAGAAAACAGCAGAATATTTCCTTAAAGCCCTTTGCTGAGGAGCTCAAAATACCAACCATTTAATCAGTTTCACCAAAAATGTTTTTCCCCCCTGAGGTGACAGTAAGACAGTATTTTTGTGAAGGCTTTAAAGAATACATTATTTGCTAAATTTTCTTTTGTACACTGATGGCTCTATTAAACATTTTTCTTCTTACCCTTAACATATTTATTTTTATATTATCTATTCCAGGAACTAGTGCAAAGAAATTAGCTATGTGAATTTCCCACTCCTTCTCACTTCACTTTCTCTGTTCCCTCTTCTCTTTCACTGTTTCTTCTTAGCAGGCCATCTCCAGTCATCCCAATCTTTATCTGGTCACTGGACTCTAATGGTTCCCAAGGAGAAAGTGAGGCTAATGACTCTGCACAGCCCTGCTTCACTTAAATCCAATTCACTTGCACGTCATGGCATCACCTCCCTGATGTCATGGTCCTCTCTGAGAATGAAGGACAAACAACAACAATAATCTTATTCTTCTTAAGAATTATCCTCTTTCCGTTAAAGTCTTCAGTGCCATAATGATTTCTCTTTAATAACTTTTGTTATTGTACTTATTTCTAAAATATGCATCCGTAGTGGTTTAGATGTTATATGGATGTAAACTTTATTATTATACTGCTTCTAGCCCCATCCTTATCTTTTTTCTTTTTAGTTTTAAAAGTTCAGCTTACTAGAAGAATTGGAAATATTTTAGGTTGTTTTCTTTTTAAAAGAATGGTTTTTTTTTCTTTACTGAAATAATTTTTTCTTTTTCTTTTTTCTAAGTTTAAAAAAATTTTGTCTTTATTAATTTGTTGGTCTACTTTTAGTTTACAGGATTCAGTTCCACAATCCCTTGAGTTTCAAATGTTCTCCTCTTCCCTCTCTTCTTCCCCCCCGCCACCCATGGTGGCATGCAATCAAGTACAGGATCTGCAAATACTTTCATATTAGACATTAGTCAGGTTATAAAGAAGGATTGTAACAGATGGAGTGAACAATGGGAAAGAGGAAATAAAACCAAAGAAGAAAAAGAATGAGAGTAGGTAGTTTGCTTCAATCTGCATTCAAACTCTGTTGTTTCTAGTTCTTTCTCTGAATGTAGACATCTCTCTCCATTATGAGTCTTTTGGAGTTGTCTTATAACCCTGCATTGCTGAGAGGAGTCCAGTCTATCAAAGCTGGTCGTCACACGTATGTTGTGTCTGTAATTGTGTACAAATTTCTCCTGCTTCTGCTCTTCTCAATCAGCATCAGTTTGTATAAGCCTCTCCCAGGTAAATATGAAGTCTGTCTTCTCCTTATTTCTTATAGCACAATAGTATTCCATTACATTCATATTGTATGTAGGTTTTTGAATGAATGAACAAACATTCAACTTGTTTAGCCATTCCCCAATTGATGGGTATCCCCTTAATTTCCAATTCTTTGCTACCACAAAAAGAGTTGTTATAAATATTTTTGTACATATGCGTCTTTCTCCCACTTCTATTATCTCTTTGGGATACAACCCTAGAAGTGGTATTGCTGGTTCAAAGGGTTTGAAATTATTTATAGCCCTTTGGGCATAGTTCCATACTGCTCTCCAGAACGGTTGTATCAGTTCACAGCTCCACCAACAATGCATCAGTGTTCCAATTTTCCCACATCCTCTACCGCATTTATCATTCTTCTGTTTTGTCATCTTAGCCAGTCTGACCAGTGAGATGTGGTATCTCAGAGTTGTTTTGATTTGCGTTTCTCTAATCAATAATAATTTAGAGCATTTTTTTCATATGCTTATAGATATCTTTAATTTCTTCCTCTGAAAACTGCCTGTTCATGTCCTTTGACCATTTATCAATTGGGGAATGCCTTGTATTCTTATAGATTTGACTCAATTCTCTGTATATTTGAGAAATAAGAACTTTATCGGAGACACTGGTTATAAAAATTCTTTCCCAATTTTCTACTTCCCTCTTAATCTTAGTTACGTTTCCTTATCTTTTAAAAATAAATGTTGTTGACATCTTTCATTCCTATATCACCTACTTTTCTTATTGTATCCACCCTCCTTGGGAGAGACCCCCAGAGCTGTGTCCTAGGCCTTCTTCTGTTCTACCTCCATATAATTTCACTTGGAGATCTCATGAGCTCTCACAGACTCAACTATCATTTCTATGAAGATGATTCTTAGATTTACTTATCCAGCCCTAACTTCTCTCCTGACATATATGGTCACATCTCCAGCTGCCTATTGGACATCTTAAACTGGAAGACTCAGGCATCTTAAGCTTAACTTGTCCAAAACTGAACTCGTTATCTTCCCCTTAACCTCCTTCCTTCTTCCTAACTTCTTCCTCAACTTCTCATCCTTTCTTACCTTCCCATAACTTATTGCCAAATTCTGTCAGTTTTACTTTCATAATATCTCTTACATGTCTCCCTTCCTTTCTGCTGACTCCTACTTCGGTGGAGGCCCTCAACTTCTCATACCTGTAAAGAGCTTTCTGTTCATTCCCCTGCCTCAAGGCTCTCCCACTCCAGTCCATTCTCCATTTGTTGAGGCATAAGGTTTAGGGGTGCAGGAGACCCCAAAATACCCACACAATTTGACTCAAGTCTTCTCTCAGCCAAAGTAAAACAAAGTTCATTAGAGATTCCCCATAATGGGTAGACTCTTAAGGAGCCTTGATATCTGTGATGCTTGCGTTGGACAAGTGGGCCAGAATAATCTGACATATAGTGAGTCTGCACTAGATTAACTCTCCAGCCTCTTCATGGAGGCAAAATGGGTCTGATATACAGAAAAGTTGTGGGAGGAGTCTAGTGGTGGTCTAGAGGAGGAATCTGGGGAGGGTCTTCAGGAGGAGTCAAATGAGGTCTGACTCCAGTAATGAGAGATTAAGGTGGGAAGTAGCTGGAGGCTACCTGGAGATGACAGACAATGGAGGGCTAGGCCTGTTCAAGGGTGTAACAGATTTGGGCATAGACATTTTGGGAGGATAAAGGGTGGGAAGTTGCTGGACAAAGGAGGGCTAGGCCAACAACAGAGATCTGGGCTATCACCTCAGGAAGGCCTATCACCTCAGGCAAATGCCTCATCAAATGGGAAGATTCAAGGAGGTTCCCAGAGCCTGTACCTCATCACATTCAGCTGTCAAAGTGATCTTCCTAAAGCCCATCGAATATTGTCATGCCACTATTCAATCAACTCCACTGGTTCCTATTGCTTTCAAGATCAAATACAAAACCTTTTGACTTTTAAAGCCCTTCATAACCTGAATTCCTTCTATCTTTCTTTTCTTATTATGCCCTATACCCCATTCTGATTCAGTGACTTAAGTTTCTTTGCACTTCTTCACACAGTGGACTCCACTTCCCAATTGTAAGTATTTCACTCGGCTGATCCCCTTGCCTAAATCTCTCTTCTTCCTAATCTCTGCTTCTTCTTGCCTTTCCTGGTTTTTTTCAAGTCTTTGCTAAAGTTTCACAGTGAACATGTTGTAGTTTGGGGTACTGAGAACCCTGAAATGTCCCCAGAAGAGGGATCTGCCTCAAAAGAATTCAATCACTCAAGCTTTCTCTCAGTTAAAATAGCAAGGTTTACAATAAGGTGGGCAGATTCCTAGTAAATCTGTAACTCAATGGGCATGAAATTTGTACTTATATACAAAAAAAGACCTTGAGAAGATCTAGATAGGATTAAGGAGTGGTAAATAGCCTGGAGTGGGCCAAGTGCAACAGTCAACCATCTAGATGGGATTAAGGAGTATTAGGTAAGCTAATTAAGTAATCAAGGTGGGCTGGAGTGGGCCAGATGCCTTGGGCAGAGGCACCAGTGATTTGAGATAACGAAATATATGGGAAAATTCAGGGTTCAGGACCCACCACTCTATCAGATAGAGTACCAGGCCTGAAGTTAGGAAGGCTTATCTTCTTGAGTTCAAACCTGGCCTTAGACACTTACTAGCTGTGTGACCCTGGGCAAGTCACTTAACCCAGTTTGCCTCAGTTTCCTCATATGTAAAATGAGCTGGAGAAGGAGATGGCAAACCACTCCAGGATTTTTGCCAAGAAAACCCCAAATGGGGTTGCAAAGAGCAGGATGTTATGGAAACAACTGAACGATAGTTTAATGCTAGCGCCTTCCCTCTGTTGATGGTCTCCAATTCATCTTCTTCATGTGTTATTTGCACTTAGTTGTCAGCACATTGCCTCCCTCATTAGACTGTGAGCTCCACAGAACAGGGAACATTATTTTTCTTTGTACTCGTAGCACTTAGCACATAGTAGGAGTTTAGTAAATGCCAGTTGACTGGCTGAATGACTGATTGAAGAAAAAAGCAATCCAGCAAAATTAACTGATCAATAAAAATTGTGACATTCTAGGCACTTTGCACCTCCCTTGCAAGGAAGCTGAGGGAGGTATCTTCTCCTATCCACTCCTGCCTTTGGATAGGGTTTGTCCACCAGACCCTGTAATCAGGCATTTCAAATTCCTCCCAACAACCTTGTGCCTTTCCTACATAATGATCCCCTAATCCACAATCTATTATGACATACCTCAAGCATGCTCCACTCCACATCTGAGACTGGAAATATCCTAACATCATCCCTGGTGGAATCATTGATAAAATTTCATAGAACATCAGAGTAGGAAAGAATCTGGATCATCCACTCCTGAAGAGGTTACCCAAAGAGGGTTAGGGTTGCCTGAGACCTCAAAATACCAACATACTGGGTCCTGCCAAAAGAATTAGACTCAAGTCTTCTCAGCCAAAGAAAAGTAAAGTTTATTAATAGTTCATTAAAGTTCACCATATGGGGTAGACTCTTAAGGAGCCGTCTATGCTAGGTCATTCTATGGCACTCTCACAGAGCAAGTTTGTGCTAGGGCAATCTGTGGCATTCTCACACACCACATGGAAGGGGGAATGGGCTTCTTATATATAGAGGAATCTAGGGGTGGTCTAGAGGAGGAGTTTGGAGAGGGTCTTCAGGAAGAGTCAATGAGGTCAGACTCCAGTAATGAGTTTGGAGAGGGTCTTCAGGAGGAGTTAATGAGGTCAATGCAAGGGTGGATTGATATTTTGATAGGCTCCAGGGTGGGAAGCAGATGAACAATGGAGGGCCGGGCTAGTAACAGGTTTGGGCCCAGCCACAATGAAATACTTATGGCCTTGCTAGTTATCTGATCCCAGGCAAGTCACTTCATTTCTACCTGTTCAGTTTCCTCATCAATAAAGTATAGATAATAATAGCCTATGACCCCCAGGGTTGATGAGAGCTTAAGATAAGTAATATTTATGAAGCACTATATAAATGCTAGCCATTATTCTTCTTCTTCCCACTATGTCAGTCATTCTCCCTTTTTGTAATTCTTGGAGCTGTGTATTCTCACCTGAATAATTTAATGGCTCCATGGTCTTAATGGTACATGTGCATCTTTCTTTCTCTTTCCACCAGACTGGGTCACAGCCCTTCCATGCCATTCTCTCCTGTGCTGGTCTTGCCCTAAATCATTCATGAAGAATCTTTCCAAGATCAACCTACTCCTCTCCCCCACAAAAGCCATTTCCTGTAGAATTTATTTTATACAGCTTCTTTCTGCAAGCCTGTGTTGCGGGCTACTTAAGGATCACCCAGAATTTCAATAATTCAGAGACTTTGGTACTCTAGAATTCACATTCGTATATATTCACTAGGAAAAAATTAGTAAAAAAAACTGTGTGTGTGTGTGTGTGTGTGTGTGTGTGCACGTGTGTTAGTAGTGGGGAAGCTTAGGATTATTGTAAACTCTAGAACTTCTGAAATGCAATGTAGTCTGTCTTCTTCTGTTGGCATAACTGGATTCAAGTCTTATCTCTGACAAATATTGACTCTATGATCCTGGGCAAGTCCTACCACTCCTTAAGGCCTCTGACGACTCTAATACTATTAGTTGCAGAGATGAAATCACTGATCCAGACAAGAAAGAAGAAAGGAAAAGACAAATGAAGAAGTGGAGGGAGGAAGGGAGAGAGGAAAGAAGGAAGAAAAGAAGAAAGACAAGAATAAAAGGAAGGAAAAGGGGAAGGAGGGAGGGAAAAAGTAAAGGAGAAAGGAAGAAGAAAGGAAAAAAGGGAAGGAAATGAGGGAAGAAGGGAAAGAAAAAGGAAGGGATGGAAGAATGTAGAAAGGAAATGGAGAAAGGAAGGAAAGGTGAAAAGGTGGAAGGGAAGAGGGAAGGAAAGGAAAGAAGAGAGGAAATAGGGAAGGAGGAATGAAAAAAGGGAGGGAAGAATCAATCCTGAGAGTCACTAGAAGATGTTTTACAATTCCTTGCTTTCAGATTTAATATAGTGTCACAAAATAATACACTCAGAGGTAGAAGGCTTTTTGTTTTGTTAAACGGTCTTGTACAATCAGAAGTATGTTCAGACCTACTTGCTGTTGAGCTTGTTCTGGGTGGAACACGAGTCTCAGAATTTTATGATAGACAGCTCTACATAGCAAGGAGACTTCTTTCTCTGATGTAAATCAGCAGCTCATATGAAATATATAATCTTAGAAGTTGTATCTTGTCCATATTTATACAACTAGTTTAGAAGCAAGGTGAGAATTCAGGCCTTCCTGACTTCAAGGCTTAGCCTCTATCCACTATACACATTGCTTCTAATTCTAATTGCTTATGAGCTCTTGGAAAGTGAAAGATGAATGATAATGATTGAAGCACCAGGCACATATTATCTCTTTTGAACCTGGCAGCACCAGCTTCCTAATTTTGCACATGAACAGACTGAAGTTTACAGACCTAAAGTGCCTTGATTAACAAGTTAATGAAAGGATCAAGATTAGAATCCAGGTCTTCCTACATTCCATCCAGTCTTCTTTCTGCCTCTCTGCCTTTGGGGATCTGTTGAACTGTTGATTCATATAAATATGTATTTTTTTTTTACATAAACACACTTTATTAGTTTATGAGCACAAGATGTAATATATATTATATATGTGTGTATATATACATATCTATATATATAACTTTTATATTCCCAAACTAATTTTATAACAAAAAGTCATAAGACAAGAGATTTAGAGCTGAAAGTAGGGTCTTAGAATCCATATAAGTCTAATCCATGAAGTCTAACCCCTTCA
>CM053596.1:247502812-247526155 GCA_028646575.1 Pseudocheirus occidentalis | reverse complement strand
ATAATATAATATACATATATTATACATATAAATACAAATAATGTACACATAATTATATAATATACATAATATAATACACATAAAATTTACATATTCATATGTTTTATATATATAATTATAGCAACATGCACATAATTATAGAATGTAAGCAATATAATAATATACATATAATTTACATATGAATACATTATAATTATGATAATATACACATAATTATATAATATGCATAGTATACATATAATTACAATAATGTACACATAATTATATAATATACATATAATATAATAAACAATGCATTTTCTATTTAATTCTCATTCAGTATGAGTTTAGAATATGTTTTTACATTTAGAATATGTATTCTGTACATGCATGGCCTCTGCCTTCAATGAGAATGCAGTACATAACATGCTTGTATGTGTGTATATGATGCATTTTAATGTTCTCATGTGTTTTTCCTAGTTTCAGGTGTTTTACATATCACCATAAGGAAGAAGGAATGTGCGCACTCACATACACACGTATGTATAGATAGATAGGTAGACAGATAGATATAGAGACAGACATAGAGATAAATGGCTAGCATTCTCATTGAGGGCAGGGTATTCAATGCTCTCATTTCATATATGTATATATATGTATATGTGTGTATATATGTATATATTTAAATACATACACATATAAACATTCACACGTTTTAATATTTAAGCAAGTATCCAATAATTCAAACAACCTCTTATAAGGCATGGGATACAAAGGGAAAAAAAAAAAAAGCAAAACACCACAGCAGAAAAAGTCTCTCTCTGTCCCCAGAGAACTTCCATTCTACTTACCAGACTCTCCTTCCCCTTCCCTTAGAGCTCTTTCTATTCATCTGACAAAGCAATCCAGGTGAAGACAGTAGAACTATAGATCGCAGACTTAGGGTTGGAAGGGTACTTAGAGGTCATCTAGACCAATCCTCTCATTTTCTACGTAGGAGAAAACTGAACCCCAAGAGAGGGCAAGTGACATGTCCACAGTCACGTAGGTAGAAAGGGACAGACGTGCGCTTTGAGCTAGAATTCTTTGTCCCCAAACTCATTGTTCTTTCCAAAGTGCCATGCTGCCTAATATCTAACAAATTTACTCTTATACTGTAAGGTTTATATACATGGTATACATGTAACATTCAGGTTTATACATGTGTATAGGTGTATACATACATATCTAATTTGAGCCTCACAACCTTGCAAAATAGGGAGTGTTGGTGTTAATATTCCTGTTTTGTATTTTTTTTAAACTGAGACCTTGAAAGGATTGTCCAAGGTCAAAGTCAAGTTTTCAAAGCCAAGGTTGGAACTTAGATCTTCTGACTATATGTCCAATGCTCTTTCAACCACAACATGCGGCATCTGATAATGTGGCAAACTCCTCCCAAACAGAATATGTTCATAGGAGATTTTGTATCTAGTTATATACTCAAAGGGTTAGTGGTGGGGATCATTTCGGAATATTTTAGGTCAAGTGGTCTTTTAATGATCCTCAAATCACACAACACAGGTAAAGGTGAGTTGAGAGGATTTGTTGACAGATTAATCCAGGTATAAAAATTAATAGCACCTTCTCATTGGTTAGTATTATAACCCAAGAGACTCAAGCACCAAGTGACTATCACTGTTGCCTGTGCCTACGGCTGCCTATGACCCTCACCTTGATACCCATGAAGGAGCTCTCTTCATATATATGCTTCTTTTTTCCTTTTTCACACAGGTCCTGCACACGTCTCATGTTGTCTTCCAGTGACAGATGACACAGATGGAGAGGTGACAAGAAACTGTGAAACGTTGCAAGGGTGGTTTTGTAGACCCAGCAAATTCTGATGGATTTATGAACTTATATGGACAGAACATCCAAATATTAGGAGTGATTCACTCATCATTCATTTATGATTCCAACAGAGAGCCGAAGAAGCCAAGAACATTGGTTACAGATAACTGGTCAGGTGCCAAAGACAGTTTAGCCTAGAGAGGTGATGTGAGGTAATCCATTGTGATGGCCAGCCTTGGCTTCTCCCAAGGGTTACTTCTGACCTTTGACACAAGGCTTTTTCTGACCTTTCCTATCCCAATCCAGTTATTAGAACCCTCCCTCACTTCCTAAATTACTTTGTATTTATTTTTAATTTACTTATATGTGTTTCTCCCTCACCCAAGCTCCCTGAGGGGTTTTTGTTTATGTCCTCAGTGCCTAGAATGGTGTCTCATGTTTGTTGTTGTTCAGTCATTTCAGTCATGTCTGGCTCTTCACGACCTCATCTGTGGTTTTCTTGGCAAAGAGTGGTTTGCCATTTCCTTCTCTCACTAATTTTATAGATGAGGAAACTGAGGCAAACAGAGTTAAGTGACTTGCCCAGGGTCACACAACTAAAAAGTGTCTGAGGCCGGATTTGAACTCAGGTCTTTTTGATTCTAGGCTCAGTGCTGCCTACGTCTGATATGTAGTAGATGCTTAGTAAATCTGTGGTTGGATGAGCTCTAGTTCTCCTTCTAGCTTGCTAAATGGTGCTAGTCACGTCATGCCATTTCCACCCCCTTCTAGGTTCTTAAATGGAAAACAAGGATTATAACCACTGATTTTTATCCCCTGGAAAGGGATGTTTTCAGGATGAATTAGATAATATCTAGAAGACATTTCTGAGCTTCTTAATTTGAGGTGCAATAGAGACATATTTACACTGATAGGCAACTAGGTGGCACAAAGAATTGAGCGCTGGGCCTGGAGTCAAGAAGACCTGGGTTCAAATATGACCTCAGATACTTGCTAGCTATGTATCCCTGGGCAAGTCACTTAACCTCTGTTTAACCTCAGTTTCCTGAACTATTAAATGGGGATAATAATAGCATTTACCTTTGGGGTTGTTTTGAGGACCAGATGAGATAAAATTTGCAAAATAGCACATGGAAGGGATTATATAAATTCTAGCTATTATTATTATTATTATTGATGTAAAAGTTAGTCATTTCAATTGCTTCTCATCTTTCCCTCAAAAGCTACATGAGCTCATCAGTGGAAAGGGAAGGACTTTTAGTGAAACCTTTCTGTTCATTTCTTCCCATCCTAATTGAAAATCAAGTTCTGTTCTACGTAAACCACAATCACACAGAGTCATATCTTTATGTCTACTAATGCCTCTTGCACATTTTGAAGCTCTTTTTCACTGTGTGAAGGTCACGACGTCCTAGATAAAATATAAAATATAGATTTTTCTAGTTGGAAAGGATCTTACATCTCACCTTGTCTAACCTAAAGCCAATTTTCTCTACAATAGCAGCTCTCAAGATATGGTTTGGGGATCCTTTGATGGCCCTGAGACTCTTTCAGAGGGTCCACAAGGTCACAACTGTTTTCAAAATATACTAAGATATTTGAATGTCTAAGGTAAATATTCCTAGACATAACCCATACAAACAAAAGCTCTTTGGATGGAGGATCCTCAACAGTTAAAAGAGTATAATGGGGTCCCAAGATCAAAAAATTTTAGAGGTTCTGCTCGACAACATTCCTGCCAATCTGTCATTTAGTTTCCACTTCAAGACCTTTAAGGATTGTGGAGATCCACCTTCTAAGGTAGTTAATTTCACCTTTGGACAACACTTATATTTAGGAATTTTTCTTCTTCTCCTATATTGCATTAAAATCTTCTTTCCAACAACTCCTCATTGCTTCTAGTTCTGCTCTCTAGGGTCAAGCAGATCTTTTACTAACACCCTTTGAACTTATGGTAGAATATTTATAATATATGAAGACAGCTTCGAATTGTCCTTGTATGGCACGGTTTCAAATTCTCTTATCATACTAGTCATACTGTCTTGGACAAAATCTTAAACAAGAGAATAAGGCAAGAGAAAAAAGGTAGGAAAAAGGAAGTAAGTTGTCAATATTCTTAGAAGAAATAAATTTTAAACAGACACAATTTTTAACCAGATACAACTTATTTTCTGTCATGAAACATGGGAGAAATTGAGTAAGACTCTTGGAAAAGAGAGAAAATGAACTGCCATGATCTTGTATTGGACTGGTAACTGTTGTGATTTAGCTTTCTCAAGAAAATCAAGACGTAGAATTAGTTTCCACCTCATACAATAGTAAAAATGGCTTATTCTGTTCCATTTTTTTTCACTAAGGTTACATTGGTCTTCTAGAAAAGAGTCACTGCACAACTTGTGGCATGGACTTTAGTTTTAACCCATTGTCCTAAAGATCAATCTCCTATTAATTTCATTATCAGTACATGATATCGTGCCAAGCCATTGAATCAGAAGTGGAAGGCCATGAACTGATTCACTGATGCTACTTGAGACATAACAGAGCCTAGATTATTTACCTTGAAGATGATGTAGTTCAGAACCATACCCCAAAGAGATCAAAGAAAAAGGGAAAAAAACCCATGTATACTAAAATATTTCTAGCATCTCTTTTTGAAGTAGCAAAGGAAAAATTATGACATGAAAATGTAATGGAATACTATTATGTTAAAAGAAATGATGAAAGGAATAATTTCAGAAAACACTTGGGAAGATTTGTATGAATTGATGAAGAGTGAAGTAAGCAGAACCTGGAGTACAGTTCATACAGTAACAACCACATTGTAAAGACAACTTTAGAAGATTTAAGAATTCTAGTCAACATGATGACCCACCACAATTCCAGGTGACCAATGATAAAGCATTTCTAACAGAGACGGGATGGACTCAAGATGCAGAACAAGACATATTTTTGAATGTGGCCAATGTGAGAATTTGTTTTGCTTGTGGGGATTTGCTTTTTTATGTTTTGCATGCTGTCATTATTTTATTTTATTGCAATGGTGAGGGAGAATGTGAAGGAAAGAAATACTTGTTAATTGAAAAAAATTCAATTCAGTAAGGTCATTTAGTTCAATTGCTCAACTTTAAAGACAAGGAAACAAGATTAGAGAGATTAAAGGACATGCTTAATGTATGGTAGGGTTGCAATTTGAACCCAGGTGTTCTAACTCCAGACCCAGGATTCTTTCCACCGTACCACATGTTGCCTTGAGAGAAGAAAATACACATTTAGGATGACTAAGAGTATATGAAAATACAGAGCTAGACTAAAATATGTATTTTGTCTTGTAGTTAGAATCCAACGAATTGTTGAAGCTTGTATTTCCTATTTCAAGACTTTTGGTGGGAGGGCAGCAACAGCAGAAGCAGCAAAACACCTTTTATAAGCTCCCCATTGCTTTTCTCATATGCCTTGGGATGGAAAATTGCAACACCATTTACAAGACATTTAGAAATCCTGTGGCATGAAAAGTGAGAAGCAGGCCAAGACTCCAGGGCTAAGCAGCTACAGTAGATGACTTGAGAGTAGGAGTTATGATTAACCAAAGCATTCCAACAAGAAGCATCTGGTTTTTTTCCTATCCCCAAAGCAATATTAAAAAAAAAAAAAAAGGCAGAAGAAGTGGGCCATTTGCAACATTTTCCAACGTTCTCTTTCAACTAAAACCCAAATTCCATTAGCTTCTGTCATACTATCAAGGGGTAGGAACTTAGGTCTTCATTGCCAATGGAACCCTAATCACTTTAAATGGTGGAAGATTATAACCCCTGTTCCCTGGCTGATCATTAAACGAAAGAAGTCCAGGGAGGAGCTGGATGTGAAATTTCACCCCCATGCCAAGCTTTGCAGGGTCCCCCCATCTTTCAGATTTCTATCCAAAACATGCTTACTTTGGCAGGTTCCCCAGAGGGCCATGAAATCATAGCAAACACACTGTCCAGTCCTTACCTCTGCAGGTTGGTAGGCAGACCAAAGACTTGCAAGCTATGACTGTTATTAAAAACATTCTTTGGTTAGGAAAGAGCAAATAGATACCTATATACTAAATGTGTATACCCTCCACAGACTGACCAGGTACACATTTTTAGCACTATCGGCCACATCTTGCCAAGCACAGCTCAGGAGAAAGCTGTTGGTTCTCCTCTCTGATCTTCTTTGCTTAGCTTCTCAGTTCAGATTGCTTATTTTTCTGGCCTTTAATGACTGCTTTTCTAGAGGTTTGGGAAGCTAAGTTATAATTACAGACGTTGGGTTAGGTTAGTGTCAATGAATTCAGTGTGATAGATAGAATTGAAAGGGACCTCAGTGATAAACTCCTTGAGAGAAGACATTGTTCTATCCTTCATATTTATATACCTAGCACCTGGAATAGTGCCTGGGCCATAATAATAAATAAATATGTGTTGATTGTCATCTAGTCTAGCATTTTCCAATTGCTAGTCTGTGGGTGATAAATATTTATTAGCCTACAAAACTTGGAATACAAAAGACTCTTGGGACTTCTTAAAACATCTATAAACGTTGCCACAAGAAACAATTACCACGAAGAATTTGGAGAAATACAGAAAGAGGGATGACTGATACAGAATCAAAAGGGAATAATACTAGGCATAATGGCTATGATAATGTAAAGAGAAAAAGTATTAAAAGACATCGGAATTAAGAAAAGCTACTGACAACGTTGTCCCACAGGACTAATGATGAAGCGACTTCCATCTTCTCTCTGATGAGGTGGTCGACTGTGGAGGAAGATGTGCCCTGAAGCCGTTGCTTTGTCAGTTGACTTAACTATTTGTTATTGTTATTATAGATGCTCTTGGGAAAGAACTATAGAGTTCAAAACAAGACAAAATCAATAATGCGTCTTAAGACTAAACTTGTGAACTTAAAAATAAAAACCCCAAGCTTCTTGGACATTCTTATCCATCGGAAGTGTAATTTGGATTCAAGTCATAGAATGTAGAATCATATAATTCAATCCTAAAACTTTGCATTTGAGGAAACTGAGACTCTGAAAGGAAATGGAACTCAGGTCCTTCAACTCTTTGTCGTTTTTGCTAAACTAGTGGAAAACATACACAGTTATCCCTTCCATGTTTCAGGCGCTAGGGGTGCAGCACCCCCACAATCTGGAAAATCTGCATAAAATTCTTTGGCCCTCCTTTCATACTGGAGCAGAACTCTGAATTATTATGGTATTAAAAGATAAAATACTATACATACATTTAATACATTTCTGAGTTTCTAAACTTTTTTTCTGTTTTGTCTGCTGATTTTTGTGTGGCATCTGTGGCTTTGGCAAACCCTCCCCTAAATTCCCATTTAATTTCTTATGTTGATCCATGATATATGGAAACCTCAATGGGGAAAGTAGTGGAGTGGAAAGGATAGTTGTACTTAATCCTAAATGAACCTGTTCATATGTAGTCTGAGACTCAGAGAAGTTATGACTTGCCTAAAGCGGCTAGGTGGTGCCATAGTGCACAGAGCGCCAGTCCTGGACTCAGGAAGGTTCATCTTCATGAGTTCAAATCTGACCTCAAGTGCTTCGCTAGTTGTGTGACCCTGGGCAAGTCCTTAACCCTATTTGCCTCAGTTTCTTTATCTGTTGAATGAACTAGAGAAGGAAATGACAAATCACTCCAGTATTTTTGCTAAGAAAACCCCAAATGGAGTCATAAAGAGTTGGACATGACTTGCCTAAGGTCACACAACTGGATGATAGTGGGGCTAGGACTAAGATTCAGGTTTCTTGTATCTATATATAATATTCTTTCTTTCATACCAGGTTTCTTCTTGAGTTAAGTACATATCCTTTCTGTTTGCACACAAGTTTTGGCAGCTGTGAGACTGGGGCAGCAGATTATGGGATCATAGATTCAGAACTGAAAGGGGTCCATTGATCCAGTCCCATGGTTTTACAAATGATGAAACCAAAGCACAGCACAGTTCGATTACTTACCCAGTATCATATAGCTAGGAAGCAGTGGGGAAGGGACTCGAACCCAGATCTAATGACCAATCCATGCTGCCTCTCTGGGTATTGACGGAATAAAGGGATAGGGCTGGTGACCAGGCCAGGCTGAAACCAAATATTCTTGGGCAAGGTGTTGAAAACTGGAGGCTGGAATTCTGTCTGTTTATTTTCATAAAAATTGTTCTGCCCTAACTCTTGATGTGAGTGACTCGGGGATATATGACTTTGTCAAAATTTAAAACCAAAGCATCAGCTAAAACCACATTAATCAGAAGATAAAAAATAAAGTTGTTACCTCAGGTTTCTGACTGTTTAATTCTCTGGGGAAACACAAGAATTTAAATATCTAATGTTTCAGGAATAGGAACACTTCATAATTTTGTGACTGGTGCCAAGCACATTGAGTTCTGTGAAAATTTGGAATTTCAGATTCCAAATCTTCTAGATATGTCTCTGTTCTAAACAGCAGGAGGCTCCCAGATAATGTTTTGGTTGCTTTCATATTAATTTCCTCCAAATACATGACATGTTTTTATTTTTTAACAAGCTAATTAATTTTCCTAATATAATTCAGTCTTCTATTATGCTCCCATTAAATTCTGAGCTCAGCTCATTGTCCACTTGCAGAATTTGTCTAAGATGCACGTGCTAACAATGGAGCAACTTGGCAGTCTCTCCATCCAGACACGTCACCTAATTTTGCTTGTTGCAATCTTCATCAGGGATTTCAAACCCTTCCTGCCAAAGCCTGCTTTTTAACACTAAGATTTTTTTCATTGTTGCATGATGGCAAGAGGGAAACATCACAGTCTTGGAAGAGCAAAAAAATTTTACTTAACTAAAATGTCAGTGGACAAATTCATGTAGGCTGTGATATAATTATCACCATGGGTGAATTAAATGTAAAAAGTGTCATAAAAGGTATCACTCACTTATGATACATATGTCTAGCAAAAAGTAGGTTGGTTATGTGGTTGAGAATTAAGGTGAACAGACAGCCTGAGTATTGTACTGATATCCTCAGGATAGTAGAAGATTAAGAGGAAAGCTTTCATCATGTCGACCATATATTCTTTGACAGAAGGACATGCAAGAGAACCTCACAGTATGAAAAGGCATGGATGGATTGCAATTTGTACTACTGGAGGTAGAATTCATATGGATAATTCAGAATATTAGATCCGATTTGCAAAATTAAAAATGTAAAGCTAATAAAGGAGGGGGCCTTAACTTTTGAAAACCATTTTATTCACTACAAAACCTTTCTTGACCCCCCTAGTTGCTAGCTTTCTTCCTCCCAAATGACCTAGTAGTTCATTGAATTGCAGTGATGGCCATATATTACAAAGGATTGTATTCTGGAGGTAGAATGGACAATTGACAATTATGTGGATTTGGGGGTTTGGTGGAGTAGAGAGCAAGAAAAGTGAAAAATAACCCCCAGTTTTTGACCTGGGAGCCTGGGAGAATGATGGTGCTGTATGTAAGTATGGAAGTATGGGGCACATTTGGGAAAGAAGATGACAATTTGATTTGGGATCTGTTGCATTTGAGATGGAAGTGGGACAGTTGGACATATAAATCTGGAGCTCAAGAGAGAGAGGCTAGCATGAGATTTGGGAGTCATCATAGATTGATGTCAAAGAGTGAATATGGTAACTAACATGCATATAGTAGTTGAAGGCTTGCCAGGTGCTTAGTAAAGTACCCAGCACATAGTAGATGTTTAATAAATGTAATTTATTAATTGATGGATTGCTTTCCATAGGTAATCTAATTTAAAAGTCACAATAATCCCATGAGGTAGGTACTATGGGTATTATTATTACCATTTCATTGATGAGTATACTGAGGCCAAGCTTCTCCCATGGTCACACAGCCAGAGTGTCAGAGAGTGTCATATTCAAGTCTTTGACTCCAAGTTCAGCACTCTGTCCATTACTTCATGGTGATCAACCCTGGGACTGAGCTGTAGAGAACAATACCAGTAAGGTTTGAATTGATCTGCTCAATTCCTTGCCAAAGTCATAGCTCTGCAGGAGGAAAGAAATTGTTACCCCCAACCTGTGTTTTAGGTCAATTATCTGAGCTTCCTTCTTATTCAGGATCTTGAAGCAAATCAAAGTCCCAATTAGTATCCAAAGCACCCAGCCTTCAGAGCACTCTCAACACTCTCCGAATGGATTGTAATAACTTCTCCTTCCTCATGTCTTGCCTGGCCAGAACAAGAGAGCACTGTGGCTGGATAAGAATAGGATGGGCTGGTGAAAACAAGGGTAAATGTTCTCTGCCTCAGGAAGGATTTGGTTCGGGTTTGGCTCCAAGTAGTGCCTGGCTACTGTTGTGTCTGCCATAATTATCCCAAATGACTTTTGCCCATCAGACTTACTTACAGACACAGATAATGTCAGAGAGTCACTTAGCTTGCAGGAGGCAGACACTAGGTAAACAGAAAATATTATTGCAGTGAGGTATGGCTGTTTCCTGTGTCTCACAACATTATCCCGGAAAAGATCCTTGTGTCTGAGTTTTCACAAGCATTCCTCTCTACTTCAATGAATCCTTCATCCCATGAAGGGAGAATAGAAAGGATTTATTTTGCTTTGTTTTTAAAATAAGAGATGATCATGAGGTATGGTTATTGATGCTGACGGAACTCGCAAATAAGTTTATCAAGTTGGAGTCAGGAAGACCCGAGTTTGAATGCTACCTCAGACACTTACTGGGTCAGCTGTGTGACCCTGGGCAAGTCACCTAACCTTGTTCAGTTTCAGTTTTCTCACCTATAAATGGGGGTAACAATCCTGCCAGGGGTTCTTGTAAGAATAGAATAAGAATATTTTAAAAGTTTTACAGTGTTTTATAATATTTGTAAAAAACTTTGCAAACCTTAAAATGCTATGGAAATTCTATTACTACTACCATGACCACCACGACCACCATCACCACCACTACTAGTACTACTACTACTACCACAATACTTCTACTACTACCATTACTACAACTACTATAATTACTACTACTACTACTACTACTACTACTACTATTACTAGTGTTACTACTACTACTACCATTACTACTAGTATCACTACTATCATTACTACTACTACTATTAGTATTATCACCACTACTACCACCTCTATAACTACTACCTCTGCTTCTTCTTCTCCTGCTTCTCCTCCTCGTCCTCCTCCTCTTCCTCCTCCTCCTCCTGCCCAGAACATCTGGGCACCATTTTCAGCTCTGTAACCTAGTGCAGTAGGTGATGGACTTTTGGAGTCTGGATACCCGAGTTCATGTTCTGGCTCTATGGATTCTTTAATGAGCTATGTGACCGTGAGGGCGTTACTAATCTTCCTTGTTTGTACAGTGGGGAAAATACCAACTGTTCTTTGATCACAATAATACTGGAGAGACTGAAATGAATAGCTTATGTTAGGGTTTATTGCAAAAATCACTTTATTATTGATTGAATGAAATAAGAAGTCTTGAAGCTCACTATTCTTGGACTCATCATTATATGTTATATATTATCTGCTATAATTAAGACATACGTACACCACACCTCCCATCTAGCTCCCACTGTGGTCCCTGCCTTCGCTATTGCCTTTACCCTGAGATCTCCTTCCTTTTCATCTGTGTTTATAGTTGTCTGGATGGTGCTGTCCATCATGTTTTCTCCTCTCACTAGAATGTGAGTTCCTTGAGGACCATGTTTTTGCCTTTCTTTGTATCACCAGCCAGGAATGGGAACCTGTGGTCTCAAGTTCCCATGTGGCCCTCTAGGTCGTTGGGTGCAGCCTTTTGACTGAGTCTAAGTTTTACAGAACAAATTATTTTGTCAAGGGGATTTATTCTGTGGAGTTTGGATTCAGTCAAAGGGCTGCACTTGAGGATCTAGGGGGCCACATGCAGCCATGGGACCACAGGTTCCCCAGCTCTGTGGTCCAGACTTTAGTATAGTCAGTGCCTAAAACATGGTAAGCACTTAATAAATTCTTGTTTTTGATGCAGATGATAACACAGTCAATCCCCTTGCTCTACTTAAATTCCCACAGAAAATCTCATCACAGAGATTCCAATTAGTCATCCAGGAAATGAGCCTTCTGGACCACGGTGGGGGCAAAGGGATTGAATCATGGACATGGAGTCAGTAGAGATCTTAGACTGTCTAGTTTCAAACCTTTCATTTCATAAGAGAGCAAACTGTAGCCCAAAAAGGTGACCTTTGCCCGACATCACACAAAAAGTAATTGGCAAAACAAGTTCTCTGACTCCAAATCTAGCCCTTTTTCCACATGTCTATCGCATAAAAACAACAAGAAGAATAAACATTTGCTGAGTGTCTACTGTATGCTAACGATAACAGCTGCGACTTATATTGTGCTTTAAAATCAACAAAGTTCATTATTTCATTGTACTCTCACAATAAACTGATGGCAGGTACTGTTGTTATTCCACTTTAGAAATATAGAATCCGAGGCTGAGACGTTAAGTGATTTAATTATAGGTGTCCAGTTGAGATTCAAGCCCAGGTCTTCCTTACTTCATGGTCAGTGTTTTTTCATTGAGGAAACTTAGGCAAACAGAAGTTAAATTACTTGCCCAGAATCACAGAGTTAATAAGTGTCTGAGGCAAACACTTCAGGTCTTCCTGAACACAGACACAGTGCTCTGTCCACATTGACAGCTAGTGGCCCCTAAGGCCTCACAAATCAGAAGTAGTAAAGGACGTGCCATCAGCTGGTAGTGAGGAGTTGTCAAAGATTGTAATGAACGTGGCTCAGACAGAAGCAGGAGAACACTGTATACGGCAACAGCCAAATCGTGCGATGATGGATTTTGGTAGACTTAACTCTTCATAGCAATGCAACCATCTAAGCCAGCTCCAAAAAGCTCTTATTGGAAAATGCGGATGACTTCCATAGAAAGGACTATGGAGTCTGAATGCAGATGGAAACATACTGTTTTCTCTTTCTTCTGTTTTTTTCTTTTTTCTTTCTCAAGGTTTCTCCCTTTTGTTCTGATTTTTCTTTCACGACATGACTAATGTGGAAATAGCTTTAATATGATCATACATGTATAGCCTATATAAGATTGCATGCCATCTTGGGGAGGGGGAGGAGAGAGAGGGGAAGCAAATTTAGAACTGAAAATCTTATAAAAGTGAATGTTGAAAACTAGAAAGACATTAATTGTCTGATTAAAAGAAAGAGAATGTGGCTCAGAAATCCTTGAGTTACTCAAGGGTTTGAGCCCATTGCATACCTGGGGGAAGGGACAGTGAAGGAATATAATAGAAGATTTTTGATTAGCCCACAGGGCTACAGGTGACTCAATCAAGTCAGTTTAGAACAGTGTCTGGATGTGAATCTAGTTCATTTCCTTGGTAGGCAAGTCACTTAGCCTCAGTCAGCCTCACTCCTCAACCATAAAATGGGTGTAATGGTAGCATCTGCTTCCTAGGCTTGTTGTGAGGAACAGATAGTATTTGTATAAACCAGATAGTATTTGTAAAGCCCTAAGCATGGTACCTGCACACAGCAGGCACTTAATAAATGCTTATTCTCTCCCCTTTCTCATCTTATTTAGGCCCTGCTGAAAAAAGCTGGTGTAGTATATAGATCCAACATTAGAGGATGCTTTGGGCATCAACCAATCTGTCTCTTCCTCTATTTCAGCATCACGGGGCATGTGATTCCCAATCACCTTTTAGACAGTCCCTGTATAGGAGGTGCTGGATTCTATCGGGTGTTACAAGATAGAGTTTTGTCTTTGTGTCTCTGCCCATCAAAATCGGGCATTCACCTCTGGCATTTACCAATTGTTACCCACTCCCTTCTAATCTGCATTATCCAGGTGCTTCATCAGCTGCCCTCTATTAATGTTATAACTGTAGAAAAAATATTTTATCAAAGATGTAAAATAACCATGACTATGGTACCATCAAATTAAACCAGAGCCCAGCCCACAATCGAGTCCCATTTTGTGTGCTCTTAACCTCTCAAATAGTAAGGATGGCAAAAACCCAGAAGGTTCCGTTTTTAGGTGCTCCTAGCCAGAAGCTGAGCAAAAAAATCTGCTCACAAATTGTCAGATCTCAGGGACTGCTCTGACAAATGCAGGAACTTGATGCATCTCTCAAGTCCAGATGTGCAGACACGGGGAAGCAGCCACTGGCACCAACTTTACTATTCCTGAGTGGTGTTGTCAGGCTCACACTCCCCTTCACTTTTAGAAATCTGTGTTGTCGCTCTTTGTTGTTGTTCAATGGTTTCATTCACGTCCAGCTCTTCATGACCCTGTTTGGGGTTTTCTTGGCAAAGATACTGGAGTGGTTTGCTGTTGCCTTCTCCAGCTCACTTTACAGATGCAGAAACTGAGGCAAGCAGGGTTAAATGATTTGCCCAGGGTCACAAAATTAGTGCATGTCTGAGGCCAGATTTGAGCTCAAGTCTTCTTAACTCTAGGCCTGATACTCTATCCACTGCACTATCCAGCTCAACCTGTGGGTTATGTTCAATTTGTAACAATGAAAATACATTCTACATATCAGATATTTGTATTATGATTCATAACAGTAGCAAAATTACAGTTATGAAGTAGCAACGAAAATAATTTTATGGTTGGGGGGGTCACTACATGAGGAACTGTATTAAAGGGTTGCAGCATTAGAAAAGTTGAGAACCGCTGAAAGCTGTAAGCTTTATTTATCTGTTCTTGAAGACCCATCTACCCTCTTTGGGAAGAATGACTTAAATGCTTAAATGCTCCTAAATTAAGACCTTGAGACACTAGCAGCCAGGAAAACCAACATGGCTATTGATATATGCCCTTTCTCTTGACCCTTCAAAAGTCTTCAAAAGCACATCCATGTGTTCATGGATGTGCTCTCTCATGTTGACTGATGAATCTGTCATCCGGGATGATCGTGCTGGTACACATCAGCAGTGGGAATTCAAGTGTTAAAGAATTACTCCACTTTATTAAGCTTGTAGGTATAACCAAGAAAGTGCCAGCTAATCTTTCCAGGATTGAATAGTTATTTTAATAGTTCTTATTACCAGTATGGTTCTGATTTTAGAAGCCACTGCACAGCTCTGCTCTTAAACACCGCCACAGAGAAGGCTGGAAGATTCCAGTGCCTACCTAGAATTCCCCCAGCCTCCCTTGCATTTTCCTAAGGCATTCTTTCAGAATGTAGTGATTTGAAAAGCCATAAACATAGGCTCAGTGGTGGTTTGATCTTTTGGATGTTTAGTGGAGTCCTTTCCAGCAGTAACAGTCTATTCATTTAGGTATTTATGAGTATGATTTGGAGAGCTGTGTGAAGGAATTCTGCACTAATGGGCCCTAGAAATAGTTATGAGGCACATAAAAATCTGAGTAAAGGGGTGGTTGGAGATTTCTAGATGGGGCCTGGGCATCGCCAAATTCTTTGTTCCAAATGTAATCACGAGAAGAGATTACAAAGAGAATGGCTAAGGGGTAGAACTACCACACACCTGTTTCCCTCTCCCCTCTCTATTTTTTCCCTTCCAGCAACTAGGCAATGGCGGTAGTAGAAGGAGGTACTAACTCCACTGAATGATCCATCAGGGCGCTAGATGAATTTCCCCAAGACATCAGATACTTTGGCTCTGATACATTCTCTAACCACATTTAGGCAAGTTTTTCTGGGGCTGACAGAAGCATATATAATTGGGATTCTCATGGATTAACTCTTCACAAAATCCTTATGCAGGCAATTGTGGAGAGAGAGCAATAGAATTATTCTGTACCTTTCACCCCAGAGTCATTTGCTTTGTAATCTCTTTCCGTGATTAAACTTGGATCGAATAATTTAGGATCAATATCCTAACCCCTCCCTTTATGTGAGTTAGACTAGTTTTTCCTTAAAAGGTATTGAGATGTTCCTTGAGATTGGTTGTCTCAGTGGATTAAGGGTTAAAACACTTGATATCTCTTCCTCCTTACCTGAGTACAAAGTAGCCAGGAGAAGCTAGAGGGAGCTTTAAGATTCTTGACGAGTAGAGTAGGATGCAATGGGAATTAGCTCTAGGTTTCCTTTCCTGTTTTTATTGATTACTTCTGCTACAGCTAAGTACATTAAATTTGTGTTAACTGGAGAGAATGAAAAGAGTTTTATTTTGTTGTATCAAACCTAATTGAATATTGAAGCTAAACTACCAGGGGATTGGCCTGGGTCCGACCTAACCCAAAACAGTGAGTTATTCTTACAGCTTATGGCAGTAGCTACCATGGTAAGGTAGGTATATACCTATGTTTCAGAGGTAGGAGTGTGTGGGAATCAACTCTTACCTGCTGATAAGATCCAATTGTTAAATTTTCACTGGGAGCATTTTCAACTTGAAAATTGACAGATACTATAAAACAAGGCCTTTATTGTTTTGCTGATTGTCTAAACTGAAAGGGACAGAGAAAATATCACACTGCTCAGTCACCTTGAATTTGCAGTTCACTGAAGTCTCAGATCTGTTTTTGTACAAACTGTTGTCTGGCAGCTCATGTATAGTTTCTTCAAAAATGAAGGATGAACCATAACAACAACATTGGCCCTTATGGCATCTTTGGGCAGGAATAAGTAGAGACATGTGTTTCCATTCCAAATTTAGAGGTATAGAGCAGTGGTTCTCAACCTGTGGGTCCCAACCCCTTTGGGGGTCAAATGACCCTTTCACAGCGGTCGCCTAAGACCACTGGAAAACACATATTTCCAATGGTCTTAGGAACTGAGACACTGCTCCTCTATCTGTCTCCAGGCATTTCTGCTCACATGCAGATACTTCCACATATGAGTATTAAAGGGTCTTGGCATTAGGAAGGTTGAGAACCACTGGTATAGAGGCTAGTGCCAGAAATGAGCACATACCTTTCCAAATGCATCCAGCCAGTCATAGAAAAAACTAAAATTTAAATCTCAGTCTTCCCAATCTGGCCTATCAACCAAGTGAGAACCCAGTCCCTATCTAGACATGTGTACTTCGGTTTAGGTTAACTGCCTTGTTATAGGATACTTGCCAAGCAGTTCAGCACTGATCTGTGTATTTTTACATACTGCTGGGAGCTATTCAATCATATTAGCAAAATAAATCAGTTCAAAATAATGTCATATGTGAGCCAACAGTAGGCCTATTCTTTCTCCTTTTCCCAAGGGAGGCTATACGCCCCCTCCATTCTGAAGGAATGACAGGGCCCTCCTTGTGCTGTTATAGAGTAATTTGTTTTAATAATGTCTGAGCACACAATGAGGTAATAGTCACCCAATCCCAAGTTGAGTCTTTGAGGAAGAAACATGAGTAAGTCAAGGAGATTTTGGTTCAGTCTTTTGTTTTCCTTTTAGAATCTAAAAGCTTATTAATGACTAGAACTCTGGTTGTAGAAACCAGAAGTTAGGGCATACATTGATTTCATTTGGTGACCATTGGGTCAACTGTACCACGAACCTCCAGAAAAGGGCTTTTGAACAAAACAAGTTCTCAGTTTTCTCATCTTTAAAATAAGGGCATTGGAGGAGGATTGCTTCCATGTTCCTTCCATGTCTAGTTTCTATGATCCTAAGCCACTACACTCAGGCAGGTGTGAGATGGAGGGAGGGAGAGAAGGCCAGAGATGGGAGGGAAGGGGAAAGAGGAGGAAGAGAGAGAGACAGAGTGGGGAGGGGAAGAGGAAGAAGTGTAGAGAAGAGGAAAGGGAGTGAAGAAAGAGAGAAAAGGAGGATGAGAGGGGGGAGGAAGAAAAAGAAGGAGTGGTGGGGAAAGGGAAAGAGGAGGAATAAAAGAGGAAGGGAAAGGTAGGAGGGAGGAAGGGGGAAGGGAGAAGGGAGAAGGAATCTCTGTCACAAGATTTTTATAAATCATCTGATGAACAATGATGATGAAGATGGTGACGTCCCCACCCAGAGCAGAATAGGTTGGGTTGCAGAGAGCTGTTGAAGGGGTGGAGAGCAGACTTTTGGTGATTTTCTCTTCTCCTTGAGTGGAATCTTTAGAGTATAATTCCATTGCCTGGTTTGAACAATGCAATTTTCTTAGAATATCAGGCATGGTCATATTCAAATGCAAATAAAAAAATTCACTTTAGTGTTATGAGAAGTAGAATGGTATGGAGAAGAGAGGTGGAATTTGATTTGCAATTTAAAGGATGGGTAAAAGAATTCAAGAGAGAATCAAGGGGAAACAGTTGAGGCTGAAGTGTGAGCAAAGTCGTGGAGACCTGCCTTTTGCTCACACTTTTCATGGAAGAAAGCACAGGGCACGTTCACAGGACAAGGTAGTCCAGTTTACGTGGAGAGAAAGAAATATAAGAAAAGGTTAAAAAAATAGCAAGCTGGTGGTTTTTTTTTTTTTTTTTTTTTAGCACCGGAAGGTTTTCAGAGCACTTTGTGGTAGAACCCTATGATGTAGTTGCTATTATTTTATATATGTTAAATGGCAACCCTATTTTGCAGATAAGAAAACTGAGGCTGAGAGAGGTTAAAGTGAAGTCTAGGATCACACAACTAAGTAAGTAAGTATCTGAAGTAGAATTTGAACTCAGCTCTTCCTGACTTGAAGTCGCCACCTGAATCCCCATTACATATTCCAGGCAATAAATTTTGAACTTGGTTCAGTAGTCAGTGGGGAGCCACTGAAAATATTTCTGCTTGCCTGAGATTTGGGATTTAACTTTAGCAAAATAATAGAATTGATTGTGTATAACAATCAGACCTTGATCTCCTGCTGCTGTGGCTGATGGTCTTGAAAATACAGTTCATGAGAATTTTCCTTTAATGGCTGCAGGGGTTAAGCAGAATTCATGTCACTGTCCTCTGTGGTGAGATTGGCAGGGAAGTCACCAAATTAATTCTTCCTTTTTGTAGTTGCTTTTCAACTTCTGAGCAAGTTGCCTTTAGGGCTAAACTCCCTTTGCATCCCAAGAACATTTTTTTTCCCCATGCAAACATTTAGATTGAATTTTCTGTGGCTCTTTTCATGATACTTAGAGATGAAAGATCCTTTTCTTTGAACATAGGAAATTGAAAAACAGAAAAGTACAGATCGTACTTAGGGAAGAGAGAGATCTGTCTGTCAAGGTTGACGAGTAGGACTGAAGGTGACTTTGATTTAGAAGAAATGTTTATCTTTTGCTCCTCTGGTACCTGGAATAACCTATTTTTGTACTAAACTACTCTCCACAATCTTCCATGTAGAAGTTCACTTCAGGGTCCCTTCCACAGTTCCAGCGCCAGCCTCATATTGTGGAAGAAAATAGCTCCATTTTCTAGGATCCTTAGACACTCTCTTGGTCTTGCTATTTTTAAAAATTAATTAATTAATTAATTTATTTATGGTTTGTTTTTTTGGGGGGGTAAGGGGGAAGACAGGGCAGTTGGAGTTAGTGACTTGCCCAAGGTCATACAGCTAGTTTTTTTTTCTTGGTCTTGTTATTGTGGGAGGCTTCCTAGTAGAGAGGGAAGAAGCCAGGACTGATCTATCAGATAACAGTTTGACTCTGAGTCTCCAGACTCATTGCTGGTGGAATAACCTCCATTTACATTGTGTGTCATTTCCATGTTGTCTCCCCGGTAATCTGAGAATTCCTTGGCATCAGGGGGCCTTATTTTTGCTGTTCTTTGTGTCCACAGCACTCAGCACAGGGCTGGTCACACAGTAAGCATTTGCATAATTAAGTGCTTGTTGATTAATCGATCCAATAACTAGCTGTGGGACTAGCCCTGGTACTTCACATTCCTGGTTCTCAGTTTCCTTATTTGTCAAATGATAAAATTGAACTAGATAATTTCTCAATGTATGTCTGGCTCTAAAATTCTATAGTTTGGGGATTTTATGACTCCTATCATCTCTAAAAAGTTGTTGTTGATGGTTTTTTTTTCTAATGCATCTTAACTAGAGGTACCTCTGAAAAAAGCTTTGATCTTGGAATAGGGACTGTAAATGATACCTGTTGGGGGGAAGAGGAAGAGGGACTAGTTCTAAAGTTCACCCCTGAAATAGCAGTGTTGGTCTTGGTAACAGAAATATGGAGTATAAATGCTTATTCCTTTCTCCTTCTCCAGGCTATATTAGGAAGGATCCTGAAAACCAAGAGAAACTGGGGTGGGTGGGTGGAACTTACTCAGATTAAGATAATGGAGAACTAACCCTAGTTACCACTGGCAACACATTTTGTCTGGCCACAATGTTTTTCAAGCCTACACAACACATTAGTTGTCAACTTTTATATAGCTTGTCTATCCCTTGACTGCCCTACTCTGCATAAAAATATGTTTACTTACCCCATGAATATCCCCAACATTGTGTAAATGGAATGACTAATGGGTGTGTGTGTGTGTGTGTGTGTTATATTTATTACACTCACACAAACACAGCCTAAATACCCATTTTGGGTTAATTTACTGTAAACAAAAAATACAGTCATCTAATGTGAATCTTGTTTATACTTCTTTTGTCAATTGCAACTTTTTCTCAACTTGGTTTTCCTACATTTATTGAAGCTATTAATGTTTATCAGAAAAAGTTTGTATGCTTGAATTTCACAAAGGTATGTGAGCTGCCCATTTTGTATTTCTGGCCACAGTTAATATTTTTGTATCATGTTTTGTTTTTTCTTATTAGGGGTTTTCTTTAAGCTATCAAATGATTGTCCTTCATGAAAAACTAAAAATTGGACCTTTTTCATTGTATTCCCCATTTACTGACATTAGCCCAAATTTAGTCTTTAGTGTGAAGAAGAAAATGGATCTTTATATTATCTAAAAAGATAATATTGTCTTTGGTACGTGTATAAAATATTTTCAATAGCATGTCAGAATGGAGAGAGTATTAGATCTTGAGTGAAGGAGAGCTATGTTTAAATTTTGCCTCTCACACTTAATAGCTGTGTGACTACAGACAAATTAATGAACCTTTCTGAGACTCAGTGGACTCTCTAAGCAACAGATGAATCGCATTCTGCATTCCTTAGAGGAAGTTTACAGACCAAATTTCTACATAGTAAAACTATAGCTCCTTGATGCATCATACAGTGACTTTTCAATAATGATAAAACATTCATGTAACAATTCAGTATTTTGATACATTACACATATTCAAAGATTAGCTGGAAAGGACCTTCAGAAATATCTAATCCAATTTCCTTGTTTTACAGATGTGTGAGTGACCCTCTGGTAGATGTCCTATTATGCATTATTCCTTTCAATGATTCTTTGCAAAAAGAATAAAACACTGTATACAATGCCCAGTCATGCCTGTCTCTTCATGTTGGGAACTGATTCCATTATGCCAAATTTGCATGACTATAGCTCAATGAACTCTAGCAGAGTCAGAGGAGACATAAGGGTTCCCATTATGGGGAGGAGGGACTCTAGAATAAATTCTGAATGTGTAAATCTGCATTAACCACGCACTTCAAACTACTGGTATCAAACTCAAATAGGGGTCACTGAAATATGCATAAGGATCCCTGAGGGCCTCATACTGACTTAGAGAATCACTTAATAACATTATCTATGTTCTGTGGTATCCTATTTTGTTTTAAATCTCCTAATTATATATTTTTTCAATTTTTTCCAATTACATGTAAAAACAATTAACATTTTTTTAAAATTTTGAGTTCTAAATTTTCTCCTCTACCTTCTGTCTTCCCTCTTTGAGAAGGCAAATAATTTGATACAAGTTGTACATGTGCAGTCTTGTGAAACATATTTCCATATTAGTCATGTTGTGAAAGTAAATCAGACCAAAAAAAATCCAAGAAAAATAAAGGAAGTTTAAAAAAAATCAATCTGCTCTCAGACTCCACCAGTTCTTTCTCTGGAGGTATACAGCACTTTCCATCATAAGTCTTTTGGGATTGTCTTAGATCATTGTATTGCTGAGAATAATTAAATCATTCACAGTTATACATTGTATAATATTGCTGTTACTGTGCATAATGTTCTCCTGGTTCTTCTCACTTCCCTTTGAATCAGTTCATATAAGTCTTTCTGGATTTTTCTGAAAACTCCTTGCTCATCATTTCTTATATATCACAATCATCTGCCACAACTTGTTCAGCCATTTCCTAACTGATGAGCATCCCTTCAGTTTCCAGTTACATTTTAATCTGGTTCTGTACTTGGGATTGTTGTGGGCTGCATGAGGACTACAGGTTTGGTGTGACAACTCTGTACTACACTAATGAAATTATAGGCAGTCCCTATCCCTACATTTCAACATGTAGCTAGAAAATTTGTCTTTTGCTATCCAGTTGACACTTTTCTTTGCCTCTGTATAGAAGCAAAGAAATTACCAAGACTAAGACTTTAGCTGTGAGTTGCTTGACCAGTGAGCTATTTCGGCCATGTTGAAATATGCGAGCTTTGGCTCTCTAAAAGCCATTTCTCCACATCTCTAAGTTGGGGTACAACAGAGGAAAGTGTCAGTTTCATTTGAGCCTTTCTCCTGACCCCATTCTCACCCCCCCCCATCCCACTCACCACTCCCAGATCTAGGAGAAGTTGGGCAGGGCAACAGCACTAATGTCTATGGGTTCTTTCTCAAATCCCTTTGGTTACTCAGGCGGGCAGTGCCAGAGAGATTTCCTGACCCCATTTGCCCAAGTTGAGGCCCCCCTGTAAACAAGTTAGGTGAGGGAGGATTGAGTTCCACTATAAAAAATGACTGAATGGACAGACTCCTGCCATGCCACTTCCTCCCCAGTAAGAAAGCTGTTTTATTTGTTCTCAAAGGCAAACTCATCTGGCAGGAGCTGGGTAAGGGAGTCAGGGGGTGGGTTTGGCTCACTCATCATGGGTTAGTACTGGCAATATTCTAGAGGACAGCCTCCTGACCAAGTAAAGAGCCTTCCTAAATATTTACTTCTCATAGACAAATCAAGACTGTATCCTGGCAAAAATTTCTAGTCACCCATGGAAAAAAACAGGGAAAATAAACTAAATTTAATGGTGGTACAGTAACCCAGCTCTCAAAAAAAAAAAAGTCAAAAGATAAGGCACTGGGACATTCAGTTGCCTAGAAGGTTAAAGCTTCAAGAATTACCATTAGATTACTTTAAAAAGCCCAACCCTTCATTTCCTGATTTGGAAGGAATTAGAATCATAAAGGTACTTTGGAAATAATGTAGCACATTGCCACACCCCCACTTTACAGATGAAGAAACTGAGCCACAGAGAGATTGAGCAACTTGGCAAAAATCACACAGCTGCTTAGTGGTGGAGTGGAGAGGGGAATGGTCTCCTGATTCTTGGTTCCCCAGTGCCAAAAGTCAGGTATTTAAAACTGACACATCTCCACTCAGGGTGGTATAGATGTAGCCAAGCAAGAAAAAGAAGGAGGATGGAGCTTACACATGACTGCCATGAAATGATTCTGTCCCAGGATGATTTAGAACTGAAAGATCCTCCAGTACTCAGGGAGAAAAAGGGAGAGAAGGGACAGAGAGAGAGAGAGAGAGAGAGAGAGAGAGAGAGAGAGAGAGAGAGAGAGAGAGAGAGA
>CM053596.1:247487311-247502312 GCA_028646575.1 Pseudocheirus occidentalis | reverse complement strand
AGACAGACAGATAGATAGATAGATAGATAGATAGATAGATAGATAATGATAGGTAGGTAGATAGATAGATAGATAGATAGATAGATAGATAGATAGATAGATAGATAGATAGATAATGGTAGATAGATAGATAGGTAGATAGATAGATAGATAGATGGATAGATGGGTGGATAGATGGGTGGATAGATGGGTGGATAAACAGATAGATGGATAGTTAGACAGACAGATAGATACATAGATGGATAGATAGATCCCATAACCAGTGATCTTTGCTTTCCATTTGGAGAGGGTCCACTTTTGGAAGTATGATACCTGAGCGACTAGAGAACAAAACATAACATTTTTCTTTTTTTTTTTTCAATGTGAAATGCTTACCTGTTTTATTCTTTCAACCAGAGGCCGTGCAATATGGGTCACCTGTCAGATGTATGTTGCTGGGTTCAGATTCACCTTCCTAGAAATGCTCTTTTTCTTTTCTCTTTTTTCCTGAAAACATAACATTTTTTTTCACAGAGCTTTCTCTGATCGCCCAGGTTCTCTGAAAACCTCAGAGCATCAAGTTTGGTGTATCTTTTTTCTTTAATCTCCCCAATGCCCTTATCAAGTTCTATCTTGTACTGTAGTGTCTGTGCACATGCCTACATGCCCTAGACTGTAAACAATTTAATGTTAATGAATTTGAATTTTCCAAGGTAGCCTCTTTAGATTGTCTGTATCATCCGTGCTTAGTACGGTGCCACATAGAAGGCACCCAGTAAATACCTATTGAATGGAACATAAAAGAGAAGAATTGAATTGGATGTGATTTCTGGCCTAATTATCTATGATGACAAACAAAGAAGGCTCTGGGGCGGCTAGATGGTGCAGTGAGTAGAGCACCAGCCCTGGAGTCAAGAGGACCTGAGTTCAAATCTGGCCTCAGACACTTAACACAAAAACTAGCTGTGTGACCTTGGGCAAGTCACTTAATCCCAATTGCCCTCCAAAAAGCAAAAAAAAAAAAAGTCTAACATAAAATACATGGAATATAAAGGAAATGACTGATATTAAAATAAAGGTGTCACTTTAAAAAAAAAAACAAAGAAAGCTTGGTGGGCACCTCAGTCCAATTAGTGGATTGAAAAGAAGCTGCATTAATCTTGTTTCTTTTTACTTCTCCAGAAGTGACAGTCAGGCCTGCTTTATTGTTGTTCTACTGTGTCCAACTCCTCATGACCTCATTTGGGGTTTCCTTGGCAAAGATACTGAGTGGTTTGCAATCTCCTTCAGCTCTTTTTACAGATAAGGAAACTGAGACAAACAGGGTTAAGTGATTTGCCCAGGGTCACACAGTTAGTAAGTGTCTGAGGCCAGATTTGAACTCAGCAAGATGAGCCTTTCTGACTCCAGGGCCAGTGCTTTGTGCACTATGGCACCACCTGGCCGCCTCAGTTAGACCTGCAGAAAAGGCAGTAAGGGGTTTTAGAATCAGCAAGGAGGTCCTGAGTGCTATGAAGCAGCACAACACAAAGCCTGCTGGATTTAGAGTCATTAAGATCTGAGTTCAGATTCTAACACTGACACTTACTACCTGTGTGATCTTAGAGAACAAGTTTTTCAGATGATAGGGTTGGACTATATGGCCATTAAAGTCCCTAATGGCGCTGAAAGCTATGACATCTTGTATTTCTTCCTCTCCTTTCAGGAATTAATCATCATACTGCTCTCAAAAACCAATAACCAAACTTGAAGTTCAGTCCAGCGGTTCCCCCCACTTTATCTCACTGCCTATTCAGAGGTTTCTACGATTCCTTCTCCTTTCCTTCAGTCCCCCCAAACAAACTTTTCATCCCCCAAAACACCCCAGGCCAGCCCCAAAGTTCACTTAGTTTGCTTTATCACCACCAAGCAGCTTCCTTTCTGTGGCCCCAACTTCCCAGGAGATCTAAAATAAGAAAAGAGGATGTAAAGGGGTGAGGGGTAAGAACGTAGGTGGTATTTTACCCCACTGGAATAAGTGCACCCATTTCTTTTGTGAGTGATTCCCAAAGCCATATAAACAGGCTTGAGTATTGGGACATATAAGGGAATAGTTATGTAGAAGGTCACAATAATGCTGAATTTCTCTTCCCAGTTTTTGCTGCTTTGCATAATGTAATAAACAGGATTGGGTTGAAGCACCACCTAGTGGCTTTTCATTTTTCTTTCCTCAAAGTCGTAATCATTTTCCCCAAAAATGTGGATCCTTAATAACACTTGACATTTTTTTTTTATAAAGAGAAAGAAACGAACCTTATCTCAGCACTGAGGGATAATTTTGGCAACCCTATGCTAATATTTTCAAGCCAAATCACGTTCATCAGCAGGAGGAATCACTTCCAGGAATGTGAACCCATTTTTAGGGAAAGGAAGTAAAGAACAGATTGAGACACAAATTTCAATTCCTCTATTTATCTTCAATGTTCACTTCATCTCCAAATATCATTAGCAATAGTTTTATCCCCTTCGGTAACTGTGCTGGTGTCAAGATCTCTCCTAGACACTTTCCAAGACTCCCAAGCAATCTCTGTCCCTGAGTCAATACAAGAAATCAAGGTTGTTATATAGCTGTGATCTGGTAGACCTAGTTCAAACTTCAAGAGACCCAGTACTTACTGAAGTGAACTCAATTTCATCATAGGATAATGAGTTTTAAAGCTTTTAGAATCTAATTCTGTTGTTTCAGAGATGAGGAAACTAAGGTCCCCAAAAGCAAAGGGACTTGTCCGTGATTGCATAGACTTTAAGCAGCAGAATCAAGTCTTGTCCTCTGACGCCAAATCTGCTGCCTTGCCTTTTTGTAATGGGAAGGAAAGTAGCAATCCTCAAAGTAATAACTGTACATAACACAGACTTTTCATTTGCAGGAGTGTATATTATCCTTGTGAGATGGACAGAACCTAGTTCCTGGGATCCTTAATGGACAAAGGAAATTAAGAGGCAGTATGGGATAGTGGAAGGAACACCAGCTGCAAACTCAGGTCTCTAGGGTTCTAGACAGTCTCTAGTAGTAGTTAAGTGACTTTAGAACTAGACTTATTGAGCCTTCAAGATCTTATACTTAAAAAGAATTTAATAGTACTACTATCTGGGCTACCAAGGCTATCATTTATGGGAAAATATGAGATAGGAAATAAACTAGCAATTTCATTGATAGAGGGATCTCTCAAATGAGGAACCTCCCTCAACGAGTGCAAGGAGGTACCTTCTCTGCAACTGATAGAGTTACCTAGAACAGTGGTATCAAATTCAAATAGAAATGCATCCCTGTAGGCACCATAATGAGTTAGAAAACCACAAATTAACATTATATGTGCTTTATTTTTTTTATTAAATTTTATTTTATTTTATTTTTTTATTAAATTTTTCCCAATTGCATTATAATCTGGTTTGGATATACTTAGGAGTGTTAAGTGACTTGTTATGTTTCAGAGACGGACCTGAACCCAGATCTTCTTAGATTTGAGAGTCACAACACCAGAAAGTCCTTTACAAGCCCATAAAGTTTCATAAAGAATATCAGTTTTTTGTCTTTGTATTCCCAGCTCCCGGCATAGTGCCTAAAAAATAGAAGGTATTTAATCAGAGGTTGCCAACTGATTGGTGGCTAAAAAGGTGAGCTAAATAACACTAGGATATCCATTCCAAAAAGACAGGCAGTGTTGGAAGATGAAATTCCTTAGTTTCTCTGGTTCCCCAGTCATGACATAAAACTAGTAACACCTCCCCAGGTGAGCATGAGGAGACAAAGAAACGACTCTGTTTTCTGCATGACCTGGAGGTATTCAGTTAGTCAATCAACAAGCTTTTATCAAGAATCTACTTTAAACAGAATATTTTAATAATCAGAGGTAGCTATGTTTTTGGTGATGAGGGGGTTTAATAGTGGAAAATGGGCACATGATCAAAAACTCATATGTGGGAGGACTCCATGAATATTTTATTGATAATAATAATGAAGTGCTCCATTAGCTATTTAAAATATTGATTTTAATAGTAATATCAAAGCAGTTCTTTATTTAATGAGCTTTATTCACACAAAAGTGCACAGTTTTAGGATACATCCTGAATAGTGATCTGTTTCATTAAAGGGAAAGAGGATCTTGATGATTTTGAAGCATAGGGTTGACTAGGCAGTAACAGCAATAGGGTAATAAAAGAATTGGAGTAGGAGTCCGGTGCCTGGATCCCCAGTAGCTCCAACCTTGGCTACTCAAAGAACTCCTTGCACAGCATCTGGATCAGAGCCAGGACTGATTGGACCATTGGACCAGGCTCTGCAGAGCAGGCACCAAGCAGAGCCTGCAGCCAGGGACAGAGAAGATTATGTAATAAGACAAGAGTATGGACCTTGCCTTCTTGGAACATCAATCCCAGGAACCATGGCCACATTTATTCCCCTATCAAGAACATTGTGGACATCAGGGGTAGTAACTTGCACGTTAGCTATCACAGACATTTTGAATACCAATATGTATGCCTATCAATAACCTTCTAAAAGAATGCTTTTGTGGTTAGTGAGGTAAGCTCTTAAGAAATGCTTGTTGAGTGATGGAAAGAAAAAAACCAAAACTACAAGGCATTTAGTTGGGTTTTGTCTCAGTTCTAACTACTTTTTTCCATAGTTTCAAAAAATGAGATGTACTTTCTGAAAGTCAAGTGGCTTTTTTGAAAATAAGTTTTTATTAATATTTTCTGTTTCTTATATTAACACATTCCTTTTCTTCCCTCTCACAGAGTCATCCTAAATAGCAATACATTTTTAGAGGGGAAAAATAAGTCAGCAAGCTGATCTAATACATTGAATAACTCAGAAAACATATGCAAAGTGTCACCCTTGTGGACCTCCCAACTCCACAAAGAGGTGGGTTGGGGGTATCTTCTCATATCTCTTCATTAAAGTTCTGTTTGATCTTTATAATTTTGTTACATTCATTTTGACTTTTTGGTGTGTCATCCTTTTAGCTTATTCTGTTGTAGTCACTGTGTAGATAATTTTCTTGGCTCTGCCCTCTTCAATTCCAGTTTTCTTTCTAAATATGTTTCAAACTCTTCTTTATAATTGAACACCCACTTTTTTCCTCTGTGGTGAAGCTCAGATTTACAGGACAGGTCACCCTGGGCTGTATCTTGAGTTCCAGTGTTCTCAGGAAAGCATTAAACATCCCTCTTCCTTTTTCCAGTGAGAGCTAAATAGTCTTGCATTATTTGAATGCATTTCTTTTGTATTTGAAAGGTCTTTCTCCTGTTTCTGAATTGAATTATTCAGTTTAACCACTATGTTAACTATGGAGTTTACAGCCGTGGGTTTTGATTTGTTTTCTGGATACAATCTGTGGATTCTTTTGATCAATCGGGATTTCATTTTCTATATTCAGAAGTTCTAGGCAGTTCTTTTCTGTCATTTCCTTCATTATGGTGTTAGGGTTTTGTGTTGTTTTTATCCTGTTATGTTCTTCTGGAACACCTATGATTCTTGGGTTGTATTTGCACATCATATCTTCAAGAGCAGCATGTTTTACTCGCATACTGAGCATATATTCTTTTAATGCTATTTTTTTCTTCTAGGTCATCCTTTACTTTTATTTATTTGCCTTCCAAATATATTGTTCTCTTTCTCTTCTCTTCTCTTTTTTTTTTGGAGGGGGGAAGGCAGGGCATTTGGGGTTAAGTGACTTGCCCAAAGTCACATGGCCAGCAAATGTTAAGTGTCTGAGACTGAATTTGAACTCAGGCCCTCCTGACTCCAGGGCCACCTAGTCACCCCCAGCTTTTCTTTTCTGCTTATTAATTTTCTGGTGTATGATATAAATTCTACCTCATAATTCTCATTTCTCTTTTAAACCACTCAGGAAAAGCATTTTTGTGGTTTCATGTTCTCAAATTTCACAGGGTCCTCTATCTAATCAAGTGTTCTATCACTTTTCCTTTGTTTTATAGTGTTTATTCATAGATGTTTGAACTCATTTACTAGATCTAGTGGCATATTTCCTTCTGTTGTTACTGTTTTTCTTGTGGATTCATCTGTTGGTGTTCAAAATCTTTGAGTTTTTTTCCTTGAAATCTTTGATTATTTCAGTCTCTTTTTTTCACCTTATTTTCCTTATCACTCACTTTCTGACTCCCTCTCCTTTTTTTATGGTTTCCTTGGGAACTGCATCCCATACTGTCCCAGCCTAGAACACTAGGCAATTCACAGTTGACCAGACTGGAACTCTGTTCCCAAAAGACTTCTGAATGATCAGAACTGGCCCCAGCTGGATGCTGCATTCTTTCCCTCAGTCTTGGTGGAGTACTACACACATATCCCACACTCACACACACACAGGGTTATCCTGTCCTGGTGACTTATCCCACTCTTTCTTCTCTTCAATTCCTTGACCTGCTCCTAGCAATTCAGGGTTTGTAGGGCTGGTGCTTCCAGACTCCAGCTCCCCAAAAGGCTTTTGCTTTTGAAGTTCTATGGCCAAGTTGTCACAGCCCAAACAAAAAGCTTGAAGCTGGATCTCCACAGCCTTTGAAGCAGGGGAGGGTGGTTTGTCATCCTGGTGGGTCTGCTGGTACAGCCTCTCTGCCAATAGTTTGGGAGATGAGGGAGGGAAACTAAATGTACTCAAAATCAGTAAAGGACAGTTAATCTTTTTTAGCCTATTTTAGATTCTAGGTTTCCTAGTCCATGGAAACAGCTAAAGTTACTTTATCTTTGACACATAATTTCTGTTTTGGAGAGGTCTGAGAGGCCCTGGGGATCAGAGAAAATATCTAGTTTTCCATTTTGCTGCTGACTTGACCAGTCAAATGGCTTTAAACATTGTCTAGTGATCCTGAGAAAGTCATTTAATACTATTTGCCTTGGTTTCCTCTTCTGTAAAATGAGCTGAAGAAGAAAATGGTAAGTCACTCTGTTTGGGATGAAAAAGCCCATCCAAAATGTAATCAAGAACACAGATATTTCTCAGGATAAGAACAGGCGATTTTTATTCTCTTCCCTTGGGAGAAGAGGGCAGTCTTCCCCATGACTGGTCATGAGGAGGAGGCACGCAATGTGTGGTGAACAGAGTTTGTAAACCCTAATACAGCAAGGTCACATTTCCCCCATTGTCCCTCACTCCCATTGGTTGGGTGGGGGGCGGTGATCTTGGGCTGTCCCACTGCCTCCCTCTGGCCGAGAGGAGGGGCCCACAGAGGCAGGAAAGTAGACAAAGGACCAAAGCTAGGTGGGGGCTGAAAGAATCCTAAAAGGGCTTGCTGCTGATTGAAACAGCACTGAAGGGGTGGGGGAAGGGTGAAGCTGACAATCAGTACTGACACAAATTTATAAGACACATTCTGAGAAGTTTTCAAGTTTTGACTCCCCAGACAACTCTATTATCTTTGCCAAGAAAGCCTCAGATGGGGTCACAAAGAGCCAGATGTGACTGAAAATTACTGCAGAACAGCAAAAAGAATTTGTCTGTGTGTCTAGAATATCAGAAGGCCAGACCCTGCTGGCCCACTACTTCATGTTTGCCAGCTAATTACGTAGCCCCTATGAAGAAGTTCAAAGCACCGATACTTGTGTTTATACTGCACAGTTACAGGTTTGGAGACTGCAAAAAGTTTTGACCCAGGATAGTAATGTAACCTGTCTTCCAGTTCATTGATGTGGGACTCTCTTTTCATTGGTGGAGAGCAATGCCCTACACCTGTGTGAGGGACAAGGTGGAGACGGCAAGCAGAGGAGAGGGGAGTTCCAGATTCTTAGTGTCTTCAGTCTTTTCAAGCCTCTTCAGTCTCTTTGGGCTCTGGAGTCATTTGCAATGCTTCTGGCTTCCAGCCTCTAGAGGCAAGATGGATGATTCCAAAACCCACTTGAGGTTGATGAAAGGAGAATAAGATTCTGGGAGAAAGCTGCCTTGAGAAGAGCTGGCAGTCTCTGGAACATCCCTATCCCCAGCTGCTACACTAAAGACTTTGGAGAGTTTCCTCTTTGGTGCAATCTGGAACTCTGTCTTGGTTGAGCTGCATTATTTTACTTTCAGTGGGAGAGCTCCTTCCTTCTTTATTGTCTGACATATATTTTATGTACACTTTATGATTTCTGATTTGCTGTGGACTTAAATAAATGGGTTTCTTTGCTGTTTGTTCTGTGCGTTCACTGTGAAACTATAGTTTGATGGGAAAGGAGTCAAGTCTTGGATGTAAAGCTTGGGATCCTACTTCTCCCATTAATGAAACAGTTATCAGAAGTTTAGCCTGAACCTGAAAATGGTACCACCTAGACTAATAGTATTTAAGGTTTCTGATCAACATAATACTAACCCGGTACCCTTTCTTTGAGGAGAACAGAGTAGCCAATCACCTGGCCCCAACCTCCTGCTTCCCCTACTTACAGGAATTAAAGTGTTCCTTGGAGAATAATGGGGAGGGAAGAGGCTAGACTAGACACCTCTAGTCTGCCTTCTTTTGAGTGTCACGTTATATGTGGGGAACAAATTTGCTACATATGGAAAGAGAACTAGACCTGGAGTCAGAGAGGCAGGTTCTAAGTCTACCTGGTTTTGTCATTTCCTAGAAATGATTGAGAGCAAGACCCTGACCCTCAGCTTCCTCCATACTGAAAGGAGGCTAATGATGTCCTTGTCTCTCTCTCTATCTCTCTCCCTATTCTCTCTCCCTCTCTCTCTGTCTCCCCATCCCCCTACCTCTCTCTCTCTCTCTCTCTCTCTCTCTCTCTCTCTCTCTCTCTCTCTCTCTCTCATCTTTCCCTCCCATTGATACTCTGGTCTCCATCCAAAGCAGGAAGGGTTTCATTGAACCTGCCTATGGAAATGGGACAAGAGGAAGGAGCCATAGCTAAGTGAAGTAGCTTCCTCTAAGGGAAAATCTCCCACTCCCTTCTTTTCTTCAGTACCACCACTAGCTCCTACTTTGCCCAGGAGAATCCATAAACAGTCCTGACCCATTTGTAATGTCTACCTTTAGAGAGTTTTACAATGTGCTTTCAATATAGATCTATTTGGCCTTCAAGCCCCCAGTCAGACATCCCAGCAAAGTGGAAATAGAATTTGTGTGTCCATGTGTGTCTGTGTCTGTGTGTCTGTCTCTTTTTCTTTTTGCATATCTCTCTTTGACTCTATCTCTCTGTGTGTCTCTGTCTCTCTGCACATGTGTCTCACTGTCTCTTTCTCTCTGTTTCTCTCTCTCCTCCCCCTAGCCAAGCATAACTTTGTTCTCAGTTGCCTTTGAGTTAATGAAATACATACAAACTTAAATGTTCTTGTGTTAACCACAATTGTATCTTAATACTGGCTTTTGGAGACTATATGAATGGGGATTTTTTTTAATAGAAATAAAAATAAGCTTTGGAATGAATTCACACTCTCCCTGAGGGAACAGAGAAGATGGATCAGCAGAAAGAAAAAGAGTAATGGCACCACCCTTATGGTCAGCAAACCCTGATGGCTACAGTTTCCTTCTGCCCAGGGTAGCTTCTGAATGTTTTGGCTTTCCCCCCCTCAACACGGCTGTGACAATTTTGCCAGCAGTGGTGGCAATAGCTTTAGATGGTTCCCAAGACCTCTGCCCATCATCTTCGTCCTGTAACTGAAGAGACTGGGCACAGTTTGTAATGGAAGCTGCTGTTGTAATATCTATTGAACAGTAATGGACTTCGGAAGCTCTTTTCTCTCTCCCTCTGTCAACAGCCCCTTACAGACACTGAGACTTCTGCTCTTCCCCCTCGTCTTAGGAGACAAAGGGACTGAGCATCAAGTCTCCATCCTAAGATTCTCTAAACAGATAAAAATTGGTGAGCCCCTGGCTGCACAAATAGACTTACAAGGAGAAATACCAGAGTCATGAGCTAAAGATCCATGTGTATATGCTAAAGATACATGCCTGTGATTTTATGACAGAAATGATGTAGGTCAAAATCATGAAACTCTGTTTGGAGGGATGAAAAGGATTCAATCTGCTGCTCCTGCCTTTGAACTATCAACATCCCCACTTCTGTGCTAGAATCCAATTAACAACAAACCACATGCTATAGAAAACAAGGCTTGGGGCCTGAGTGTGGGCAAATGTCAGTGTGGGACTCAGCCAGGTTCAGACTAGTCTGGCTAAATTTATTTCCCCCTCAAACCAAATATGAACAGAAAAAATGGTTTCTATGCCTTTGTGTAAAAGTTACATTTATCCAAAAGCTACATGCTGTAAGACTCTTGTTATCTCGAAACCAACATCTGAATTTCAACTAATTTCTTCATAATGTTCTATCAACACCTCATGTGGCTTCCAATATTGTTGTATCACAAAGTCTGTGAAAAAATAAAACGTAAATCAAACTGATCTAAAAGCCTAAACCCTCCTGAAAAGAATAAGAATCCTAATTCAGTTTTACTTTCTCTGTGTCCGTAAAGCAGCTGCTCTAAACATCATCCAAGCTGGTATTTCTCAATCTGTGCTACAAGCAATCCAGACGTATCTTAAACTTTATCTTTTGTTGTTTTTTTTTTAATGAATCTTGTCTTTTGTTAATAGGCATTGCAAATAATGATTTTACTACAAGCATTCTGTCAGTTTTGTTTAAACTGAAGGGTTTTATCACTGTGAAAATGTTTAAGAACCACTGATTCAGGCAAAACCATAGTTATTTGGACTGAGGAGTTCCCATTTCTCAGGTGGAAGTGGAGCCAGAGGAGGGAAAGGGGGGAGAAAAGAAGAAAAAAGAAAAGAAAAGTGCTCCTGGATGCATGACCTTGACTCAGATGTCAGTAGGCTTTGAGCACCTGCAAAGAAAGAAAAACATTCACTCAGGTAAGTTGAGACTAATATTTAGTCCTGATGAAATCAATTCTTCCAAACAGATGGAGAGGAGAAATTCAACCTTATCTCTAGAGCAGAGGAATTTTATATTGCCAGTCCCCCGACACCAAAAAAAAAAAAAATTTTAGGGAGCACATAAAAATTGCTGGCATTTCTGTGGTCCATTGAGATTTACAAAGTACTTTATAATCATTATTTAAAGTAATGTGAGGCAAGTACTACAGGTACTATTCTTGACATTTTGCAGATTGGAAAAATAAGACATTTTAAGGCTTTGTCCCGACTCCAGTACATATACAAGACAGGCTTGGAATCCTGACTCCAGCACACCTTGCTATAGGCTGAAGATGCTGACTGCTCTGTCTTTTCCCTTTTTGCCAGTGACCTTAGAAGGTGGAACTGTCTTTCAGCATCAAGCCAACTGATGATGGTTTAAAATGGCTATTATACCTCACTGGCCAGGAAGACTGGACAACACTGGATGCCTTGTTCTTTTTCTGATTTCCCCTTTTCATTTAATATTCAGAGGGATATTGCAGAAGTCTGGAAGTGGGAAGTGGGTGCTGCTATTCCAGAAGTGCTGGGGCAATGGTAGATAATCTACTATCCTCAGGATGGAGCTTGGTGTCTCCCTCCCCACTTCATAAGTAATTGAAAGAAGGCCAGGGCATGGCCATTCCCAAATGGGCCAGTACCTCCAAACACGCCACTGTGGTTCTAGCTCTGGTTTAAATTCAGCATGTCAAGAGCCTACTCTTATGATACACTTGGGTTTGACTGGAATTAGTACATAATCTGATAGAATGTTTCTTAAAACACTTGTGTTGAGGTAAGGTAAATAGGCTTTATGAAAAATAAAAAGGGAATATCTGCCATAATTCCAATCAGTTCTCACTCTGATTTTCTTCTTTAACTTCATACAAGAGCACTTCTCAAATTCCTTTATCCTGTTGTCTTGGTCTTAATTTTATATTTTATCATATCATCCTTGATTTTTTTAGTATTATGTAGGCAATTTGATGGTACAATGGATAGAGCTCTGGGCCTGGAGTCAGGAAGTTGTTTCTGTCATATCTAACTCTTCATGATCCCATTTGGGGGTTTCTTGGCAAAAATACTAGAATAGTCTGCCATTTCCTTCTCCAGCTCATTTTGTAAATGAGGAACTGAGACAGAGTTAAATGACTTACCCATGGTCACACAACTAGGAAGTATCTAAGGTTGAATTTGAACACAGGATGATAAGTCTTCCTGACTCCAGACTTGGCACTCTATCCACTGTGCCACCTAGCTGCCCCAGGATCAGGAAGACCTGAGTTCAAATCTGGCCTCAGACATTTTCTAGCTGTGTGACCCTGGGCAAGTCACTTAACCCTGTTTGTTTCAGTTTCCTCATTTGTAAAATGGAGACAATTATAACACCTTCCTCCCAGGGTTCTTGTAAAGATAATAATTGTCAAGTGCTTAGCAAAGTGTCTGGAACAAAGTAAGCACCATATGAATGATACCTATTATTATTAAAAATAATAATTGTGATGACAATAATAAAAATAAAACATCACACTTCATACCTGCTTCTCTGTCTCTATTCCTTTATTCAGAGTTCTATTTGTAACTCCTCTGCTTCAGGAAAGAGACTCTGAGTAAGAGCTATCACCCACACTCTGCCCACCTCAGTTTTCAATAAAGCTTTCAAAAGACGAAGAAGAATATTTTGACAACCTCTTCTAATATGAAATAAGTTGAAATACTTTAAGAGGATTTTGTGCACGTATTTGAAAAGTGCCTTGAGCATTACAAGCACCCCATCAATTTTAATGATGAATTGTTACCTGCTGCCATTGGTCTTTCTAAAGAGAAGACAATCTCCAAGGCTCAGAATGCCACCCAAGACGGAAAATTGCACAATCCCAAGGAATAGTGGAATTTGTGACTTCCCAGCACCTTTGGACACAGAAAAGGGCAGGTTTAAGTACATCATCACCAAGTTAACAAATTTCAGTCTGTAATTTATAATAAGATTGTTAAAATATAAAGGACTTTTTGGTCTCACTAGTGTTGCTGCCACTTTCTCGCTAACGTTGGGAAGCCTCCAACAGCTTCCATTTGCATACAGAAAAGGTGTACATCTTTTCTGCCATCTGTCATATATATCAGCTTGTTGAGGAATATTTATTACCTTTAATAAAAAGAACACAGTCCCCTGACATTTCCTGAAGAGTAAAGAATTTAGTTCTGTTGCCACCTTGGACATATTATTTGATTTCTGTATGTTTTGGTTTCTATAACAGTGCAAATGAAGTCATAAGTCTTCTACAATATTGTTGCAAATTTGGGGGGGGAGGTTTGAGAGATTCTTATGTTGTAAAGATGAAATGAAGCTATTAATGACTAGAGAGGTAGTGTAATAGAGTGGATAATGCAGTAGAGTTGGAGTCATGAAGGCCTGAGTTCAAATCCTGCCTTGGATTTAATAGTCCTGTGACCTTAGACAGATCATTTAATTTCTCTCTGCTTCAATATCCTTTTCTGTAAAATAGGAGGTTGGACCCATTGGCCTTTAAGGTCTCTTCTGTCCTTGCCTCCACTATATTATGACCTTCTTTATTTCAATTCAATAAAATAAATAATTATTCAGCACTTGACAAATGAAATGCATTGAACTAGTTGCTGTAGGAACAAAAAGGGAAAAACAACAAATTTCTTGATCTCAAGGAGCTTACAATCTAATAGGTAAAGTGAGATAACCACAGGAAATTTTTTCAAGAAGCATAACACAAAATAAATAAAATTAAATGCATTGTTGTTGTTCCATCTCTTGAGTCATGTTCAAGTCTTCATGACACCCATTTGAGGTTTTCTTGGTAGAAATAGTGAAGGGGTTTGCAATTTCCTTCTCCAGTTCATTTTACAGATGAGAAAACTGAGTCAGACAGGGTTAAGTAACTTGCCAGTAAGTGTCTGAGTCTGGATTTGAACTCATGAAGCTAAGTCTTCTTGATTCTAAGCCCAGTGTCGTACCAACTGTGTCACCTAGCCACCTATATTAAATGCACAGAAGAGATCAAATCGAAAAGTATCAGTAAGGAGAGGAGGGATTACTCCTAGTCAGGAGGGATGAGAAGTTTTATGGAAAACCCGGTGTCTAAGCTGAGTTTATGGAAAGAAAAAACTTTGTATAAGCCACTGTGCCAAGTGCTAGAGATACAAAGAAAGGTAAAAGACAGTCCTTGCCCTCAAAGAATTTATAATCTAATGGTAGAGACAGCATGCGAACAACTTGTACAAAATGCACAAACAATTCGTGGACAGAATAGGTTGGAGATACTCCAGGAGGGTAAGCACTAGAATTAAAAGGGATTGGAGAAAAGGTTCTTGTGGAAGGTGAGGAGGGAGCCAGAAGGAAAAGCTGAGGAGGGAAAGAATTCCAGGCATGGGGACATAGTAAAAAAAAAAAAAAATGCCCAGAGTCCAGAGAGGGAATATCTTGTATGAAAAACAAGAACAGTGGGACCAGATTGCTAAGTATGCGATGGTGGAAGGGTGGCAATTTAAGGTATAAAGAGACTAGAAAGGTATTGACAGGAGGATGTTATGAAGGGATTTGAGTGCCAGATGATTTTATATTTGGTGCTTCTACTAAGACTATACACCAAAAAGAGTGAAGAAAAAGAACAAAGGACCCATGTTTGCTTAAATACACGTGTTTGTTTTTTTGTTTTGTTCTGTTTTGTTTTTTGTAGTGGCAAAGAAATAGAAACTAAGGGGCTACTCATTTCTTGGGGAGTGGCTGAACCCATTATTGCACATTATTATAATGGAGTATTACCGCTGCATAAGAAATGAGAAAATGGATGAATTCTGAGAAATCTGGGAAGACCTGTTTGAACTGATACACAGTACTGAACAGAACCAGTAGGACATTCTATACAATAACAATGTTTAAAAAAAAATTTCTGAAAGACCTGATAACTCTGATTAATTTAATTATCAACAACGTTACCACATAACTCTTTATTAAAGATGATAGATTAGGGGCGGCTAGGTGGCGCAGTGAATAGAGCACCGGCCCTGGAGTCAGGAGTACCTGAGTTCAAATCCGGCCTCAGACACTTAACACAAAAACCTAGCCATGTGACCTTGGGCAAGTCACTTAACCCCAACTGCCCTCCAAAAA
>CM053596.1:247468066-247486811 GCA_028646575.1 Pseudocheirus occidentalis | reverse complement strand
CTCCTGCCAAGCTATCCCTTTCCAATAGATGTGGAGGTGCTGGAGGCTGTAGATCTCCTCTCCTGAAGACTGGCTGCTGCACAGCTCCACTCAGCTCAGCTCAGCTCCTTCCTACCGCCCTGGGCCTGGCCGCGGTCTTGGCCTCATGCTGGGCCAGCCTCCACTCCCTGCCCACCGTGCTGATCCCCTGCTGCCGAGCTGCCTTCAGTGAGAGATGTGTTTTCTGTATCTTTGTGAGTCTGAGAGTCCTACACTTTGTCTGGGATCATATTCTATGGGTGTTTAGGGTGGTTGTGTGGGAGCTGTGAAGCCTTGCTGCTTCTACGCCACCATCTTGGCTCTGCCCCCTGTCAAAAACTTTTTCTGCATTTATTGAGCTAATCATAAGCTTTATTTAGCTTTTATTTAGCTTTATTGTTGATGTGATCAATTATACCAATAGCTTTCCTAATATTTAACCATCCTTACATTCCTGGAATAAATCCTATCTGATCAAACTGTATTATTTTCATGCTAAGTTGCTGTAGTCTTTTTGCTAATATTTTATTTAAAAATTTTGCATCTATATTCATGAGGGAAATTGGTCTATACTTTTCTTTCTCCATTTTGTCTCTTCCTAATTTAGGTATCAGTACTGTATTTGTATCATAAAAAGAATTTGGTAGGATTCCTTCTTTGACTATTTCCCCAAATACTCTATATAGAATTGTTATTGTTCTTTAAATGTTTGATAGTATTCACTTGTAAATCCATTTGGCCCTGGAGATTTTTTCTTAGGGAGTTCATTGATAGTTTGTTCAATTTCTTTTTCTGAGATGGGGTTATTTAAATATTTAATTCCTCTTTGGTTAATCTAACAATTTGTATTTTTGTAAGTATTTATCCATTTTTCTGAGATTGTTAAATTTATGAGCAAAATAGTTCTTAATTATTGCTTTAGTTTCCTCTTCATTGATAATGAATTCACTCTTTTAATATTTGATACTGCTAATTTATTTTTCTGCTTTCTTTTTTTTAATCAAACTAGCAAAAAGGTTATCTATTTTGTTTTTTTCCCCATAAAACAGTTCTTAGTTTTATTTATTCAATAGTTTTCTTAATTTCAATTTTATTAATCTCTCAGTATTTCCAATTTGGTATTTAATTGGGGATTTTTAATATGTTCTTTTTCTAGCTTTTTTAGTTGCATGCCCAATTTTTTGATCTCCTCTTTATCTTATTCATATAAGCATTTAGAGATATAAAATTTCCCCTAAGAACTGTGTTTGGGTCATCCCATAAGTTTTGGTGTGTTGTCTCATTATTTTCATTCTCTTGGATGAAGTTACTGATTGTTTGTATAATTTGTTGTTTGAGCCACTTATTCTTTAGGATTAGTTTATTTAGTTTCCAATTGATTTTTAGTCTTTCTTTCCATGGCCCTTTATTACATATAATGTTTATTGTATCATGATTTGAAGAGGATGCATTTGATATTTCTGCTTTGGATTGTGAGGTTTTTATGCCCTAGTACATTGTCATTTTTTTGTGTAGGTGCCATGTACCACTGAGAAAAAGATATTTTCAGGTTCAGCTAGGTGGTGCAGTGAAGAGAGTACCAGCCCTGAAGTCAGGAAGACATAAAGTCAAATCTGGCCTCAGACACTTGACACACTTAATAGCTGTGTGACCTTGGACAAGTCACTTAACCCCAATTACCTTGCTTTCCCCCCTCAAAAAAAAAGGTATATTCCTTTCTATCCCCATTCAATTTTCTCCAGAGGTCTGCCATATCTAACTTTTTCTAAAATTCTATTCACCTCCTTAACTTCTTGTTTATTTTGGGTTTAGATTTATCTAGTTCAAAAAGGGGGAGGTCGAGGTCTCCCTCTAGTATAGTTTTGCTGTCAATTTTTTCCTGTAATTTCCTTAACTTCTCCTGTAAGAATTTGGATATATATATATATATATATATATATATGTTTAGTAATGCTATTGCTTCATTGTCTATAGTGCCTTTTAGCAGGATGTAGTTTCCTTCCTTATCTCTTTTTATTATATCATTTTTTTTGCTGTGTCTGAGATCAGGATTGCTACCACTGCGTTTTAAAAATTTCACCTGAAGCATGATATAATCTACTCCAGTCTTTTACCTTTATCTTGTATGTATCTCTTCAGATTTTTTTTTGTAAACAACATATTGTAGGATTATGATTTTTAGTCCATTCCGCTACCCACTTCCATTTTGTGGGATAGTTCATCCCATTCATATTCACAGTTATAATTGCTATCTGTGTCTTTCTCTCCATCCTATCCCCCTTCCTGTTTATGTTTCTCTTCTCCTTTCTTCCTTTCCTTCCTCACTAGAGTTTTGCTTTTGACTGCTGCCTCCCTCAATCTGCCCTCTCTTCTATCATCCTCCCTCTTTTCTTTCCCTTTGTCCTTCCTACTTCTTCCCTTCCTTCTATCCCCCCTTCCTTTTTCTTTCCCCTTTCCCCTTCAGCTGCCTGTAGGGCAAGTTAGATTTCTGTACCTAACAGAGTATGCAATTCCCTCCTTGAGCTGAATCCAATGAGAGCAAAGTTCCAACGATATTTATCCTCCTCCCTTCTTTCCCTCTAATATAATGTTTTTGTGCCTCTTCATGAGATGCAATTTACCATTTTCAGCCTCCTCCTTTTCTCTTCTCCCATTACATTCTTTTTTCAGCACTTAATTGGGTTTTTTATCATCACATCAAAATCAACTTAAACCCACCCCTTCTGTCTATGTTTTCCTATTCTATATGATATAATAAAGATACAATACTCAAGAGCTGTATCACCTTCCCATGTGGGGATGCAAACAGTTTGTCCTTTTTGAGTATCATGGTTTCCCCCCCCCCCCCACTTCCTGTTTATTTTTTCATGTCTCTCTTGAATCTGGTATTTAACATCAAATTTTCCACTGAGCTCTGGTCTTTTCATCAGTTGTCTGGAAGTCTCCTATTTCATTGAATGTCTATCTCCTCCCCTGAAAAATTATGCTCAGTTTTTCTGAGTAGTTGATTCTTGGTTGTAGTCCAAACTCCTTTGCCTTATAATATCACATTATGATCTTTTAATGTAGAAGCTGCAAGGTACTGCATAATCCTGTCTGTGGTTTCACAATATTTGAATAATGCTGGAATTTGGCTACAATATTCCTTGGTGTTTTCAATTTGGGATCTCTTTCAGGAGGTGATTGGTGGATTCTTTCAATGACTATCTTACTCTCTGGTTCTAGGATATCAGGGAAGTTTTCCTTGAATTTCTTGAAAGATGCTGTTCAAACTCTTTTTTTTTCATCATGGTTCTCAGGTAGAACAATAATTTCTTAAATTATCTCTCCTGGATCTATTTTCCAGGTCAGTTGTTTTTCTAATGAGGTATTTTATGTTTTTCTCTATTTTAATTTTTGCAGTCTTTCAATTTTGTTTGACTTGTTCTTGACGTCTCACAGAGTTATTAGTTTCCACTTGCCAATTCTAATTTTTAACAAATTGTTTTCTTCAGTTAGCTTCTGTACCTCCTTTTCCACTTGGCCAATTTCCCTTTTAAAGGAGTTGTTTTCTTCAGTGTACTTTCCCCCTCCATTTTGTCAATCGTATTTTAAAATTTTTCTTCTACCTCTCTTATTTGACTTTTAAAATCCTTCTTGAGCTCTTTCAAGAAAACTTTTTGGGCTTGAGACCATTTCGTATATTGATCATGTCCTCTCCTGAGTTTGTGTTTTGATCTTCCTTATCACCAAGATATTTCTCTATGGTCATTTAAAAGATTCTTCTTGCTCATGTTGTTTGCCCTTTTTTCTGACTTAAATTTGAGCTCTGTTTCTGGGAACTGTCCCATACTTCTTGTGCTGGGGACTAGGTGCCTGGTTACTGGTTTTCTGTGCTGGGGCCTCAGGTGCTAGCAGTTGGATGTTGTAGTGGTTTGGCAGTTTACCTGGTGTTGGTGCTTGCCTGCTCCTTCGCCCTGGGGCTCAGTATCTCCCTCTAGTTTGCTGAGGTGGGGTTTGCTGCTGGCTTGCTAGGACATCTCCTATCCTGTACTGGTCCCCTTCAGTTACAGTAAGATGGACCTTTCCTATTAATCCCCCTAGCCTCCCAAGCCGAAAGACTGTTGTACCCTGTCTTTCTGCTGGCTCTACTATTCCAGGATTTTTCTTGTGGCAATATTCTTTGGTTTTTTCAAGATCAACAAGGGAGGTTGAACCCATGTTGGCCCCTGGAAGTTTAAATAGGTAACTTTCAAACATTCAGTCTGTGGGTTGATAGCCCCAGGAGTAGCTGTTGCTCCTACTGCAGGCCCTGTGCAGGACTGTGCTTCTCTCTCACCCACTCCTGATAGCCACCCCTCCCCTGTACTGAGAGGTCTGGGAATCACCACTGTTGCCAGAGACTCAGGCCCCTGGGTTTTGCTCTGGCTTTGCTCTGGTTGAGTCTGCACTGGTGCCCCCTGGGCTCTAGGCTGCACTGCTCTCCCAGCCCAGTGCTACTTATCCTTCCTGTTGCCCTTCCAGGTTGTCTTGGGCTGCAAATCTGCCACCCTCTGTCTCTTTGTGGATTCTGCTGCTCTAGAATTTGTTCAGTTTCACTTTTTAGAGTTATTTGAATGAGTTTTGGGGAGAGCTCAGGCGAGTGTCCCTGCTTTCACTCCACCATCTCCTGAACAAAAGATAAGCTAAGCTAAGGAGTCCAGGTCACTGGTCTCTACCCATGCAGTCTACATTCCTGTATTTATCAGACATGTCTACCACTGACAAAACCCTGTTGCTTAAATGTTATTATTTTTTGGTCAAAACAATAAAAATCCTTGGGCTGTTCATTCCATTTTTGATTCACTGCTTTCCTGAATGTACAGTGTTGCTTTCTATTATTATCATGATTGTCATCTGCAGCACTAATGGAGAAAAGGGTTTTGTATTCTCCCCTCTTTAATTCACTTTTTGTCTTTTTTTTTTTTTGCAGAATCTATGAGTTCCCAAGGACAAAGTCTATTCCAAACATTAATATGGTAAGATATAGAGAGGGATGATTGTACTCAAAATCAGAGAGTGTGCCTGCTAGGTTTTGTCAATTTGGGCTGTGATTTAGTGTTTGTGTAACATTATTGCCCTGGCTAGCCCTGCTTGAAGGGCAGTCCTTCCTGCAGGGTTCTCCAATACCCCCTTAAGGGGATTCAGGGGCACCCAGTTTCTGTTATTGGTTCCAGAAGATTGTATTCCCTCAATTTTAGGGGGTTCCCTGCTTCCCAGTTCCATTTATTTAGGTAGCTAGGTAGAACAATGAATAGAGCACTGGGCCTAAAGTCAGAAAGATCTGAGTTTAAGTCCAGCCTTAATAGTTATATGACACTGGGCAAGTCATTTAAACTATTTGCCTCAATTTCTTTAATTATTAAATGAAGGTAATAAGTAGGTACTATATAAAAGTAAGATATTATTTGCTTAATTTAAGTCAGATTAGTTTTTACAATGAAATATTTACTTTAATGGTATAATAAGAAAAAATATACAATCATCCCTCACCCACACGGGGGTATAATTCCCTCCCTACACTACCTCAGTTTCTGGGGAGGGCAGGAGGTCAGGTTCATGGTATAACTCAGTTCCTATGCAGCATCGTCTCACCAAATTCCAAATCTGAACCCTCCTTGGGTCGAGTACTAAAATCTCTGGTTTCTCAGGGCTTTCTGGTGGGGTTGATCACATCATCCACCTTGAAATCCTGTTAGCAAGGTTGTCATTATTTGGATCCAGGATCTCCAGGTCCTAGAAATGAAAAGAACAAATAAAAAAAGACCATACCAAAACCCCAAGCCCAGTTCTCAAGGTCACAGGGCTTAAAAGGGTGGAGGAAAGGTAGGGGAAGGTAGTACTTCCCCTAACTCAGCTCAATTCACAGCACCTGTCCTGAGGGTGAACTGGACTTTCACCTCACCTTGCACGCTGCCAGGAAGAGAGAGAGAGATTGTCACAGTATGGTCATTTTAAAGATGCATCTTATTCCAACTACATAGTCAATAGGAAGAGGCTGCTCCCATCCACATGGTAGGAGACCAAATCACGTCACCTTCTAGAAGCATCTCCATGATATCTTCCAATTGGGTACTTCCATGTTAGCCAGAGGGCTATGCAATCTGGTCATTAGCAAAGTAATGTCCTGTTATGCTTATTCCTTATGGGGTTCAGTTGCATGAAGCCAATATTTTGCCAGATGACAAGGAACCCAAGTACCCTACTCAAGATTGAAGCTTTCAATCCACAATATCCATAGGGGGCAACATCATTGACAGAATGCTTCTCCTCTCAGATAGAACAACATTTGCCTAAGATGCAAGTTTCTCTTTGTGCAAAATCAGACTTACATTTCTCTATGTAGCAACTATTTGAAGAAAGGGAGACTTGAGAGAGAGAGGTCACTGATCATTCATTGGAAAGCAGGGCTTTCACTATTGGATATTATTTCTTGTTCCTTATGATTGTGTTTTTTTTTCTTTATTTGGGTAGAAGGAAGAAGAATTTTATGTAAATTCCATGAAGAGTGCATACTATGGAAATGAAAATATAAATTAACTGGAGATACCGCATGAAAACCTGCATCCTTATCACTCTTTAATCCTGTCAGCTAACTGAACAAGGATTGGGGGGGAAAGAGTGGAATCAACAGTAATATTTCTAGCCTATCCAGAATTCTCCTTCTTCCTTCCTTTGCACTTCCTTAAGAAGAGAAGGAAGAGTGATGTGATTTTAGATTCATTCTACTGTGCATTATTTCCTTCATGGACTCTGAGTGGTAGAGAATTTTGATAATTAGCTGACATCGTCCTCAATTATCTAAACTGCAACCCTAAAACTTATAGTGTTAATCAGTGTTTGTTGTGCATTTATGCATTTTACATTCTGCTTGGTCTCTGCCTAACCAATTTGTGCAATAATTACATTTTAATAGCTCATATCTTGGTATTTGGAGTCTAGACTATTTTTTCCCCTCTTCCCTACTTATTTCTTCTTCTTTTTCTTTTTTTTTTTTTAAAGCTGGGACAATTAACTTTTTTTGTCCCATATAGTTTCATCTATGATTTCTTGAAACAGAGCTCTAGAAAACCAGACTTTGATAAAGTACACATTGGGATTCAAATGAAACTGCTTGACCATGCTTTAACCCCAGATTACTCTCTGATTGACCAATAACAGGTCCCAGCTCAAGCTTCACTTGGTCATTGGGTTTTTTTTTTTTTTTTTTTTTGCTTTTTGGAGGGCAGTTGGGGTTAAGTGACTTGCCCAAGGTCACACGGCTAGTTCTTGTGTTAAGTGTCTGAGGCCGGATTTGAACTCAGGTTCTCCTGACTCCAGGGCCGGTGCTCTATTCACTGCCCCACCTAGCCGCCCCAGTCATTGGGTTCTGATGCCTAAAAGTGAATGTAAATAGCAATTATTTCTGCTCTGGTCAGAAACCCTGAGGATCTTCCCCTCACAGTTTGATACATTTTTTTTTTTTGAGTAGGCAAATTAGGTCATTTTTTGCTTCATTTCTTATCTAGCCTTGTCACCAAATGAGTTTAATCTCAGACAAACTGAGACCTGGGAAAGATCTTAGCTTAAAAATGTCACCCCTGTTGAGATTTAGGGTTTAGGGGTGCTTGAGACCCCAAAATACCAAAATACCACATCCTGCCAAATGAATTCAACTCAAGTCTTATCTTAGCCAAATGAAAACGAAGTTTATTAAAGATTTGCCATAATGGGTAGACTCTTAAGGAGTCTTCTCCGACTTCTCCTAAGTATCTGTGATGCTTGTGTTAGAGAAGTGGTCCAGAATAATTTGACACAGACTGCATTATATCAGATCTGAGCACCTTCATGGAGGCAAGATGGATCTTATATACAAAAAGACTGGGAGGGATCTAGGGGATGGTCTAGAGGAGGGCCTTGGGGAGGGTCTTGAGAAGCAGTCTAAGGAGGATCTTGACTAAGACTGAGGTCAGGCTCTAGGAATGGGATTAAGGGTGGGAAATAGCTGAAAGCTACCTGGAGATGACAGACAATGGAGGGCTAGGCTAGTTTAAGAGTAAGATTTAAGATTTGGGCCTAACAATAATGAAAGGCTTATGGCCCTTAGGCAAATACCTCATCAAATGGGAAGATTCAAGGGTGTTCTCAGAGCCTAAATCCCATGATTCCCCCCTCAAACAAATGATACCCAAATTCCTTTGGGGTAAAGGGTGAAGGTCTCAGTTTTTGAAAGTAATTCCTGCTGGCAAAGGGCATAGGAGTCCCTGCCTCCCTGTGTCATGTTCAAGGGGTACATAGCCTGAGCCAGAAGTTGATGGTTTGAACCCTAGAGGAGACAAACCTGGGAAGGAGGTTAAGCAAAGGAGAAGCAAACAGGCACTACACCAAACAGCAGCTGTTCCTGGGGGATATTTTGTGGGGTCATTGCTATCCAAATGATCCCCACATTTTTGGGGCTTATTCCCAGATTCTCCTCTTCTCCTTAGTGGAACAACAGGTGGAGAAGAGGATATGCAAATCACCCCCAAGAAAGCTCGAATGGTAGGGATACGTTTACCCTCAGAAAACTCAATGGGATCTTCAGAATATCTCCCCAGTTTCTTTTTAACTAGAATGAGATCTGAAATGCAGAACAGAACATGCACTCTAATTGTCCCACTGGGCACTTCCCTTAAGGGAAAAAGTCCCCATCTGTTAGGATGGGGGCTTGGGAGGGGAGATAGGAAGTCCCACTTCTTGTGAGGAAGTGTTTGGGGGGGTGCATTGAATTAGACTGCAAGACTGGGGGATCTGACTGGCAAGGGAAAAGGTCAGCTGGCACCTGAGGAGGAAGGGGTCATAGTGGGAGATACTGAAGAGATTGCAGTAGGAGTGGCCCCCAAGGCCAGAACCTGAGTGGGTGTTGTCTCAGGGGGAGGGGCCATGGTAGGGGATGCAGGGTAGGAGATATGAATGGTGGAGGCAGCAAATGAGGGGTCTTCGGCCAGAGGAAAAGGGAAGGGAAACCAAGGGAAAAAGAGGGTGACCAAGTTGGGGGTGGCATGGGAAACAGGGGAAGCTGGGGGAGGTTTGGGAGCAGCAGGAGGAGATGAAGGAGCTGCCTCAGCAAGACCCATGGAGGAACCTGAGCAGTAGTTGCCAAGGGGGTAGGGATTGGGGGCCTAGGGGTCATAAGAAAGGGGTTGTTTAATTGGCTCCCATTGCCCCTTGGTGGGGTGGTTCTAGCTATGAACATTTTATAGTCTTTTCTGAGAACCAGGTTCCAAGAGAGTTTGATGAAGGCCATTATGTAGGAAACTTCTATTTTCCTTCTCAGCGACAGTATAATTCTAACTGCAAGAGAATATTATGTTTTAAAGTCCCCCCAAATGGGCCACACTTCATGGCCCTCTAAGTGATACTGAGACCTAACAGTGTTGCAAAAGTACATCAGCTTTTTCTTTTTATGTTCTTTAGAGAAACAAAAATTTCCCTAATGCTGTAAAAGACAACCCAAAGGCGAACTTTTGGGAATGAAAAAGGATTAACCCATTATAGGCATAGGGGCTAGAAGACCCTTCCTCTGTAAAGGAAGATATAGGAGTAAGTCTTGAAAAATAGACAAAACAAAACAAGACACAAAAACTACACACACATGTACCTGAAGTTTTCCCAATTCTCTAGAGCCAAGAAAATTGAAAGAATACGGTTTATACTTCCAGATGAGGCATCTGTTCTTGTCCTCCATGCTTCAGAAGTTGTGCCCAGGTCCATGGCCTCCAACATAACCACTGAACCGAGAACCTGAGAGCATCATGCTGAGTACAAGACAGCCTCCTAGCTGTCTGACCTAATGGGGTCTGTCAGGCCTGAAAAGTCAAGGTACTCAGAGTGAGAAGGGAATTGGGAGAGGGGGAGGTTTACATACTTTCTAGTCCTGGCTAGAGAAGAACTTAAGATTGGTAGTGTTTCCAGGTCAGAGAGCCATAAATTTTGAGATTGGGGGGCTTAGGGGTGCTCAAGACCCCAAAATACCAACATGCCTGGTACTGCAAAATGAATTTAACTCAAGCCTTCTCTCAGCCAAAGTATAACAAAGTTTATTAAAGATTCACCATAATGGGTAGATGCTTAAGGAGCCTAAGTATTTGTGAAGCTTTTATGGACAAGCAGGGCCAGAACAATCTGAATCGGATCTCTTCATGGAGGCAAGATGGATCTTATATACAGAAAAATTGTGGGAGGGTTCTAGGGGTGGTCTAGAGGAGGAGTTTGGGGAGGGTGTTCAGGAGGAATCAGTGAGGTCAGACTCCAGTAAATTAGCGGGAATTTGCTGGAGGCTACCTGGGGCTAGGCCAGTCCAAGGGTGGAACAGGAGGATCAAGCTTGCTAAATTGCTGGACAAAGGAGGGCTAAAGATTTGGGCAGAGGCACAATGAAAGGCCTATGGCCTCAGGCAAATGGACTACTTTTGGATACTGTCACTGTTGACTCTCTCCAGCCATCCTTTTTTCCCCAATGCAGTGTTGCCTTGACCTCAAGGTCCTTGCCCCTTTAGAAGTGCACATTCTCCTGGAAAAAGAGCTTAATTGGACTCTCTCTTAATTATCAAGCTTCATTTCTTCTAGGATAGTTTCAACAACTAATTCACAGAAAGGTTTGGGGTGTCTAGATTCAAGGAGAGCTTGAAGGGGTTCCCAGAGCCTGCACCTCATCATTGCCACCGGACCCTAGAGGGGACAGCGAGGTTGATAATTTTACACAACCCATGCCTCACTTAAATCCTGTTCATGACATCACCTTTCCAACTTCATAACCCTCTTCAAGAATGAAGGACAAAAACCAGGATAGCTCATAGTTATCTTTCCTTGTCCTGACAACACTGGACAGGAAACGCTTAGAATGCAATTTTATCAGTTTTTGAGGGCGACCAAAACACTGTACTTTGACATACATCAGAATATAAAAGTCACTGGGGACCATTCACAAGTCTGCCTAGGACACAAGCAGCAATGAGGAATTTTTTGAGCATCTCTGTAGAGTTACATTGGACAAATATAAAACTGTGGTCATGGGTCATGTTTATGGCAAATATTTCCCCTTTTTTGATTAAATTCACGTTTGATCTCTTCTACTGAATAATTCAAGGATTGTTGACCTTTTCTTTCTATTTCTAGCCGTATGTAGACATGCATACTGTTCATTCTTTCTAGGGTTTTCATCTCCTGCTATATTCTGAGGGCTTTTTTATTCTCTTCAAAATGACCTTTCTAAGGATTCTGTCAAGTTTGGTTACAATATTATCAGTTTCTCCTCCGGGGATACATTTTTAGCTACATTTGGGTTTTAAACTCTGAGCTATAACTAAGCTGTAGGTTTTCCCCAAGGCACCAAATTTTAGAAGGTGCTGACAACACTTGTCCTTATAAATATATAGAAATGACTCAGCTTAATATCTAATAAATAAACACAATCATTTTAAAAAAGAAAGGAACTAGATGGTAAGGGAAATTAATATTATGCTGAAGAGGGTACCCAAAGAGGGTTAGGGCTGCCTGAGACCCCAAAATACCAACATGCCAGGTCCTGCGGAAAGAATTCCACTCAAGTCTTCTCAGCCAAAGAAAAACAAAGTTTATTGAAAGTTCAAGTTCACCATATGGGGTAGACTCTTAAGGAGCCAGTCTATGCTAGGTCATTCTATGGCGCTTTCACAGATCAAGTCTGTGCTAAGCTATTCTATGCTGCTCTCACACAGAACATGTCTGTGCTAGGGCATTCTGAGGTACTCTCACACACATGGAGGGAAGATGGGATGCTTATATACAGAGGAATCTAGGGGTGGTCTAGAGGAGGAGTTTGGGAAGGGTCTTCAGGAGGAGTCAATGAGGTCAAACTCCAGTAATGAGTTTGGGGAGGGTCTTCAGGAGGAGTTAATGAGGTTGATGCAAGAGTGGATTGATATTTTGATAGGCTCCAGGGTGGGAAGCAGATGGACAGTGGAGGGCCAGGCTAGTAACAGAGGTTTGGGCCCAGCTACAATGAAATACTTATGGCCTCTGCAAATGCTTCATCAAGTGGGAAGATTCAATCAGACTTCAAGGGGTTTCCTAGAGCCTGTACCTCAAAGATTCAAGGAACTCAAGGGGGGTCATCAATGCTATTATATTAACTAATTATTAATTTTCAGATCCACCCTTTTCCTATTTTTCCTGAAATAGGGGGTGGCTGAGTGATGAGATTACTTCTCTTTCCCAACATATGTTTAATTAGATTGGGTAAGACCCCACCCAACTGGGAAACATAATTTCTATAAACAGAATCCCAGTCTGTGTGAACCTTTCCCTGGAGGAGGAACACTCTGTCCTTGATCCCTTACAGTTTAGGGTGACCCAGCTCATGAAGGAGAAAACTGGCCATAGGGATTTGAATGGGAATGACTTCCCCTGTCCAGATGTCTTGAAGCTGCTGAGTCTCATGATCAAACCATTCTCTCAGTAGAAGGAGCTGAAGACTTTTAACTTGCTGCCTCATTAAATGTTCACCAATCAGGGTTGAGTTTCTCTTGTCAAGAGCATTCCCTATCAGAAAGTACAGACATGATTTAAGGTGACTTAGCACCTATCTCTGAGTTACTGAGTTACTGGTTACTGAAAGAAACCACTGACTATCAATTTATTGGTTATTAGTTAACCTAACTAACGAGTTGATTACTAGTTGCCCAGAAATTCTGTCTCTTGGAGGTTTTTATTCATCACAATGGCATACTGTTATCACCTTCTTGGCCTTGATGGGGTGCTGGGACATGGACAACTAAAAGGAAAAGACCATGTCTTTGAAAGCAACCCAGTCCCTGAATTTTCTCATACATTTCAGCAGCCCAGATTACTGGTGTCTCTGTCCAAGGTAACTGGCCAACCCCAGCCCACCTAGTTCACCTAATTAGCATACTTGATATTCCTTTCACTGTGGTACCTGGCCCACCCCAGACTCCTTAACACCACCTTATCCTTTTCAAGTCCTTTTTGTATATAAGCATCAGTCTCACCCCCATTAAGTTGCAGGTTCACTAGGAACCCTGCTGCTTCTATTGTGGTTGATAATAACCTTTGCCACTTGATTGAGAGAGGGCTTGAGTGTGTGAATTCATTCCAGGCAACTCTACCTTATACCCTGACATTTTGGTTTTCCCAGCAACTCCAAATTGAGTCATCCTGGCTCCACACTACACCCTTTACCAGCAACAGCCTCTCCAGCAGCAGCCTCCTAGGATCATAGTATCTCTGAGGTACCAGTCTTTTCTTGCATGGGATCTGTATTCAGTGTTTTTCCTCAGATAGAATGCAAGCTTCTGAGGGAAGGTGTGGGGATTATTATTGCCCAATTTGCAAGGAAAACCACTGGGGCAAAGGTAAGGGATTCCTTTTTTTCCCAAGTAAATATATATTCACTATAGCTACGTAGTGAAAGTTTCCCCTCTCATGCTATTTGAAAATTAGTTTCTTCTCCCAAATATCACATCTAGATACCCCCAATCCTTTCTGTGAAGAAGTTGTTGAAACTATCCTAGGAGAAATGAAGCCTGATAATTAAGAGAAAGTCCAATTAAACTCTTTTACCAGGAGAATGTACATTTCTAAAGGGGCAAGGACATTGAGATCAAGGCAACACTGCATTGGGAAAAAAAGAATGACTGGAGAGTCAACTGTGACTGTATCCTTAAGTAGTCCATTTTTGTCAAGTAAGACTTGCTAGAGTTTGAATCCCAGAAGCCACTTAACTGGAAAGCCTTCATTTTCCCAGAATGGTATTTTCTGGTGTAAGTAAGGCATATTTTAATGTATATAAGGTGGATTATTTTGTTATTCTTTGTTAAGTTTAGTCTTCCAGGATCCATAGCCATAACAATCTCTATTTCCCAGGTTCATGACCGGTAAGCATCTCTACTATGCTTGTTCAGTGTTATATAATGATAAATTATATAAACATGTGTGCTTAAAATTGTAAATATCCACTGCCACTGTGCAGTGAGATATAACAGTGAGATAATATAAATTTGTGAGGCTGTTGCTGGCAAGACGCCTTCTTTGTCTTTTGCCCTATAAAGTAAGTGGGCATTGGTCAGTAAGTGGGGAACCCTTAGGGTTAAATGCACAAGCTGGAATGCTGTGAATACCTTGATTGGCCCCCATCAAAGCTTGGGTGGAATCTGTGTTTGTCTCAACTGGCCACCAGTGAGGCTCGAAGGAGTACACAAGCTGTACTTGTCTTGATTGACCCCATGGAGATGCAGAGGTAGTTGCCCCCCCTTCACACCAGCCCATGTCAGAAAGGTGATTAGAGAATTCTGTAAGAGTAGGTGCTCCCTTTATCAGCAATGCCTTGTAAGAAGACTAGACTAGAATAAAGATTATTATTAACCCCTCCAAAGCTGTCTTCCTGTCTGACCAAATCACAAATGAACCTGTGCTAGCAGCCCTTCTGTGTGCTTATGTTTTACAACTGGGATGTCACAGACTTAGCTTCTAGGAGGTTGGAAACCTGACCTGGGTATCCAGGTGCACAATGCTGTTTCTGTTGACTAGTAGGAGGCAAACCTCTTGCCCCAAGAGGGGAGAGTACCATTTTGCCAGTTGGGGACAAGTTGGAGACCACTTGGATTAGGATACTTTGTAAGACACAAGTATTCACTGGGGCAGGAATAGCTGCCTTATTTAGAGGAATTATATGGTGTGATGCCCAGTACAACATGCCATCATTGCCTCAGTATTAGCACTGGACCTACTTTCCAACTTCTATTCTTAAAATGACACAAACTTAGTAGTTTAGTGTATGGTGTATCTAATAGATGCTGACATTTCCTACAAACAAATATATTCAGTAGGAGGCATTGGCAAAATTTCTTCATTGGTCTCAACCATGAAGGGGAGAGAATCTTTCATTTTCCAGTCCTGTGATCTCCAGGGATCAGTTGGCTGGATCCATAGACCCTGACCAAAAATTAGTCCAGATGAACATCTTCTTTGCCTTATCCTTGAAGGATCTTTCACATGCTAGCTATAGGGTTTAGTTCATTGGAAGCACTTGCCAGGACCCCCATTCTGTAGGGTCTTTCCTATGACCAGATTAATGATTACTAAAATGCAGTTGTGTATTCCTCTCTCAAAGGGAATACAGTCATTGTTAAATTAGGCAAATTGGTGTTCATTAGGAGCAGGTCTGTATAGGTGTGGGCCTCTTAGGTCATCAGAATAGGCAAAGCTCCAGGGTCTGGACTGGAAACCTGTTTCTGGCATGATTACTATCTGTTTGTTTAATTTTATTTTATTTTCAGGGCCACATCTTTCTCCCTCCCCCACATTGAGACAACAAGAAAAACAAACCTCCTCTTAGAAACATGTATGGTCAATCAAAATAAATTCCCATTGTACCACCTATTTGTAAGAGGCATTAACACAGGAGAGAGCTGAGAATATGTGATTTTGATGTACCATATCCATTTAGCAAACATGGCTTCCTATGTTCTTCCCATTTTGTTAGAATAATCAGCTTGCACCATCCAACTCAACAGCTCTAGAGAAAAGGCAAATTTTTTGACCCTGTGTCATTTGTTCAGTAGCAGCTATGGTTCAGTTACAGGCAAGCAACTGATTTTCAAAAGTGCTGTAAATAGCTGCTTTGGGGAGCTTGGAGCTCCAGAAACTTGGTGGTTGTTTATTCTGGCTACTTCACAGTACCCACTAAAGGCTCCATTCAACCTCATCTTTATGGACAGAGACTTTCAGAAATATGAGCCCAGCAAGGTCATAAGGGCTCAAGGGGAGAGACTGTTGGATAGTCTGCTTTATATTTTCCAAGGCTATAGTCTGTTCTGGGTCTCATTTTAAAAGGGACAGACAAAAGTATGACTCGGTAAATGGGATCCATCAGGATATCCAGGTGGGAAATGTGGGCTCTTTAAATCCTGTGGCTCTACTTGATCTCAACTCCACAGATCAAGATGCACCTTCTCAGGATAAGTTTATCTCCCAAACTCAGCACCTTCTCAACTCCCTCAGCTTCATCTCCATTCTGATTGGAGCATCAGGGGAAATAGCACTTAACTCCACCCAAAGCCTTCCTTAAGAGAGGGCAGAACCTGGACTTTGCAGCCCATTTCATTTTCCAACTCAACTGGTCTCAAATCCATGGAGTAAGATGTCCTGGTGTTGGGTACTCCCTTCTATCTTTCTCCCCTTCTCTCTCTTTCCAGTTTCCTTTTGTGTGTTGTGTTCACCCAATAGAATGTAAGCTCCTTGAGGGTAGAGATTGTCTTTCTTTTTCTTATTTTCATCCTCATCATGTTGCACATAGTAGGCACATAATAAATGCTAGTTTTTGTTGTGTTGTATTGCATTCTCTTGGGTCCCTTCTTAGATCATGAGGAACTAAATATCAGTGTCTTATTCTAGACTTTGCCTGGAATTCTCTTGCTCCAAATTTGACTGAGTGAGCTGGGTCATCTTAGGGCTAATTTCCAACCCTTTATCTTTCACATAGGCCTTCTTATATATAGGCTTTGAGAGAAATGATTGTTTCTCTCTCTAATTAGTAATCAATTATTGGATTAGGATGAGGATTTTTTTTTCAGGAAGCTTTTAGGTTGTTTAGTTTCTAAATGACATATAATGAAATTGAATTAATTTTCTTAACAATCTGTCACTGCACCCAGGTAGGGAAGACCTGTGTGCTCTTTTCAGATTTGGGTGAAGGCAAATTCTTTGATTCAGTTGTCCAAGAATAAGGGTAAATGACTAACCCCTAGCTCCTCATTAGTATGGGCCCACCTCTCATTATTGTATTCATTCTCTCTCATTACTTGTTAACCAATGAGAATTGATTGTCATCTTCAGGAACACCCATCCTTCCAAGGACATATAAGTGTTGAGTGGGTTCTATGAGGAGTCTTTGGCATTTGAGACTGCCACTGACCCCTTTTTTTTTTAAATAATATACTAACAATATTAATAAAATTATTCATTACTCAGAAGTTACATCTCTTTAACTTTTAAAATATCACAGCATCTACTACTTTGACCTCATCTGGCCCAGTCAGTATTATTTCATCAAAGCAGTATACAGTCAGCGTAGTAGTTTACAGCCATGTGCTCAGGAAGGAAAGCCTCTTTCAGGTCTTTGACCACTATGATGTAGCAGTATGAGAGAGAGTTAAGGAAGGCCTGGGGGAAAGAACTGATGAGGGATTAAGATAGATGTTTCAGGGACCCCAATGACCAGAGTCCCTGGAGGGCAGTCTGGAATGAATTCAGAGGCTCAAGCATTCTGAGTCAAGTTGGTAAAAGTTTATCATTATGTTTTACAGTGGGTAGGAGGTCTTAGGGAACCTGCAAACTTAAAAGAGTCATAGGTATATCTTTAGCAAAAATCCATAGTATAACCTGTGCCAATTATGCTAGCTAGGTAAGTAAGGGTGGGATTAGGGAGGAGTTAAGGAGTGGTCAGTGCTTAAAGGGACATGCATTTTTAACATCAACTGGGCAGGCCTATTACCCATAATTCACTGGGAAATAGCCTGGGGGGGCCTGCAGGGAGGTGTAAATCAACTAAGGGTCAGGGCTGACTGAGAAGTGCCCAGTCTGTTACCCATTAATGTCCTGTTTGACAAAATGGATGTTGGGAGTATACATATGTCCCAAGCTAACAAGGGATTCCGGGTGTGTATAATGAGCTAAGGAGTATACACATGACCGAGTCTACAATATATGTGATAGATAGATATCTGGACACAGCTGCTTCAGCCAGTATATGGTTGGATCAAACCACTAAATTCTACAGATGTAGCTGACCACTGTAACAGGAAGAGAGATAAGTACTTTCCTAGGGCATGCTGCCCTTGAGCTAGGGAGAAACTGCCTGAGACAGTGTTTTGGGGCTAGGGAGACTTGAGGCTAGAAAGAAATGTGATCTTGCAAACTGATGTGAGTTTACAAACTGGGGTTCAAGCACAGGCACCCAAGCACCCCATCAGAACCATAAAGGTATAATAGACTCCTTCCCAGATGAAAGCAAGCTGGTTCTGACTAGTCTCATCCAACACTTCTCTCACTACATTAAATTGAGTGATTTGCCCAGGTTTACACAGTTAATGTCAGAAGCAAGATGTAATCTCAAGGATGGAAACTTTTGGTGTCAAACTCAATTAGAAATGGGACCCTATAGGCTGCATATTAACTTAGAAGACCACAAATTAACATTACCTATGTTATATTTTTATTTATTTAAAAATATTTCCTAATTACATTTCAATCTGGTTACAGTTGGATGTGTTGCAGGCAGTTTGTTTGATACCTCTGCTCAATTGATTAAGATCCAAGATAGTAAAGGGAGGAACTCATCTGAGTTCCCCCCAATTCCCCTCCAAGAATCTTTAAAATAATGCCTCCAAACAAATTCTGGAGTGTAGGGATTGACAAAAGGATGGGGTGAAATAATTTTCCAACCTAAGACAACTTAGAAGGTCAAAAGGAAAGGTCTGTCTCACTGAGGTAAGAGTGGAGTACAGTCCAGGATAGGCTGCTTCAGTGCAGCCATGTTCTAACAAACCAGCAGCAGGTCCTGGGGGAAACTGAATTGGCTGCTGTGCTATCAGGTATTTTTAGTACACAGATGGCAAAGGGATCAGACTGAAAAGGGTGCCCAAAGAGGGTTAGGGCTGCCTGAGACCCCAAAACACCAACATGCCGGGTCCTGC
>CM053596.1:247452281-247467566 GCA_028646575.1 Pseudocheirus occidentalis | reverse complement strand
AAAAAAAGAAAAGAAAAGAGAAAAAAAGAAAAAAAATGAGCCTAGACATCTTCTTTCAAGAAATTATCAATGAAAACTGCCCCAATATTCTAGAACCGGAGAGTAAAATAGAAATGGAAAGAATCCACTAATTACCCCTTGAAAGAGATCCTCCAGTGAAAACTGCCAGGAATATTACAGCCAAATTTTGGGGTTCACAGGTGCAATGGTAATGGGAATTTGAAGACCTTCCCTGTCCCCTGATAGGCCTAAGTTAATTTGAGGACCTTCCCTGATTTGAAAGCATACTGTGCCCCCAATAGGCTTAATGAGGTCACATGGAGTCTGTAGCAGGAGTCTTGTTCTTCAGGAAGGCACAACTTCTGTTACTTTGTAGCTATTATTATTATTATTATTATTATTATCCTTAAAAATCAGTAATAAGCTAACTGTATTCTTTGCCTTGTTGACAAACTGTGGTTTAATTGAATTTTGAATTAGTCATATTACTGTAACTTATCAGTTTCATGCTTTTATCAAGACAGTTACTGGCAAAAAGGGGAGTATCAAGAGGAGGCTGAAAGGTCTGGAAATCCTATCCAGTGAAGGAGAAGTGAAAAAAAAAATCTTAGCAGGACTTAGCGAGAAATGATAGCCATATCTGAATGGATTTCATGTTGAAGTGAACTTAATCTTTGTTTCAGCAGAGGTAATATCAGGAGTGGTGGTCAAAGGGGTAAGATTCTGCCTTAATATGAAGACATTTCCAAAAATTAGATTTATCAAACAATCCAACTGGAACCTTTTCAAAATAATGAGCTCCCAACCAAAAAAGTTAAATATCAGCTTGTTAGTTTTGGTCTATTGGTCCAACCAATCAAGATCTTTTAAATCCTTTATTCTGTCAACCAAAGTATTAGTTATCCTCAGCTTTCTGTTATTTGATTAGCATGCCTTCTGTGTCTTTATCCAAACCATGAAAACAAAGCTGACCAAATACAGAGCACTATGGTAAAATACTTTTGACCTCTCTAGAGGCTTACATTAATCCACTGGTCAATATTCTTTGTTTTTTCCCTTGAGCTACGAATCCATTTAATTATATCATCACCTAATTTAACTTTTCCCACCTTAACTACTTTAAGTATACCCTAATAAACCCTGTTATATGCCTTTATTTTCAAGATACACTATACTGAAAGTAGTGTAACATTACAAAATGAAAAGGATCTATGATATTGTCAGCAGAGGTAACTCTCAATGTCGATACTGCCTTCATCAATGAAGATCTAAATCATGCCTTTGAAGATGTCGTAGGGAGTGAAACACAGAGAGTACATGATTTCTCTAGGCTTACATAGCTGGCTAATTTCAGAGGTAGAATTTGAAATCTGATTTTTCTGACTCTTAAGCCCAGCACTATCCATTATGCCAAACTGCCTCCAGCCTAGTAAGCTGATCAATAAAAAGAGTTAATTTTGCATAATTTGTTTCTTAATAAGCCCATGTTATATTCCAGTTATTACCTTATTTTGGGTAATTATACACTCCTTATTCAAATAATCTATTTAAAAAATTCTGCTGAGGACTAATATCCTATTTATCTGCAGAGTCTGGAATCCCACTTTTCCCTTTATTCAATAACTAGAATAATATTTCCTCATCTTTGGCCTATTGGCAAATGTCCCAGTCTTCATTATATCATAAAGATAATTGATAATAATTCCATAATAACATCAATAAGCTCATTAGTATCCTTGAAAATAATTTGAGTCTAGAGAGCCTCAATGAAGAGGCTATAAGCCCTCTTATAAGCCTCTCTCCTATCTGGACCTTCAAATCCCTATGAGATGTTTTTTCTACCCTTTCAGTTTAATGGTTTTTCCTCACTGGGAAGATGGAAGCATTAGAATTAAGTAGTTTCACTTTCTCTTTCCCTCTCAAATGTTAACAAAATTATTTTCCCCAAGCAATGAGTCTACTGTTTTCTTGTTTCTCATGCTATAAGCTCGGTAAAATAGATGGCAAATGGAAACTTTAGAGAAATGTGTCAATTAATATCTGTGACATACAAATCTCTTGTCAAAGACAGGAACTTTCTCTCATGTACATGCCCATGAATGTCCATGGTTTATGTAAGCTGGACAGCCACTCTAGGAACATGAATGAGATAGTAAGTACCAAATACTAAGTGCAGAGACAGCCTGTTATGAAATAGTCTCTATGAGAAGCTCATGACTGAAAAAATCAGACTTCTGGCCAAGATGGACCTACGACAGGAGGAACGGATGAACAAATTCTGGTATGTGAATATAATAAGAGTAGTATTATGTTGTAAGAAATGAAAAGACATGATTTTAAAAGAATCCTGTGTAGGATGAACTAATACAGAATGAAGAGAGTCAGACCAGGAGAATAATTTATACAAAGACAGCAATACTGTATAGAAAAACTAAATCCATAGCCAACCATGACCCCCTAAAATCTATGATGAGGCATGTTACCCACCTCCTGACAGAGAGGTGATGGGCACAGAGTGCAGAAAGAGGTCTACATTTTTGGACAGCATCACTCTGTGGAACAGTTTTGCTTAACTATGCTTTGTTACAAGGCTATTCCCCCCTTTCTTTCAGGTTTTCATTAGGAGCATACTGGAGGAAGGATTAGCAACCGTGATTCCCAATCTACCCCCACCCCAAGAAGCATTGTAATCTTTTTTTAAATGCAAAGAAGGAAACAGAAGGTAGTTTAGAAGGAAAAACAAATAGAACAATTTTGGAAAAAAAGGTGTGGAATTCATTACATACCTTTTTTAAGGCAAGTAATATTTCTATGAAATGGAGACTCACATTTTCAAAAAGAATCCTCTTTTTTCATTGTTGTGTTATGAAAAATTTTTTTGATGTTTAAATTCAGAATAATTACAAAAAAATAAGATGGTAGCAAAATGGACCACACAAATAGGTTATTGTACCCTATTTGACCTAATCAAACAAGGACCTTACAACAGAATAAAACATTTTGCTTAAGAAGGAAAAAAAAAATTTTTAATATGAACCTCATATTACCTCATTGTCCATATTCACCAATTTTACTTTACAGGGGATAATTTTAGTTTTATGTTTCACATAAATAAATTAAAGACAGATATGATTCATGCTGAAATTGAGTCAGAGGCAGCATTAGGAACAGAATATATAGGTTTCTAGAATTACCTTGAGGACATTAACATACCTTCATTGGCTGAGAATTTCATCAACAGAATACGACTTGAACTTAAAGTCACAAACATGGTCCCCAGAAGACCTGTGGAAGTCACTGATGTAATCCGTGGTCCAGGCTGATTGCAGCACTTGCCTTCCATTCCAACGTCTGAACTGTTGGGCTGTTTGTAGCCTTTAACAAAGCAAAACCTTTATAAGCAAAAATTCAGTGTTAGAAAAATGGGCAAGTAATTTGGCATAACTGATGGCATTTAAAAAAGTTTATTTTCAACATTTGCTTCCAGATCCAAATTTCCTCCCCAACTCTCCCCTCCCCTTGCCCCATGATGGCATGTAAATTGATATAAGCTCAACATATACATTCATATTAAACCTATTTTCACATTAATCATGTTGCAAAGAATTAGAAACTATGGAAAAACCATGAGAAAGAAGAAACTAAATTAAAAAAGAGAGAGAGCAAATAATAGACTTCAATCTGTACTCAGACTTCATAGTTCTTTTTCTGTATGTGGACAGCATTTTCCATCATGAATCTTTGGGAGTTGTCTTAGATCCTTGCATTGCTAAGAAAAGATAAGTCTATCAAAGTTAGTCGCTGCATAATATGGCTGTTACTGCATTCAATGTTCTCCTGATTCTGCTCCCTTCACTCAGCATCAGTTCATCTAAGTTTTTCTGAATTCAACCTGCTCATCATTTCTTTTAGCACAAGAACAATCCATTATTCCACTACATTCAAAAACCACAACTTGGTTAGCCACTCCCTGACTGATGGGCATCCCCTTAATTTCTAATTCTTTACCACCACAAAAAGAGCTGCTATAAACATTTTGTACATACTGTTCCTCCTCCCACTTGTATGATCTCTTTGGAATACAAACCTAAAAGTGGTATTGCTGGGTCAAAGGGCATGCACAGTTTTATAGCCCTTTGTGCATAGTTCCAAATTGATCTTCAGAATGTTGGATCAGTTCACAACCCCACCAACAACGCATTAATGTTCCAATTTTCTACATCTTCTCCAGCATTTATTATTTTCCTGTTTTGTCATGTTAGCAAATCTGATAGGTGTGATGTGGTACCTCGGAGTTGTTTTGATCTGCATTTCTCTAATCAATAGTTATTTGGAGCCTCTAACACATTTAGAGCCTCTTGTGACCCTGGACAAGTAACAACCTCTCAGTGCTATAAGGAAGGTAACTGGTGCGTTTCCTTCTCTGAGAGTGACTTAAATCAATGAAATAATAGGTTCAGTCCCTATTCTCTATCTCTGTCTTTCATGGTGAATGCTTTAAAGACACATAAAGCAACACTTCACTTATTCTGACCGGTGGTCAGTCAATTTCAAATACCTAGGACAGCCCTAGAAATTAAAAAGAAACTTTCCTAAACAATGAGCAACAATGAAAAAGGTCAGGAAGAACTGAAGGTTGAGGATATATACTCCAAAGTAAAAGCATTAGTTGATTCATTGACTTAGACAGAGGGGATGACTTTCATTGGTTGATGGTAATTATAAAAGTCAAGAAATTTGGGAGAGAAGGGGAAAAAACACCAAAGAAATAAGTAAAACAGAGTAATGTTCAGAGTAAAGAAGAGTGGACAGAACTAGTGAGACTGGTGATGAGCAGCAAACATTGACACTGCAAAAGTCTAAACAATGAGAAAGAAAAAAAGAGGATAGCTAGGTGATAACAAAGGCACAGGGGCCTGTACAACTCAGTAGCCCCAACTGTAGCATGTGTCACAATAAAGACACATGACTTTGTTATTGAAGTTTTTTCACTCTTTGGCAACAATTAATCACAAGAAAAGCTAAGTTCTCTCTGTCTGTCTTCCTCTCCTCTTCTCTCCCCTTCCCTTCCCATTTCTCTTCTCTTCTCTTAGTGAAAGGATAATCTAAGTCCTAATTCATTTCCATGGTCTCATAAAGCAAACAATTCAATAAATATTAAGTGTATTACATGTATTTAGGCTATATTACTGCATTATGTGCAGTAATAAGTTCAATTGAGACAGTATTTCTAAATTAAGTGAGTACTTTGATGGCAGAAGTAGTATCACATGGTTTTCCTAAAGCTGTAACTAGTATTGAGTGAATAGGACTTTGAAGTTATGGAAGCTGTGGGAAGGCATAGGGAACTTCTTCCTTGTGGTGATCACTGTTAGCGCTTTTCAGTTCTTCACCAGTTCACTCCAACATGTCCAAGATCCCATTGCCATGGGGCTCTTCTTACTTCTCTTTCAAGCCCACCTTCTTCCCGAATCACCTGAGGTGGAGGGACAGACTACCCTCTTTCTCAGAGCAGCTCCCTATTAAGTCAGATTGTCTTTAGAAATTCATCCCTCATTCTCTGTACCAGGTAAAAAATTTTCTAATTGCAGCTCCGGATGAGTAAGCACTCTCCTTATATGGAAAGATAGTGTAGCCAAATAGTCTGGTGGTATTCACTATAGTATAATAAAGACTTAGTTCACAACAGAACAGAGGTCCCAACATGTACAGTAGAATGCAATGAGAGTGTACTGTACATGTACAGTAGAATGAAAGAAATCAAATGAGGCCTAGTAGGATAAAAGACTTTGTTTTATGATTTAGATAAGAAAGTTTACTATAATTAAAAGTCCAGGGACACTTCTATCATACATGGCTCAAATGGAAAAGGCAAAGGATTTTTATAAGCCAATTAAGAGCTCTAATGTATTTTTCCAAGGTGACTGATAAATGACTCGTTAAAAAAACATCAAGTAAACCTGATTCAATTATCTAGATTTTTAAAAAAAAGATTGCATGTTGCTACTTTTTCCAGATAAAATGCTTTTGATTAGTCTATTTTCTAGTAGTTTTGCAATCAGTGCTAATCAAATTGATCTAGTTAGATCACATTCACCAACTTCTTCCTAGCCAGGTTTCTCCTATACTTTTGCCAAACAACTTTTCTATGCACTTTGAAGTTTGCAGAGCATGGTTTATGCAGATGACCCCTTATTTGAGTCTCATAATAAACCTGGGAAGTAGGACCAAAAGTATTATAATATAATGAACAGAGAAATTGAGCCACTTGCCCTTGGTCACATAGCTAATAAGAGTCAGAGGCAACAGAAGAGATTTGAACCCAGGTGGTCATAATCCCCAAAGAACTCCATACATTGTGCCCTACTGCTCTGTTACGTAATTCACCATTTTCACATGGACAAGGGTTTTAGTCAGAATGTAAATAGACCTGGGCCTGCTTGGTTCTCAAGGCCTGCTGACTTCTACCTTACATATTACAGGTAATTCAGAGGTGTTCCTTCAGGAGATTAAGGAGGCTTCTGATATTCCTCTTAGAGTCAATATTTCCAACCAGGGCATTCTGTGGCTTCAAGAGGAGTTAGACACCATAGTATAGACTATGTTAAGTAAGGACTGTTTAAAAGTCCTGAAATGTAGGATAAACTGAACTGCTTAAAAAGTAGAACTGGTCAAATGGAAAAGGAGAAACAAAAATTCATTGAAGAGAACAGCTCCTTAAAGAGTACAATTGACCAAATAGAAAAAAAAAGTACAAAAGCTAATTGAAGAATACAACACGTTAAAAGATAGAATTGGGCAAGTGGAAGCTAATGACTCTATGAGACATCAAGAATCAATCTAACAAATTCAAAAGAATGAAAAAATGGAAGAAAATATCAAGTATCTCATAGGAAAAACAACTAATCTAGAAAACAGATCCTGGAGAGATAATGCCAGAATCATTGGACTACCTGAAAGCCATAATCAAAAGGAGGAACTAGAGAGCATCTTTGAAGAAATTATGAATGATAACTGCCCTGGAACCAAAGATTAGGCAATTGATTAGATATGTGGAATAATTGAAAGAAGAGTTGAGGCTGCAAATCTGGGTGTCTGGGAAGATGGTCATCTTCTAGACAATAATAGGGAAGTTTTGAAAAAATGAGGAATTTGAAGGTAAAGGTAATGAATAATATTTTGGACCCATTGAATTTGAGATATCTATGTGTCATCAAGTCTGAAATGTCCAACAGGCAAGTTGGTGATGCTGGGTTAGTGCTGAGGAACGCTACTAGGGCTGGATAAACAGGGAATCATTTGCAGAAATGATAATTGATCTCATGGAGGTCATAAAATCACTGATTGAGAATGAAAAGAGAAAAGTGACCATGGGCAAGTCTCTCAACTTTTCTGTTTTTCAGGCCATTTAACCTGAGAATCTACCTCACAAGTTTGTTATAAGGCTCAAATGGCCTTCTGCATTCTACATTCCACTGCGCTCATACGCCCCTTAAAATCAGTTCAGGTGCTACTTAACATGAGGCCTTTCAAGATCTCCCCAGTTGCTGATGTCCTCTCCCTGAAAATGAATTTTGTATTTATTTTATATACATTTATATATTTTCCATGTTTTTTACCCTGACAGAAGGTAAGTTCTCTGAGGGCAGAAACTATTTCCTTTTTATCTTTGTATCCCAACAGGGCCTGGCACCCTAACTGACAGCATCATCTCAACCCTAAATTATGCCCTAGCTCAGTGGTTTTCAACCTTCCTAATGGGGTGACCCTTATTACAGTTCCTCATGTTGTGGTGACCCCAACCATAAAATTATTTTCGTTGCTACTTCATAACTGTAATTTTGCTACTGTTATGAATCTATCTGATATGCTGGCACTCTTTCCATTATAATATATTTATATTACATTCCAGCTATGGAAAAAAATTATCAAAGTATTATAATAAAGGACCTCAATAATTCTGAATGTAAAGAGAATTTTTCTAGTTTCCCCTTCTTAAATTTCTGCAGTGTCCTGAAGCAAATCGTATTACTGAAGCCAAGGTAGCCCAAAAATTTGTTTAGGCTTTCATTTTTTCATATTATCAGTACCACTCCCATCTGTAATTTGCTGGTTGCTTTGTCTCTTAAGTGGGTTGACTTCCCTATTTTCATAACCAAGTAAGAAGATGCTTTCAGTTCTGTCCCTTGAAGGAGAAGGTATAGGCCATTGTGAACATTCCACTCCAAGCAATGCACCTACATGTGCAACTTCAACTGCTTCTATAGCACTTTATTCAAATTCTAATATTCATAATGATGCTGCTGGAAAAGTTAAGCAATATTTACTAAATTATAAACTGCTTTAGCTCTTGAGAGAATGGCTGAGCTGATTGTTCCAGAGAGACTAGGACTACTGATGAACTTTTAAAATTCCATTTATTATTTAAGAAAACCTTTTATTAATATAGGATATAGCTGAAGAATTGTTACAGTTTTGTTGACAATCATACCTTTTTTAAATTTTTAATAATAATGTTTTAACTCACTCTTCTTTATAATTGTAATTATTAACAAATACTCTTTATAATTATTAATCCTCAAGAATTCTGAATAAAATGCTATACTTGCAAAAAATATTGCTTTATTTTTATGTGAAGTTTTACTTCCTATTTTTAGTTAAAAATTAAAGATTGAACTGCTTATTGAATGAAATACATTAATTAGTTTCAATGATTAATTTAATCTCTTGTCTTTTGTTCTCTGTTCTTTAATAGAAATAGTAGTTTCTACATTGTAGAGATGATTTGTTTTACTTATTTCCTAAGCTTACAGAAAACATTGCTTATGCAGTCCAAGGCCATAGAAAACATGAAAAAAAAATATTACTGAAGTCAGAGTCTCTCAGATCTATCCCTTGTAATATTAAAAATGTCAATGAAGCAAAGATTATAAGCAATTAGTCAATGTTACAAGGACCTGTCATTTCATTGATAGTATTACCTCCAAAGATGTATAGTATAGTATTGTACTAATGCCTTCCCTTCAAATTCCCCTCCCACCCTCATACAATAATCTTACCCAGGAAATAGCCCTAGGTCATAGGAACAGGAATTAGAGGTAAAATAACTCTTGAGGTAATTAACTTCATAATTTTATAGATGAGAAAACTGAAGCTCTGGGTGGAAGGTAGTTAAAATGTGTCAGATTCAGAATTTTAACCCAGGTCCTCTGACTCCCAAGTCAAGCATTCTTTTCATGACAGCACATTGTAGTCATCCAGCATCTGATGTAATTTGTGGCCTATTGCATTAATGAAGTCAAGATAGACTTGGCTCTTTATAGTAGTTGAGCCCAAAGTAGGGGCTGCTGTCAACTGAGAAGGGTGTTGTGTCCTGATCATAAGGGTCAAATCCCATCATCTCTGTGGTAGCCATTCTTAAGGTTTTTGTCTCCAGTACAACTGTACCTACCCTCATTCCCCAACATTCCCTCATTAAATCACCTCCCCCGTTCTGAACTGGACCTCAGTCCTACAGGGCAGTTGTAGTCGGTGCCATTTGAAAACTCAGCCTCCCCTCCTCTCCCCACTACCATATATCGACCCCCTTACCCCAGTTCACATCATGAGGGTGATAAGACACCCCTCCAAGGGCAGGCTTTGCATTTGGGACTAAGACCTCCCCTCTTCTTGTTCCGGATTGGTAAATTGCACAGGATGAAGAAGCATGAATAGGTTTCAACAGGAAGATCTCACCCCATGTAGTCAATTGTCAAGTATTGTTTCTTCTTCTTACTGTCCACTTGGTTCTAACAGCCACCACATTAGGCCAGGGCCTCATTTCCCACCTGGACCATTCTATAGCTTCCTAAGTGGCCTCCCAGGCTCCTCTCTCCTCTTTCTCTCATCAATTTCCAATCAATATTTTATTGGTGCTTTATTAAGTGCCTAAAAATTTCTTTTTTAAGTTACTTTCGATGTGCTAGCATGTGACAAAGTGATTTTCCTGGTGCTCAGCTGAGCATTCCACTCCCCTACTCGATAAGGTCCAGTGACTCACTTATGACTCTAGGATGAAATATTATTTACTTATTTACATTTTATGATTTAAAAAATTGTTAGCAAAATTGCACTTTTATAATAATTTACATAATGTATAAAGAAGCATTTCATCCCATCATCATTGCAGAATTTATACCACTTTTGCAAAACGTGGGTTATGACCATTATGTGAAGCTTTGAAAAATTTGTGTATTACTTAAAAATTATGTATTACTAAACTGTCTTTGGTGCAAGATTAGGATAAATGGAATATACAGTAAAATTGAATGCTTGACAATTCACAGGTGCTAAGAATTCTAGGCTCACAGTTCCCAATGTGCAAGAAATAAATGCCTATCCATATGCCACTGGAGAATCCACTACTACTCTGTCTACCTTTTAAGCCGTGTGACAATTATACCACGAGATGATTACCAGATGAAAGGATATAAACCAGTTTTTGGACTAAAAAAAAAAAAACAAAAACCCAAGGGATAACGAAGTGAAATACCTGAACACGCTTACTTAAAAACTTTTTTTCTACTCATGTCAGCAAAAGGTAAGGTTTAGACACTGGTACTCAACCAGAAGCTTAAAAACAATGATTTAATTCAATTCGCAATTTCATCCAAGCGTTTATAAAGCACCTACTATGGGCGAGGTGGTAGCGGCTGATGAGCTATCAGAACAAGTCCCGTAGTGAAAGGGTAACTTTGGGGCTACGATCCTGCCACCGGGGCCACCCTCCCTTAACAGAAAGAGTATTCTGGTTCCCGTGAACCATGCTAATTTGAAGACCGGCACCAAGGAAGAAAATGGATTTTGCTTCCTGCGGTCGGACAGAAGCAGAACCCCCAGGTTTGTGCTGACTCGCCTTCCCTTCCTTCTCTCCATCCGGCACTCGGATGTTAGCACAAAGTAGGCTATGCGGGCGGAACGTATTTAAAGAGACAGAACCCCCAGGGAGAGGGGAGGGGACACCAGAAAAGCCTTCTTATGGTGGGCGATCCCCGTAGTGACTGGAGCCCCAACAGAAGGGTCTGACACTTCAGTCAGAGGCCAAAATGAAGGAGAGGGAGAAAAAAATGAGGACTGGGTGCCCAACAGGAATTTATTTTTAATTGAGAAGGAAAAAAGTAAACGGTTTTTCTTCTTAGTCCAAAGGCGAGAAGGGATTCAGCAGCAGACAGAGGCAGAAGGGCCTGAGGTGGCTGCCGGGTCTTAAACCTGAACCACTTTGGCTGTGGGAGCCACCTCACAGTCACCAGAGAAATGGAGGGTCTTCGGCGCGAGCTCGCCCCGCCTACACCAGTTTTCCCCATAGTGGCCCCGGGCGAGGGGAGACCGCTCTGCCACGGGAAGCTCCCTGATGCGCCAGCGCATTCGAGACACCGAAAGCTCCGCCCAGCATCACGTGGCAAAAACGCCGGGTCGGAACCTCTCTCCCAACCCTTTCGCCTCCGCTACCTACCCAAAGGAAAAAAAAACACCCAACAAAACTCTTCGTACACATGCGCAGTGGATTCATAGAGTCTCAACGCTCAGCGGGAGCCTCTTTGCCTACGCATGCGTGGTTTTCAATGCGCGGGGCGCAGTTACCTATCCCTGGTGCTGGATACACCTTCGTAGATGGAAGCCCATCCTGGGCTGGCGGTACACGTCAGCTGTAGCAGCCGTAGATTTTGAGAATTTTCGAGAAAGGAGAAGGGAGTGGTGGGGAGGGAAAGGTTAAGGAGGAAGAAACGGACCGATAAGATCGTTTCTATTTCTTAAGGTTCAGTTTCTTGAACTGCCGGAAGAATTGGTACCAGAACATAATAGCAGTCAGGAAATAAGCCTCCAAGGGGACCCACTGCGCAGGCGCATTATGTAAGGGGTGGTGGTGGTGGTGGTGAGTGAACTGGGAGGAGCTGAGTGAGGCCATGTGGCTCCGCCCCTTCCCTCCTCGCATCACGTGCAGGAGGAGACCGGGGTCATGTGAGCCCTCCGCTGGCTGTGAGGTTCTGAACTACGGCGAGAGAGGGAAGGAAGGAAGGGTGCGAGCCCTAGAGAAGCAGGAAGAAGGCGCGCGCTCTCCCGCTTCTCTTCCTTCAACTTTCCCCCGGTTTAACTCCTGGCGGCCGGCGCGCTGTGAGGTAGCGCGCTCTCGCGCCGGAAGCCGGCTGCCCATCCCCCCCTGGGGGGGCCGCTTGTGGGGTGTGAGGCGACCGCGGGGGGAGTAGGACACCCCGATCCGCTCAGGTTCCGGCCCTATCCCTCCGCCCCCTCCCCCACCTCCCGCCCCGAGCTCCCGGAGCCCAGTGCGCGGCCCGCATCCCGCGCCGTCGGCCCCGGCCCCGGGATGCAGAACGTGATTAACACGGTGAAAGGGAAGGCGCTGGAAGTGGCCGAGTACCTGACCCCCGTGCTTAAGGTAACCGGCCTCGGCCCCGGCCTGGAGGAGCTGGTGGGGGTGGGATGGGAGATGGAGATCCACCGACCCGCAGCCCCCCCCCCCCCCCAGGGGTCACTTGGCAGAAACTGCACAGGTCCGTGAACGGATGCTGGGGAGCTGCCTGGATGCTGCCCAGTCCCTGCTCGGCCGGGCGGATTGTCAGCCGCTGAAGACTGTTGGCATCCGGGAGTCTGGGCTAGGGAGAGCTCGTCTGCCATGGTCCTTTCACCTGGGCGAACCTCCCTTAAAGGATGGCATTGGCAACTTGTGTGGCTGCCGGAAGACCCTCTCCCCCCTTCCCTTCTCCCCTTCTCCCGTTGCTGTTCAAACCATGATTTCTAGGTTTTCTGGCCCCCTATAATTCTTTGTTCCAGTACTTAGTTGAGTGCTTGGGCATATAATGGGATTACATGGTCGTCTGACAGCAGAACAGGGAGCAATGTGGAGGAGGGTTGCAGAGGGGCAGCTTTTGGTGTCCTGTAAGGAAAACCTTCCAGAAAACTAGTTCTGTCAAAAAGTGGAGTGGAATCCCAGGGGAAGTGAGTGCGCAACTCTTCCCTCTCTGCAAGTCTTCATGACCCTTCATGTCCAACGTCAGAGATTTGAAGGGGATTTCTCAGTTACCATTGGAAACTAGCTAACTTATGGGGTCCTTACACCATCCTGTGTCAAACCCTAGCACACCGGAGTTAGAAAACCACAAAACTAACATTATCTACGTTGTATTATATTTTAAATTTATTTTGTTAAATCCCAGTTACATTTTAGTCTGGTTCTGGCCGCACTGGGGAGTTTTGCTGCCTCAGTTGGACACCTCTGCTTTCAAGTACTGTAGTTCTGTAATGGATGAGATTCTGTAATGGATGGTAATGCTGTTGACTCAGAAACTCAGAGCTTAAAACGATCTTATTTTGGAATAGTTTAGAATAAAGTTTCTTGACTTAACTTGAAATATATTGATTGAACTCACAAGTTCTTGGGTATTGTAGATGTGTCTAAGGGTATGCACTGCTTAGCTTAAACGGAGTCGAAGTTTGGGAGCAAAGTAGAGTAATTTAAACCTATTTTCGTGCTGAAAAGGTTTTTAAAGTACCTTTGATTTTAGTAGTACAAGGCTGTGACATTCCCTCTGCCCATACACATCCCCATTTCCTATGAAACTTAGTTTTAGAGCATTAGAGGGGGAGGGAAGCAGGATTAATAAGATAAGTGACTTGCCCAAGTTTATGCAGCTAGAATTGTGGGAGGCCCTTTTCTTTATCCACTTCGTCACTGCTGCTGGTCACTGAAAAATTGTTTGTAGTTTTATAAGTACAATAAGTACTTTGAATGCACAACATTTTAATTTGGTGGGGGCTGCACTTTGGGGTTTTGCTGCTGGAGTTTGACACCTCAGTGAATAGAGAGGAAACTTTTCTGTGCAATCTATCCCTTTACCTTTTCCCCTTATGCCTCCAGAGTTGTTCAGGATGCAGGTTTTTGGGAAACGTTGCTCTAAATTGCCTTTATCAAACAACATTTTGTTCTCTAAAAGTTTTATAAAAACCATCTATTTAAGTTTTATTAAAGTTATGACTGAAGTTTAAAGCTGTAACCTAAGTTGAATCCTAAAAAAATTTAAATTTGCAAACAAATTGAACCCCCATTTTCTTCCTCTGAGCTGTTTTTTTCTTTTCCTCAGCTAGATATTGCTGGCTAGTATTATAATTAGCACCCTATGTAATCTTGTGGACTTTAGTATGAACAGATGTAAAATTAGCTCTCTTAAGTTAATGATAATGAAAAATACCAGTTTCATCATAATGCATATAGCAGGAATCATAAAGATATTCTCTTTCCTTGTTACTTTTTCAGAAAACAGATTTGTAGATAATGAGGCTACTTCCTGCTTTTGTTGCTTATATTATAAACCATTAGAATTGTATGATGGCTTTTTTTATATCTCTGCTATTATAGTCATTAGGAGTATCTGAATTCTTATTTTTAAAAATATGTTGAAATTCTTAATGAGAATTTAAACATGTTTGAAAATGTGTAAGAAAGACCTGGTTTATTTAAGATAAATAGAAAGCTATACCTGGAAGGCTAGAAACAATAATAAGTCTGTAGCTCTAGCTCAGAACATCCAGGGATTGGGTCAACTTGGAGGGAAAATATATGTCAGGCTGTATTTTCCTGCTCATTTACATTTGTCTTTTGAAGTCATGCTTCTTTTGCCCAAAACTTTTTTTTTTTTAATCTGGGACTTAGAATTTAAATTCTTGCTCAACTTTGAATTTTTTGTACAATATGACCTTTGGTAAATTGTTAAATTATCCAAAAATGAGAATAATAGTTTGCATCCATGTCAAAAGCAAATGCTGCTTTTGCACATAATATTAAGTATTTTAAATAGTTGAACCAAGTTGTTGAAGCAAGTATTTAGAAGGAATTTTGTCTTGAAAGTAAAGAAATATGAGAAAACTTAGTTGAGTTGAATGCGAGTTTGCTATTAGAAATGAAGTAAACACAAGGAGGAAGCTTTTTTTTTTTTCTGTGAAACACCAGAGACCCATAGAAATCAGTTAGGAATCACAAATAAGGGTTAGCTAGGTGGTGAAGTGAATAGAGAACTGGCCCTGGAGACCTGAGGGCCTGAGTTCAAATGCGGCCTCAGACACTTAACACTTAATAACTGTGTTACCTTGGGCAAGTCACTTAACCCCAATTGCCCTGCCTTCCCCTCTCCAAAATGCAGGGGGAAAAAAGAATCCCAAGTAAAAAGTAACTTGGTTTTTTTCAGGGAGAAAGAAATTCTTCACTTTTTTTTTTTCTGTGCTAATTTTTTTTTT
>CM053596.1:247410937-247451781 GCA_028646575.1 Pseudocheirus occidentalis | reverse complement strand
GTGCTCTATTCACTGCGCCACCTAGCTGCCCCTTTTTAATCCTTCTTAATCTCAGTGCCTTCCTTCTGAGACTATTCCCAATTATGCATCTATATGTATCTATACAGATATAAGTGTATAGATATAAATATGCATCCATTTTATGCATCGTTGTTTGCATGTTGTTTCCCCCATTAAACTTGGACACCCTATGATGTAGCAGCTAATTGGGCTAGGAGTGTAAGTGAAGGGTTTTGTAAAGCTTCAGTTATTCTCTTAATATGTTTTTTCTATTCCCCACTTCCATTGTTGAATTGTTAAGTTGCAGTGAGTGACTTAGTAGGGTGAAAAGAAGACGTCCTTGCTGCTGCCATCTAGTGGACCACATACTAAAGCTTCATTTCTCACTAGGTTGCTCTCTGGATTTCATCATGCCCCAGAAACCTTCCCTGGAAGCTCAATCCAATCCTGGAATCCTTACCTCAGCAGTATTCTCAATCCCTGCTGGCCGCTCCCTTTGATTAGATGGCTTGTCTAGAATCTCCATTTCAGGAGAATATTGAGGCCAGCAACCTCTTAATTTCTCATTAGGCTGCACTAGGGATTTCTCAATGATACCAGGTGCTAAGTAACTTCTCTTCCCTTATTTTCAGTTTTCTTTTATGCATTTCCCCCTCCCCCTTTAGAATGTAAACTCCTTAAGATCAGGGTCTGTCCTTTTTGCTTATACTTGTATTCTCAGGGCTTAAATCAAAGCTTGTCAATTGACTAATTATATAGTGGCAAAAGGGAAAGTGAGCCAATCACATGAAATCTGCCAATGATTTAATTCAGGGGCAGGGAAGCTGTGGTCTCAAGACCATGTGTGGCCCTCTTGGTGCTCAAGTGGGGCTGTTTGACTGAATCCAAACTTCAGATAATGTCTTGTGATGTTTGTGAGGAGTAAAATGTATGGTGTGTGGCGGAATCTGTTATGATAGTCCCTTCTTACCATTTTCCTTCCTGATGGTTCTGTCTAGGGTCCTCTTCTTTTCTTCCTACATAATTTCTCCTGGTCACCTTCTCAACTTTCATGGTTTAACTCTCATTTTATGCAGATGACTCTCAGACATGTATATACAGCCTAATTCTCCCCCAACTCTCACTGAGCTTCAGTTCTGTATCAGTTGTCTATTAGATGTTTCAGACTGGATGCCCCAGATGCATTTTAAACTCAGCATGTGCAAAATTCAATCCATTATCTTTTCCCTTAATCCTTCTCTCCCTCCCTCTAAACTTACCTATTGTCGAATACATCTCCAGCCTCCTACCCTCCCAGGTTTATATCTTTGGCATTATCCTGGACTCTTCACTCTTTCTGACCCCACATAGCCAATCAGTTGCCAAAACATGCCATTTCTGCCATTATAAAATTTCTTGTATACAATCCATTCCTTCTCTATTCTATTTTATCCTTCATACTTCTGCTAAAGTAATTTTCCTTACATATTATATTTGACCATGTGACTCCCCTCCTATTCATTCAGCTTTAATGACTTCCCATTGCCTTGAATAAAACATAAACTTCTCCGTTCAGCTTCTAATGTCTTATACAACCTAATGCCAATTTAGCCTGATTGAACATTATTGCTGCCTCCCACCTTCTGAAATCTAGTTAAATTGGTGTTCTCTCTCTTCCTCAAACAGGAATACTCCATTTTCTGCTGTGCCTTTTCCCTGACTATCCCTCATGTTTAGAATACATTTTCTGCTTGTCCCTATTTCATAAAATTTCCTCTTTCCTTAAGATACAATTTAAGCATCATAGTCTGTATGAAACCCTACTTGATCCCTAGCATCTAGCTAGGCACATAGCATCTAGCCTGGCACATAGTAGGGAATAATAAATATCTTTTGATTGATTGATTCTGATGTGTTTTGCTTTTAGTATCATAGATTGGATGGAACACATATTTTAGTATGCTTACTAAATTTGAAAACAAAATTATAGATAATGGATGAGTAGGTAACCTACCTATGAAGGGTGCTTTTCAGCAAACTGTTTCTGGAATTAGTATGTTCTGAGTGGCACATCCAGCCACAATCTAGATCAAATAGATATATAGAAACAATATTAAGGAGGTAAGTCTTTAGAGAGGTTAATGCAATACCCTCCTGAAACTCCACTTGTCTTATTTTTTTCCTCCCTTGAAATATGAAACGTCTACCTCATCAACCAAGACTTGCATATTATACTCCTAGAATTGTGCCAAGAAATATTACATTGATAATAATTTATGTATAATCAAAACAGAATTGAAAGAAATTAGACTCGATGCAATGATACGTCTAGAGCAGAAATTCTTAACCTTTTTATTTTCATTGACCATTTTGGTAATCTTATGACTCTATGGGTACTTTCTCAGAATAATGCTTATAAACTCATAAAACAAAGCACATAGGATTATAAAAGAAACTAATTATATCAAGTATAATTTATCTATCTACCTGCGTTCACAGAATAGAGGTTAGAAACTGATAGTCTAGGGAAATCTCTAGCTATCTGCAAATGTAATTTAAGAAGGGTGTTGAAAGTTGTCACTGACTGAGGATGAGGTCCCAATTTCAAGAATGGGGAGTCCACCTCCAAGAAGTAATTTAAAATTACATCAGGGGGTCCATTATGGATGCTACCCAAAGGAGTTATCTCATATAAATGACTCAACAAGAAAGAAAAGATAGCATTTCCACAAAACCAACCCTCACATCAGCTATGTCTTACAGTAAATTCCAAACTCGTGGTACTCCCCTCTGCAAAGAGAAAAGAAAGGCAAACTTTGTCAGTGTTTCTCCAGGGATAATCTCAACCAGTATAATTACATAACAATCAGTATTTTTTTTTCTTTTCATTCACATGTTGTCATAGTAATGGGTTGTATTGTTTTTCTGGCTCCTCTTACTTTACTCTATATCGGTTTATCTAAGTCTTCTAATTCTTCTAACTTTTTCATACTTCTCTGGTTACATTTTTAAATTATCCATTTTACATCCTGTAATGCTCTCTATCTCCTGTTTGATCATAAATTCATCCTTTTATCCATAGATCTAACAGGCAAAATATTCCCTTCTCTCCTAATTTGCTTTGGTATCACCCTTTATGTCTACGAAGTCATGTACCCATTTTGACCTCATCTTTACATTCAACGTAAGATGTTGGTCTGTATTTACTTTCTGCCAAACTGCTTTCCAGTTTTCCCATTAATTTTTGTCAAATAGTGAGTTCTTATCCCAAAAGCTTGGATATTTGCATTTATCAAACACTAGATTGCTATGATCATTACTGCTGTGTATTGTGTACCTAATCTATTCTACTGATTCACCAGTTTATTTCTTAGCCATTACCAGATTGTTTTGATGATTACCATTTTGAAATATGGTTTGAGATCTGCTGGGGAGAGGCCACCTTCCTTCTTATTTTTTTCTCCCTGATTCCCTTGATATCCTTGACTTTTTGTTTTTCCACATGAATTTTGTTGTTGTTTTCTAGCTGTGTAAAATAAATTTTTGGCAGTTTGATTAGTATGGCATTAAATAAGTAAATTAATTTAAATAGAATTGTCAGTTTTAGTATATTAAATTGGCCTATTAATAAATAACTCATTTTCTCCCATTGTTCAGATCTGACTTTGTGTGGAAAGTATTTTGTGATTTTGTTCATATAGTTTCTGGAATTGTCTTGGCAGGTAGACTCCCAAGTATTTTATACTGTCTACACTTATTTTAAATGGAATTATACACACACACACACACACATAAATATATACACACATACTTTTTAAGGCATTATAATTTTTAAGGCATTCTTCTCCTCATTGGCTTTTTGGGCATCTTTTGCCATTTGAGTTAATCTATTTTTAAGGTATTACTTTCTTCAGTCAGGTTGTTGATTCTCTTTTCATGATTTTCTTGCATCATTCTCATTTCTCTTCCCAATTTTTCCTCCACTTCTCTTATTTGGTTTCCGAAATCCTTCTTAAGCTGCTCTATGGCTTATAACCAGCCTACATTTTTCTTGGAAGCTTTTGGTGTGGTAGTTCTGACTGTGTTCCATGCTTTGATCCTTTATGTCCCCAAAAAAGGAATCTAAAGTTGCATTGCTAGGTTTGCTTTGCTTCCTTTGCTCTCTCATGTTGCCAGTAAACTATTTGAGTTTTAGGTTCAGTAGAACTCTACTTTAAGAGGGGAGAGCTCTGTCTCAAATCACTGGGGTTTTCACAGCTGCTGGAGCTATTAGGATGCCACAGTTTCTGCAGCCCCCACCAGCTTTGGCTCCCTGAAAACGTACCTCAGGACTACCACCCAAGACTGCAATCAGATCCAGGCAGCTCAAGGCAAGAGCACTTAGCCTCTGAATGACTGCTTGGCCCCCCTTCAATCTGCAGGCCAGCAGCTTCTGAAGCAGCCACATGGAGGTGGCTGCAGGGCTGCCACTTCAGCCACTACTAGCTCTTGGGCAGTCAGCCAGACCCTCTCCCCTGAATTTATCCAAGTTCCACTGACCTTTCACTTAGTCCTTGTTTCTTATGGGTTGGTAGTTCTGGAAAATGCCACAGCTGCTGGTGATTCACGCTCTAGCCGTGGCTTGTTCTGGTGGCCTCAGGGCTCCAGTCATGGGTTCATGCAGTGCTGGTCTGGGCTCCCAGTGTGCTGTGATGAACCCTTTCCCATCTGCCTGACAGGCTGCCTTCAGCGGGAGCTTTGATACTCTGTCATTTTGTGCGTTCTGGTGCTTTAAAATTTGCTTAGTGTCATATTTTATAGGTATTTGAGGTGGTTAAGGGGAGAGCTGTGGAGTTTTGCTGCTTCTCCATGGCCATCTTGACTCCCAATCCTCATCATTTTTGACCTGAAACTTGTCAATATATTTTGGAGATACCTGTTTCCCAAAGCTAAAGCCCAGCAAGCAGACTATGCCCTGAGCTTGGCATAACAATAATCATTCCCACTCTAGAATGACTTCATTCTCCGTCAAAGTGTTTGGACCAGCACCAGGTGTTCACTGAGGGATTTAGTTCTATTTTTCCCAGAGCCATCTATCACATGTTCACAATCCCTGTTCCTGTGTTGGGAACTCCTGTTCCCATCACAGAATTCTGATTCTGTACTCTGAAGGGTGGTCATGACCCCCAACACTTGAAACAATGGCTGTTCCCACAGGACCCAAGAATGTCTCTATTATCCCAAGAAATGCCAACAATGAGAACAGTAACTCAAGACCTAAAAATGATTATGTCACGGTCTGGCCCACTTGTGTTTTTTTACGTATATAAGACTTGCCTTTGGCCCAGCATGTTATGCTTCCACCTACAGGTATCATTCAAAAATTAATTAAATATTTATTAATTATTAAATATTAATTAAATTAATTAAATTAGTTTTGTGTCCTTACACATCTGTCCCTAGCCTGCTCTGTTTTGGTTTGGGTCACCCACAGGTCAGAGGCTGGTTCCAGTCCAGTTGACACACTTTTGACACTGTAAATTACCCACTTCTTAATACTCTCTTCTCTCCTGGTTTTCCTTCTGTCTGACCATGCATTCTAAGTCTCCTTTTCTGGCTCTTCATTCAAGACACACTCAACTGTAGTTGTCCCCCAAGACTTGGTCTGGAACCCACTTCTATTCTCCCTCTAAATTATTTCAGTTGATGACTTCAACTCCCATGGATTCAATTATATTTATGCAGATGATTTTTCAGATTTACTAGCCCAAACCTCTCTCCTGATTTTCAGGCTCATTTCTCCAAATGCCTATTGGACATATTGAATTGGATGTCATGTAGAGATCTTAAACTCAGCAAGTCCAAAACATAACTCCCTATCTTCCCTCCCAAACGCCTCCCTTTTCCTAACTTCTTTATTAATGTCAAAGGCTCTCAGTTACCCAGGCTTTCAACCTAATGTCATCTTCAACTGCCAATTCAATCTTGGGTTTAACCACATCACCACCATCCCCTTCCATTCCAATCTGTTGCCAAATCCTTCCATTCTAAATTTCCTTCCCTTCTAATCTCTTTCAGATTTTTTTTTCTATCACCTGGCACTGCCACCACCCTTAGCACCTTACTTGGACTTTTTCAATAGCCTACAGACTGGACTCTCATCCTCAAGCATCTTCCCGGTCCTAAAGGGTCTTCCTTCTCCACTCTATTCTTCCCTCAGCCATTAAAGTGATTTTCCCATAACACAGGTCTGATAATGTCACCACCACCCCCCTTCCCCTTCTAATCAACTCCAGTAGCTCCCCATCACTTTCAGCATCAAATACAGAATCCTATTTGGCTTGTAAAGTCCTTCATCATCAGATCCTTTCCTGCCTTTCCAGTCTTCTTCCACTTTATTACCCTCTGTGTACACTACAATATAATGACACTGGCCTCATTGCTGTTCCTCATAAAAGATATTTCCCCTCCCAACTCCATTCGATTTCACTGTCCCCTGAAATACTCATCCTCCTCTTCACCTTCTGGCTGCCTTCAAGTCCCAGATAAAATGCTACTTTCTAAAAGAAGTCTTCCCAGTAGCATAAAGTGTTACTTAAATGCCTTCCCTCAGAGATTATCTCCAATTTATCCTGTTTCTATCTTGGTTGTTTACATTTGTCACCCCTATTAGATTAGGAGCTCTAGGAGGGCAGAAGGTTTTTATTTATTTTCTTTTTACTTTCCTTTGTATACCCAGTGCTTAGCAGTGTCTGAAATATAGAGGGCACTTAATAAATCTTTGCTAAGTTACTTCCTACAGTAGAGGTCTGACATAGTTGATCGACTCCAATGCTTCCCTTTGACAGAATCAAATATAAATTCCTCTTCAACATTTAAAACCCACAACCTTGCCCTTTCCTACCTTGCCTTTCCACTGTTCTTACAATTTACTCACCTCTCTGCCCCCTATAGTCAGCCGCACTGGCCTATGCATTGCTTGTAGAATAAGACACCCCAATGTCTGTCTTCACATCTTGGCTGCCCTCCATGCCTGGAATGCTTTATCTCCTTACCTCTGCCTTAGATTCCCTGGATTCCTTCCAGACTGTTGAAATTTCACCTTTTGCTGAAAGCCTTCCCCCCAGTATCACGTTCCATCTATCCTGTACATATTTTTGCCTTTACCTAGTTATTTTCATACTTGTATCCCCTATGAGAACTTGGGCTCCTTGAAGGTAAAGACTGTTTCTGCCTTTCTTTGAATCCTTAGCACAGGGGATATATAAAGCACTTAATAATGTTTTCTGATAGACTCAGTGAAGTAAGAGTCTGGATTATTTGGTAGATTACAGTGGGGATGTTTGAAGACTTGAGGAAAGAGAGAAAGGTTGAGAAAGTTGTGCAAAATGAGACAGGGGTCAATAAGAGAATGACATTCTTATGAGCAAAGCCCAGCTAAGGTTATATGCTACAAATGAACAATTTTACATTGGCTGAAGTCAGATGACTTCCAAATCAAATCCCAGTCTTTCTCCTGAGTTCTATTTCTATGTAGCTTTCTATATTCTATTGGCACCTTAAGCTCAATAGCTCTCAAACCGAACTGATTGTCTTGCTTGTTAAACCTCTCCTCCAAATTTCTCTTTCTGTTGAGGGTACCATGATACTCCCAGTTCCTCAGGAAACAAACCTTAGAGTCATGTGACAATTCCTTCTTACCTCATATCCATCTAGTTGAATCAAACAAACATTCATCAAATGTCTATTAAGTACCAAGCACTACTCTACAGTGAAAAAGCAAAAACAGTCTCCACCCCTGAGGAGCTTAGTTGACAGTTCTTTATTTCTCGCCCAGAGCTTCTTACAACCATCCCCTTCTCTTCATTCCCACAACCAACAGCATAAATCAAATCAGGTTCTTCTCACCTCTCACCTGGACTATAGCAACAAACTAATCATTGCTTCTAGATTTCCTTCTTTCCAATTCATCTTCTATAGTTGCTGAAATGCTGTTCAAAGACACAAATCTGATAAGGTCACTTCTATTCAAAAACCATCCCAACTTAAGTCAAATGCTCCCCATCTCCTCTTTATCTTTGTATTTCTAAGGTTTGGTATATGTTAGGCATTTAACAAAAACTTCCTGAATTAAGTGAGTTCCATTTCATGATTAACTTCATCACCATGTGATAGTCTGGGGGGTAAGGAATGTGTATGAAGCCAGCCAGCCAAAATTTTCCAACATTTCCCTTTAAACAACCTTAAAATAATGCTTCAAATTGAATTCTGGGGTAGCAGAGCTAACAAAAGGTCTGGGTAAGACATGTTCCAGCTCAAAATAACTTAGGAGATCAACAGGAGAGATCTATAACAATGGGGAAGGGACTGGCCTGGAGCACAAACAGCAGTAGGATAGTGGTGAGCCTTGGAGGCAGGTGTGACAGTGGCAGCAGTGGCTCAACCCAGAGATCTAAAGAGGTCTGACAACTAGTCAGAAAGAAAGGACCCTGAGTGAGCACTGGGCACAGGGCTGTCTTGCATTTCCAGGAGCAAGGGGAGCACTAGCACTTGCAGTTGCAGGGAAACAGGAGCCTTTCCTGGACAAAGAAGACCAGAGCACAGACTGGGAGAGCAGTGACCACATCTCTCTCCAGATCACACCACCTTGGAAGCATCAGAACTTACAGACCTCCAGAACTGACTCTGAAAATAATAACATAAAAAAGCCTAAAACTTAGGAGTTACCCTGAGATGAGTAGAGCCCAACTTTTACATAAAATTCAAAGTCAAGAAATAGCCAGGGAAAATGACAAACAACAAAAACGAAGGAAGAAAAGAAAAAAAGGAAGAAATCAACCCTAGAAAGCTCATGTGGTGGCAGGAAAGACCAAGACTCAGAATAAAAATGTGAAAACAATTACAAGAAAAATAGTAATTGAACACAAGCCCAACAAGAATTCCTGGAAGAGGTTTTTAAGAAGAGATAAAAGTAGAGGAAAAATTGGAAAAAGAAATGAGAGTGATGAAAGAAAATTATGAAAAAGGGCATGTACAACAGATTGGTAAGAGAAGCACAAAAAATACTGAAGAAAATAACACCTTAAAAAACAAAACTGGCCTAATGATGGAAGAGGCACAAAAATTTATTGGAAAAAAAGAATTGCTTAAAAAGCAGAATAAGTCAAATGGAAAAGCGGATACAAAAAGCTGCTGAAGGAAATGACTCCTTAAAATGCAGAACTGATCAAATGGAAGAAGTACAAAAGCTTATTGAAGAAAACAATTCCCTAAAAATTAGAATTGGGCAAGTGAAAGCTAATGACTCCATGAGAAATCAAGAAACAATAAAACATTGATTATCTTGATATTTGTGACCTTTTGCTCTTCCAGATGAATTTTGTTTTTTATAGGTCTGTAAAATTTTTGATAGTTTGATTGGTATGCACTGAATTAAGTAGATTAATCTACAGAGAACTGTCATTTTTATTATATTGACTTGGCCTATCCATGAACAATTAATATTTTCCCAATTGTTTAGATCTGGCTTTATTTGCATAAGAAATATTTTATAATTGTGTTCATATAGTTCTTGGGTTTGTCTTGGCAGGTAGACTCACAAGTATTTTATATTATCTGAACTTATGATTTAAAAGAATTTCTCTATCTCTTGCTGCTGGACTTTGTGGATAATATATCGAAATGCCAATGATTTATGTGGGCTTATTTTATATCCTGCAACTTTGCCAAAGTTGTTAAGTATTTCAACTGGTTTTCTAGTTGATTCTCTAAGTACACCATCATAATGTCTGCAAAGAGGATAGTACTCCCTCCCCTCCACCTCACTGACTATTCTAATTCAATTCATTTTTCTTCTTTCATTGCTATAGCTAGCATTTCTAAAACAATATTGAATAATGATGGTGATAATAGATACCCTTCCATCACCCCTGATCTTTTTGGAAAGACCTTAAGCTTATCCCCATTACAAATAATGCTTGCTGATGGTACCTATTGCTTATCGTTTTAAGGAACACTCCATCTATTCCAATGTACCTTAGTGTTTTCAGTAGGAATGAGTGTTGTATTTCATCAAAGGCTTTTTCTGCATCTATTGAGATAATCATATGATTTCTGTTGGTTTTATTAGAGATATGGCCAATTACATTGATAATTTCCCTAATATTGAACTAGCCTTGCATTCCCAGCATAAATCCCACCTGGTCATAGAGTATTATCTTTCTGAAATATTGTTGTAATCACCTGGCTGATACTTTGTTTAAAATTTTTTGCAGGGGCACCTATGTGGTACAATGAATAGAGCACTGGCCCTGGAGTCAGGAGGACCCGAGTTCAAATCCAGCCTCAGACACTTGACATACTTACTAGCTGTGTGACCCTGGGTAAGTCTCTTAACCCTACTTGCCTTGCCTTTCCCCTTCCAAAAAATAAATGTTTGCAAATTAAAAAAAATTTTTTTGCAACAATATTCACAAGGAAAATTGTTTTATCATTTCATTTCTCTTTTGCTCTTCCTGACTTAGGCATCCCCACAATATATGCATCATAAAAGGAAATTGATAGGAATCCACCTATTTTTCCAAATAGATTATATAGTACTCAGATTAATTGGTCTTTAAACATTTGGTAGAATTTGCTTCTGAATTCATCTGGCCCTGGGGATTTTTTCTCAGGAAGTTCACTGATGACTTGTTCAACTTCTTTTTCTAAGTGGGGTTATTTAAATATTCTATTTATAGCTCTTTTATTAATTTTGGCAATTTCTATTTTTGCAAATATTCATCCATTTTGCTTGATTATCAGATTTGTTGACATATAGTTGGGCAAAATAGCTCCTAATAATTGTTTTACTTTCCTCTTCATTGGTGGTGAATTTAACCCTTTCATTTTCAATATTGATAATTAGGTTTTCTTTCTTTCCAGGTTTTTCTGAAATCTTCCTGCTCATCACTTCTTACAACACAACAGTATTCCATTACATTCACATATCACAATTTGTTCAGTCATTCTCCAATTGATGAGCATCACCTCAATTTCCAATTCTTTGCCACTTCAAAAAGAACTACTGTATTTTTGTACATATGGGTCCTTTCCCCATTTTTATGATCTCTTTGGGATACAGAATCAGCAGTGTTTATTGCTGAATCAAAGGGTATGAACAATTTCATAGCTCTTTGGACATAGTTCCAAATTGCTCTCCAGAATAGTTGGATCAGTTCACAACTCCACCAACAATGCATTGGTCTTCCAATTTTCCCACATCTGCTCCAACACCCATCATTTTCCTTTTCTATCATATTAGCCAATCTGATACGTGTGAGGTGGTACCTCCAAGTTGTTTCAATTAGCATTTATAATATAGCAATAGTGATTTCAAGCATTTTTATAGGACTAAAGATAGTTTTAATTTCTCCATCTGAAAACTTCCTGTTCATGTCCTTTGAAAATTTATATATTGGAGAATGACATATTTTTACAGATTTTACTAATTTCTGTATGTATTTTAGATATGAGGCCTTTATCACAAACATGGGTTGTTAAAATTATTTCCCAGCTTTCTGCTTCTCTTCTAATGTTGGTTGCATTGGCTTTTTGCAAAAAATTTTTAATTTAATGTAATCAAAATTGTGCAAACTTTCTCTATCTCATTTGGTCATAAATTCTTCCCTTCTCCATAGATCTGACAGGCAAACTATTCCTTGCTCTCCTAGTCTGCTTATAGTTATCAGCCTTTATATCTAAATTGTGTACCCATTTTGCCTTTATCTTGGTATACAGTATAAGATATTGGTCTATGTCTAGTTTCCACCATACCATTTTCCAACTTTTCCAGCAATTTTTGTCAAATACTGAGTTCTTATCCCAGAAATTGGAGTCTTTGGGTTTAACAGTAGATTACTATAGTCATCTTGTAAATGTGTCTTATGTACCTAATCTATTCCACTGTTACACCACAGTACCAAATAGTTTTGATCATTGCCAGTTTGTAATAAAGTTTTAGATTTGGTTATGGCTAGGCCACCTTCCTTTGCATTGTTTTTTCATTAGTCCCTCGTTATTCTTGATTTTTTGTTCTTCCAGATGAATTTTACTTTTTCTAGCTCTATAGAATAATTTATTTTTTTGTAGGTTGATTGCTATGGCACTGAAGAATTAATTTAGGAAGAATGGCCATTTTTATATTAGCTCAGCCTACCCATGAGCAACTGATATTTTCCCCATTATTTAGATCTTTGTGTGAAGTTTTGTAATTGGGTTCTTATAGTTTCTGGGTCGGTCATGGCAGGTTGATGCCTAAATATTTTATACTGTCTACAGTTACTTTAAATGTTATTCATCTCTTGCTGCAGGGCTTTGTTGGTAGCGTACAGAAATACTGCATTGGTCAACCTTTTTATAATTCTACCTATCTTTTCTTGGTTAGATTTATCTAGTTCTAAGAGGAGAAAATTGAGGTCCCCCATGGTACAATTTCACTGTTTTATTTTCTCCCATATGCAGTGCAATCTTCATTCTCTTCCTTTAAATTTTTTGGGAGGTTATCAGCCCATCATAGTTAACTCACACCTGTACCCTCTGCCTATGTATACTACTATTTGCCCTAATAGTGATAAAGTTCTTAAAAGTTATAAATATCTTGCAGTGTAGGAATATAAACAATTTAACCTTATTTAATCTGTTGGTGTTTTCTCTAGGCAATGCTTTAACCTTACTCTCATCCAAAGTGGTTCAAAGAACAAAGGGAAAAAAATATACACACACATAAATTCAGCTGGGTACAGAAATCTAACATTCAACAAAAGAGGGTAAGAAAAGGGAGATAAACAGGGGAGTGGATTAAGGAATGCAGTGGGTCAGAAACAAAACACACTTTTGAGGAAGAACAGGGCACAAAAAGAAACAGATAAATAGAAGAAAATAGGATGGAAGGAAAGTTATTGTTCAATCATTTCAATTATGTCCAACTCTTCGTTGACCCCATTTGATGTTTCAAAAATATTGGGGTCGTTTGCCATTTCCTTCTTCAGGTCATTTGACAGATGAGGAAACTGTGACAGAGGTGAGTTACTTTCCCAAGGTCATACAGCTAGCGTCTTGAGGTCGTATTTGAACTCAGCTCTTCCTGACTCCAGGCCTGGTATTCTTTCCACTTCATCACCAGTACAACACACATGGTTAGTAATAATAACTGTGAACTCACACATAAAATGAAAGTGGATAGCAGAATGGACTACAAACCAAAATTCCAAAGTATGTTTACAAGAAACACATTTGAAGCACAGACACACGCAGAGTAAAGGCAAGGACTAGGGCAGAATTGATTATATTCCAGGTGAAGTAAAAAAGGCAGGAGTAGTAATCATGACCTTAGACAAAGCAAAAACAAAAGCATGCCTAATTAAAAGAGATAATCAGGGAAACCAGATTTTGATAAAAGGCATCATACACAATGAATATTAAAAAATTTTACAGCAAATTTCTCTGATAAAGGCCTTGTTTCTCAAATACATAGCGAACTGAGTTAAATTTATAAAAACAAGAGTCATTCCCCAATTGATACATGGGCAATATAAAATAATTGATAAATGGGTAAAGGATATAAACAGGCAGTCTTCAGAAAAAGAAATCAAAGCTTTTTAATAATCACATAAAAAATGCTCTAAATCGGTGCTTCTTAAACAGTTTAAGAAGTGATGAAGGGGTCTTAGAGAAAGGCAAACTAAAACAACTCTGAGGTACCACCTCAAACCTCTGAGAAGTGACAAAATGCTAGAGGGGATGAGGGAAAATAAGTAATAAACTGCTTGGTGAAATTGTAAATTGGTCCAATCATTCTGGAGAATGGTTTGGAATCATGCCCAAAGGGCTATAAAACTGCATACTCTTTGAACCAACAATAACACTTACTAGGTCTATATACCAAAAAGATTTGGAAAAAAAAAAAAAGGAAAAGTACCTACATATACAAAAATATTTATAAATTTTTTTCTGTGTTGGTAAAGAATGGCAGAAAAGTTGTGGTATGTGATTATGATGGAATACTATTGTGCTATACAAAATGAAAAGAGGAATGGTTTCAGAAGAACATGGGAAGACCAATGTGAAGTAATGCAAAGTGAAGAGAACAATCAGATGACAATCATACACAGTAACAGCACTATTATAATGATCTGGGAAATACAATAATCAAAGGCCATTCTGAAAGATTTAATGAAAAATACTCGAGAGAAAACAGATGAACTGAGTGCAAATTGAAGTATAATTTTCTCACTTTGTTTTTCTTATTTTTTTGTGACATGGCTAATATGGAAATGTTTTGCGTGATTTCACATATGTAATTAATACAATATTGCTTGCCTTCTCTATTGGTGGAAGAGGAGCTGGAAGGTCAGAAAGAATGTGGGACTCAAAAAAACTTTTTAAAGAATCTTAAAAATAAAATTTAGGAGGCAGTAAGGTGGCACAGTGAATAAAGCACCAACCCTAGAGTCATAAGGATCTGAGTTCAAATCCACCCTCTGACACTTAATACTTATTAGCTGTGTGACCTCAGGCAAGTCACTTAACCCCCTCCAAAAAGACAAAATAATAATAATAATAATTTTTAAAACCAACAAAAGAACCAAAAGAACAACAATAAAAAAATAAAACATGAAACAGCCCAGGGTCAGGACCTGGAAACATGGATGGTGCAGTAATTAAGGCAGGCATTAGCTGGATGAGATAGGCAAGTACTTTTAGAGTTATGCTCTTAAGTAACCAAAGTAGCAGAGAAGCAAGGCTTCCTAGGTGAAGTCTTTAACCCTGCTATTCCCCTGAATTTCTTGGCAAAGCAGAATAGGCCCAGATATGAAATCTCTTTAATTATTCACATGTTCATTTACTCCAACATAATACTGATCATTGGATCAGTAATTTTGTACCTATGAACACTGATATATCTGATGTAGACTGAAACACTTCTATAACTTAAGTCAGTGGTCTTTAAGAGTTAACTATAACCAAAAACACTACCTGGTGGCCAAGCTCTCTAGATATAGACAGGTTTTCCAAAAACATATATAATATCCTATATCCATCCTTCAGCATCACTTGCCTGCCTTTCCAGTTTGGTAGACAAGTCTACACTCTCCTAGCAGTGGGAAGAAACATAATACAGTGGAAAACGTAATGGTTGTAGAGGTCAAAGACTTGGATTCAAATCTCTCCTAATTATTATATGAATTTGAACAGGAAGCAAGTTCCCAAGCCCAACCTCTCATCTATAATGGAATGAACTAGATGTCTTCTCAGGTTCCAAGGTCTGTGATGAGAACACAGGGTCATTTTGAAACAGTTTGACTTTAGGGTAAGTGAAAATTAAGAACAGCTTTAAGGAACTAAGAATATTACCTCTAGTTTCTTTTCCTCTACTTAGGCAGAACTATAAAAACCATTTTGGCAGCTTTGTTTCTTTCCTTGTTAAAGGCAGAGGCGAAGTTCTCACGCCATTTTAAGCAGGACTTACTGGTCCAATTGCATGTCTGGTCAATAAAGGAAGTGTTTATGTGAATGAAGTACTTAACACTTATTAGCTGTGTGACCTCAGGCTCTAGACTATATTACTATTCTTAAATAAATAAGAGCCAACTTCTTTGTGGATCCATTTCTTAGATTCTTTTTTTTTTTTTGTAACTAACTTTTGTTTATTTTTAGTTTACAGCATTGATTTCCACAAGATTTTGAGTTACAAATTTTCTCCCCGTCTTTCCCCTACCCACCATCAACTTCTTAGATTTATTCTGCTTTTTAATGATTTCCTTCAAAGCTCTCATACTCAACTTTTCTGGGGATGTAGATTTAGTTATATGGATTATATCATCTTTATATGAAATAGAATCCATTCAGTTTTATTTAGGATTACTAGGTGATCTATGCCATCTAGTGGGGACTAAAGGTAAGAGCTACATGTTTGACATCCACATCTCATATCTAAATCTTAAGAGCTCAATAGTTAGTCAACTACAATCTCCAGAATTCGTCAGGTAAGAATGATTTCTGCAGAAAATAACTTGTTCTCACAACTTCACTGCTGTGTAGAAACAACTAGTGCCCAGTGTACTGCCTGGCAAATACTAGGTGCTATATAAATTATATTTATATGATACTGGTTGACATCATTTTGAATTCACTTTAAAAGTGAAGTACAACGTATAGAGAACTAACCTGAAAGCCAGGAACACCAGGGTTCATGTCCTGCCTTTGAGATACTAGCTGGGTGATGAAAAAGTCACTTCACTTCTCAGATCAATAAAATGATCTCTAAGACTCCAAGATGGAGAGAAGTTTTCTCACCTGCAAATTCCCTATACCAGTGGTTCTCAAGGTATGGTCCTGAGACATATTTGCAGGGAGTCTGGGAGGACAAAACCATTTTCATCACTATGCTAAGGTATTTTAATGTCTAACACAGTAAATATTAATATATATTAATTATATATTACATAAACATTATGTATACATTGTATGTATACATAAGCATGTATACATATGTATATACATATATATTAATTATATATCACATAAACAAAAATTCTTCTGGGGGAAGAGGGAGGTGCTCAATAATTTTTAAGAATGTAAAGAGGGTGTCCTGAGACCAAAAAGTTTGAGAACCATTGCTCTATACATACCAATTGAGCCAGAAGTCCAGTCCCTCTCCTTAATAACAATCTCCAACGGTTCTTCAAGATGTAGAAATGACCCTGGATTAGGATCAAGTGGAAAGGAACCACCAAGATTTCTATTAACAAAAAATCCTTTCCTCAATCACTCAAGTGAAGGGAAGCCACCATATTACATATGATCTAAGAAAATGCTCTAATGGTTTTCTTGCGGTTGGAGACAACAAGGCAAAAAGATTAGAAAGGACCAGGAAGAGAACAGCAGAGAAGAGGAAAAAGGCCTATGTGGGTTGTAAAAGCAGCAGAGAAGCATGGAGGTTCGAGGATTACACAGGTTCTCTTCCACAATCACCTGTGGTACAGGCTAGGCAAATGAAACAAGCTTCATGCCCCTGCTTCTGATGGAATTTCCCCTCTTACTCTGATTCTGTATTTTTCTGACAGAAATAATCATTGCACAAACATCCACCTGGCCCAGAAGGTGGGGACAGAGGAGAAAACTCCAAGGTGCAGTTTCATGGAAATGTAGATTACAGGTCCTTTTAGCACCCCAAATCTCACCGTCATCATAACGGTGTACCTCCACTGAATTTCAAGTCCCTGTTATTGTGTTTACAGATACAGCTATGTACATGTAAATGCCTTGCTGGGTCTGAACCTGTGCTTTTTTTGTTATGGAAAACATAACAAACTTCCCTGGAAGGAGGAAGAGAGGAAACTTCCCTGACCAGTGCTTAGAGTTATTTGTTCTACAACATAAAGTATTGGAGCTCAAGAGGCATCATGGATAGTGGGTTTACCTGAACCTGACTCACTCCTCGGAAACTTACTGTGTGACCCCGAGCAAGTCCCCTAACCTCTCTCGGCTTCAGTTTCCTCATCTATAAAACAGAGATACTAAGAGAATCGATTTCGCAGGAGATAATAATAGCTTTTACCTAACAGGATCAAATGGGATCTACTTAAAAGCACTTTGCAAACCTTAAAAGACAATACAATTACTAGCCATTATCATTATACAGAACTCTGCCAGGAGGGGAGGGAGGGTATTGACAGATTAATGATTTGCTCATAGTAACAAAGCCAGTACGTATCAAAGGCAGAACTGGAACCCAGGTTTTTATCTTGAAGTTCAGGTTTCTATCCATTATGCCATGCTACCTTTTATTTATATATAATCCATATAAAATTAGATAATATGCATATGTATATAATCCTTACAAAATCATTATCATAATATCATACAACTATCATAAAAATGTATTTTTTACAACTTAGTCAAGTAACAAACCAGAAAGGGCAAAGTTACCTAAATTTATTCTAGTAGTCATAGAAAAGCTATAATCTAAAAAAAAAAGGTGGGTTATTTGCATTAAAACAAACAACTACTATCTAAAACTTTGTAAGTAAAGCATTAAGGTGTTTATAAACTAGAAAACAGAGTAGAGCTGGTGCATATAAGCGGTTCCTTGTAGATCTGAGTATGAAAGTTATAATACTATATCATCAGGAAACTGGATAAACTGAAATATTTGATAAAACAAGCAAGCTAAGTTAGTTTTTTTGCACACAAGTTTTTATTAAACAAGGCTGGTAATGGAACATCTTTTGTTTGTTTGTTTAATGAATAAACATAGGTCACTTTATTACAGAAGCTGTATTCATTGGTGAGTATGGTCACATCTATGGGTTAAATCTTTTAAAATTAGAATCAATAATTAGCATAGAATTGATTATCTCTTCATTACATTGTGAAGTGTCTCGTGTAGTCATATTCTATTGTTGGAATGACAGCTTGTACAAATTTCAGGAAAATGAGAAGATACCTAAAGGAATTTTGCTAAGGAAAATAAGATCTATAATAGGTTACTTGTTTTTAAAGGCAACGGTGGTAGTAGAACAAATAGTACCATATCCTAAGGAAAAACTGATACTAAAGAGCAAATATTTGGACAAGTATCGAATTGCAGTACATTCACCTATTATTTCTACATCATACCAAACCAAAGGTTCTATTGCTTTTAACATCTATGACCACTTGATCCCATTCAGTATCTTTAAACTTTGAAAGGAACTAACAAGGTTCATAGTTTCTAGTTTTTAAACCTAAAGCAAGACAAAGGAAAATCTTTCCTTTAAAAAAAATAGGAAGAAGATAGTCACTTCAATTCAGAAAACTAGAGGATAAACTTCAAGTCTGAGATGGAAGTATCACAGAAAAGGAGAAGAGCATGAGAAAACAAGAGGTGCTGTGGGGTATAAAGAGCACTGAAGCAATGGGAAAAGCAATTAACTAAAAATATTTGAATTGAAGATTCCTAAACTGAATGGCTCCAATGCAACCTAACAGCAAATGTGCAGACTCAAACCCCAGAAAGCTGCCTGGCGCTCCACGTGTGACAACCGGTGCTAAGACACCAGGGTGTGACCAGCCACAGGCTCAATACGAGACTGTCCTGGAGGATCCATTCTAGGAGCCAGGCCCAGGACGTCTGCTGCCCAGGTTCACTGGGAACATGGACTGACTGACTGCAATCTCAGCAATAGCACAACAAACGCTGAGTGATGTGGAGGTGGAGGGAAGTACAAATCTGGAAGGCCGCCTCTGAAGCTTCTGTCGCCATGAGGCCCCAGAGTAGGACGTGCAGTGAGCAGTAATGGTCACAAATGAGCTAATGTGTTTGGGCATCTGTGTGCTCCACTTTCACTCAACAGCTTCGGCGCAATCTGTTGCCCCTCCCCCAATTTCTTCCCTCTTCTATCCTTCAGAGAATGAACAGGACTAATGCAAGGCCATCTCTAGTTGTCCTGATGACCCCAGAGGAGAAAGTGAGGCTGGTGACTTTGCACAGCCCTGCCTCACTTAAATCCAATTCACTTGCAAGTCATTTCCTCCCCTCCCTGATGTCATGGTCCTCTCCAAAAACAAACAATGGAACTAATAAAGCATGGTCACACTAATGTGCTAAATTGTAGGTACGGTTGATGGGACAAAAGGGAATGCTCTATAGGTTAACTTTTTTACATGCAGATAGTACTACTGATCCACCAATCATCCTTTGACCTCCTTCTTTCCAGCACAAGGGACAAGTTTTACAAGATACCCACATACACTTACTAATTTCTCTTGAACAAAAACACATATATCTAAGGTCAGATGATCAGATTATGGCCATGAAACAAAAACAAAGTTTAACTCACTATATAATCAAAATGAATTCTAACACCTCTCATGAGGTCTTCAAGAAATAAGGGGAAATTTCTAAGAGAGCAGGAACTTTGTAACTTTAAAGCTATAATGTCATATGCAAAAGAGAAAAATTCCATAAGAACTATAGGTAAATGCTTCTGTTGGCCAAGGATACATATGAACACCAAGTTCTCCTCCACCTTCTGCAACTGTCTCAATGATTTTTTTCATTACCTCAGCATGTCTGAAAAGCAAAAAAAAAAAAAAATAACAGTATATCAAAGTGAAAAATCACACTTTCTCAATGACACAAGGAAGAAATCTATTAGGCTCGATATTATGTTGTGGGGTTTTCCGTTTAACACATAGGTTCAGAATTAGTAAGTTATTCATCTATATTGCTTTGGGAGGGAAAGGTTAGCCAAAAACAGTTAAGGACAGATACTAACATCACACACCTCCATTATAAAAAGGCAGAGAGGAACCGGGGGGAGAATACTCCAAAAGAAAGTATGCTTCAGAAAAAATAAGCTTATTAACAGGCGAGCTTGTCTGATATATCAGAATTGGAACTTGCTGAGCTCAGCTGAGTAAGCGCCTGAGACACTGGGGCTCTCAAAAGGAAAGGTCTCATATTGAAAAAATAAATTTAACTGTATAAAAGATAAGAATAATCTGAAATCAAGAGGGTCCAAGGAGACTGACTACAAACAGATGCCAGAGTCAATGTTTTGAACTCCTAAGTTTGTTTGGGTTCCTTTGTTTTTATTTATGGTTTTTTGGTACTCTGTTCTACAAGTTACTTTACTATACAATTATTTTCTTATTTAAAATTATCTTTTACATTTGTGGCAAAGATTTATGCCTGTTCACCCACCTAAAGGGCAGTAACAATGTCAACTGGTGACAGCAATAAGAGACACATTCTACAGAAGAAACTAAAAGCGCTTGGTGTGGTGCCCAGCACATAGTAGGTCCTTCAAAAGTGTATACTGATTAACGGGTTAAAAAGACACACCCACAAACCTCAAAGTAAGAGGGAATATCTCGGAAAATTTACTTTTAGATCATTCAAGACCAACAAGAGCTCGAAGTAACTGACATTAAAGAATTACCAATTTCGTTTACCCCAGTCCTGTTCCTACTGACCCAGCAATGAGTTACCACTTATGTTGGATATAAAAGTAATGGTAAATGAGAAGAAATGGAAAAATTTGCCACAAGGAAAACTTCTGAATTAAAAAACTTTGTTCTATTGCAACTATGTATGATTTACTTGAATAAACCTCTGTAACTTGTGTGTAGATGTATTTTTTAAAGGAAGACTTGTAGGAATCATTGAAAAGAGCTGACGACTCACCTAAGCAAAAGTTTAGGCTCATGAAGCATACTCAATATTGAGTTTGGCAACAAGTGTGCTAAAATTAGGCTTAGCACTTGTTTTCCTTGTTTATGCCTTGTTCTTTCTACTTGTGTATCCTTCTGTTTTGAAGCAAAAATGAATATTCATTATATACTATCTTAATTAAAATATTTTATAGGAACTTCAGAGCTGAATTAAATTGAACCACTAGTTCTGTAAGAATATCCTAAACCAAAATGTGTAAAACAAAAACAAAAAATCAGGAGGGTCCCTTGATACTCTAGCCTTCAATACCCTAAACTAATTTAGTGTCAAATACATACACAATATATAAAAGGTAATTACTTTTACTCATGTCTAAACTGATGTAACTTTACACCTACAGCAGATCCCCCAGATCTTCAATGTTCTAAATAGTTCTAAAACAGCCTTAGGGTGTTATTAACTAGGGGATTTTGTCTGGGAACGTAAAGGCAGAGAAAGAGGTCTGGTTGGTAACAATTAACTCTGATTGGTAACCAAAAAAAGCCTGTTTTCTTCATGTACGCCAATTTAACAAATAACTGATAAAAATATCAAAACCTTATGTATCTTCTTTTATTGCCTCTACTAAACTAATCTAGACTGTTCCAAAATAATCTGCTAAAAACAGTCATGAAATCTGAAAGTTCTTTTCGATGCTTTAGAGACACAGAAATAATAGCTGTGAAGCCCACAATCCAAGAGCCTCGTAAACGTACTTGTGAGCTAGGACATGTGCACAAACTAAGGGAAAGCTGAACAAAAATGTATAAATGTTCATCTGTTTTGGTCACGTCTGCGGATTTACTTGGCATCTGGAATTGTCACTTCCTTCTCCATTTCATTTTACAGATGAGGAAACTGAGGCAAACAGGGTTAAGTGACTTGCCCACTGTCACACAGCTAATAGATGCCTGAGACTTAATTTGAACTCAGGTCTTCCTGACTCCAGAACCAATGCTCTATCTACTATAGCACCTAGTTGCCCTAAAATGTATAAAGACAAACTGATGAATATTAATAAAATGAACATGAAAGAATTCCTTTGCTTTTTCCCTATGTTTACCAGAGTAAACAAATGATCATTTTTGAAGAAAGGAAAATAAACTCTCATCTTCTAACAAGTCTGATTTCTGCATCTGTGGCACAAAAAGGTTCCCAGGACATTCGTTTGTGCATTATCAAAATTTCAAAGGAAATCAAACATACCTGCATGGGTGAACTGAACACATGGGAGGTGGTGGAAGGTGAGGGTGATTTTCGATGGTCACGGTTTTCTTCACGTGATCTTGACTGATGTCTTCATACATGTGTTCTACTGTTAAAGGTTGCCGTTGCTGAAGGCCCAGAGTATGTTTTGAAACTGCTTAGTATCTTTTAGTTTAAGGACTGCTAATCTTTGATAGGCTTAAAACTTTCCTAAATACTCTACCAATTCCCATTTCCCCTCCAGATTCCAGATTCTGCTTCTGAAAAATTTTATTCACCTATAGTAAAAATATTGCCTTCAGAGACAAGGCAAGTGACTGCAAAGGCTACCTCTGTGGAATTTAACACCCCAAAAATATAGGAGGCAAAGAGACAAAACACAGCAAACCCTCACCTCTAATTTATTTTGACCCCCCACTTTCTCCTTGCTATTCCTTTGGGTGTATGTTTTGTTTTCTTTTATTTTAATAAGACAAATAGTTAAGGTTTGAGCAAAAAATTACAACCACATGACCTTATGAAAAGGTACTACAGTACAGAGGGAAGCACTAGATACTAGTCCTGGCTCTGCTACATACTGGGGATGTGAATGTGGGCAAGTTCCCTCTGCTCTCTGAGCTACAGCCTCCTCATCTGTAAATCTGGGGGCAAGAAGACTTGTATTATCTTACACAGATGTTGTAAGGAAAGCACTTTGAAAATTATACGGTGATATAAGGTTCTATATTGTTAAAAGATTTCTCTTATTTTTTTAACACCAAATCTAGGGGAAAAAACTAACTCTGATCTCAAACTTTGGAGATAAAAGTTCAAACACATAACATTAGAGGGAACTCAATAAAATAGTGACCTATATGTGTTTAAAATATTACTAACATAATCCTATACAGATGAATTTATAGTTCCTTCAAAATACAAATAATAGGTATAAAACCAAATCAGATTCATGAAGTCATAAAAAGTAGGCATATTAGAACAAAAAACCAAATCTACCATCAATGCAAATTATTTTCATTTACAAATACTTCCTTATAGGTTTACCTCATCATAACCAAATAACCAGAGTCTTGGAGTCTGATAATATTTGTCGTATGTGATATAAAGATCGTAAGTTCTGGTTTGTAAAATAGCATCTTCACTTCCCGCATCATTTTTAGCTTTGTTCGCTTCTACTATTTTTCTTGTGTCCAGAGTAGCCTGAGGTATGACGCCAAATAAAAAAAAATGGTATTAACAAATGAGATACCATGCTTTGAAAACCTTAAAACATGATATAAATCCTAGAAATTGCTTCTCCTATCCTGTTTCTTTTGCATTTAACTCATTTTCGCAAAGGGAAATGATTTAAATCAAAATTAAAACTTCTCATTAGAAATTTTGATTCTTGGGAAGATAACTGACCTACCAAAAAACACAAATCAAAAAGTCCGTTTACAAACCTCATCTGTCTCCAAGAGTCCACTCTCTTCATATTCTGTTAGGAAAAGCAAAATATAACGAATGAAAACAAGGATTAAAAATTTACCAAGTATAAAACAAACATCATCATTTCAGGGTATCAAAGAAAAAAATATTCTAAAAGACACTAAGAAAAATCCTCTCCAGAAGCTCCACTCCAATGTCTCACTATAATGTGAAGGTAACCTGGGCACTTACAAGGTCCTCTGCGGAGCACAGGCTGATGTTCCTTCTACTAAGTTGGAAGCACAATGTTTTGTTTTTGAAGGATGACTAGCTCATCTGGAGATTCATTCACCAGAATTTTGGCCATGAGGTATTGACTTTTTTTTTTAAGAGCCCAGCAACTCACAAACTATTAAAATATAGACTGCTGTAATAAACATTAATGCAATACAATCATGGATTTTCAAAATATTAATGTAAATAGAAAAATGATGGACTGATAACACAGCATTCTTACACACATTTCATATACCTGGTAAAACACAGAATAAAACATCTGGAACCCTTTTAGCCCGATATAGATCATACTTCATTAAGAACAACTAGTATGACAAAGCTGAAGACACACCTTCTCCTCTGGTCATTACACTTAAGATATAATGTGTAAATTCCAGAATCACAAAACAAGAAGATGTTTGCAGTCTTCTTTGTAAACTAAGAAACAGATTATGCAAGGTTTCTGACTAAAAAACACAAGTTTTTAACCACATGATTCTGCAAATAAGCACATACTCCCATAAGGCCATGAAGTATAACTTATTTCTTCTTTATGTGAAAGCAGTAATTAATTTATTACATGAAGTGTATACACACACACATGGAGACAGTTCTCATGTAACATGAGTTCTCATGAACAAGAGTTTTTATTCTCATGTAACATAAATTCACATTATGCAAATTGAATTTTACATAGAGAATTCTGAAAGAAATACACATTCCAAAAAAACACCTGTGGTTACTAGACTATACAATACTGTGGTCTCTCAACTCAGTGCTCTGCAGACTCCCATTCCCCTCCACTACAAAGCAAATAAAAGCCCTCCAAGTGAAAGCACAAGAACTGAGGTATGGAGAGATGTACCAGACTGGATGGGGAGGAAGGGAAGCTTGGCTAAAGACCTCAGGCATCAACAGGGGAGACCTTTGCCTGCTCCACTCCATCTTCCATCAATCCATGCTGGGATATACCTGTCTCAGCCATGAGTGTCCCCCCTCCTGTTCTTCCTTCTGTCCCCAGTCCCTACTTGTCCTTGAACAGTGTGCAGGTCCCCTCTATGGGTCTTAGGCCTCTTTCCTGCCTCGTTCTTCCCTTCCCCAGGCCAAAGGAAAATTCACATTATAAACTCGTTTGTACTTTACTGTATTTCAAGAATGTTGTTTGGTGAAGGCCTGTGCTACATCTACCATATAAATCAAATTAGTATTTTATAGTGATTCAAATAAATCCAAAAGGAAAATACCTTCCATATCTGCTGCTTCTCCCTCATCTTCCTCTTCTTCCTCATCACATAAGGCTGAGCAGTCTCGTTTTAGACTATCCTTTGAAAATATATTTAAAGCCAATTATAGCATAATAAAAAAAATTATTTAAAAACAGAGAGATTGTTAATAAAATAGAAAATATTTTCAGTTAATCTAGTCCCTTGTGAGAAAAAGTTAAGTTAAACTTTATCTCTGACATAATTTATCCCAGGGTGAAATGAATATCTTGTTATAAGTACTACAAAATGTACTTACCTGCTAAATTCCCAACAATATCTTTTTTCTAACCAAAGCAAGAATTATACTTAATAGCAACACTTTAGATGCTCAAAGCCATTGACTTAAGCCTTCCTTAATTAATTCTAGGATGCAACACAACTGTTTACCATGTATGGTTGAAGCTACACATGCTCCCTAAAGAACCATCATTTTCACATGACTGATATCCAGCAAATCTGAATTGAGTATAATAAACATGATAAATTCTAAATCTAGATTCATCTACCCGAGCGTTTCATCTTTTCTGCTTGCCATTAAAACAAGCGCTACTATGCCATCTTTTAATGACAAAATACCTCAAACAAAAATGAATCTGCAAATGAGGAAACATGTGGCAAATGATCACAACATGGGAGGTTTTATCCCATATGCTAGGATTAATGTACAAACCTGAAGGAAGTGAACCAGCAATAGAAAGTGGAAATATTCCTAGCAGGGTCTACTCATGCCTGGAAAATGTATCTGTTTGCAATAACCAGATGATGAATGACCCAAGTCGTTTACCAAATGCAAAATAGAGATAAAAGCAAGGAAACATTATCATAGTGAACAGAAATGGCTTCTAAAAATGCAAAGTCATCAGTATAAAGCTTTTAACTAGCTCATCACCTCTTAAAAAAAAAAAGTTTGTCAACGTTAACTTCCACAAGTTACTTATCAGTCAGTACAAAGCTTTATCCTAAGGGAAAAGTCAAGTTCTGTTATGCAGAAATTTAAAAATAAATTTTAACCAATTTTCTATTAAACCCAGCATAATACCCAAGAAATAACAGGAGATCAATATTACACCAAAATAAAGGAAAACTCTTTTGCTAAATGTATAAGAACGAGTCGTGACTTTTTGCCAACAATTATTCATTCAGATGTTCTTTTTATCAAGTATCTCTACTCATGTCAGAATAAACGATTAACTTTTTGTAGTTAGATGCATGTAACTGCACATGCACATGTACATGTACACATATATACATACAGTAGAGACCCTATAACTTTTTAAAGTGTCTTTTTTTACATGATTTAAAAAAGCGATACCAAAATAACCACAAATCTCTCTAATTTAGACTTGGCTAGATAGTACAGCATATCCATTTATTAAGTAAAATCCTCGGCATAGGACAATTATCTCCCTAATCAGAATAGCCTTCCACCAAAAGCTTTAATAGAAGAACATATATTTACTATAAAGAAAAACCTCACTAATCAGAAGAAACTTCTTCATAATTTGTGATCATTTTTGACAATCACTAAAGTGTCCTTTTTCAGTGTCTAGAACTTGCTGAACTAATAAGGCATAAAAGACCACTGAATGAATGTTTCAATTACTTCGAGAAATACTGACAGGTCCAATTTTAAAAGCCAGTAAGCACCTATTTACATCTGCTGATCACTTGCTTTATACATGCAACCTTATTTTTAAAGCAAGAAAATCGACCAAGAATTTCTATTAGGTGGCCACATTAGATGCTGTAAATATATGAATATCAAATTACTTTTATTTTTATAATACTCTGTAATTCAGACTACATTTGTCAATCTATACCAACCAGCGAAGTTCTGCAACATCTCAAATATCAAAAACCTCCCAAATGAGACAGATTTAGGAAAATAAAGAGAAGAGCTTAGGAGGAAACAATAAAAGTTTTATACAAGAAGGAAAAATGTTACAGAAAAAGTGGGATTTTGATAGTAGATTAGTCCAACACTGAATGAGATAAAGTGATGTGAGAATTTTTCTTAAAAAAAATTTAACATACTCTTCATATTAAATAAGAAATGAAACTAATACCTTGCTTTCCAGGGTAATCTCCTTAACTACTTCTGTCACTCCTGTAATACCTATAAAATTCAACAGGTCAGAATTACTAATATTAGATTAAAAATTCTCCATTATCTGGTACGAATACAGACTCTTTTGTTTAAGGGATTCAATATACTTTAAAAATACTGATAAAATCCTCACAACTTCCTTAAAAATTAGGGAAATAGGGGCAGCTAGGTGGAGAAGTGAATAAGAGCACCAGCCCTGGAGTCAGAAGGACCTGAGTTCAAATTTGGCCTAAGACACTTAACACTTACTAGCTGTGTGACCTTGGGCAAGTCACTTAACCCCAACTGCCTTGTCTTTCCCCCTCCAAAATAGACCTGCCACCCAAAAAAAAATTAAGGAGATAACTTCACTGTACAAATATAGGCATTGGAAGTCCAATGAAATTTCATATCTTATAATTTATAAAACTATGCCCATTGATTCATAATCCTACATTTCATGCTATATTATTTCTCAATTAGTTTTGTGTGCTAAAATAACTTGTTCTATCATGGATATTTCTATTAACAGATTAAAAGTCTAAAAAATATTCATCTGTATCTTTAACTCATTTCAAAAAGATTTTCCCAATACAATTTGAGGTATTGCTTCAGATGAATATAAATAATCTTAGATATATGTAAATACAGATACTCTACAATCTTCAGGACCTAGATATTTTGAGAAGAATACTCTAAAAATATGTTAGTTTAATGTTAAACTATCTGATACGGTTTCCAAGTTAAAAATATATGCCAACATTTTTGACTAGATGCTTTGACAAGAATGTTAAAAAAATACACATTAGGAAACCAGAATCCTTAAAGTCATTCAAAGGCAACTGCCAACTCTCGTTAGTGTCTGTCTATCCCATTCTGATAATACTTGGATATATCCCTCTCCCAAATGCCTGCACTCAAGCTTATGGGCACCACCCATACTACTCTAGAATAAAGATTCTACTTGTAGTCAGGTTTGTTAGCAGTGGTAAAATAATGGCTTCACCTAGACTCATTATAAATATGAAAATATTTATTATGAATAATTATCTCTAAAATTATCAAGTTAAATGTACTTTTATTCCCTTAAATAAAGTGGTTCAATTTAAGGACAACAGTAATCCTGATTCGATCAAAATTTCTTAAAAGTAAAACTAACACTGACAATGGCAGGAAGGAATAAGATGAAATTATTCTCACACTGTAACAGTCATTAATAAGGTCACAATATCAAGGACTATTGGAAAAATCACATGGCATTAAAAAAATCAATTTTAGAAATTGAAGTCAAAGATATTTTCTCTAAGAATTAGCGTTTCCTATACACACACAAATAAATTATTAAATAAGAAATTTTGTGGCCTTTCACACACAAAAATGATACTTTTTAGCTATCACAACAGAATCTCAGAGCTGGAAGAGACCCAGGAATTCATCTATCACAATCCCTACCTGAAGTATGAACCACATAAACAGTAATCGGCTTCTGCTTATGAAGTAATCACATTCAGTGATGGGGAACTTACTATTTCCTGAATGGTTAGGTCATACACTGAGCTGTCTTTCTGGTAGTGGTGAAGAGTATGTTGATTCCACTCCTTTCTGCAACCAATGATATGCATTTGCAAGACAGCTGGCCTGGAATCTGGGTCCAGCTCATGGTAACAGAATAAACCAAAACTAACTGGCTTACAAAATGAATGAACTCAAAATCTCATTTACATTAACACAGTTCTTTCACCTAAAGAAATAATCAGAGATCACAGGGCACCTTATAATTCTTTCTCTTTGACATATCCTCTAGGCATTGTAAAATTCTAGTATTACAAAACACAGTAGCTCAAAACTTTTGGGAAAGGTTAAGAGAAAAGGAGATCCAAATGCCAAACCCTACTCAGTGTGGTAAAGCATTAAGATATTTTAAACTTAAATATAGTTGTGAACTTTGGGATTAGAGGTGCTATTGAGCCAAGGAAACTTAAATGATTATCAATGACACATAGAATAGGTATGGAAAAGTAATCCCTCCCAACCTCCACCTCCCCAAATTACCCTTTGTACCCAATTTCTGAACACAGAGGGGATGACTGACCTAGAGAGGTACCTTCTCTTATGCAGATGGAGACACGTAGAGAGGTGCCTTCTCTAAGGGAGATGTAGAATTGAAGAAAGGTGCTTTTTCTCTTATGTAGACTTAGAGATGTAAAGAGCTGTTTTCTATTATGCAGAGGTGTAGAAAGCTAACAAGTTACTGAGTAAGATGATATGTTCCTAATATCACAAGTTGGGACTCAAAATGTATTTTTCCATAGAAACAATGTTATAAACGGTAGTTAAATATAACTAAAATAATACTATTAGTACCATACTTTTGCTATATTATGGATAAAACAAGCTTACCCATTTATAGTGTTATTTCTATGGGAAAATGGTTTTAGAGTTCCAAATAACCAACTTACACCTTGTGGAAAGAGTACTAGATTTGTAGTCAGAAGACCTGGGTCCAAGTCCTGGCTCCACCACTTACTGGCTGTGTAACCAAATGAAAAAATATGTGTAAAGAGCTTTGTAACAATAAAAGTGCCGAATAAATGTAAGCTATTATTATTTTTCTACTGTCTGCAAATGAACTGCTTACATAATAATGTACAGTGACACAGTTCAAAGTGGGACAATCAGCTGAGAACCTTTTTAAGATTCAAAATATATCAAGTGCCTACTCTTTGCAAAGTACTGGGAATGACATTTAAGATAAATGAGACATGATCCCTGACCTCAAGGAGGTTACATTCTAGGAAGGCAGTTGAGGGAAAGTTAGAGAAAGGGACACAAATAATAACATAACAGAATTGTTGTCACTGAATATGTAACAACTATGTTTTTAAAAATAAGATAAGGAAAATGAAAGAAGAGGGAAAACTCTAAAGAACATCTGGGACTAAAAGTACTTTAGGAATCTAGTATTCTTTCAAGTAAAATTTTTGTATCTTTTGTTCCTATTTGCTTAAAAATAAAAGTTCTTTGAGGTAAAACTAAGCCTCATGAACAATTTCGGCTTAACAAACGTAAAAGACTATGAAGTTTATTCAGATTTTACATCTGCCTTTCTGTTCCCATTGACTAAGCACCAATTTCTTGACTCACCTGAGTTGTGGTATGTATCTACCCATCCCCCATCACCATCATCTTCTTCAATTATTGCTTCCAATTCATCTGAGTATTCCATTTGTTTGCACCGCTTGTAGCAAGGCACTAAAGACAATGGACGCATGCAGTTATTAACTGATGCTATAAGGAAAAGGGAGTGTTTTTTTCCCCTGGTAAATCTTAATTCACAAAGGAAGAACACAAATACTTAACAGACACCATACTTAAAATGCTCCTAAAAAGGTATTTGAGTCATTGTCTATACTTATTTTGCTGCATAAAACTGTTTGACTGGCAAAACTGCCAGGAAAAGTGCTAGAAAGTCTTTATCTTTGGGGATGCCACTATCCTCCCTGCCCAGACATGGGAAGCAGTGGGGTGAAAAAGCAGGTGACATTGAAGCACTTGGCTGACATTGTACAATAATGATTCTAATGTTCCATGCAGGGAAACAGGAGGCGGACAAAAAGAAAGAGAAAGATGCCATCTGCCAGTCAACAGGGTGCTAGAGGTGCCTTTCAGCTTGCTGGATGGCTTTAAGAATCTCAAGAGTTTCTGTAAGATAAAAGCAAGCACACTTAAAACTTATAAAGTATACTATCTCATGAATTCAGCTCTCCCGTTATCTGCGTTTTTAAATGTCAGTTAACAATTCTTAATCTCATCTTTAGTTCAGGCTCTAAACTGAGTAAAGAGTAATTTACTCTGAATAGAAACAATGAACATCCAAAAGATCTTTTCAGTGTTATGCCGAAATCAAACTGGTTAAAGATGAGATGCAACACAGACTGATTTTTCATGGAATAAATTAAGTGAAACTTTGGTGGAAAAAAAAGAGAGAAGCAATTCAGAAGACTTCCTAAAATTTCAGATAATTCATTTTTAGAGTACATAATTTCATTAGTTTTCCTAACTTTTCTCAGAGTTAAGAAGGCAAGTGTAATTGTATTACTAATCCAGGTAGAATTAGCTTGATAAGCACACCTTTTTTTTTTTGTTTCTATATTTTTGTGCAATTATACAGATCCGATAATCCCAGATTTATACTATCTCATTAATATAAAAAAAAAAAAAAAAACAACTTACCATTCTTAGTTACCAAAAACTGTTTGCCATTTGGTAGATATGCCTTGACTTTCAATTCTTCTCCTGAAGCCCTTGAAACAGTAAAAAGTAACAAATAAATAAATCAAAGTCAACATAAAAGAAAATTAGGTTACGTTCATAAGCTTGAAAATGAAGCACAGAGAATCCTTAAAACACTGCCTGGTATAGTACTTTGTTGAACTAATGTTATTAGTACTTTTCTGAGTGTGTACAAAAGAGGAATTAGGAAAACAAGCTTAAACATTCAAGAAAGACCTACCACAAAACAAATATTTAAGAGAAGGGATTTCAAGTAAATGTAAACTTAGATAGAATAATGAACTACTTAGCAACTACTTTTGCTCTCAGAACAAAAACCATTACATCATTTGATTCTTTTTTTTTTTTTTTTTTGCTTTTTGGAGGGCAGTTGGGGTTAAGTGACTTGCCCAAGGTCACACGGCCATCATTTGATTCTTAATCTTGTTTGTTAACTTTTGAGAGAAAGGCAATATAAAAGGATATCTAGTGCCAAGTATAGTTTAGAAGGTCATCTCTACCAGATTTCAAATATATTAGGACTCTATGCTCTTGATTCTGACTTAAACATCAGATTAGTGGCCAGACTCCTGGATGAGTCCCAGACAGGACACAGTGATTAGCAGGTCTAGTTTACAAACACTTGCTTGAGACTGATCACTCGCTGAAGCAGAGGCAGACTGGACTGCAGCAGCACATGAGCATAACTAAGGCCTAGCGGCATCCCTGGCGCTTCCACATGCTGGACTCCATCACAGCACTACCAGCACCTTGGCAACGAAACTTTTGCCCTGTCCCATCTCACTAAGCTTAAGAATCAATTATATTAGTTGATCAAGTTCAATGTCAATTATATTAAAATTAAAGCAAATGAGCTGGGAGTAGTATATTAAAACACAAGGCTAGTGTGAACTAATCCTTTGCCTATTTGGGGATGTCAAACACAAGTGTAGGTCAGGGATCAAGGTTATAACTGAATTCAAAGTGGAAACAAAACAATTCTACTGCACCAACTTTACTAAATGTAATAATTAGTATTAAATGTACTACAAAAAAAAAGAGAATTCTATCTATGGATTAAAATATATGCTACCAACTCATATTAATCAAGGAATTTAACATTTTGATCAGGCATTGATTATAAAGGAAATGTAAAAGAACATTATTTTGACAATGGTAAGCATAACTGATGAAAATTTTAGATGCAAATAAAAAGGTTTTACTGAATGTGTTTTTTGTGAAAATAAAATTTTTTGACAGGTTAAATGGTCTTGAAAGCTACTTAAGGAATTACCACATGCTCGATAATAGGTGTAATTTCTAAAAAATAGTCAGATACCAAATCAGATGGCTTCTAAATATAAACTCAACTGTAAACTTAAAACATACATAAAGGCTGAAGAAAAAGAGTCACCAAAATGATTAGTAATGTGTTCACTATCCTACGTTCAGGGAAGGAAAATTCCAAAAAGGTGGTCAACATGATTAAAAAGTATGGTAAGTGATCAAAGGTTCTAGTTTATTCATCAAAACAAAGGTAAATGCAGAAATTGCCTATCCACAAGTGGTAGAGGCCACAGTTGAGAGAAATTCATTTAAAACTTTCATTTAAAACTATTTAGTTAATTAGGCTTTGAGGATAACAGATAGCAAAACATAAATCAGGAGCCCACAAATTTATGACTAGTAAGCAGGAATTTATCTCTGTACTATCAGTGGAAAAAGGCTCTGCTATAAAAATCTAGACTGTAAGAAGTACAGATATATTTCTCCACCTTTGGGAACCTATTCCAGAAGCATGTATTTCACACAAAATATTCATTACAAATGATTCTTATCTAAGAAAGTAGTTCTTAGGAAAACTGTTTTACCTATTATAGCTTGTTACTATCTATACACTTAAAAGAAGACTATTTTCCTTAAAATATTCTACTATTTATATTTGTCTTTCTCTAAGTTTTATTCAATTTAGTGAGGTTTTCCTATTAATTACTCTTAAACATCTTGAATTTAATAGACTCCAGTTTATAATTACCAACCTTCAATGTCTGCAGACCAAAGTAGCCAAGTTATGTTTTAATCACTATTTCAGATATTTCAAAAGATCGATTCCTGAAGAGGAAGTTGTACTTTTGAAAACCCTGAGCCAAATATGTCCTTATCTTAAATCTTAAATAAACTGAGATTCACATATAATTCAATATTCTCCTGTTCCAAAACATTATTCTGGGAACTAAAGGCACTACCTAAGAACTTTGTTCCTTGACAAATGTTTAATTCATTTTGAAAAAGAATAGTCATGTTTCAATGGCATTTGAGCTTTTAAAACAAAATAATCAAAAGTGGAAGTGTACAAATTATTAACAAAAAAGTAGAGAAAAAATTTTGATTTAAAACACTAAAACCATTTCTGTTTTCAGAGCAAAACAAAACTAATTTTCATTTCCTTCTCTATTAACTATACTTTGAGAAACAGTGAAATACTTTCAGTATTGAAATATATCAAATATATCAAATATTTTTGGCAAATATATCAAAACCAAATAGTTGCATATTTTGCAACTCTGTAAAATTCAGCTTCCTTTAATTTTCAAACCACAGCCTATGTCTAAACTTTAATCTCCACTGAAGTTTACTTACCATTGCCATGTTGGACAGTGATGCACTAAATGGTCTCCAGCTGCAACAAACTACTCAGAGTTTGGAGGAAAGACAAAAGAATAGGAAAGGGGAAAAAAGGTTGAATATCATTGGATGTCATGTGGCAAAATACCAATCTGATTACTCTAGGTAACCTTAGCAGCACATATAAATTTAAAATGCATTAAGACACTAAACCTGTTCTACCAGTCTTTAGACCTATTTCTGACAAGTGTTTAAGGTAACTACCACTGGATAACAAAATCACCATCTGTGAGGATGATAGTATATAGTAAATAAAGTTAGAACTTAAAATAGTTATGAATGGATAACCACAGGAAGCAACGTGGCATAATGGACAGAGCTAGCTTTAGAATCAAAAAGATCTGGGTTCAAGCACAGTACCAACAGATTATTTCCCAGGCAACTACGGTCAAATTCTCTGTGCCTTTAGAGAATGCTAAGACTTTAAGTTATAAAAGACTTGTCTATATGAATCAGTGAAGTTTCCACATTGGGAGTTTCTTACATTGATGCAATCATAAGTCCCCACATACATAAATGTGAATTTATATATATTTGCTATATAGCATAAAATACATCTATTGAGAACTGAAACATTAGAATTCACTTAATTCAACCTCCGAACAAATTCAGAAAACTTTACTATGTTTTACAGGCTTATCCAACCTCTGCTTGGACACTTTTACATTACATTCACTAAATCACAAATTTCTTAGACCTGAAAGAATTTTTTTTCATTTATTCCACTGCTCCCAAGCAGGATCATATCTAACCTGTTATATGTATTCTAGTGTTTTATATTTGTCATTAGATGAAACTTCGTTAAGAAAAACTATAGGAAAAATACTGAATAAAAATTGATGCTACCTACACAAGAATTAAGTTTACATACATTGTGGTATGTTTTTCATTGCCAATATGCTCAATTTTAAGAGTACATTCCAGTGTCTGCAGGATGGACACATAAAAAAGAGATGAATGGAGTAATGACATTTAAGACTTACTTTTCAAGTTTGAAGAACTTCTAGACATTCTATGAATCAGAATCCACCAACTACACAAACTGCATAATAGGCAAAGGTAAACATGCATTTCTGAATGAAAATAGTGGAATATTTTTAAAGTGTCATATCTATTATTTTATTTTTCAGTCTGGTCAAGAGATGAGCTCGCCTTAATGTAGAATAGAGAATGTATTCTTCAGAACAGTCTGATATCCTGATCAATATATTTTGTAGTGAGAATTAACTTAAGCAAGTGACAAGCACATTTTCCCAACTACTACTAGCTCCCCAATCATTTATTGCTAAAAGAGTATATCTTACTAAAAAAGAGACACACCTTCCATAAGCTTTCAGTACTGTATAAAAGAATCTGTTATAGGTCAAGACTAACAGATTCACTATGGATTAATATATTATCAAATACTTTGAGAATAACATTTTAAGAAAAGGATAGTAGTAAGATAATTTTATACTCTCAAGCCTGGAAGAGATCTCAGAGGTCAACTAATCCAATAAATTTCATTTACAGATGAAGAAACAGATACAGAAAAAAAAAAAGCAATCACATAGCAAGTTAGCAACAGAATTGAGACTAGAACGTCTTCTTAAAATGTTAATGGCAAAGACACAAAATTCCAAAATCGTCTATGGAAAATGTATAGCCAATATTACTCTTTCTTTCCACAAGTGTCTCATAACAAGCTCTAAGGAAAGGTAATATCAAAAAAGAGCTGAGATTTATCAGATAAATAGGGTACCTTTGTACTCTATCTTCCTTCCTACCATGATCTGCTTCATACTTCACACATTAAATTTCAGTTATTGACTTAAATACATCAATACTACTGCTAAAACTTTAGCTTTTATTTAATGACTTTTATGCAACATACTATCAGTTCATTGCAGTCAAGAAAATCAAGGCCACCTTACCCAATGATACACAGAATTTATATTTAATTCTATTTTACTTTAAAATCAGTTTTTTTCTTCAAAGTACTTTTAAGTTATAGTTTTCTTATCAATGTTAAATTGAAGTATCTTTTTTTTTTAATGGTAGGTAAGTAATGCAATTACCTCCACAACATGTAATTAGATGGAAAGAATTACAGATATTTTCGCCAGAGAGAAAAAGATAAAACAGACAATCCTGTCACACCACAATTCTGATGTTCCAGCTTGCTTTCACACAATCATATTAGAGAGCTACAGAATAAGGAAGCATTTGCTCCTAGCAGCCTCCCCTTTGTAAACTAGGAGGTTTCAGGGACATTATTCTCCCCCTTTCTTCCAGTTTCAGGACTAACCTCATTCCTATAATTGTACTCTCTTCATCCAAAAATTATTTAAGCCTTGCATAGGTGCCCCCAGCAGACACGGTTATGCCTTTTATAAAAGAGAACACTTTAGGAAATAAGCTTTTATTAGGTGTTTTAGTGAATGAGGCCATGAGCTCAGCCCCTGCTAGGAAGCAGTTAGAAAGACAGCGGGAAGTCAGGCTTGAAATCTAGGATGTCTGGGTTCAATTGCCACCTGCCATTTATTTCATGACTGTGGGCAAGTCACTCACTTTCTCTCAACTTCAGTTTCCTCAACTACAAGATCACAGTGATATTACTTAGCTCTTGTGAAGAAAGTGCTTCATCAGCTTTAACACACAAAACGGGAGCTACTGTTCACACTACTCAATAGCCACAGTCTGTGTCTTAAACACAGTCCCAACTGTCTTAGAATGGGGCAAACACCCACAGTCATAAGAAAGACCAGACACAACTGTGCTTAGCATGGTCCGTGTGCATGAAACCATTTGTAGTGAAAGAGGAAAAGGTGAGAGCAGTTGATAAAGAGAATCATACAACTGCACCAGATTATCTTGGTGAAATCTGTCAGGGAGACACCTCTATTAGAAAAACATGTGCTCTATCAACTAGGAAATGGACACACTGTGGTAAATTCATGTAATGGATAATAATTATTCTAGAGTAATATGGAGCATGGGAACAATTATATGAACTACTGTAAAGTGAAGCAAGCATAATCAGAAAAATAATACACACAACACTTACAGCAATGTAAATAGAAAAAACTGGGATGGGGGAAGGGATCACTGAGTAATTACAAGGATTTCCTCCTTCACAGAGGAGGGGGGCTATGGTGTGGACTCCAGAATGCACACGCTGCCAGACCTGGCTAATGCATCGCCCTGTTTTGCTGAACTAATTTTCATACTTTTATCATGCTATCCACACACACACACACACGTATATATACATGAAGGTTATGTAAAAAAAGATATCAAAAGGGTTGTCATCTTTTAAGAAACGTATCCTCTCCAAACTCAGTTTTCTTAGCATGGATTTTAGGCTTTCACTTCTTTAGAACAATAGTCAAAAAATCACTTCTAATGTACACTTTTTGCATGTGTGTAAAAGTGAACTGTACTAAAGCTACAATTCTGTTAGCTTGTCACGAAGGTCAGTCAAGAAATTAAAACTCTATCACTGTCCTCTTGGCATCTCACATTTACTCATCGGGCTTATAGCACAGTACTACTCTTCTAGAAGAACCGATTCTCTCACTGAAGCCTGCCATGCTCATAAGATTATCCAACATAATTCATTTTAAAATGTGACAAACTCGTTTTTCCTTCAAAGTAATAAATTAATGTTGTCAATCAACCTGCTCATGACATTTTTTTTCCTCTTTTGGAAAAGCTTAAGTAACAGAAGACCTCAAGATCTGTACTACTTCAAAGAATATATTTTTAAAAAAACCAGATACACTTTTCAGCTGTTCATAAAACCTGATATAGGTGTCACTGGTATCTAAAAGAATCAAAGCATGAAATGGACACGTGCTTGTAAAATTAAATCACATGGTTATATAAATAATAAATTTAGACTGAAAATGGATCAAGACTTGTTCTGTCCCTCTTCTGCTCCCCCAACAGACTAAAAAGACCTACAAAGAAGCGATTTCTTTAGGCTGGTGGGAGACATACTAAAGCACAAGGGGGAGCGCAGCTGTGTAACAGGCTGCCACCTCCCGTAATGGTTTTTATAACTTCTGGACTTCTAATCTTCAGACTCCTAAGCATTACAGTATCAGCTATAGCAAGAGACAAACAAAAGCAAACTAACTAGAATTTAACAGAAACCCACTATTAGATTTTTGGAATGTATTGTAGGTGGATTCATATTCTTTATAATACAGCTTCATCAAAAAAACCTAACATAATATCATTATATAGTCTGTAACATGTATATTACCTTCTATTCCCTCAGTCCATCATTAAAGGGGTTCCACCTTATTTGCTAAGAGTGAATACTGAAAGGAAGGGTATTCAGTATGATAAACAGAAATATTCAATATTTAAGCCATGCCTAACATTGTGGCTTTATGCACAGCAGAAGCTTCATACAAGTTAGAGAGAAAGGAACATTTTAGAAAAGCTTAAGAAAATGTAATCATTATAGAACAGTCTCTAAAAAGGGGAAGTGAAAACACATTGCTTTGCACAGGTAAAGCTAAGTCAAGCATCAGTGCCATGTGAATCTGAAAAGAGCTTGGATAACTGGACTTTCTACATAATTTCTATTTCTATGCACAGAGGAACTATAAAGAAGTGTGGTAAAGTAGAAAAGGAGGAAGAATTAACCCCTTCTACAGGAAGTAGTCCTAAGCTGTACATTTTCAGAAAATCAGTCATTAATGGAAGAAAGGGCTTAATCTCACTCCAAGCAAGGTGAGTACTCAGGATATTTTTTAACATGAGAAAGGAATGTAACCATTAATTTAGCACAATTAGGGCTTATGATTCAAATGGATCATGATCTTATCAATGTGGAAAATCCCTCCAAAAGAACTGCAGAATTTATCAAACTATCAAAATCTCAGCTAAATGCTACAAATCTCCTACAAATACATCTAAAAGAAATTAAACTTACCTCTTCTGGGGTGATCACACCCGTTTCCTTAAATTTTGATTCCTGAAATGAATCAAAAAAAAAAAAAAGAATTCAGTTTGACATAGCATGAAACTATAGCTCTTTATACACAATAAGCCTTACAAATGCACTATCTTTACTGTACAAGCAAGTGACATGGTATCAGACATTTAAAGATATTTGAAAGCCCTACATCTTAGCAGTGCAGAAATCTCAGAAATGGAATTCAGACACTTAGTACTATTTTCAACCTTCCTTGAAAACCATTAAATTGCTCAGAAATAATTTTTCTGCTGTTTACCATCACTTTACTATCAATTGTTTAGCCTAAATCAAAGGATTTTAATATAGTATTAAAAGTCTTATAAAGTAATTCATTAGGGGCAGCTAGGTGGCGAGGTGAATGGAGCAGCGGCCCTGGAGTCAGGAGGACCTGAGTTCAAATCCGACCTCAGACACTTGACACACTTACTAGCCCTGTGTCGCTGGGCAAGTCACTTAACCCCAATTGTCTTCCAAAAAGCAAATAAATAAATAAATTCATTAAAAGTTTTACTTAAGTTTTCCAATTTAAAAGTTTTCTGCTTAATTTTTAAAATGTATTATTCACTATATTCAGAGTTGGAAGTTTAGAGGCTCCAGACCCAGAAAAGTTAAGTGACTTAGACAAAGTTAGACAATTAGCTAATTATATAGAGTTGGGCTCAAGAAGCCAAACAGATGTTCTGTATCCTAATCTACTTGCTTTTTCCAAATAACAAGTAATTTAATATTTTAAAGATTCCTACTGTCAACTTTAAAAGTGAAGAATTTCAGAGGCGGAGCCAAGATGGCGGCGTAGAAGCAGCAAAGCACCACAGCTCCCACACAAACACGCTAAAAAACTCAAAAAATGGGACTCTAAAACAGATTTTTCAAGCTCCAAAACTCTCCAAAAGACAGAAAGCACATCTGTTGCTACAGGCAGCGCAGCAGGCGGGGCTCTTCCCAGCAGTCTGGGACCCGCGGCCGAAACCCCTGCCAGCTCAGGCCCTGGGTCATCGGGCGGGGAGCCACGACTATAGGAGAGCAGATCAGCTGCACTGGAGGCACAGGTACCACATTTATCAGGCCAGAAGAAAAAAAGGCTAAGAGAAAGGTCAGTGGATTTTGCTAACTGGGGAGGAGAAGAGCGGGTCCAGCCAAACTGCTCCCAGGGCAAGGAGGCAGCGGGAGGCGGCTGTAGCAGCAGGAATGGCTGAGAGCCGCAGCGGCTTCCACTGGGCTGCTTCAGAGTCCTCGGCCTGCAGGGGGGCTGACGCGATCCATCCAGGCCAAGGGCTCTTGCGCTGAGTGGCCTGGATCTGGATCATGGTATTGAATGGTGGTCCTGGGGTGCGCTTTCAGTAAGCCAAGGCTGGGGGGGGAGCTGCAGCATCCCACTAAGAGCTCTGGCAGCTGAGAAGGCCCCAGCGATTTGGGACAGAGCTTTCCCCCTCCACAAAGCAGAGTTCCAAAGAACTAAAAAAACAAGCAATTAATACACTG
>CM053596.1:247389220-247410437 GCA_028646575.1 Pseudocheirus occidentalis | reverse complement strand
CCCCAAGTTAACTGGGCGGCTTTCAGCCATCAAAATTTACTTTCCTTTGGAGAGGGAGAGGAAGAGGATGAGCTGAGCTACCCAACTAGCTGGGTCCCCATTCAGGCAGCTCACACTACTCATAGGTTTTGTTTGTCCTTTGTTTTGGAAGAGGACCATGTCATTAAAGGCACAGGTCTTTCTGATTTGAAGTCCATTACTTTATTATACCGCACTTCCTTAAGAAGTTTTCATTCTATTGGTGGGAAATAAGAATGGACATTGCCTAGCAAATATAGGACAAGATTTAGACAAGAGAGGTTATACCCCATGGTGCTGAGATGGTGTGTGTTTGGGGCAAGGTAGAAGGGGAGAAGGACACAACAGATTCCTGGAAGATTAGTCCCCAAAAATGGAGCAGGCTGGGACAGGGATCATTAGAGAGGCTCTACTCCTTTACGCTAAGTGTAATCATGGGTGGAGGGGAAAATCTGGACATACTTTGGACATGTGAAACTGGCCAGCTGAGAAGGTAGCAGTGACCTCAAAAGAATAGAGGAGTTTGGAGAACAGGTTGGCTTAATAGGGAAGTTATGAGTGCCATTTTGGATATGTTGATGTTGAGATGCTGATGAATGGATATTCACCAAGTAGCTGACAATGAAAGAGTATAATTCAAAAGAGATTGGGACTGGCTATTGAAATTTGGAAGTTACCAGGATGAGATGACAAATGAACTCAGAAACTGATGACAACCAAAACAGAGATTAGAGAGAAAGAAGATAGCCCAGGACAGAATCTCATATAAAAGTCAACATTAGAGGAGAGGGATGATTATCTATAAAAGTAGACAAAGAGTGGTCAGACAGGTAGAAGGTAATGTGAGATAAGGGATGGAGTGCCCGCACCAGTCAGGAAGACCAGTGTTCAAACCACTCATAATTATTAGCTATGTTATCCCGAAACAAGTCACTTAATGTATTTCAGGCTGTTTTATCATCTGTAAAGTGATTCTAATAATACCTGCAACACCGATCCGCACAGGATTGTTGCATGATATGGGATGATATACTACATGCTAAGTGCTTTCCCAACCTTAACACTTTATACAAATAAATGCCAACTATTAAAATTATTAGGAGAAACCAGAGAAGGTGGTGCCCCAAAAGGCAAGGAAGGAAAGACTATCCAAGAGAAGAGATACGTGACAGCGTCAGAAACTTCAGACTGAGAAAAGGCAATCGGATGTAATAAGAGAACACGAATTACTTTAGAGAGATGAGTTTCAGTTTCAGTTGAGTTACAGGTTTCAAAAGCCAGATTGAAAGGAACTGAGAAGAATTTGGTAAGTGAGGAAGTGCACCCAAGGAGAACAGTTGACTTTCTAGGAGTTTGGCTGAGACAGAGTAGAAGGAATATTCAAGAAAAGATTTTGTGTTTGCTTTAGGATACAGGAGGGGGTAGGTTTATAGACAACAGAAGAAAAACATAGTAAGGAAAGTGAAGGACAGTGAAGCCAAAGGAGTAAAGCTCTTTGAAATGATGGAAGATGACAGAGGTGACATGATGGAAATGATGGAAGGTGACAGATGCAAGCAGAAGAATGTGTTTTAGCGAAAAAGAAAAAAGTACATCTTCTAACAACTAAAGAGACAAGGGAGAAGAAAGAAGAACTAGTTTGCGATCATTGAGATATGGAATAGAGCATGAAAAGGATTTCACAGCCCATGGCTTCTATTTAAAAAAAAGTAGGAAGTAAGATCCTATGCTGAGAGGAAATGGGCAGCAGTGTGGGGATGTGGGGAGTAAAGAAAATCTTAGAATCACAGACTTTGATGCTTTCAAGAAAGCTCAGAGGCCATCCAGTCCAACCTGTGTGGAAGCAATCCACACTACAACAAACTGGAGAAGTGGTCAGAAAGTTTGGATGTAAGGTTTGCAGTGAGAGGGTATGTTGGAAGAATAAAAGGCTTACTCTGCAGTCAGCAGTGAGGGCTCAGTTGAGATTAGACAACACAAATTTGAAGTAGTTCAAGATGGCATTGTTATAGGAGTTCAGGATCAAAGATTTGGACCTGAAGAAAACCTAAGAGGCCACTTTGTCCAAAGCCCTCATTTTGCAGATGAGAGGTTAAGGCCAAAAAAGGTTGCATAACTAGCTTAAAGTCATATAGCCAGTTTCTAAGGTGAAATTTGAACCCGGGTTTTCCTAACTCCAAGTTTAGCACTCCATACAACTACACCATACTTTTTCCAGTAGTATTGAACATATAATATCAGACAAGATGAATGGTGGAGAACTATGCCTGGTACATAAATGCTCTATTTATGTGTCTATCATCTGTCCATCCATGTATTTTTCTGTCCATTTGTCTGTCTGTCTCTGTCTACCAGTTCACCTGCATGTCTATCATACATCTACTAGAGTCAATCCAGGACTGAGGTTTGGGAAAACGGGAGTAATGATAGAACAAAGGGGTCAAAGACTGAAGGGTAAAAGATTCTAAGTAACTATGAGGTCAGGACTGTAAAGAAGAGACCACACAGAAGGGATGACCCAGGAAAACAGGGATGAGTGAAAGGAATCAAGGTTGTGGTGATGATGGAGAATAAGTTTAGGAGGAGTGAAGTGATAATTAGACTATAAAATTATGAAATAGGAGCAGGCACACCCAATTCTTTGGGTACTCGCCAGGAAAGACTATGATTGACAGCAGAAAACAGGCAGCAATTACATTTTAATGAGGCAGAGAGATGAGCAACAGAAATGGTTGAGAGGCAGAAGGCAGCTCAGGAACACAGGTATGAAACAGTGAAAGCAGACTGCACTGGGAAGGGAATAAGAATGGAGAGAGGCAGAGAGTGTCCCTCACCCAACCACGAATTAGAAGTGGGAGCTCAGGGATGGCTAGGTGGTGCAGTGAATAGAGCGCTAGCCCTGGAGTCAGGAGGACCTGAGTTCAAATCCAGCCTCAGACACTTAACATTTACTAGCTGCGTTACCTTGGGCAAGTCACTTAACCCCAATTGCCCTGTCTTCTCCCTTCCAAAAAGACAAAAAAATTGGGAGCTCAGGAGGGGCAAGAATGTGGCATCTCATTTTTGCTGGTTTTTTGGAGGAAACAGACCAGTTCTTATCTGTGCCACCTCAAAGCTAGCAGTAAAACTTCAAAGTCATCATCTCAAAGTTATCAGCACCTTTTTTTGGTATTCTGCTGATACGGAGTTGTGGATGGGTGAATTTTGTATGGAATTTACATATCATAGGGTCATAAGCCTTGACAAGCAACATCTATATGGTCTCTCCTGATTCAGCACATGTTACCAGGATATGAATTTTAGTTGATATTTGATACAATTTGTGAATCACGCTCTTTTGGTCTTTGGGATAGTTTGTATGTGACTTCCAGAATCTCCCTAGCAAATCTCATTTCTTGCTAAAACTTACTGACTAGGAGAGGGAGTGGTCAGGGAGAGATACAATTTTAACATGATGAGTAAAGGATAGGAAGAGTGGAAAGGTAAGTTATAATGAGAGAAGGAACTTCAGTGTTGATTAAGGAGGTGGAAGTTATGCGTGATGGCAATATCTAATGTATAATCATCACAGTGGGAGGTGGAAATGGAATAGAGATGTAGGTCATGGGATTTCAGTAGGCTGATGAACTGGGAAGCTAAAGTATTGGAAGGGCTATCAGTGTGTTTACTGGATCATCCTTCTCAAGGTACTGAAGGAGGGGGCAATGAATGAGTGCTTGCTCACCTGCTTCATTCCTTCGTCCCCAACCGGTTATCCAACACTTTTCTCCACTATGCACTTTCTGTCCAATGGGAGGAATACATATTGGCTGAATTAATTGCTTCATGGTTTCTGGCCAAGCAGTGCTCAGCTGCAGCAGGGCAATATCATAGTCAAAGGTTTGGCTATTATAGTACTCATGAACCACAATTCTTCTCACTGGAGAGACAAACTTGGCATTACCTTGTATGTGCATCCCTAAATGAGCAGTCCATGGCCTAGGGTCAGATAACCTGGCAGAAAAGGAGCAGGGTGTAAGGGCATCAATTTCTAGAAGTAAAAACAAGTACTGTATGAAATGTTGAGGACACTGTCAAGGAAGCCCAAAGGATATAGTTATTTCTACCGATGTTGGATAAGAAATAAGAAATCTTTGTGCCACGCTGTCCTTGCTTTTAAAATGATGGCAATCAAAACTGCGCTGTATTCTTGCTTCCTTAACAAAAAAAGAGATATTTACTTCAATACTTTAATAATTCTGTGATCTAATCCATTTGGTGACTCCTTCCATGATACAGATCAGATTGGATCCCTTCCCCCAGAAAAAGGGAGAGACGGTTGGAATAAACGAGTATAATTAATGAACCTATAAGTGAACCAAAGCAATTTTATCAACTCCTGTGATCTTCTTTAACTACTATATAGATGACTGATATATTCAAAGTGAGTTTGCTAAATGTAGGTGGATACAGTCAGAAAGCATTCCAATTTTTCTTGTCCTTCTTTCATTACATAAAACATTATAAGCTCCAACATTCAGGAGATAATCAGATGAGTCTGTAAATCATTAGTGGTTTTATCCTACTCCTGATATGTACCTCTCTGTTAACCATTGAGTTTCCTATTCTTCAGATACTGTGCTATTTTATAATTCATAGCCATATAAAATGCCTTTAAAAAGTGATGGAAAAATATGGGGTCTACATCAGGAAAACAGCCTGGGATTCTACATTTTGTGTAATTTTCCCAAATGCAATAGACCCCACTTTTCTCTTTAATCTTGGTCGCAGATAATTGTCTGTCTATAGTGTCTGTCAAGGACAGAAGCTGTGAGAATAATTTTGATATCTCTATTCAATTAATCAGTATTTACTCAGTTCTTCATGATTTATTGGTACCAGTGATTGTCTATAAGTAAGAGAAATAGGATAGAATTAATTGCTAGAATAAGAATTATGTAGCTTGGAATTAATTGACCTGTCTACTGATGATAATATCAATGTATTAATGATTATATTGCTTTTAATTGATAGATTTCTATTATATAGATTGATAGTTTGTTATTTAGGTCTGTTTTAACTTGTGTTAGGAATAAAGATAGAGACTTGCTGTCCTCCCCTTGACTCGTATGAACGTACTTCGAGAGCTTCTGTCTTCCAGAAAACCAGTTCCCTTGTTATTTTATTCCTTTGTGCCTAATGTTCTTAAAATGCTAGTGAAAAGTCTCAGAATCTTGTTGTCTAGTCACTGACTAAACACTCACAATAAATACATGTAGAGAGTCTGATGATTCAACTTTGTTGACTGAGGGACATTTCCCTTTGGACAATCATGCGGATTTCCCTTTTTGGAATTGGTCAATCAAAGAATTATAACACTTCAATTTATTTTGGGTGTCTCTTCAATTGCTATGAAAGAAGCAAATTGTGGGGTTAAGGGATCCTTGACTGCCGAGGAGAGTCTTGGATCCAATTCCTTAGGGATCACCAGTTTCCCTAATAATTGAAAACCGCTTCAAGTTTTGCCCGAGTTTCTCTTGGTTGTAGATTGGAATTTGGGGTCACAATGTACTGACGGACTAAACAAACACACTGCCTATCCCACAGCATGCCACAATCTGAGCAAAAGCATTTGTTATCCATTTGGTTAGTCTGTGTAGACTTTAAGCTAAACTCTTTTGCATGGTCAGGGATCTCGCTGAAGAGGTCCCATAGGACTCTAAGGTTTTCAGTAGCTGGCACAATGTAATCTGCAACCGGGATCACCAGGAGGATTTCACCATCTCTAGGGAACCCCTTTTCAGTTAGGCATTTTGTATAAGACATCTTCCCTGGTGATGGCAAACACCTTTGGTAAGCCTTCCTCTTGTTTTAAAAACTGTGATACTGATCATTCAACAAAGGCATCTTTGTGGTTGCATCTATCAAGGAATATCGGATGATTTTAATATGCATGGGGTCATCTTGTTGGAGAAAAACCCTAAGGGGTATGTTTTGCTACACCAAGTCAAATTACACACATACACACACACACATATACACACACACGTGCAGTGTTCAGGAAGATTAGCTTCTCTGGTGTGAGGGCTTGCTGAGCCCTTTTCATGGATGTTCATCCACCTTCGGTGCACACCTAATTCACCCAACTCTCAACTGTGGGTCCAAGAAGTAGTAGTATGTGCGGTAGCCAAGGCAGCTACGTGGCACAGTGAATAGAGCACAGACTCTCACGTCAGGAGGACCTGAGTTCAAATCTGACCTCAGACACTTAACACTTATAGCTGTGTGACCTTGGTCAAGTCACTTAATCCCAATTGCCATACCCTCCCACCTCCAAAAAAAATAAAAAGTATGTGCAGTGGTCACACCCTGATAAACCATCTTGAGAGATGGGCTAAACCAGGTTAAGGGTAACCAATAGGCCTCAAACCCGGTGATGAGTTAGCAGGGATGGGGAACCTGCAGCCTTCAAAGTCACATATGGCTTTCTAGGTCCTCAAATATGCATAGCCCATTGACTGAATCCAAACTTCACAGAACAAATCTCCTTAATAAAAGAATTTATTCTATAAAACTTAGACTCAGTCTGAAGGCCTCACCAAGGATCTAGAAGGCCACATGTGGCCTCAAGGCTGTGAGTAGACACAAGGCTGTGAGCATCCCCTGATAGGGGGATGTCTTCCCCAAGCATATGAAGACTTTCCCCAGTGGAATGGGTAGATGAGAACCATTTGCTCCAATCACCATGAAGGTAGATGAAGTAGATTCCATGGAGTGCTTAAAACTTGAACAGGCATAAAAGATGCCAAGATCATTCATTGCATCCTAGGTCACTACCAGTGAGCCTGACTTTTGTCTTGTCACTGAACTCAGAAGGAGAAAGTGAAGCTGACGGCATTGTGCAACACTGCCTCACTTAAATCGGATTTACACACAAGACATCACCCATGATGTCATTGGTCCTCTTTGAAAACCAAGGACAAACAACATGCATGTGCCTATGCAAGTATGTATAACCAATGCAGCAATTCAACAGGACCTTGTGTTCTTTGTAGCTTTCAGTCAAATGTAAAGATAAGAGAACATGCTCAGAAAATCAAAGAATCACAGAATCTCAGAGTTGGGCAGGGTGTTAAAATTCTTCTCACCCGTCTCATATCTAAGGAGGAATCCTTGACTACTCATTATTAATTATGATCTAGCTTTTATATGAAGACATGCAGGGAGGGAAGGGGGAGTCAATGCCTCCTGAGCCAGTTCATCCCTACTTGGACAGTTCTAAGTGTTAGAAAGTTTGTCCATAAGTTGAATAAAAAATCTACCTTATCCTTGGTGTCCAAGCAAAACAAGTCATATCCTTTTATTTAACAGTCCTTCAATGACTTAAAACTAGCTATAATGTCTCTCTACATTTTTTCCTCCAAGTTGGATTTACTCATTTTCTTTAGTTAATCATTTTATGGCATGGTTTTAAATACTCTCACTATGCTGGGTGACACTCTCTGTAGACATACTGCAGCTTGTAATGAACATTTCCAGTCACTCAAATACTCACAAGAAATATGTTCTGTGATAGAAGAAACAGTTTAGAACTTTGGCTACTAACAGTAATCATAACTTACTTAAGATATTTAACAGCAAAAATGGTATCTTCCCATTGATAATTCAGATAAAATGCTACCAGTCTTCGCATTCATTCTGTCAAGGTTGTTTTGTGGTGACAAACAGGTAGAGCAGATGATTTTCAGGGGCTTTGACCCTCCCTGAGTGATCAAGGGATATTGAGAACTAAAGCATAGATATTATTACATTATGAACAGGAATGTTTAAAAGGCAGTGTGGGGTGGTGAAATAATTACTGAGCGAGGAGTTAGGATAAAAGTTCAAGTGCACCAGAGTCTCTATAGATTCCACTTTGTGAAGCAGTAATCACCATTCTGAAGCCAGAGTAGTATATCATTCTTTCTGTGCCAAGTGGTGGAAATTTCTTGTCAGATCCTGCTGAATCCTAAGTCCCAACACCCTAAGGCCTTGAGCAAGTAATTTAATCACAATATTAAGTAAAGTGTGTAAGACAACCATAGGCACCATATTAGCAGTATCACTCTAGATATTGGTAGAAAAGCATTCACAGCTTTGGGAAGCATCTAGCACAGTGCCTGCCCCTCCCTCCCCAACCTACTCCCATGCCTTTTTTCAGTCTGACTTGTTATTTCATAAGTGTGAAGAATTCCTGATATAAAATCTCTCTCCAATGCTACAGATCAGAAACTTGAATGTAACTTAAAGAGTCACCAGGGATCTGAGAAGCTTAATAGTATATTGTCCATGATATCTGCTATATACCACTGGTGCCTCTCATGCCTTGCCCAATTAATAAATATTTGTTGAACTGAATTAAGTCAGCAAAAATGCTTACACAAACCAAAAATGTATGATTAATCATTTACTTAGCAGACTGGCAGGCATCTAGTTAGAAGATACAACTTGGAGAATTTATTTGAGGGAAACTTGTGGTTTAAAGACTGAATCATTACACGGAAAGCACTTGTTTCAAAATAAATAAAGATTATAATTAGGCAGATTATAATTATGCAGGTACCAGTGGAGGTACCTGCATGACTCCTGGGACTGTTCTGCTAGGCTGAGGGCTCTTAACCTTGAGTGTGTATCGTAGACCCCTTTGAAAATCTGGTATTACCTATAAACCTCTTCACAGAATGTTTATAAATGGTTTTTATAATTGTTATAATAAATGTTTATAAACATCTATAGAAATAAAAATAAATGGAAAAAAAATGTCAATTTCTTCTCCACGTAAGTTCATGGACCACATAAAATCTTTCCAGTAACCCTTTGGGCATCTGGACCCTAGCTAAGAATCCCTGTACTAGGGATATTTTTATTGGCAGAAAATATCTGCCGATTTGTTTTGTTTGTTTGTTTAGGCTTTTGTTTGTTTTGTTTCAAGATTGAGTTTCCTATCTCACCCAGGCTGAAAGTGTAGTAGTCTTAATCCCACTGCTAATTAACATGGCAGCTTTTGACCAGCTCTTTTTTCACTCTTCCTTAGGTAGCCTGGTGGCCTTCCACTCCCAGGGGATAAATGATGCCAGACTTAGTATGAACACCAAATCAAATTTAGCCCTCCCACAGTTCAGCACTTTTGACCTCAAGAATTTTCCAACCCTTACCTATACCACTATAGACTACGGATGTGTGTCACCATGCTTGACCATTTACATGCTATTAATAGTCTGGAAATCCTCTTCCTGACAAAACTATTCCTATTTGCTCAGGACAAGATCGTTTACTTAGAAAATCCCAAGGAATCAGCAAAAAAACTAAGACTATAACTTCAATAAAATAGTAGGTTATAAAAATACACATAAATCAATAACAGGGCAGTTAGGTGGCTTACTAGAAAGAACCCTAGGCCTAGCATCAGGAAGACTCATCTTCCTGAGTTCAAATGCAGCCTCAGACTTACTAGCTCTGTGGCTTTGGGCAAGTCACTTAACCAGTTTGCCTCCATTCCTTATCTGTAAAATGAGCTGAAGAAGGAAATGGTAAATCACTCCAGTTTCTTTGTTAAAAAAAAAAATAATGAGGTCATGAAGAGTCAGATAGGACTAATACAATAACAAAGATAACTCAATATCATTTCCATCTAGCAGGAACCAAATCTGGGGAAGTTCCATTTACAATAACTACAAAATGCATGAAGCATCTGGGAGTTGACCTACCAAAGCACATTATTTACCTGTATAGATACAATTACAAAATGTTCCTTAAAGAAACAAAGAAAAACTCAAATAGTAGGTTTCACATTAAGTGGTCATGACCAGGCCATGCCAACATAATGAACTTGACAAAGATCAACGTACAAGTTTAGTGCTATGCCAACCTAGATACAATAGAACCAGACGAAATAATGACAACATTCGTTTTGAAAAAGGTCCACACAAGGAAGCTAATATAATCTTGGGTTGCATTCAGAAGGGCATATGATTTCAAATGAAAGATGTGATAGATCTACCATACTCTGCTCTGACCAGATCACATACAGAGAATTAGGTTTGGTTCTATGGTACTACATTTTAGGGAGAGCACTGATTCCCTAGAGAACATTCCAAAGAAAATAACTAAAATGGAGAAGGGGCTTAAGATCAAGTTAAAAGAACTGAGGGCAGCTATGTGACACAGAGGATGGGGCATCACCCCAGGAGTCAGGAAGGACCTGAGTTCAAATCCCGCTTTAGATACTAGCTGTGTGGTGAGGGAAGGGAGAAAGGGAAGAAAAGAAGAATGAAGGATTGGTGATATCTAGCCCTGAAAAGACTAGCTAGGGGAAACCTTACAGCTACCTTCAAGTATTTGAAAGACTGACAAGTAGAAAAGGCATTTGGCTTGTTTGGTTTGAGGCCAGAGGGCAAAATTATGCAGGGAAGTTGAAAAGAAGCCAATTTGGTCTTGATAAAAGGAAAAGGAAAACTTTCCTTTAAAATAATGCTATATAAAAGTAAAAGCAATATATTCTCTGCTTACTAGTTGACTGGATGATGCTGGATGATGGGGATTTTGTAGAGGAAAGTTTTGGACTGAACTAGGTGACCTACTAAGCCCTTCCAAATCCATGATTCTGCAATTCTTTCACCTGAGGAGATGTGACGGCATCTAACATTGCCACAGCAGGCTGGGAAAGGAGTTTCTGTCTTACCTGCTTCCTTGGAAACAGTGGGCTGCAGAGAGGAGCCACTCCTTGGAGATGACTGAAGCACCGCAGTAAGCAGACCCAACAAAATGGAGACTGACTTGCCATGGCCACCCACCTTCCAGAGTATCAGAACCACCAATGATGCGGTGGAGAATGGAGGAGAAAGTCCTGCTGCAGCCTTACAGTGAAGAGAAATGGAATCAGGTTTGTACCAGAATTCACCACTGTGAATTAGTGTCTGTTTCTCACAGAGGAGAGTGAACATTTGGATTTTCCCTGAGGCTGGTGCTACCCAACCAGCTTCCCCTTAGCTCACTTCTACACATATGCTTCCTTTTTGTGTGCACAAATTACATCCCATCTATATGGGACAGGGCTTGGGGAAGAGGAGGGAGGCAGCAGAGATAAGTGGAGAGGAATCATCTTAAGGGAAGGGCCTGGTGGCAAGAGTTGGCCAAGTGACAAGAAAAACCAGAAGAGTTTTAGAATGTATGGGTAGAAAGTCAGGATAATATTCAAAAAGAACAAAAGCTGAAAGAATTTCAAAGTGGAGGTCATCGTAAGCCTGGGGGTGGAGAAGAGGACATGCAACCACAAATTAATTATTAAAATGTCACGGGGAGATTGCAAACAATGTTTATTCCAGAGGTGGGAATGATACTTGACCAATGAGACCTCACCATAATGGTTGAATCCATTGAGAGGTTTTATGCTGCTATAATGAGTTTCAATAGCATGAAATTTGATGAATGTACCTATGCAGGGTGTTCCAAAAGCTTTAATGCAGTCTTAAGTCATTGAAGTTTATGTAATTGTAGCCATAGACCTAGAGCTGTAAGGGATCCCTGAAACTTCTAGTCCAATTTCATTTTACATTAAAAGGAATGGAGACCCAGGGAAGGTAGGTGACTTGTCCAAGGCCACACAGGTAGTAAGCATGGGGTGTATAACAGAGATACAGGTGTGCATGTAAATGTGTGTGTTGTGTGTATAATGTTGGTAACTACAAATGCCACTTGAGGTAACAGCTACATAATGAGGACACATATATGTATATACACATACATGCATGTGCACATACATATATCTTGCATATATGCACACAGTGGTGACACACAAACACATATGCATATGTGGATGTGTGTATACATATATGTATATGTTTATTTCTACATTGTACACCTGCTACCCCAAGAGTAATAATTGTAGACATGGGAGTGTATGTGTATATGTATGCACGTATATGTATGTGTGTATGCATGTGTGTATATACATATGCATACACACATACATGTATGTATATATGCATGCGTGTGTATGTGTAAAGAGAGAAATCACATTAAACTCACCTACCTGCACGCAAGTTATATCTGTGTATATGTGTGCATTATTATTACTATTATTATTTAGTTTTCCTCATGATTTCTTATCTAATGACTCAACACTGGGTAATGCTTATATCCAGAAGGGAAGGGAGGAAAGAAATCCATTCATTGTGTTTCAAGTGAAACTTCTATTCTCCAGGCTATTTATTTGCAATGCTTTCATCTGGAGCATTAGCCAGCATAAGCTCATGAAGGAGTTGTGGGGTTTTTATTATTATTATTTACTAATGATTTATCAAGGCAAAGGTCACTTTACACTTCTATTTACAAAAGATAGTTCTTTTTAATTGTTTTTTTTTACATTCATTCTTGGTTTTGTTCTTTTTCCCTGTTTTTTTTTGGTTTTTTTGGTTTTTTTCCCCCAGTAAAAATAATAGATTTTCTACCTGTTCTTATTTAACATGTTCACTCTATGAAGCTTAGTTAAGATGGGGATTAAAATTTAAAATCAAATAAGCTGAAGAAATAAAGGAATCACGGGTTAAGAAGATCCTTCTTTGGGGTGGTTAGGTGGTGCAGTGAATAGAGCACTGGCCCTGGAATCAGGAGGGACCTGAGTTCAAATCTGGCCTCAGACACTTAGCACAAAAACTAGCAATGTGACCTTGGGCAAGTCACTTAATCCTCGATTGCCCTCCAAAAAGAAAAAAAAAAAAGAAGAAGATCCTTCTTCATACTTACTACAGCCTTTCTCGTCACTCCCATCCAGGCAGTCTACTGCCCCATCACACCTGGCATTTTGTTTTCTAAAGCAGACGTCATTGCCACACTTAAAAGTCTGGTTGTCACATGGAATTCCTAAAAGAAAAGTTTATTCTGTTGTTACTTCACCAGGGAGTGAGAAACAGGAGTCGTCACAAATAAAAGGAGGAAATAGGTGCTGATGTTTGGTGACTTCTCTGATCTGTCTATGATAAAAAGCAGTTGGGCATCAAGGACTCCAGTCCATAGTCTTCTCTGGGAAGAAAGGTGATAAAATCACATTTATAAAGTGCTGTAAGATAGACAAAGCACTGTGTAGCTATTGTATTTTCCCAACAACCCTAGTGTGGAAGTGCTATTATTATTATTCCCATTTTACAGATGGGGAAACTAAGGTTCAGAGAGATGATTTGCCCTTACGTAAAACACAGCTAGAAAATGTTTGTGGCAGATTTCAAATTTAGGTTTTCCGGATTCCAAGTCCAGCGCTCTGTCCACAACAGTATATCACTTGGCTGCCCTTAAGTAAAACATAGCTAGAAAATGTTTGTGGCAGATTTCAAATTTAGGTTTTCCTGATTTTAAGTCCAGTACTCTGTTCACCACAGTGTATCACTTGACTGCTTAAAAAAAAAAAAAGACAGAAGCCATCATTAAAATAATTTGCTTCTTGTTAGAAGTAAACCAATGAATACAAGGTTCTTGGAAAACCGCAGGACATTTAGATCTGAAGAGGCCAGCTCTGCATACCCTTAGAGGGCATATTCTGTTGTGTGGCATACAGTGGTGCCTCATGCCATTGCCACTAGCAGAGGGAGGGGTCTTGTCAGTTAAACGACCTCAGTTTCCCTGCACCTCTGAGCTACAAGAAAAGCAAAAAGGATAAATAGCACCCCATACTTAACAGGCACACATGTCTGCAGAAAAGGAGGCAGACTGAAGAGTCCTTACTCTCAGTACAATTCTGTTCATCTTGGCCGTCTTCACAGTCTCTAAACCCATCACAGACCAGGGGGGCTGGTGATTTGAAGGCACTGACATTACAAGCAGGCCTGAGCACGCCTAGAACAAGAAGCACAGAGCAAGCTAGTGAGTCTGAGTCATTGTTGGGAGACTTTGGGGATGAGAAATGCCACTCTTAAGGCAGCAACTAACTGCACACTGGGCATGTGAACTTCACAAAATTAAAAAAACCCTCAGCCCACTGCTCCAAAAACCCTCCTGGTTTTAACAGCTGGCAAACTGTGTAGACACGTGGTTTGTAGGGAAGGAATTAAACAACAGGAGTCCATTCTTAAGTATTTCTTCTTGTTAAAGAAAAAGAAATGATTCTGCTTTGTGGTATGTGGAGCAGGGGGACTAAATCTCTGATTTCTGCAGTGTAGGGAACTCCCATAGGACATAGACCCTCTACAAAAGCAGATTATTCTCTCCTCTGAAAATTGCAGTCACTGAGAGATTATGTGATTTGTTCAAGATTACATAGTCAATTTGTGTCAGCTGGACGTGAACCCAGGTCTTACTGATTCTGAGGCCTGAGTCCTGGTCAGTAAACATCATGCCATTGATGCCTCTCAACCCTGAGTTAATGAAAGAAAAGTTACAGCAAACTATTGCAGTTATATGCAAATTCAACATCTAAGGTGTTTGGGAAAGGGTAGAACCAACATTCATTTATGGATCAGTTTCTCAAGACTTCTCCCTTAGTCCATATACATAATATTGGCAGCAACAAGACTCTCCCAAAATGAAACTATTCTCAGAAAGGGGGGGACTTCTAGTGGTTCTTTTTAATGTGCTCTAATGGCAACCTTTCAGTTATAAAACTGAGTCTTTTCTCAGTGAGAATATATGTGGATTTAAGTGTTTCATACATCCTGAGTAATAGAGCATATAGCCTCCCCACCTCCTCTACCCACAATCTCCCAATCTCTGGACTTCTGTGTGTGCTTTCCTAGGTCATTTTTCTTTGGTGAAAGAATGCCCTTTTCTGCCTTCTTGCGTTTACAAGTCAGCACACTGAGCTCCAACTGTGGGGCTTGGACAGGCTGGTGGGCCAGGAAGGAAATAAGGGTAGATACATAAGAGATCAGTAACCATGAATATCCCAGGAGTGAGAGGCCTTAGTGAGGAGGGGGCCAAGGGAAGACTTGGTCCAAACTGATATGTAAGGGGCTGCACAGGAGGTTAGGTAGACAGGAAGTCAGAGTCAGAAAATGACCAATGCGATTGGTCAAAAGAACTAGGCAGGAAGTCAGAAACTGAGTTTGAGTATCACTGTGTAATGTGACTAACAGATAGTAAGTAGTCTAAGGCTAAAACTTCAAGAGGGTGTGTTCAAGGAGCTTTTTGTTGACAAAAATCAGGTTGAAAAGGGGCAGGTAGGTAGTGCAGTGAACAGAGTCAAGAGGACCTGAGTTCAAATGTGGCTCAGACACTTAACACTTATTAGCTGCGTGACCTTGGGCAAGTCACTTAACCCCAATAGCCCTGCCTTCTCCCCTCCAAAAAGAAAAAAAAAAAAAGAATCAGGTTGAAAACCCTGATACCAACCACAGTAAAGTTCATCACTTTCATCAAAGCAGTCATTGCTGCCATCACAGCGCTGAGCCTGGGGAACACATAAGCCAGTGGAACATCTGAAGTGATTTTCTGGACAAGCTACAGACAAAGAACGCAGAGAAGTGAAGAGCATTCCTAAGTGGTGTAAAATCTCATAAGTCAAATACTCGAAAGGAAGTTGTCAAGCTAATTATTCCTATTTCCACAGCAAGCGGTGGCTACAGGAAGCCTATGAGACAGGAATTTTAATTTCATGTCACCATAATTTCTTCCCAGCATCACTGGGAGAAAAAGGCTCAGCTCTCCGATCCTGATCTCAGGGTTGAGATTAGAACATAGAATTATGAAGCCCAGGGGTTGCTATAAATATTTTGAACATATGGATCCTTTTCCTTTGATCTCTTTGAGGTACAAACCTAGTGGCTGTATTGCTGGGTCAAGGGAGATAGGCAGTTTTTAGACTTTGGGGCATAGTTCTAAATTGGGACCAGTTCACAATTCCACCAATATTATTGTTCCAGTTTTCCCATATCCTCTCCAATATTTATCATATTCCTTTTCTATCACATTAGCCAATCTGCTAGGCATGAGTTGGTACTTCAGAGGTTTTTCAAATGTGCGTTACTCTAATCAGTAGTGATTTAAAGCATTTTTTGTATGACCTTTGGTACCTTTAATTTCTTCTGAAAACTCCTTGTTCATATCTTTTAACCAAATTTTTCAACTGGGAAATGGATCTTACTTTGATAAAATTGACTCTGTTCCTTATATATTTGAGAAATGAGACCTTTACCAGAGAAACTTGCTATAATTACCCCCCCCCAATTTCCTTCTTTCCTTCTTATTTTGGCTGTATTTGTTTCATTTATGCAAACTTTTTTTAAATTTTAATGTAATCAAAATTATCCATTTTGCCTCTCATGATCCTCTGTTTCTTGCTTCATTGTGACCTCTTTCCTATCCAAGATCTGACAGGTAAATTTTTCCTTACTCCTTTAATTTGTTGATTTTTTCCTTTATGTCTAAACCATGAGGTCATTTTGAGTTCTTTTTGGTATATGATATGAAAGTTGGTGTATGCCTACTTTCTGCCAGAATGATTTCTAGTTTTCCCGATGGTTTGCTGTCAAATAGTGAGTTTTTGTCCTCAAAGCTTAGATCTTTGGGTTTCTCAAACATTAGATTACTGTGGTCATTTAGTTCTATATATTGTATACCTAATTTATTCCACTGAGCCTCTACTCTATTTCTTGTCAAATACCAAATTATTTTGATAAATTACCTCTTTCTAACATAGTTTAAGATCTGGTATTGTTAGACTGTCTTCTTTCATTTTTTCCCATTGATTCCTTTGTTATTCTTGACCTTTTTTCCTCTGGATGTATTTGCTATTATTTTTTCTAGCACTAAAAAATAATTCTTCTGTAATTTGATTTGTATGGTACTGAATAAGTAAATTAATTTAGATAGTCTTGTCATTTTTATTATATTGGCTTGGCATACCCATGAGCAATTAAGATTTCTCCAATTATTTAGATTTGTTTTTATGTGAAAAGCGTTTTGTAACTGTGTCCAGATAGCTCTTGTGTGTGTCTTGGCAGGTAGACTCCCAAACCGACTATCTGCAGATATTTTAAATGGACTTTCTCTTTTGATTTCTTCTTTCTGGGTCCAATGTTTTTTTTCATAACCACAGAGAAAATAACAAGTCACTTGCTCCATATTTATCTAACCAGGCAGGTTGATAACATGAGCATCTGGGAAGTCAGATCAAAATGTCAAGAGGCTCCACTGCTAGAGAAACAGTGGAGAACCAGGTAAAGAGGCTTAGACTGTGATTCAGGAACATGATGGAGCCAAGATTTTGATATCAGCTTGTGCTCTCTCCCTTCCTTTGCTTCGAGACGCTCAAGGTCATTGAACCTAAGAGACAGGCAATCAGTATGACCCAATGTGGGTCAGGTAAGGAGAGAAATATGCCAGTGGAGTCATGCTGCATAACTTGAATGTATCCATTTAAGGGTCTTAAATGTATCGTATCAATCAGGAATGGCTAGTTCAGGATCCAACTGGTAGTTGTGGCTGGGTTGGAACTGAAGCAATTGCCGACTAGGGTTCTGCTCTGATCTATCAAAGGGATGTAATTATTGGCATTTCAGATGAGGTATGAGACCTGGGTCCAGAGACTTCTCTCCAGCCAGCTAGCATACTTATAGGGATGGGAGACATTTGAACCCTGGGGATTGTAAGCCTCAGAAAATGCACACAGTTCTCTCTCCGGCTTCAAGAATTTTCCTTAAGGAGGTCTGAAATCTCTGTACTTGCTGCCACTGTCCTGATTTCCTGGAACACAAGCAAGCCACTGAAGTCCTGACTGTAGCAACATTAATTATGTGAGTTCTAAGTTATAGTAGATTTAAGATAAAAGGGATTGATCTGATTTTTCTTTACCCAGAACTCCATAGTTAAACTAGGCCAAAATGAACCATGCAATTTAAGTTCAGCCTAACTATAGACAAAAAATTCATCAGCAGGTCAGGTCTTTAGAAATAAATTTTAGTGGATTGGTAATTTAGGACTTCAATTCAGTTCAATACTAGATATAAACTGTACTAAAATCCATCACTTGATTGAATGAAGCCATGGAGTGGGGGAAAAAGGGGGATGCAAGGGAGGGGAGAAAATTTGAAACTCAAGGGACTGTGGAACTGAATCTTATAAACTAAGAGTAAATAAACAAATCAATTTTAAAAAATAAAATAAAAAGAATCAATTAGAGGCAGCTAGGTAGAACAGTGTATAGAATACTGGCCCTGAAATCAGAAGGACATGAGATCAAATCAGACTTCAGACACTTATTAGCTGTGTGACTCTGGGCAAGTCACTTAACCCTGTTTGCCTCAAAAGAAAAAAAAAAATCTATTAAGTCCTTTGGAGGCCAGAACATATGTGTGAGTGTGCTCGGGTGGTTATACAGAAATCAAACAATTTCTTTGTAAGTTTTGCTAAAATTTATTGTGCAGTTTCTTTCCCGATTGCCTTTAAAAGTATGCCAAAATTTAAGAATATACTGAAAATATGGGGGGAAAAAAAAGAATCGATTAAGTACCTACAATGTTCAAGAAACTGTGCTGGGTCTCTGGAGAAACAAAAACGTAATCGTCAAAACAGTCTCTGTTTATGAAAAATTTCCATTTTATAGGAATGTTTTCCTGGTGGGTTAATAGCCTGAGCTGGGCCTCAAGGAAGAAAAGTATTTCCACAGGCAGAGATAAGAGAGAAATGCATTCCAGGCCTGGAGCCAGGCAGTGAACTTCTAGACTGAGAAATTTTCAGGGTGAAAATTTCACTTACCTATTAAGAATAACATGAGAATTAATTGACTATAAAATACCACCAAGGTGGGGCATCTTTGACATAAAGATAAGTAACAAAAACTCAATAATTTATAAAATACTTCTTTGAAAAACAAAATAGCAACGATGTAAGTTACATTAAAGTGCACTGTTTGCCATTTAAACTCTATAATACTACCCACTGCAGTAGCTACTACATTTGATTATGTTATTAAGGTTTTAAAAATAGGATAGAGGCGATGTATACTGGTGGACAGGGGGAGGACCTTGAAGTCTCTGACGTACTGGCTGTATGACCCTGGGCAAGTGTTTAACCTTTCCATTGAACAGAGGACTCAAACACTCAGCCTGCCAGGCAACCCTTGCCAGAACCAGATTATAATGTAATTGAGAAATATTTAACAACATAAGTAAAAAATACCAGGGTAGTTAGGTGGTGAAGTGAATAGAGCACCTGGCCTGGAGTCAGAAAGATCCAAAGCCAAGTCCAACCACAGACACTCACTATCTGTGTGACCTTGGCCAAGTCACTTAAACTATGTTTGCCTCAGTTTCTTCATCTGCAAAGTGGGGATAAACTGGAAAAGGGAATGGCAAACCACTCCAGTATCTTTGCCAGGACAACTCCAAGGACAAAGTCAGGTAGAGTCTGCTGAATGACTTATCAAGAACAAAACAAAAATAATAGAATAAATAATAATAAAATTCAAATTCAAAAATAATAAAATAAAATAAAAATAAAACATATATCACATTACTTTTAAAAGACTAAGTCAGTATGCCATCTGCAGGGATCCTTAGGCCGGGGTGAGTAGCCTGTTTCTATTTGAGTTTGATACCATTTCTCTTAACTTGCAGGAAAAGTATAGGACTGTGTTGGTAGAGGTATCTCTGCCTGAGATAACTCTCTATGCTAAAGAGATCACAGGTCTAGGTTCCTTCCCCCTCCCTCCCCCATCCCTTGCAGCATACTGCTTGGAATCATGTTTAACCACCGTCTCAGAAGGGGCAAATTTGGAAGGGACCCAAAGGGCAAGAGAAAGCAACCTAGTGGGTTGGAGTAGGCTACAATGTCTTAATGACAATAATTTGTATGTAAGAAGTGGCATAAAATATCACTAAACCAGTGAGAGCAAAAGATGACAGAATAGCCCAGTTACTGTCCTGGCACCCACACAAATGTTTATAAAAAAGATCTGGGGTGTGACCTCTAGCACAATGAGTATTCCTTCTGTGGAGGATGGATGAGAATGACATGGGATGAAAAGGTACCCATATAGATTGACTGCAACTGGATCTATCAAAGGTGGGGGTGGGGAGTGGGGTGGATCTCATTCTTACGTTGGCTGATGTTGTAACTTCCGTATTCCACCAAAAGCGGTTTGTCTGAAAGTCTTGAGCTGCATTGAAGTTGAATGTGAACTACAGAGCTGGCTATTCGGAAAATTGTCTGGTGGTCAATGTATGAGCCACAGTACCTGAGGAGCAGAGTGACAAAGAGGAAAGACAAAGGAGAGACATAACTAGGTCAGATTCTAGGGCACTGGATTTAGCCTCTCCTGGACTATTACAATGGCTGGCATCCCCGTCTCAGTTCTTTTCCGCTCCCCAGTCCATCCTTCCCACAGCTTCCAAAATGATTTTTCTAAAGTCTAACTCTGTCCATGTTTCTCCCCTGTAGCCTGTAGGATCAAATCTAAAGATTTCTATTTGATTGTCAAAGTCCTTCTCAGTGCAGTCCCAAGCTACCTTTCCAACCTCCCCTTCCCATGTTCCAAGGTCTAAACAGACTTGCTTTCTTGCTGTTCCTCATAGGTTAGATCACAAATCTTCTCTCACTTTGCACTGGCTTGCCGCCATACCAGGAATGCATTTCCTCCTCTACACCACTTCATAGAATCCTTTCTTTCAAAATTCTGCTCAAGGACCATCTTCCCCAGCTGCTGGTGTATTACCCATCCCCTACACAGATTTATTTTGCATATTCTTGTTTATGTATGAGTAAGTACGTACATTGAATTCATAATATGATGGAGTTCAGATACAATAGAATATAACTTAAAACTGAAATCTCACTCACTTTCAGTCAGTCCACAAACATTTAAGGGTGTACTTTCCTTTGCTTCTCAGTTGATTAGCACTGCCAGAGGAGATTGGAAGTTTTAGTTTTTATTTCACCAGAACCTAGCATAGTACCAGGCACGTAGTAGGCATTTTAATAAGTACTTAGGGATTGATTAAATGATTGGAAATATACTGGGCTTTATGGGTCAAGTTTTGGTGCAACCAAGTTCACTCACATTTTGACCACCTCTGTCCTTCATACTCCTCCTGCTGTAAATAATGAGGTTTTTTCTTCTTCTTCTTCTTCTGAGTAGTATAGTGGAAAGAATGCTGGATTTGGAGTTAGGGAGCATGGATTCAAATCTCAGCCCTGTATGACTGATGGCAAATTTGTTCTCCAGACCTCAGTTTCCAGATGTGTAAAATGAGGGAGT
>CM053596.1:247351779-247372129 GCA_028646575.1 Pseudocheirus occidentalis | reverse complement strand
AGCCATTGTGTGTATAAATATCAGAAAGAGACAGAAAGACAGAGGAAGAAAAAAATGACAGAGGGGAGACAGAGAGAGTGAGAAGAAAAAGGAAGGGATGAAAGAAAAAGGAGACAAAGGAAAAAGAGAGACAGAGATAGTGAGAAGGAGAAAGAGGAGATATAGAGGAATGAGAGAGAGGAAGAAGGGGAAGAGAAAGAGGGAGAGAGAAGAGGGAAGGAGGGAAAGGGAGAAGAGGGGAGGAGAGAGAAAGAGAAGAGGGGAGGAGAGAGAGATAGAGAGAAGGGGAGGAGAGGGAGGTAGAGGGGGAGAGAGAAAGGGGACAAGAGGGAGAGAGAGAAAAAAAGGTGAATAGAGAGAGAAAGAGGGAGAGAGGAGGGAAAGAGAAAGAGAAAGTGAGGAAGAGAAGAAGAGACAGAGAAAGAGACAAAGAGAGAGGGAGGAGCAGAAAGGGAGAGAGAGAAGGAGACAAGAAGGAGGGAGAGAGAGAAAGAGGAGACAGAGAGGGTGGAGAGAGGGGGGACAGAAAAGGAGAGAGAAAAAGAGGGGGAGAAAGAGGTGAAGAGAAAGAAAGAGAAAAAGGGGAGAGAGGAGGAGGAGGAGAGAGAGACTCCTAAGAAAGAAAAATGGAAAATGATCAGGCTGAATTTCTTGATGAGATTTCGAACCCTGATAAGCCTGTGGTTACCCACAGTGAAATTGTACATGTGCAGTGTCAGACTACATCTCAAGGCAGAAATCTGACGCCCCGCTCTTGTTGGCCCTCTACACAACTTTCCAATTTCTTGGCAGGGAGTACACAGCTCTTTGACTGTTACTGAGGGAGGCTCATGTTCTAAGACTGACAGAGATGTGGGGCTCTAGCACACCTGGGCTTTATGAGCTCAGGCCCTAGGCAGGGCCTCTCCTGGCTTGAGCTCCCAGAGACGGTTTTCCTGGAGCTAAGTTGGAAGGGGCCTTGTTAGGGGAAAACTAAGGCCTGGGGTCTGAGACTTTTCTTTCTCAATTGGATGCATTCATTGTGCTCGTTAAAAAAAAAAAAAACCTGCCTAAGAGGGAGGAAATTCAGTTGCCAATATGAATTCCAATCTGTTTGAGTTGCTGGAGAAAGAGAAATATATGATTACACAGACACAGGGAATAAGAGAAATGGGAATGAGAAGAACATAGGAAAAAGAGAAGTGCCAGTATTAGAAGAGGGGAAACAGGAGAGGGCAACATGTTGAGGGGCAGACAGAGGAAAAGAAAGTCACTTCCCACTCTTGGCCTTCATCTGTAAAGTAGGGGGTCTGGACTAAGTCAATGGCTTTTTGGCCTGGGGCCCATGATTTTGGTTTGGCTTTTTTTAAAATGACCTTGATAACTATTTCAATATAAGTTGCCTCTTCTGTATTCCTGCGTATTTTATCTTATACATTTAAAAACATGATTCTGAGAAGGGCTCTATAGGCTTCACCAAATTGTCCAGGGAGTCTATGAGACAAACATGATGACGAACCTCTGAAGTAGATGTTTCTAAGGTGTCTTCCGACTCTGTGACCCTATTTGGTTTATCTTTGTCTTCCTCTCCCTTCCCCCCTTATTTCTTGATAGGAAGAGGCTTTAAAACCCTTAATGTGGTCAGCACAAGGTGGCTAATTAGCACTGGCATTCACAGTGGGCAAAGCAGTGTGGCAGGGATGGGAGGGATACAAAACCCAGCCCTTGATGAGTGGTGGATAGAGCGAGGGGAAGGAGACGTAGGCAACAGGAGGCCCTCTGAGCTATGGCCCAGGTTGTCAAAATCTGTAGACTCCTTCCACATGAAAGCGTCATGGGATTAGGGCTGGGAGGGACTTGAGACATCATCTGTTCTAGCACCTTCGTTTTGTACATGGGGGTGGGGAGCCTGTGAAAGCCTAAGAAGATGAGGAGAGGGGCTGGATTTTTTTTTGCAGCTGAAACAGAAAAGGGCGACATTTCCCTTGGTTTCTTAGAATGACAAAAGAAACAAGTCCTGTGAGAGATTCAGGAGACAGACGTGGGCTCAATTCCCCCGGCAGGCCTAAATCTAAAAGAAGTTAACAAGACCAGAATGCGATCTTTCAGAAACTCTGAGGACGTCAGGATGCCAGGAGAACGGGGTCTTCTTGTATGAAGAAGAGACCCCGAGAGGCCTGCCAGATGGCATTTTACAATTTGAGGCAAATGACCATAGCAGGTGCCCTTGCAAACCTCTTAGTGGGGAGTCTGGAGTACTGGAGAAACTTAGAAGGGGGTAATTAAGGGACCTAGAATCAGCAGCTGCCTACTGTGAAGTCCTCAGTGAGCACAGCAACCACTTACATGAGCATCTGTGATGAAAAATAGACCCCAATTCACCCAGAAACAGAAGGCTTCCTGGACATTTTCCCTTGCTGTGTGGGCAATATCCAGGGCAGAAGTGGGATGGGGGAGGGGGCTTTCTTTGCCCAGAAGAATCAGAATACATAGCCTTTCCATTTTAAATTTATTTTTCATTAATGGATAGAATACCGGGCCAGGAGTCAGGAAGACCTGAGTTCAAATCCAGCCTCAGACATTTTACTAGCTGTGTGACTCTGGGAAGTTTCCTCATCTGTAAAATGAAACTGGAGAAGGAAATGGAAAACTACTCTAGTATCTTTTCTAAGAAAACCCCAAATGGGGTCATGTTGGACATGACTGAAAAAAAGCAATAAATCCTTCTCCAACACTGTCCACAGAAGTAAAGCACAGTCGGCAGTTTAAAGGGCACCCACTGAAGACCGTAGAGGAAAGGAATACAGATTTTATAAAGAATGGGCTAATCACAGGCTCATAACCTTCTATTGCTCAGGCCATCAGTCCTGGGACTGATCAGAGAGGAGCCTTTGAGAGATCATTGAGGCCAATCTGCTTCACTTACTAATGAGGAATCTGAGGCCCTTGAGGGGTGAAGTTATATACCCATAGCTACACAGTCTAGAACTGAACCAAGATCTTCTAACTCAAAGTCTGTTTTTGTCAAGCTTAAAGCATTATGTAATTTCTTCTGGGCTTCTCTGTTTTTCTTCCAGGCCAGCCCATACATGGTCCGTTTGGGTCCCTGTTCTTTCTTACTGAACCATCCTTACCTCTACCCACTTATGTCTAAGACCAGAGATATGTCTTTCAGTTTCCCCAGAGTGCCTTTTGGTTGGGTCTCCTTGTAACTATCCAAACCCTGAGTTTGTGATGGTTCTAGATTTAGGCAGCTGTTACAGTGGATAGAGCATTGAACCTCGAGTCAGGAAGAACTGAATTCAAATGTGACCTTGGAACACTCACTAGCTGTGGGAACCTGGACAAGGTATTTAATCTCTGTCTTCCTCAGTTTAATCATCTGTGAAGAGGAGATGATAAACCCACCTATCTCCCAGGGTTATTGTGAGGAACAAATGAGACAATATCTACAAAGTATTTTGTAAAATGTAAACACAAACATGTAAACATTTTGTAAACATATTTGTAAACATTTGGGCTATATAGATGCTGTTACTATCGCTATATCCCTAGAAATTCTTCTAGATTCCCATTACTCAACTGGAAACAAAATGAGAGCCTATTGATCAGAGAATGGCTGAACAGACTGGGCTTTGTGAATGCAATGGAATATTCTTGCCCTTGTGCCCAAAATTTCTCATCCTTTTCTGATTCCAATAAAGACCACCCCCATCTATTAAGCCTTTATTATATTGAAAACTGTGCTATTTATGGGGGGAACTTTCAGAAAGTTTATATGAGGTGTCCCCAGAGCTCAGCACAGAGTAGGCACTTAATAAATACTTCTTGGCTTGTTAACCTGACTCATGGAGCTCACAATCCAATAACAGGATATAATAGGGCAAAGAGACTAAAGTACAGCAACAAGGACATATTTTGTAAACTTAGACAAATAATAACATTAAACTTGGAGGAATCAAAGGTCAAGGATATCAAGGGATATAATGAAAAAAAAGGAGGAAGAGACTTGGTGCTACCAGGTCTTAAACTGTGCTCCAAAGTAGTCATCATCAAAACTACCTGGGATTGGGAGAAAAAATAGAAAAGTGGGTCAGTGGATAGGACTAGATAAGCTAGACTTAGAAATAGATTTACATGGTAGGTTTTTTGGAGGGGAGGAGGCAGACCAGTCAGTTCATAGAGACCATCCAGTGAGGAAACTCGCTTTGCCAATGCTGGGCATTGTTAGTCAGCCAATAAACATGAGTTAAGGGTCTACTATATTCCAAGGTTGAGAAATAAAGTGAAATCGTCCTGACTTTGATTCTCTTTCCACTATGCCATGCCACCTTTTGAGCTCCACAAAATCAAATATACAAATTCCTGGAAAATGAACCTTTTATTTCACAGGAACTTCTCGGAAAACTGGAAAGTAGCTTGGCAAAATATGGATTTGGATCAGCAACTTCTATCTTATGCCACAAAATATTCAAAAAGGGTAAATGATCTAAATAGAAAATATTATTCCATATATAAGTAGAGAAGGGAAAATTATGTCTTTAATAATTTTATAGAGAAAAATTTATGGCCAGATAATAGGTAGAAAAGATCATAAGACAAAATAGATCATCCTAATTATATAAAATTTGAAAACTATTGCAAATATAAAAATGCAAAAAGAATTAGGAAAAATGAGACTGGAAAAAATTATATTAACTGTCTTTGACAAAAGTATAAGTAAGATCCAAAATTCATAGAGAATTAATACTGATTTATAAAACTGAGACATTTCCCAACGGACAAATGATCAAAAATATTAATAGCTCCCCCCTCCCAAGCCCCTGAAAATGTTAAAATGCAAATTAAAACAACCCTGAGGTATTTTCTTCCTTCAGTTGAAGAACTAGCAAAAATGTTGAAAGTGGGAAAACTCATTGTTAGAAGAATTTTGTGAAGACAGGCTCAATAATTCACTGATGGCAGAACTGTGAACTGGTTCAACTGCTCTGGAAAATAGCTTGGAATTATGCAAAATAAAGTTACTAAATCATCCATACACTTTTATTAAGAGATCCCACAACTGGGACTATATTTCAAGAACTATTTCTTGACAGAAAGAAAAGATTCACACAAACAAAAAAGTTCTTAGCAACATTATTCTGTGTTGACAAAGAAGGTGAAAACAAAACATGTGCCCAGTGATTACAGAAGGACTAAACAAATTATTGTATATGAACATAATGGAATTTTACTGCTCCTTAAGGAATGATGATTATAAAGAATGCAGAGAAAACATGGGCACACTTGAATGAACTGATGCAGAGTGAGGGCAGTAGACTCTCAAATACACACAATTATTGACGAAAAGCAAATACAGACAGTTATCGAGAAAAGACAACAGAGTGTCTAGGTGGCGCAGTGAGTAGAGCACTGGCCCTGGAGTCAGGAGGACCTGAGTTCAAATCTGACCTCAGACACTTGACACACTTGCTAGCTGTGTGACTTTGGGCAGGTCACTTAACCCCAATTGCCCTCCAAGAAAAAAAAAAGAGACAACAAAGAACTGGTCAATGATCAGTGCTACTCATGAGCTGCTTAAGTTAAAGGACTCCAATTAATAATCAGGAATCAAACATGTCATGGGGAATGTACTTTAGAAAGTGTTTGATAGAACTATTTACTTAGAAGTACCTGTTATATTAAAAAAAGTCACTAAATTCATTTTTAAAATATAGTACAAAATAATACTTGATAATTTCATAAAAGAAATACAAAGTGCCATAGAAAGGTGTGATGGGTGGGGGAAGTCATTATTGACTAGGATCAGAGAAGGCTGCCCAGTAGAAAAAGTATTCGATTTGACCCTTGAATGATAAGTAGAAATTTAAGAGGCTGAAGGGGTGGGGGAAAGAGGAAAGGTGTTCTAGTCAGAAGACGTGTGAAAACGTGGAAGCATAAAAGTTTAAGGTATGTATGAGACATCTTAAATAGTTCACTTTGGCTAAAGCATAGCAAATATGGAGAGGGGGTAGGTTAAAAAATTTTTTTAAAATTAGAAATATCAACCAAAAAATGAAGTGTTTCCTACCACACAAATATTTAATTTTTACTGAGTGCTATTGTGAATAGAATGTTGGACTTAGAGTAAAGAAAACCTGAATTTAAATCTAGCCTTAGACAGCTGTGTGACCCTGGTCAAGTCACTTCACCTCTCTTAGTCTCTTTCTCCTTATTAGCAAAATATGAGCATTGGACTTGATGGTCCTTTCCAGTTCTAAATCTGTGATCCTTTGATTTTAACTTACCTCAATGATAATTTCATCCCTCAAAAAGTAAGGAGTCACCAAGGGGAAAAAAGAAAAAAATAAAAAATATTAAAGAAATAGATAAATCACACACACACACACACACACACATCTTAGGGAAAGTAAATTTCCAGGGGTTCAGAAAAAAAAAAGGTGAACTCTTGGTTTTGAGTCTCACCAACAAGGAAGAAATAGTTGTGTTGATGGAAATGATGGGAGCCTCTGAGAAAATGACCACTTCACTTTAGAATTGTGTGTGTGTGTGTGTGTGTGTATACACACATATACACATATATATATACACACACACATATCTATATCTATATCTATATCCATATCTCTCTCTATATATTTACCTCAGATTGTTCTGAGCTTTGACCTATTCTTACTGGATTGACACTGACACCATTCTTACAGGACCATTTTCCACTTTTATAATCACTCTCGTTATCTGTCCTTCCATCTTCTATATGTGACTTTTAAAAACATAAGTTGGTCAGTGAGTTTTCTATATATCCAGTTCCTTGGTGAGTTTACCTTTTTCCTCCTCCTCAGAATTGGCCTTCTCTGAATGGACGCTTCATCTCTCGCTCTCTGCATTTGTACAGTCCGTACCCTCTACGTAGAATATAGTCCTTCTTCACCTGGGTTTCTTAGAAGCTGCAATTTCCTTCAATACCCAGCTCAAATACTTTCTTGATCCCCCCATTTCTGGATCTTCCCCATCAACTACCTTGTATTTCTTTTGTATATATTTTGTATCAATCACTCTACAAATATTTATCATTTTTTACCTTTAAGGCATTGTGCTTAGCACAGAGTACACACATACAAAGAATGAAATAATCTCAAAGTGGTGTATACTTATCTGTACAGATTGTCTCCTCCCACAGAATGTAAAATCTTTGAGGGCAAAAACTTCTCCATTTCTATCACAAAGCTGGGAAAATAGGAGGTACATGGGGTAATTGAGTTGAGATTCCAAAAGATCTTGACAGGCTACAACATAGGGCTGAATCTAGTAAGAATACATTTAGTGGGAATAAATACTTGGGTTCAAAAAAAATTGTTTCACAGGTTAAGAACAGAGAAGCATAGAGGCTGGTAGGTGGCACAGTGCAAAGAGCATCAGTCCTGGAGTCAGGAAGACCTGAATTCAAATATGGCCTCAGACATTTACCAACTATGTGACTGAGTCACTTAACTCCAATTTCCTCAATAAAAAAAGAATACAGAGATATGGCTAAATAATAGTTTGTCTGAAAAAGATTTAGGGATTTTAATGGGCTACGAACACAAGGGGAGTCTGAAAGGACCACCTCCTCCCAAGTGTCAAGCTTGACTTCAAACTTCTCTCCCATCTCCCATATTCGAACTAGGTATTTCTACCTTTCTCTCTTTTGGAATATGCTTCAACATATGCATTTCACCCACTGGAGTTTCTTCTGGGTTGACAAAGTCTCTTTTTTTTCTCTTCTCTTTTTTGAGAAGCAAATATACCATGAAGTGTTCATAGTGCTGTAAATTTAAAGCTGGACAGGACCTTAGATTAGAGATGGCCAAATCTAGCCCCCTCATATTACAAAAGAGAGAAGAGAAACTGAGAAAGGTTGTATGATTTGCCCAGGTCCCACAGAAGCGTGAGGCAGAATTTCAACTCAGGTCTTCCTAGCTCCAAGGCCAACGCCATTGATTATTCATACTTTATTATCAATTGCTATAACAAAACCCTGATTGGCTGCCTTAAAATGGAGGAGATTTCTACAGCAGAATTGGAGACTGGGGGTATTTGAAGACAAACAGGTCTAGAGGAGTTGAAGATTCTGAAGGCCCATGGAGGGCAGCATGAGGCCATGAGCAAGAGACATGGAGATTTCGTAGCAGGAAAGGAGAGTGAGGAAACGTACATGTTGGGGAAGAACTTTACTTACTTTTCACTTTCCTTCAGGGCTCTGTAGGGCCACTGAAATGTGGCTTAGGCAGAGACTGCCAATTCCTCAGCAGGGATGCCAGGGCTTGTTTTCAGACCTCCTTAACCTACAGCAATTTGACCCAGGATGTTCAGCTCAGGTGAGTCTAGCCTCCAGCCCAGTGTCTCACCATTCTATCCTCTCCTTTTTCAAAAATCATCAAAAAGGGAGAAGGGAAGGAAGGGGGAGAGAAGGGTAAAGTAGCGGAAGATATTTATCAGCCTCTTGCCTTTAGACAGGGAAAGTAGGTCATACATCCCTTCCTTGGGCCAGCTCTTCTTACACACATTGGAGACACTCTCTGCCTTCTCCTTGACATGTTCCTGGGTACCCTCCCTCTTCCAACCTTGAACTTTCCAGCACCCTTGTATGTTCAGTTTTCTCTCACTGAAGGCAAACACACTTTTCTCTCACTAGAAGGCAAACTCTTTGAGGACAGGAATTGTCTTGTCTGCTGTATTTAGAATAGGGTCTTATACACATTAAGGCAGACCTGCAAAACTTGACAGTAGGTAGGGGCTAAGCTTAAGATAGGGCAAACTTCTTCAAGCAGCAGATAGGTTAGACTAGAGACAGACGATTGTTGGTTACTGTGGGTCACATTATAGACAGAAGAGTGTGCAGTGGCGCAACCCTACATTTTTCGTAAGTGGATTGCATTTCATATGTTGTGCAGGCCTGCATTAAGGGTTAATAAATATTCTCCTTCTTCCTCCTTCTTCTCCTCTCCCTCCTCCTCCTCCTTTCTCTCTGTCTCTCTCTATTTCTCTCTCTCTGTCTCTCTCTGTCTTTCTGTCTTTCTCTCTCTCCTCTCTATCCAACATAGTCTAATAACAAACTAACTGTTGGCTATCTGAGGCAGAGGACATAAAGGTGGGTTCCCCAAAGATTCCTCCCACCAAAGAGGTTACAAGAAAGCTTTCAGAGTGCCTTAATTCAAAAGGAATAAATTATCCTTATCTTCACCTCTGTTCAGGGTTTTCCAATTTCATACATCCAGATAGAAAACAACAACAACAACAAAAAACTCCAGCTGGAAACAAGCGGTTGGTCAGAGAATAGCTGAACAGACTATGCTTTATAAATGCAAAGGAATACTCTTGCACCATAAGAAACGGCAACTAGGGAAATTTAGAGAATAAGGGAAGACTTGTATGAACTGATATAGAATGAAGAAAGCAGAACCAAATAAATACAATGATGTAAAAAATATAGATAAAAATGAATAAAAGTGGTGGACAAAAGACATAGAGTAATGGAGTTAAATATACACAACCTATTTGTCAGTACAGCAGCTAGGTGGCCCAGTGGATAGAGTGAGTGCTGGGCCTGGAGTCAGGAAGACTCATCTTCTTGAGTTCAAATCTATCCTCATATATTTACTTGAGGTGTGACCTTGGGCAAGTCACTTAGCTCTGTGTGCTTTTGTTTCCTCATCTGTAAAATGAGCTGGAGAAGGGAATGGCAAACCACTGTAATATCTTTGCCAAGAAAACCCCAAGTGGGGTCACGAAGAGTCAAACAGGACTGAAAAAGGACTGGACAACAACAAATTTGTCAGTACAAATAGGTTCCTTATATTTAATTATTTTTCTTTGTTAAACATTTTCCTCTTTGGAAGAAAGGGTGTATTGGTAGAGAACTGTGGCATAAAATACAAAAAGCACCAATAAAACTTTTCAAAACTTGATTTAGACACATACTATGGTATGATGGAAATGAATTCTATAATCTTACCAAATGCACATGGAAACAAACCTACAGATGTTGCAAACCATTCTTATTAGAATCAGATCGAATTCCATCAGAAACTATTGGAAAGATTTTCCATTATTAAACATGTGTGCCTGTTTAATAAATAGTGCAATATGCTTTGTGCATGTTTGAAAAAGAGGCTATAAATAAAAAGCATAGAATTTTAAAAGCATGCATGAAACCACCCAGAGCTCAGAAATGTTAATTGCATAGCCAGTTCTTGCTAGCTAGGCACAGCCAAAAAGGAACCAATCTCTAAAAAGACACAGTAATTGAGTCCCCTCACTACCTACCCCCATTTGGGCTTTTAATATGGAGGAAGTTTTTGATGCCAGAGCTAAATTTTAGTCTCTCTTCTGTTGGTGGATGGTGGTAGTACAATGACCATCATAGAATTCTACCATCCAGCTAAATGGCCTTCTTGTAACTCCTCACACATGACACCCCTCCATCTCTCCCCCTCTGTGCCTATTCCTCATGTCTGGAAGGTCCTTCTTCTTCTCCTCTGACCCTTGGAATCCCTAGTCATCTCTAGATTTCAGCTCATACGCCATCCTCTACATGAGACTTTTGGGCAGCTAGGTGGCACAGTGCGTAGAGTGCTGGCCCTAGAGTCAGGAAGACCTGAGTTCAAATGTGGCCTCTGACACTTTCTAGCTGTGTGACCTCAGGCAAGTCACTTAATCCTATTTGCCTCAGTTTCCTCATTTGCAAAACAAGCTAGAGAAGGAAATGACAAAACCACTCCAGTACCTTTCCAAGAAAACCCCAAATGGAGTCTCAAAGAGTTGGGCACAACTGAACAACAACAATCTTGACTTAAGGTCTAACTCTCTAGCTATATACCATACTACTTCTAAAGAAAGCTAATACTCTGCATTTGTATAGTGTATTTAGGTTACAAAGTGGTTTTGAAATATTTACATAGTCCTGGTTTACCTAGGTCTGTATGCCTTTATAACTTTATTTTGGTTTTGATTATTGATTGCAAGCTCCCAAAAGGTGGGGCAATCATATCTCTTCATCTAGCTTTGTGGGTGGAATCTCTCACAAAGTATCACATGCAACTGGCCACTGAAAACACTTAGAAAGCTTTCTCTAATTTGGGAAAGGGAATTTTTATTGAGAGAAAACTTACTCCTTCAAAAGCTATGGGTTAGATTTTTTTTTAAATTTGGCCTGGATTTTCCAGGCTGGCATTCTTTTCATTATTCAGCTTTGTCTCTAAAGGTCATATTATGACTTTTCTTTAGAAACTCTACCCAAGCATTGTGGGGGAAACTGTCTAATAAATGATGAGACTGAGAAAGTCGAGTTTTTAAATCCAAGAGAATTCCATAGTGCCTAATGCCAACTTCTAATACAGTTGTGCCCTCACATTTCCTTATGACAAAGTAATTAAGACTTACACTACTCACACATAGTCTCATCATACCGCCTCGTCTTCAGTATAGTGAGAGTTCGGTGTAGAACAACAGTTATATACTGTTTTGTTGCCTTAAAAACTTGGATGTAGCGCACTGTAGCATCCAACTCAAAGCGAAGGTTTAGACTTTGAGAAGATAAGACTTTAAGTGTAGATGCTATCTAGTGAAAGCCAACAAGATTCTTTCTGAACAAAGACCAGGACCTGGAGGGGTCAGATCTTATGTATTAAACAAGCATTAAAGTTAAATAAAGGAAAATGTGTTGTTTCTGTAGTATGCTGGGGAAGGCTAGGAAAGGCTTTCTTCAAAGATTTCTAAGAACAGGATAGACAAAGGTGGGTCTGTCTAGAGACAGAAGAGGGGTGAAACATTGATTTTTCCATACCTAGAATTCTATTTTTTTGTTTTTGGAGGGCAATTGGTGTTAAGTGACTTGCCCAAGGTCACATGGCTAGTAAGTGTTAAGTGTCTGAGGCCAGATTTGAACTCAGGTCCTCCTGACTCCAGGACCAGTGCTCTGTTCACTGTACCACCTAGCCGCCCCATACCTAGAATTCTATGATTTCAGTTTTCAGTATGTAATTTGGAGATTCCCTTAATGAAACTTATAGCCTTGACAGGTCCCAGAAGAGCATACAGTGTTAATCCCAAAGGAATGAATTTATGTTGCTCATCTTCTGTCCGTTGTTCAAAGATGACCATTGACATCATGGGGTAATGTCTTACCTTGCTTGTGAATTGGGTTTAGGGGAAGCACAGCTGTACAAAGTTGTCATCCTCACTCTCTCTTCCAGAGTCAAGGCTAGTGGCAAGACAAAATTCAGCCTTATTGGCACAGCCCAGGATGCAGAGGATGACCTTGGCACCGTTGATGCCTAGCCAAGCTCTAAGCACTTCACAGTGCCTGCTTCAGCCACCTTCGTGGTTGCTGGAGCAAATTATTTTCATCCATCCATTCCCCTGGGGAAAGTCTTTACATGCTTGGGATAGACATCCCCCTACTCACTGACATGGTTGGTTATCCTCAACCTGGTGTAGCCCACCTGTAGAGATGGCTTTACTGGGATGTGGCCACTGTGTGTGCTACAGTTTCTCACCCAAAGGTGGATGAGCAGCCCTGAAAAGGGCCCAGCAGCCCTCACACTGAAGATGCTAGCCCTCCCTGAACACCCCCATAAAACCTTAGATATAAACTAGAGTCATTGTGATAGTAACAGAATGACTGCTGGATAGAGTCAGAGGGCCTGAATGAAATCCTCACTCTGCTCTTTATTGTCTATTTGACTTTGGTCAGCTGCTACCTAGATTTTAGTTTTCCTTATCTGTAAAAACAAGTGTAGGTAACCTCATAGGTCCCTTCCACTGATAGATCTATGATTCTATAGCCTCTAGACTAAATGAGCCTATTTCTGAGCTCTAATAAGCCAGTTTAGAGAAGGGTGATCACAGTAGGATGAACTGATCTCATCTGGACTTTTCCAAATAAAGACTCCTCTTTACCCTTTCTTGGGTCTTTGCTTTAATTTTTATGCGCTAATAATGTTCCTTTCATTGTAGAAGAGTTGCTATTTTTTGTCAGGTTTTGTACTTATATTTTAAGGCCAAAGCTTTTGATACAAAAGATTATTTCTGAGCTAACAAAAACAGATTGACATTTTGAAGGAGAGAGGAGTCAAAGAGAAGACAGAAGGGACAAGATGAATATAATCCAGGACTGCATCATTTAGATAATGACACTGACCTTGTGAGTCATACAATAATGCAGAACCAGTAGAACTAAGCTATTTGGTGTTATGGGTTAATTAATGAAAAGCAGGTCCACTTATTGTAGTCAGAGGGTTTGGAATAAATTTCATCAAAATAAGAAAGGAACACACAATTGTCATTAATGAATTTATTTCAGTTTTCAACATTCACTTCCACAAGATTTTAAGTCCAAATTTTCTCCCCATCTCTCCCCTCCCCGACCTTTCTGATTACCCCTTCCCCCAATATGTCCTCCCTTCTATCACTCCCCCTTCTCCCTTCTCTTCTCCCTTTCCCTTCTATTTTCCTGTAGGGCAAGATAGATTTCTGTGCCCCATTGACTGTGTATCTTATTTCCCAGTTGCATGTAAAAATAATTTTTAACATTTGGAACACATAATTGTCAAGAGAGAATCCCTATCCTTCTGGACCACCTCTTATGAAGTTTAACTGAATTTTGAGGAGTGGTGAGTTAAGGCAGGATGCTACCCTTTTTAGCCTTTAAATCTCTTGTGAACTTGCTGAACACACCCAGTCACCAGAATATGGTAGGGGGACATCCACCTACTCATTGAATCATTTAGCTGTCTACACAGTAATTCCCAGAAAAGGCAAAGGAGAAAGGAAGAGCTAGATTTGTAGTAAAACAAAACAAAACAAAACCTGAATTTAAATCCTAGCTCAGCTGTTTGCTGTGTGGGTGACCTAGGGAAAATTTTGACCTCAGTCTCCTCATCCATAAAAAAGGAAATTGACTTAGAGGATTTCTAAGGTCCCTTTCAACTTTAATTCAGTGTTTCTTGGAGTCTCTTTTTTATTCTGTGGCTCACACTAGCCCTGAAATTGTCTCCGGGTTGTCTCCAGCGTGCCAACTTGTTAACTGGCCTACCCTCAAGCAACAGCAATCAGTTATCCATTCTCATACATGGTTATTATGCCAAATTTTACTATTTTAATTTTTACTATTTTATTTATGTATAATACTCCTTTCCCAGTCTACCAATCTACCACGTATTGTTACCGCTGAACACAGAATACAACATAGAAAAAGCAGTTAAGTAGAGGTAGCCAACACAGTGACTATATCTGATAGAATATTCAGCATTCTACATCTAGTACCCTATCTTGCACTCTAGAAGAAGAAAATGTGTTTTTTTCATTTCCTCTATAGGGCTAAGACTGGTCATTGTAATTAAGCCGAGCTCAGATTCCTTTCAACATTTTTTCTATTTACATGATTAGAGCCACTGAACATTGTTTCGCTGGTCCTGCTTAGGACTTCACTCAGTATCAGTTTAGATAGGTTTTCACATCTTTCTCTAAATCCTCATAGTCATTGTTTCTCATGGTGCAAATATCTAGGTAACCCAGTGGAAAGAGTATGAGGCCTAGAGTCAGGAAGACTCATCTTCATAAATTCAGATCCGGCCTCAGACACTTACTTAGCTATGTGACTCTGGGCAAACCACTGAATCCTGTTTGACTCGGTTTCCTCATCTATAAAACAAACTGAAGAAGTAAATGACAAACCGCTCCAGTATTTTTATCAAGAAAACCCCGAATGGGATCGTGAAGAGTTGGACATGACTGAAATGACTGAAGAAAACAATAAAATAATATTCCATTATATCCACATACCACCATCTGTTCAGTCATTCTTCAATCAATGGGTAACCCACTTTATTTTCCAGTTCTCAGTTTTTTTTTGCTACCACAAAAAGTCATGTCCCTAACTTTAAAAGCTATTTTCATAAGTGATGCTAATGGTCCAGAAGATCTCAGAAAAGAGGAAAACACTAGTTTATGAGGAGAGTAGGACACCAAACACGCAGTTGGAGATCTCTGAATTAGAGAGGGGGAAGAGATCTCAGGTCCAGCACTAACTGCAAACCCCCACGTCCCGCTCCTTTCCCTCATCTCTCTGGCTTTGACTCTTTCTACCTGGGACATAAACTCTGAATCATTTTGTGCCCCTCACTGTCCCATTTGTTCATTCATTCCATGTCCTCCTTACAATTTTACTCAATTTGCTCATTCTTTCCAATTATCCTGCTCTCTCACATTTATATTCTCTCCTGTATCCACTTTCCCTTTGTCAAAGCCCCCACTGATGGCCCCTTTCCAAGAGCAGCAGGTTTGAATCAGCTCCAGTTAAAAATGAAGGCAGGGCTGGGGGTGGAGAGAGGCCAAGGAGAATATCATATCTCCTAATTCCTAATGCATATTGAACACACCCCCTCCTCCATTTGCCTCAGCAATCTGCACACACTCTTTCTGCTCTGAGGTCTCCCTCCTTAGGTAGGTCAGAAAGAGAAACCCTAAACATCTCCCCAGCAGGCAAGAGTTTTTTACTTCTCCCCTTTCCAGCTCTGGCAGCTGGTTTTCATTAGATGTGCTTATTCTCTTTTCCCAATTATCTCTATTATTCTTTTCCCTTTCCCTTTCCCATTTTCTCCTTCTTTTTGCTTCCCATGGGGAAGGGGTCCAAATTGAAGAAAAAGAGGTGTGCCAAGTTTCTCACTAACCATCTTGATTCCCGTCACACTCCTAGCCAGAGAGCGCTTAGAGATTCCTGGCTGTTGTTTGTTAAGTTGGCTGTTCCAAGCACAGTGGAGGTTGAACTCTTCCCAGGAGATCCATAGGGTGGAGCTCAAATTCATGGCAGTAGAATAGCGTTAGGGGTCATCTCATCTGTGTCCTCCAGCCTGCACGAAATTGTTCTATTACAGTATACTTCTGGCTGGGTCAGTTTTAAACTCTCCCCAACACTGGGATAGTAGCCAATTTGGTCTTTTATGGTCTCTCTTGGTCTCTTATGCCTATGGTTTTTTTTTATTAGAAAAGTACCATCAGTTCTACCACCAAACAAACAAACAAAATGGATACCTAACTTCTCCAGAAACCAATTACTCTATTTATGGCTTATTAAAACAATATGCTTCTCATTCAAGATGGTTGCAAGGCATTGAGGTCTAATGGATGGGGAACTAGACTTGGAGTCAGGGAGATTTGGGTTCAAATATTGTCTGTCAATCACTAACTAACTGTCCAACCTCTGGGAAATCACTTATCCTCTTCCTGCCTCAGTTTGCTCATCTGTAAAATGAGAGGACTGGACTTGATGGCTTCTAAGGTCATTGCCAACTCTAACTCTGTGGTCTTCCTTTCTCTGACTACAGACTTTCTGACTTTTTCTTTGCTTTTCGGTATCTCCATTTGAAGAAAAGAAGAGAGAGGTAAAGCAAAGTTGCGGTTTCGAAAGCAGTTAACTGCTCTCATTTGTTAGCTTACGATATAGTTGGTAGTATAATAATCGCTCATATATAAAATATAAATATACAGCACGTTCAGGTTTACAAAGTTTTTATGTAATCTCATCTGATCCTCAACCCTCCCCCCAACCCTGTAAGGTGGGGGTTATTAATATCCCTGTTTATAGGTGAGAAAATTGGGTCTCAGGGAGGTTAACTGACTTGCACATTTAGTGTCCAGCCTGGGATTTGAACCTCGTTATTTCCACTTCAAATTCAGCCTTCCATCCACTGCATGCATGCCCATGCTTCTTATGTAATTCATGTAAAGCAGGTAGAAAGAAATAGGTCTGTGATGAGTCAGTGACCCAGAGGCAAAAGCATCTGAAAATGAAATAATATGGTGTGTCTTGTCTTTCACCTATAAAGATCCCGCATCAATTGAACACTTTGCATAGTTTCTTTAGTGGTGGATGTGGGTTTAAGTGAATTGAGCAATACATAGACTCAGTCTCCCACTAAACAATGCCAATTTCTACACTTTTCCTTCAAAAGGATCCTATTTTATAGCACTCAAATAATTTTCATTGTTCTTCTTTGGACTTTACCTAAATTATTTCAAACTCAGATTGTGAAACTCAAACCTAGACAAAGATACCCCAATAATGGTCTCGCTTGTCTTTGATATAGGGAAGGATTAAGGTCATAATTCTTTCATGTTAAGGTATCCCAAGATCATTTTATCTGATTCATTTTTCAGCTTGTGGCTCAGTAGGACCCCCATATCTTTTTCTTTCTCAGTGGTGCTTAGCTAGTTATTCAATTCTTTATATTGGAGTCGCCTGTTTTTCCTTCTGTAAAAATACTGCTCTGAAATTACTTCCCCATCCCATTTATTGTTCTTTTTGCTTTGATCCAATTTCATCATCAGCTTCTCTTACCATAAAGTAAAGGGATTAATCAAAAAGTGATTTTTAAGTGCCTACCATATGCCAAGTATTAGGTGCGTAGAAAAGTCCTTTTTCATAAGGACCTTATCTTCTAAAGGAGGAGAGTCCACAAGGACATGAATAAGCACCCTACATAATAAATATGAAACTAGCAAACACCAAGTATTTAAATATAAGATAGTCTGGAATGTAGTTTGCAAGTGGGGCAAGGAGACAAGATTAGGACAGGCTTCATGTAGAAGGGGCTGTTTAAATGACCTGTTGAAAGATAAGAGGAATTCTATGAGACTGATTCGAGAAGGGAGGACATTCAAGGCATGCGGCTCAGCCAGTGCAAAAAGCATGGAGATAGGAAATGAAGCTGAGAGAAAACCAGTTGGTCTGGATTTCAGAGTGGAGGACAGAAGAATAATGACCAGTGACTCTGGAAAGACAGTTTAATGCCAGATCATGAAGGACTGCAAGTGTCAACAGAGGAGTTTATGTTTCATCCTAGAGGCAATGGATTAACTCCCTGGAGTTTATTGAGTAGGGGAATGATATCCAAATTGATGATTAGAGTTGTCATACCTCCGAAAGGCTAAACAAAAGCTCCCTTCATGCATAAGCATACTATTTAGCCATCCCAAGATGGAAGGAGAGAATCAAATGGGGAACTGGACACATACAGTGAACTACTTATAGTTGAAACCAATATGGAGGACGAGTCCAATAAAGGAGTCTGGGAAATGGGAGAAGATTGGGAGCCAAAAACTTAGCTCACCCGTAGTGAGGCAGTAGGGGGTCAAGAAAGAGCCGGCGAGCCAAGGAGACAATGAAAGAAATGGTTAGACAGGGGGTGGAGGGGGAGACAATCTTTTAAGAAAAGGTACATTTTCTGGCCCTCTGAACTTTCCCGACTATTCAGTTCCCCCGTGGTGACAGTGTAGCTCATATAAGTCTGAGCTCCACTATACTCCTGCTGTGGCAGGACAGGAAATCGCCACTCAGAAAATAAATGACCTGTCCCAGAGTCTTTTGTTAATGAGTCCAGAGCATAATAAATCAAGGTGACCCAGCCTCAAGAAACACAAGGCTGCTTTAAAAGAAAGAAAGAAAGAAAATGAAACCCCTAAGCCCCAGAGGTGAAGAGGAGAAGGGAGAGAGAGGGGGACCTCAGGGAGTATTTATAAATCACATACAGCCAAAACCAGTGCAGATGTTTTCCAGTTCCAGACCCACTTAAGAAAAAGAGAATGGAAGGACGAAGGCCATAAATGGAAGTAGCTGTCTCTTTGTGAGTGCAGACAGGAGACTTCGGGCTCCGAGGAGACAAGCTCCGGCCCACAGTCCCATCCTCAAGACACACCTCCTCTGCCCCCCACTCATCCCAATCTCCAGGAGACTTTTAAGGGCATAAACCTGCAAACTTCCCCCGAGGGCCTCAGGCCGAATCTTCAGCATCATTTTGTTTTTATAAAGACTACCTTTTTCCAATGGCTGATTCCCTGCTCAAATGGAAGTAGCTTGGGACGGTGCCCAAGGGTGCTGGACGAGGAGGCAGAAGACCCGAGCGTGAATCGTAACTTTGCCTTATGTTCCCTATGTGATCTTGGCAAGTCACAGCTTCTCCGGTCTTGTTTTCTCATCTGTAAAAACATGTGGGTTAGACTAATTGGACTGTTAGGGCTCCTTCCAGCTTTAAATCTATTATGCTCTCTGATGAAGGCAGGGCCACAGGGCAAACTGATTAAGTCCCCTTGTAAGGAGTTAAAAAGTGATGTCAGATGACCAGAAAGAAAAAGTCTTGAAAAACCACACAAACCTGAATTCAAACGACCTTGGTCTGCTTACTAGCCATGTGACCTTGGGTAAATCACTTAACCTTTGTTTCCTTTGTTTGTTTTTTGCTTTTTTGAAGACAATTAGGGTTAAGTGACTTGCCCAAAGTCACACCGGCTAGTAAGTATGTCAAGTGTCTGAGATCATATTTGGACCCTGGTCCTCCTGACTCCAGGGCTGGTGGTCTATTCACTGCACCACCTAGCTGCCCTCCCTTGGTTTTCTTGACTGTAGAATGGGGATAATAATAACACCTACCTACCAGGACTATTGTGAAATCAACTGAAACAGAATTTGTAAAGTGTTCAGCGCAGTACCTGGAACATAAAGGTGCTGCCATATAAATACTTCCTTCCCTTCCCTTCCCTTCCCTTCCCTTCCCTTCCCTTCCCTTCCCTTCCCTTCCCTTCCCTTCCCTTCCCTTCCCTTCCCTTCCCTTCCCTTCCCTTCTTCCTTTCCCTGTTCCTTTCCCTTATTCCTTTCCCTTTTCCCTTCCCTTTTCCCTTCCCTCTTCCCTGCCTTTCCCCAGTCAGGGTATATTTTTTTCAAATTAGGTTCCAGGGGTGGGAAACCTGAGGCCTCAAGGCCCCCCATGGCCCTCTAGGTCCTCAAGTGTGGCCCTTTGACCGAATCCAAACTTCACAGAACAAATCTTCTCAATAAAAGGATTTTTTCTGTAAAACTTGGAACTCAGTGAAAAAGCCGAGTCCAAGGACCTAGAAGGCCACGTGTGGCCTTGAGGCTGCACGTTCCCCACCCCTGGCTCTCCCATATCATGACAGCTGTGGTATTAGGGAAGAAAACTGAATTCAAAGTCCTGGGTTTGAGTCCTGACTTTTTGTCTTTAGCAAATCACTTTACTTCCCTGAATATCAGTTTCCTCATCAGAAAAATGGATATAATGAGAACTGTCCTGTCTGATCCTTACAGAGTTATCAGGAGGATAAAATAAGACAGTTTATGTAAAGCCCTTTGTGAAACACAAAGCAATATATAAGTGGAAGATATACATAAGAATATAACATATGCGTGTAAATATTTTATTATATAACATGTTATTTTATTATATAAGTTTGTATACATTTATAACATATTGCATAACACTTTGTTATACAATGTGTGTATATTATTTTAGAATATATTCTATAATATTATTATAATCTA
>CM053596.1:247335980-247351279 GCA_028646575.1 Pseudocheirus occidentalis | reverse complement strand
CACACACACACACACACACAGAGCATTGGCTTCCTGTTTCAGCCAAACCCTTCCTTTTATGTCAGTAACAGGAGAAAGAGTTCACACCCTCTGCCTCTTTCACAGAGGCTTGACTAAGGAGTAAGTACCTGCTTAACTTGAGGTAACAAAAAGGGGTCTTCAAATTTAAATTAATTACCACTACAATCTGATACCTTCAGTTTCTTGCTATGGATTTTCTGCTTAATTCCTTGCAATCAGGCTTTCTAGATCTTTCTCCCTCCCCCACCCCAATCACTGAAAGTGCTCTCCCAAAGGTGACTCATAACTTCTCAGTTAACATATCCAGTGACTTTTTTTTAGACATTATCTTTCTTGACTTTTTTCTTTTAGATTTTGACACAGTTGATTACCACCTCCCATTGTTTGCATTCTCTTTCCATGGTTTCAGAGACACCACTTTCCCTTCATTCTCCTCTATTCCACCTCTCTAATTGGCCTTTTCCTGATACCTTTGCTGGATCTTCTGCCTATGCCTGATCTCTTTATATGAGTGTTCCCCAAAGGACTGCAGTCCTTTTATACCACTATTATTTCATTGTGGCGCTTCCCCTTTCCTATAGTTTTTCCTCATCCTTTAAAGCCTAACTAAAATGACGCTTCCTCCAGGGATTCTTTCTTAATTTCCCATCCCCCAGATGGCAATCAGCTACTCCTTCATTCCTTCCACAGTACTTTGTGCAGTTAGGTGATACAGCTCATAGAGTGCCAGGTCTGAAGTCAGTAAGACTCATCTTAAGTTAAAATCTGGCCTCAGATACTTACTCGCTGTGTAACCCTAGGCAAGTACCTTAACCCTATTTGCCTTAGTTTTTCATCTGTAAAATGAGCTGGAGAAGGAAATGGCAAACCACTCCAGTATCTTTGTAAAGAAAACCCTAAATGGGATCACAAAAAGTCAGACACAACAGAACAAAAAACACATTACTTTGTTTTGTACTTGTAATGTTGTAAATCATACTTGCATGTGTGGGTATCATATCCCCCTACTATATATATTATAAAGTCTCTTCAGTCAGGGACAGTGTCTTTTCTAAATTTTTAATTTCTCTTGGCACCTATCACTGTACTTTGCTCTGTTCTGTTGTTCTCCCCATATAAAGATGAAATCAAGGTTTAGAGAAGTCAGGTGAGTTGTGCAAAGTCATATGACCAGTAAATGGTAAAATGAGAACAAAAATCTGAGTCTACCCATCTAGTCAAATAGTCTTTCCACCACACCACTGATGCAAATCATAATTTTGATAACAGTGCATAGGATCATAGCCTTAGAACTGAAAGGGACCTTAGAGGCTTTCCAGTCCAACCTCCTTATTTTACAGATGAGGAAACTGAGAAACCAGAAAGGTCAAGTCATATGTCTGAGGTCATACAGCTAATAAGTAAACAAGGAATAATAAAATAATAATAATGATAAAACAAAATCAAAGGAGATAATGAATATACATATGATGACGATATTCAAACTCTATAATTACCTTCTCTTCCCCAAGTTCCAATCACTATGAGAGGAAGATGTTTCACAATCTGTCCTCTAGAAGCAAGATATCTAACTTAGTTTTCTGCTTAACTATTTTGTTGTCATTAATGTTATTAGGAAGGGTTCTGTAGCAGGGGGTAGGGTAGGACAGATTGGAAAGTTAGAAACAAAAAAATCAATAAAATTTGTAAGATAAAATAACTATCATTTTAAAGATTAATCTTTTTAAAAATCTTCCTTATACCTTAGCAATCACAATCCCCAAATGCTTTCTGTTCCCTATGTTATTGTTCCTTCAGTATTGTGACTGGAAGTTTCTTCGATCATTCACTTGCCCTCAACTTAGCAAAAAGGAAGAAGAGGGAGGATTTTTTATGTGCTTAGCCATCACCACACCCCTGAGCTATCTTGAGCTTTGGTGCTTCTGACCTTATTCTTTCAAGACATTACCATTCTTCAGTATTTACCTTCAATGATCTGCCTTTGCTCTCATTTTCTATACATCCCAATTGTTCAATGAATTCTCATTTTCTATGCACCCAATTTATTCATCAAGTTTCCTGTGCATTCTCACTAGTATCTGTACATGTATCTGTTTCATCTGAATCATTTGTGTTTGGATCATCATAATTGAATTCTTGAGAGCATTCTTCTGCCCTTGCTTACAAAAGTTCCCCATTATATACAACAGCATTTCCCCTTTAATATACAACTTCAATACATACTTGTGCCCTTTTTCAACTATAAGCATTTATTTTATCACTCTCTAATCTAAACAAAGTCTCTGTAACAAATTCTCATAGTCAAGCAAAGCAAATTCTTTGTACTTTGGACAAGCTCAAAAATATCTGTCTTATTTTTCATCTTGGGTCCATCACTTTCCTGCCAGGAAGTGGGTCACATCTTTCATTACTGGTTCTCTGAAATTGTGATTGATCACTATATTGATCAGAGTTTTTAAGTCTTCCCTTTAGAATGCTCTTGTTATTATACAATTTTCTTCTAACTCTATTTACTTCATGTTACATCATTTCGTACTCATCTTCCTAAATTTCTCTGAAACCATTCCTTTCACCATTTTAAGATGTAATAATAACCCATTATATTCACATACCATAATTTTTTCAGTTATTCTCCAATCAACGGGCATGCCTTTAGCTTCCAATTCTTCACAGCTACAAAAATAGCTGATATAAATATTTTTACATAAAGTGGTCTCTTTCATTGTCTCTCTAGGATATGGAACTAATATTTGCATTTCTGGGTCAAATGATATGCTTCATTTGGTGACTTTGGAAGCACAGAAATACATTTCTCTCCACAATGACTATACTAGTTCACAGATCCACCATCAATGCATTAATGACGTGTTTTTTTTAGTTGCCCGACCAACATTTGTCATACACCTTTTCTATAATTTCTGCCAATATGATAGATGTGCAGTGTAACCCCATAGTTGCTTTCATTTGAATTTCTCTAAATATTAGTAATTTGGAGCATTTTTAATATGGCTGTTGATAGTTTGGACTTCTCCCTTTGAAAATTGCCTATTTATATTTATTGATCATTGATTAGTTGAGGCGGGGCTCTTGTTCTTATAGATTTCAATCAGTTTCTTTTATATAATTCCTTCTTAAAGTTGGAAGCCAGAAGCCCCCAGAGTCACTGCAGAAATCAGTATACCTCAACGCTGGAAGATAACTCAAAGAAGACTGAAAATATTGAAGTTCTTACTGTTACCAACTCTACCCTGATTCTCATGCACGACAGGGCATGCATCTCCACCGGTGAAGAGACCCATATCAGTGGGCTTTTTTTAAATGTAGGGTTACATTTAAATGAAAGTTTTATCAGGGAAACTTGCTACAAAGATTTCTTTTCCCCAGTTGACTGTTTTCTTTCTCATTTTAACTGCATTGGTTTTGTTTGTGTTAAAACTTTTTGCAATAGAACTTTTTATGTATTCAAAGTTTTCTACTTTATCTTCTACAATCTTCTCTATCTTTGGTTTGATGGTAAACCTTTTCCCTATCTATAGATTCAAAAGGAAATATATTCCTTTCTCCTATAAATTACTTACAATGTGGCTTTTTAAACCTACTTCAGATATTTATTTGGAGCTTATCCTGGTATTATTGTTTGAAATGCTGTTCTGTATCTAATTTCTACCAAATTGTTTCAGCTTTCCCAGCAGTGATTCTATCAAACAGCAGGATACTAAGTTTGTTTGTTTCCATATGTTGTGTAGCTAATCTGGTTGGAATTGGTTGTGTGACATAGGAGACATTGGCACAGGACCGCTCAGCACATGGCATGCCCATACCAGAGAAGGTGCTATGTTCTATGAGCAAAGCAGAATTGAGATGGCTCAAAGGAAATGAAGGATGTGCAAATTTAGAGTATCCACCCCATTTTCACACAGATATTGATGTGTGACCTGTGTTAGAGCATATCAAGCTTGTATTGGTCTGATCAGCCACAATTGGACACCTTTAAACTTTAGTATAGTGATGTCATTTTGGACCTCTTTGAGAACAAAGGACAACAACCAACCAACCAACTTAATCTGTTTCACTGACTGACACCTCTGGTTCATAAGCTGTACCAAATCATTTTAGTGATTACTACTTTGTAGTAGAGTTTGAGTCTGATACTGTTAGGTCCCTTTCCTTCCCACTTTTTAATTTATTTACTGTTTCTCTTGAGTTTTTTTTTTTTATCTTTTTTTCTCCAAATGAATTTCAGTATTATTTTCTATCTATAAAATAACTCTTTGGTAGTTTTATTAGTATGACACTGAATAAATAAGTTAATGTTGATGGCTTGACCTACCCCACAAGCAATTCACATTTCTCCAAAAAATTAGATCTGTCATGATTTCTTTAAATAATGTTTCATCACTTTGAACTTCAGTCAAAATCCACTCTATGAAATTGAAGATAGTTTTACTTATGACTTATCTCTCTGAGTTTACCCTCCTTCTAATTCCCTGTGCTGGCTTTTCCTAGTTCCCTTCCATTTCACTATTCAGTTGGATGTACTTTTATACTAAGTTTTTTACACATGTTCATTCTACTCTCTTTTGATTGGTTCAGTTGAAAGGGAGATTCAAGGGATATTCGCTCCTTGTTTGTGAAGTATTCTACTTGCTACTTAGATTCTGAGAGCAAGTTCCCACCCACCCCCCTTCCATTTTTTCTAGTATTTTCATTTCTATCTCCCTTTTCTTTAATCTTTTAATAATATAAAGATATGACAAAGTCATTTCCAGGTCCTATGTTATATTTAATTTCCTGTATGACCTTTTACAACATAAGAGTTCTGATGGATCACTTCTCTTTTCTGCCATTATTAGAATGAAAACACTTCATTTTTACATAGTCTCATCCAATTGCTCAAACATATGTAAATTTTTATGTTTCTCTTCATTCTTATGTTTGAATTTTGAAGGTTCCATTCAGGTCTGGTCTTTCATCAGGGATGACTAAGAGTCATCCATTTAAGAAACTATATTTTTCCTCTGTAGGAAAAAAAAAATTCTTTGTTTTCCTGAGTAAATTTTTCTTAGTTGTAAGCTTATATATCTTGCCTTATAGAATATCATGTTACAAGTTCTCCCATCCTTTATCTTCAGAGATGACAAATCCTATACAATCCTGATTGTGGCTCCTCAGTACTTAAACTCTTTTTTTCTGGATTCTTGCAGTATTTTTGGTTTGACCTGGATTTTGGTTATGAAGTTCCTAGATGCTTTCCTTTGGGGGATTTCTTTAGGGAAGCTACAAGTGGGTTCTTCCTATTTTAATTTTGTACTCTGATTTTAAGAAGTCTAGGCAATTTTCCTTCAAAATTTCTTGACGTATGGAATCTAGGATTTTTTTTCTGATCATGGCTGTCAGGTAGTTCAATAATTACAAGTTTTTTTTTCCTCCTTTATCTTCCAGATCAATTGCTTGTTTATTTGTTTTTAATGGGGGTATTTTGTGTTTTCTTCTATTTTTTCAAACTTTTGGTTTTATTTTAATATTTTTGCTGTCTCATAAATCCTGTTTGATCCATTCTAATTTTCAAATAGACTGTAACTTTGGTAAATTTCTTTTGTTTTCAATCTTTTGAACTAAGCTATTAATTATCCTTCCATTTTTTTCCTCTAGCATTTTCATTTAATTTCCAATTCTTTCCTAAAGAGATTTCATTTAATTTGTAATATGATTTTTGAACTATTACTTCATTAGTCTAAGAATTCTAGTTTGCCTTGTAGCAAAGTTCTGTTTTTTTCTCAAGGTTTTGTTTATAGATGTTGTAGGATTATTCTATTCTTCTGGGTTTTTCTCTTTGCCATCCCTGGATCCATAATTGTTCTCTATTTTAGATGGGTTTTGTTTGCTTACTCTTTTTTTTTTAGTTTTACTTCTTATATTGGAACTTTGCATCAGGGTCAGCTTCCATACACTTCTGGAGGGAATAATCAGGCCCTGTTTGGTCCTGATCTCTATTCTCTAGGATCCTGAAACTGCTTTCCCCAGGTTATGTTAGAGTACTAAGTTCCTCAGATTTCAGAGGCAGCTCTGACTGAGGAACTGCAAACTTTCAGTGTGCTCAGAGTGGTTTGATCTGGTATAAAGTCTTATTGCTTGCTACCTACTCCAAATTCTGCAAGCTCCAGACCCCACTTTGCTTTTGGTTAACAGAATTCCAGAATTTCTCTGATTGGAGCACTATTAGACTACTACTGACCTCAGCTCCTGTCAGCCACTTTGAAGGCTTTGCCAGTTCTGGGTGAAATAATTACAGGCTCTCTTTTGGTCTGAGCTCCATGCATGTTTACTCAGCTGAAGACACCACCCTGGGTCTATGGGCTGAATCTACAATCCCAGTCTGTGGTCAAAGTCACTGAGCTATTGCTTAACCCAGTAAAGGGAGCTTCTCTCTACGTGTAACATTCAAGCTGTCTTACTTTCCCATGTTTCCTTCTAGGCTTCTTTCTATCTATTTCTCTTCCTTCTCTTCTCTGCTTATTTTAAAATGTTTCAATGATTCTTCTTTTCTTTCTCTTTAGCAATACTATCACTCTTTTCCTTCTCTCCTTCTTACTTTCCCATACCCAAGTAAAAAAAAAAAAAGAAAAAACTCTTATAACAAATATGCCCAAGTCAAACAAAGTAAATTCCTTTATGGGTTTTGCCTGTAAGTGTATGTTTCATTCTGCATAGTAGGTACAAACTACATGCTTATTTCTCAAAAATAAAGAACCCTTCCAAAGCAGACTCATATTACTGAACCATTTAGGAGAATTAAGAGCATCTTCACAGTTGTCTTCTACTACACAGTTTCCTCTAGAAATCCCCTTCCAAAAATACCCCTTCTTGTATTATGGCTGTGAAAGTTTCACTAGAATGAGATGCTTTTGTCTTGTCCTAGAATCTGGTTTTATTTGGTTATAAGGTTAGGGGGATTTTAAGCACTTTATTTTAGAGTTCAAGTCCTCATGCTTTCATCACACAGCAAAGATGATTACTTTAGGGGAAAATCCAATAAAATCTCTTTGATCTTGGTTTATGAGGTAAAACAAGTAACATTTTTCCAGTTTAAATTGTTCCCCTAGGGTTGAGAGTTTGTTTGGGGGGGGGGAGGGATTTTTTTCAGTAGTGGGATAATTCGGAAGTGGTTTCAATTGTAATAGTGATTTTGACATTTTACACAATTCACAGTGTGTTTATTTATAGTCACCGAGAGAAGATGTGTGTGTTTCTGCCTTTCCTGGAGGGAAATAAGAACAGAACAAACCAGGTCATTTGGAGGTTATATTGCAGAAGGCTTCAGGATAGTTATTTTTTCAGAAACATTTCCATTTAAACCTATTTTTGCCACAATTCCTAACCAGTTTTTACTGCCAATTTTTACATACATCTTCAAGTACATGCAATTATGGAAGGAATGAAATGGTATTTAATACACTTGTTTCCATAATTTTCAACAAATGTAGAAAGGTATAAAAACATTATATATACATAATATTATATCACTATAATAATATTAGTCAACATTCATATAATATCTCTTATGTGCCTGGCACTGTGCTAAGTGCTTTACAATTATTATTTCACTTTATCCTCCAAAGAACCCTGCGAGGAAATAATAATAACTAAAATGTATAGTGTTTACTATGTGCCAGCCATTGTGCTAGGAGCTTTACAATGACTGTTTCATTTGAAACTCACAACAACCCTTGGAGGAAAGTACTCCTACTTTCCCCATTCTACAGGTAAGGAAAATGAGGCAAAAACTTGCCCAGCTTCACATAAGTAGCAAGTACGTGAGGGTGGATCAGGACTCAGCTCTGCCTGACTCGGGGCTTGGTGCTCTATCCAAAGAAGGACTTTACTCATTTTGAGCACAGTCCTAATTTTGAGACATCCTTTTCCTGGAGAAAAAGGATCTCCTAGCAGGACTGGAACCCAGGAAAAACTGTGAAATAGACCAAATAGGTCTCCTGGGAGAACATTAATAGCTAGTTCTGCTTGATCCCTGAAGGAAGAGGGAGCATCAACGAGAGGGAAATGTAGAGGCAGATTTTGGTTTAAAATAAGGGAAAAACTTCCTTGCAATATTTCTTCCCTTTATAACTCCTTCCCTTGATTCCTCTGACACCGTTGCCAGCTCACTACAGGCCAGCATCATGTCATGACTGGACTATTGCAATATCCTGCATATTATTCTCCCTCTCTCAAATCTCTTCCCATTCCAGACCACTCATCTGTCAAGTTCGTCTTCCTTAGCTGCAGGTCTGACCATGTTACTCCACTACTCAACAAACTTCAGGGGCTCCCTATCACCTCCAGGATCAAATATAAATCTTCTGTTTGGCATTTAAAGTCCTTCACAAACTGACCCCCTTCTACCTTTTCAGCCTTCCGACATTTTATCTTGCTCACGCTCTCTAAGATACCATTGCACTGGTCTGCTTGCTGTTCTTCATACAAGACACTCTATCTCACAACACTGGACATTTTCTCAGGCTCTTCCTCATGCCTGGAATTCTCTCTCCCCTCTTCTCTATCAGTTACTGGCTTCCTTCAGGTCCCAGGCAAACTCTCACCTTCTACAAGTACCTTTTCCTTAGTCTGAATCTCTTCTTTCAGAAATTACTCCAAGTTATCCTATCTATGTATACAGACTTTTTTTTGTACATATTTACTTGCATGTTGTCTCTTCATTAAATTCTGAGCTCCTGGAGAATAAGGTCTCATTTTACATATACAGATTAAGATACAGATACATATTGGGCAGCTAGGTGGCGCAGTGAATAGAGCACCGGCCCTGGAGTCAGGAGTACCTGAGTTCAAATCCGGCCTCAGACACTTAACACAAAAATACTAGCCGTGTGACCTTGGGCAAGTCACTTAACCCCAACTGCCCTCCAAAAAAAACCCACCAAAAACAAAACAAAGAAAAAGATACATACACATTTACATAAATATAATATATGCATACGTATTTATTTATTTGCCTTTTTTGTACTTCTGGTACTTAGCACAGTGCCTGGCACATAACAGAGGCTTTAAAAATGTTTATTGACTGGCTGGTTGATTTAGATGGAGATGTAAGACTGGGCTTTTTAAGGGGGTTTATAAGAGAAGCAATCTCACATCAAGAAGTCTAGGCTGGAGCATTGAGGTGTGGAGGAACAGACAGGTAGCAAACAGAGCAGGAACTAGCAGGAAGGCCAGTGCAGCTGTAGCCGGCATGCTTTCATCCCCAGAAGCCTCTCTCCCTTCAGCCAGTCCACGCCAGGAAGGCTATTTGTAATTAAGTGTGCAGAGTGGTGCGGACAGAAGAAGGGAAGGTTGGAACAGAAGCAGAGAGAGTTCACTACTGAAATTTTTCCTCTACTGTGGTACAGGGGAACAATCACTGACTTGAAAATCTAACTCAGCCAATTACTACCTGTCTGTCTTACCTGTAAAATGAAGGGCTTGATCAATTAGGAGACTATTGCAATAGTCTACATAAGAAGTGATAGGAGGGTGATTTGAGAGACTTGACCTTCATTTTTAAGTGGAGGGAATAAAAGTGAATCAATAAAACGATAACTAGCATTTATATTGCACTTTAGGGTTTGCAAAGCACTTTACAAATATCTCAGGTTTGTCCCCATGACAAACCTGAGATATAGCTGCTATTATTATCCCCATTTTACAAATGAGGAAATGGAGGCACACAGAGTATAAATAACTTCCCCAGGGTCACACAGCTAGCTTAGTAAGTGATATAGGATCACCACCAGGTCAGTTTTCTTCTCACTGTACCTCCTAGCTCTACTTTGAATGAAAAAAACAAATAAAGTAAAAGGTTTAGACTAGATGACTTCCAGGGTATCTTATGGTTTTTTTTCTATTTTTTTGGAGGCAATTGGGATTAAGTGACTTGCCCAGGGTCACGTATGTGTCTGAGGCTGGATTTGAACTCAGATCCTCCTGACTCAAAAGCTGGTGTTCCAGTTCTAAATCTATGATCAGAGAAAATCAGAGTGGGACGGACACCAAAAGGGTTATCCATTCCAACTCAGAGGCTTTCCTAAGAATGTCTGTCCCAACCCTCCATCCCAAAAGGAGTCATATAGCCTTTCCTTAAAGACCACATGGGAGAAGAACCACTCCACCTTATATAACTCTAGTTAGAACAATTTTTCTTCACATGAGACTTAAATCTATCTCTTAAAACTTCTCTTTCTGGAGAGAGAAAAAGATTAAAGGAGGGGATGTTTCAGGGACCGGATAGAGGAAAATATACAGTTAATAGTCATAACTGTGGGAAATTTTTTGTAGCTAATTTCTCCAATAAAGGCTTCATTTCTTGAATACAAAGAGAATTGAGTCAAATTTTTAAGCAGACAAGTCATTCCTCAATTGATAAATGGTCAAAAGATATGAACAAACAAGTTTCAAATGAAGAAATCAAAGCTATTTATAGTCATATGAAAAAAATGCTCTAAATCACCATGGATTAGAGAAATGCAAGCCAAAACAGTTCTAACATACCACCTCATACTTATCTGATTGACTAACATGACAGAAAAGGAAAAATGACTAATGTTGGGATGGGGGATAGGAAAGTTGAGACACCAAAGCACTGTTGGTAGACTTGTGAACTGATCCAACAATTCTGGAAAGCAATTTGGAACTATGACCAAAGGGCTATAAAGCTATGCATACCCTTTCAGCAATACCTCGACTATGGATTTTTAAAGTTATTTAAAGGATCTCAGACTCTCCTTCCTCATCTCTGTCTCCTGACTTCCTTCAGGTCCTAGGCAAAATCTCACCTTCTACAAGTAGTCTTTCCAGACTCCCTTTAGTCTGAATGCCTTCTTTCTGAAATTACCCCCAGTTCTAAGTATACACACACACATACACACACACACACACACACACACACACACACACATATATACACACACATATACATATACACATATCCACATTTATATAAATATGACATATGCATATTTACTTATTTACCAAAGAGCTTTTATAAAAAGAAAAATGACCTAATTTATGCAAAAATATTTAAACAGTTCTTTTTGTGCTGCAAAGAATTGGAAATTGAGGGGATGTCTATCAGTTGGAGGACTGGCTGAATTATTATGATTATAATGGAATACTTTTGTGCTATAAGAAATGACAAGTAGTATGCTTTCAAAAAAAACTTGGAAAGACATGAACTGATACAAAGTGAAGTGGTCAGAAACACAACATTCTACACAATAATAGCAATATCAAATAAGTTCTCAGCAATGCAGTGATTCAAAGAATAGAATCCAATGATTCCAAAGGACATGTTACAATAAATGCTATCCACCTGAGAGCTGAGGGAGTCTAAATGCAGATCGAAACATATTTTTTAAACTTTCTTTATGTTTCTTTTCGGGAATTTTTTGTCTACATTTCCTTTCACATGACTAATATAGACACATATTTTTCATGATTGAACATATGTAAACTATACCAAATTGCTTGCCTTCTCAATGAGGAAGGAGGAGAAAGAGAGAAGGAAAGAATTTCAAACTCAAAATTTTAAAAAACAAAAGTTAAAAAATGTTTTATATGCAACTGGAAAAAATAAAATACTAAACAACAACAACAACAGTAACAACAACAACTTCTTCTCATAGCTTCACCTCTGGAGCCAAGTAGAACTAATCTAATCTTTGTACCATTGTACTTTGGAAAAAGTACTAGATTTGAAGACAAGAGGACATAAGGACAAATCCTGCTCTGTCCTTAGAGCCTTTAGAGTTGTTTATTTTTACTCTGATCAATGCAGTGACTAGGCGTGATTCTAGAGGATCTATGGTGAAGGATGAGAAAAGGGCAAAGAAAGCCTCAGAAATATGTCTTAGAATCCTCATACAATGACAGCAGAGGCAATAACTGTGATTTAATCAGAAACCATAACATTTAATTTGTCAGGTGGTTGTAAATTAAGGATCTTTACCAAGGTCCACCTTAAAGAAGGTGAGTAACTGGCAATTTTGTGTGATTTGATGAATAATGTGCTTTAAGTGAAAGGTTTTAGGCCGTTATAAGAGTAAGCAAAGTTCTGTAAGACCCAGCCTCTAACTTTAAAGAGTTTATGTATCTAGGAAGCAGAGATAGATGGAGGGGTCCTTCTGGCAGTAATCACTACACAAGGCACTAGAAGACAATACCAAAGTCTTGGAGAGGCACAGTGAAGAGGACTGGATTTGAACCCTAGTGCACTAAAGCCAGCCCAGTCTCACAAAAGCCAACTGTTAAATTTTCAGTGCGAGTATACCTCAGAAATACGCAAACACTACAAATCAGGGCTTGACTTACTGTTTTGTTAGTTTTCTAGACTCAAGGAAGTGATGAAAAACATTCAGAATACAGATTAAGCTTAAAAGGGTGTCATGTATTTTTCTAGAGTTCTAGTTGTTAAATATTTGCCAGGACTGACCAGTCTTTGCCTCTTATTAGCTGTGTGACTTTGGGCAAGTCATTTTACCTCTTTGGACCTCTTTCTTCATCTTTAAAATGAAAGGGTTGGGTTAAATAATCTCCAACTCAAGATTTATGATACTGCATAACCTGCATAATCTGCATAACTCTAAGTGGGGTTGTATAAGGGAAGGATTCATGGAAAAGTTGGTTCTTAAAAGATTTCTGCAGGTGAAGAAGGGCCGGGGAAGCTACATGAGTAGAGGTGAGAAAGGAAGAGGGTAGATGACACAATTACTTGAAGTGGGCTATTGGGAACAGGAGATTCAGGTTTCTATAAGGTTCTACTACCACATTTCATGTAACATTTATTTATATGCAATAGCCTAAGTGGGTAAGAACAGGAATAGAAATGTTGTAGGATGGAAGAGAATGCACCAAAAATAGATGTCAGCTGCTTCTCAATTTTCTTCAAAGTCATCTCTATTGTCCCTCCTAGAAAAATATGATGACATTTCTATGACTTCTCAAAGGATTCACCTGGAGCTACAGTCTAAAGCTAAGTGAACCCCTGGAATAATTTGCAGAAGACATGGTTCTGAGCATCTTAATTTTGATACCTCCCTGTCATTGTGAGGTTCTTCCTCTGAAGAATCAGTAGACAATTCATTTGCATTTAGTGACAAAACTCAAATGGATCTATGGTCTTGTTAATTTGGAAATTTTCTGAAATTATGTAGTTCTTAAACATGTCTGCCTATCCCATCAACCCTTTCTCGCCCACATCCTCACAAAAGTTCCAACAAGATGGAGTCTTTCATTTCTCCCAATGTTGCAAGGGTTCCAGTGGAGCACATTTGCTCTCCTCTTGTCATCCCCTGTTCTTGTAACATGACAAGTCCAGCTTTTCCTTCTCTCATGTAATGTCTTGATTTCATCCTTTATGCTAGTTATTCTTCAAAGCTCCTTGCTGACTGTGTGTTGTAACCTGCTCATAACCACCATGTGCTGTTCCATTGCTGTCTGTGTGATATGGTGTATGTGTCATTGTGTGAGAATAAACATAGACTATCTTAGTTCTTTAGAGTTGGTCCTCAACTACTCACCCTCTTTCACATCACATATCCAGTAAATTGTCAGATCATTCCATTTCTACCTCTAAAATATCTCTTGCATCTGATCTCTAACTCACACAATTTCCACAGGGCAGTGTAGGGTTAATGGGATATAAAATCTTCCCTGTCCATTAATAGGCCTATGTGGCCATATGTGTTCCCTTTTTAATTTGAAACAAAGGGCTGTGTTCCCAGGCCTAAAGGTACACAAGTATTTCAATCACAAATGTCTTGCTGCTTTGAGTTCCTGTCTAGTTCACAGCTGTGACACATTCGCATTCACATACAGCGTATACATACATACATATATAATATATATATGGATATATATATATATATATGGAGAGAGAGAGAGAGAGAGAGAGAGAGAGAGAGAGAGAGAGAGAGATTCATGGAGATTTATATTGCCTAGGGCGAGGAGCTTGCTTATGGGGAAGCTTGCTTATGGGGAGGCTTGCTTGCAGGTAGGCTTTTATACCTTTTGGTACTGAATCAATTAGGCACTGAGTCAGGTGGGTTGTGATACCTTCCAGCTCTGAGCCTATTAGCCAAAAGTGTATATGTATGTGTGTGTGTGTGTATATATGATAACGTATCCATTACTTTGTTTAGACAGTTGGAACCCTGTCTATTGGATTCTTTCTTGGATACTCACTTCTTTCTACTTATCTGTCTGCATTGTTCAATTAAAGTAAGATTTTTGACCCATTTGAATCTGTCTTTCCTTTAGAAAAGCAGATCAAAGAACCTGGACTAGCAGCCCTTCTGTCTGCTGATGTTATTGGTCTTACACCTCCATAGAAGCTGCAAGTATTATTAATGCTACAGGTGGGGAACTTGCATCCTCAAGGCCACAAGTGGCCCTCTAGGTCCTTGGTGTGACCTTTTGACTGAGTTCAAGTTTTGGATTTTTCCTTTTATTAAAGGAATTTGTTCTGTGAAGTTTGGATTCAATCAAAAGGTCACACTTAAGGACTTAGAGGGCCACATGTGGTCTTGAGATCACAGGTTCCCCACTCCTCACAGACCCTCATCACCTCTCAGCTGGATTATTGCAACAGCCTCCCCAAGGGTCTTCCTACCTCAAGTCTCTCACTATCTCAGTCCATACTACCTACTGTTGACAAAATGATTTTCTAGAGCTGACCATGCCAATACCCTACTCAATCAATTCTTGTTCCGTAATGCTTTTAGGACAAAATACAAACTTTTCCATTTAACTTTTAAAATCCCTACAAAACCTTGTCCCACCCATCTTTCCAGTGTTACTGAACATTCCTTCTCCTATATTCTATAGTCAACTCAAATCATCCTTCTCTCTGCACCTCATATACCACTTTTGCTTTGGCCATCGCTCATACCTGGAATGTTCTTCTTACTTGCAACTTAGAAAATCCCTCTCCTTTTAAGATGCAACTCAAACAGAACCTTCTACATGATCCAACCTGCTGCTAGGGCTTTCTCCTAATTACCTTGTATTCAGTTACAATATATTTATTATCTTTTTATATTCTCTCTATATTTATGTGTTTGTTTATATGTGTTTATATTTATATTTATTTGTGTTTATATGTGTTTATATTTATATTTATTTGTGTTTATATGTGTTTATATTTATATTTATGTGTTTGTTTATATGTGTTTCTATTTATGTTTATTTGTGTTTATATGTGTTTATATTTATATTTATTTGTGTTTATTTGT
>CM053596.1:247324175-247335480 GCA_028646575.1 Pseudocheirus occidentalis | reverse complement strand
TTTATGTTTATTTGTGTTTATATGTGTTTATATTTATATTTATTTGTGTTTATTTGTGTTTATATTTATATTTATTTGTGTTTATATGTGTTTATATTTATGTGTATTTGTGCTTATTTGTGTTTATATTTATGTTTATTTGTGTTTATATTTATGTTAGTGTAAAAGCTCTTGAGAGTAAGGATTACTTCATTCTTTGTATTTGCATGAAATCTAGCAAAAAGTAGGTACTTAATCAATTCTCATTGATTGAATGCTATATCAGCACTGGTAAAATATTAGTATTGAAAAGATAGTCCTTTGTTTTCTTGAGATATTTGACGACAGTAAGAGAGTTTTTCAATTTCCCAAAACCAACCCAGTTCACTCATCTCTTCATCAACTCCGAGACCAGCTCAATATCCAAGATTTTATCCCTTTTAAATTTAATCTTATTTTACGTGGTTCAGTGGTCTAACTTTTTAGATCATAGGATCTTAGATATGAGCTAGAAAAGTGTGGTGAGCCAAGTTTGGGGAGCCCTGCTGTCCCACAGCAGGACTGAGAAAGTGTGGGAGCTCTGCCATCCCCAAGCAGGGCTGACAAAGAGTCACTGATGTGGAGGTTACTAGTGGGTACATCAAGAGATGGGACTCTCTAATGGTGAAAGTAAAGAGCCAATGTTTATTGATCCAGGCACAGTTTTATAGAGCCTTAATTGTCTTCCCCTGCGGACATTGGGTACTTCTGTGTTCCCAGGCCATGGGTGTAAAATGCCATGCTTATCTCAAGGACCTAATCCTCACACCTGTATGTTTGTGCACTTTTCCTGCGGGATGGGGAACCGTTGATCCAGGCCATCAGCAGGCCAAACACCTGAGAGGGCTTGTTCACCTATCAGGATCTGAGTTCCACTTGCCTGTGGTCCTCAATAGGAAGACCTTAGATGGCATCTTGTCCAGATATCTCATTTTACAGATTAGGAAACTGAGTTCCAGAGAGACTAAACAAGTTGTCTAAAGTCACAGAGATAGACATTTCTTTGGATTCTATCATCCATTTTTGGCTGAAGTATGGTCTGCTCGGGAGGAATTTATAGATGTTAGTACAAAATTCCCTGACATGTTCTAAGGAAAGATGTTCTTTAAATTTATCCTATTACTTTAACAATACAAAGAGAATACATATTAGATTATTTGATCCAATTCTACTCAATGAAGAAATGAGTAAGACATGAAAGTGATTCTTTTTGGGGGCTTGTATACACATGCTTGTGTCCGTTTTTCTCTTTAAGAGGTATAAAACTACTTAGCTATACATAAAAGCACTTGCTTTATGGTAATCCTTCACGTGCAAAAGAAGGAAATAGGCTTCAAAGATGCCTAGGGTTCTTTCAAAAACTGAGATTTTATGACTGGAATTGAACTAAAACTTTCCATGAATTATTTTTTAAAATCCCCAATGTAAAGAAGAAAATGTATATGTCCTTTGCTTCCTTTCAAGTGAAAGTGAAGGGGAAATCAAAATTCACTTGGGAACATCTTGATACTGCTGAAAGTAGATTTTTAGAAGAACATAACTGATTCCATTTTGTGCTAAATTTGATGTTATTTTACAAATGTGTGTTGAATGTCTTCTTCAGTACCTCCCTTCTCCCAATCACTTTAAAGCTATCAAAGAAAACTTATAGGACTTTGAATAGTTCCAGTTCATTTACTTCTCCTTATTGTATTTAATAAGGCACATAGAGAAAAAGGAGGAGGAGGAGAGAGGAGAGGAGAGAAATAGGGGACAGGGCAGAAACAAGCAGAGAAACAGACATACAGAGAAAGAGAGGTAGGCAGGCAGACAGATACAGAGAGAAAGAGAGAGAGAGAGAGAGAGAGAGAGAGAGAGAGAGAGAGAGAGAGAGAGAGAGAGAGAGAGTAGGATGAGCATTTATTGCTTGCTCTGTACCAGTCACTGTGCTAAGTACTAGGGATACAAGTATGAGCAAGCAAGATATTCCTTTACCTCAACAAGCTTACATTTTACTGATAAAAAAACAACATTAAAAGGTTCATTGGATTCTTTTCTTATATAGGGGGAAAAACCCACAAGGAAAAACTTGCCATAGCTGCCTTTTTCTTAAGCATAGATTGCCTGTGAGCACTTCAACATTCTTTTCTGTGTGTACTGTTCACAGCGATGAGAATATTGATTACAATGTTAAGAACAACAGTGATTTACTTTTATGGCATTAAGGTTAGAGAAGAATTTTCTTCCCCAGAACTGTGTGAAGAAGGCAGCATGCAGATTCTTAACCTACTTTTACAGAGAGGAAACTTAAGTGAGCATGGTCATGCAGCTGGCGAGTATCAGAGGTGTGATCTGAACGCAGTCAGTGGATAGCCATTTATTAAGCATCTAGTGTGTGCTAAGCATTGTGTTAAGCCCTGGAGAAACAAAGAAAAGTGGTCCACACTGAGCACTCTTCCTTCTACGTTATCAGCTGTTCATCAGTAATAACAACACACATTTCTACAGTACATTCAGGTTTACAAAGCACCTTCCAACAACAACCGTATGAAGAGCTACTATTAGTAGCAAGTATTCCTGACCCCATTTTACAGAAGAAAAAATTAAGGCTCAGAATCAAGGTTAAGATTACATATGGTAACACAGCTGGTAAGTGACAGAGAGTCTAGATTCAAACCAAGGCTTCCTCATTATGGGTTCTGTTCTCTTGTCTAGAGAAAGAAAAAGGAAACAAATACCTAAAATTTATTCTCACTTTGTGGTATGCAAAGCAGTTTATGTATTAACTCATTTAACATTCAACACAACCTTGTGAGGTAGTGCTATTATTGTCTGCATTTTAGAGTTGAGAAAACTGAAGTCAGAGAGTAATGACTTGCCCGGGTCACATGGCTAGTCCAGGTCTGAGGCAGGCCCAGGGCTCTTTCCCCTGAGCCAGTACTTGGAGGAAGGATTGTTGATGCTGCTGCTGCTGTTAATGACAATGATGCTGTTGGTGGTGTCGGTGGATAGAGATAATAATCATTTTATTTAAGAGACACATCCTTTTTTTTCCAGGACAGGTTAATATTGGACTCAATTTCATTTCTAGGATTTAAGGAGCACCAGGGAAAACACCTCCATCTTCATAATTTTCAGTAATCTGCCTATCTCTAGGCCCCAGGAAGGCATAGATTTTTCAGAAGCACTCAAGAATAGGCTAATTCATGAGTACCCATTGTAAAGGTGAAGAGAAGAGGCAAACTGGGCTAAGGGCAGGAGAGTCACTCGAGGACAAAGATTTGATCTCCTTCCTACCCCCAAACCCCACCAATCCATAGTACAGATTCTCTTGTCTCCTCCACTCCTGCCCCTGGAGAAGATACTGAACTGAACGGGATTATCCTGGTCTAGGGAGACTGTGGTGGGCTAGGGTTTACAGCACTCCAAATAAACCCTGAAGGATTAACTCAAGACCTGGAAACCTAGATTACAATGGGGGTGCCACAGCAGAATTAGCTAAATAAAAATTATCATTTTTAGTCAATCACCAGGCAGTTAGGTGGCACAGTGGATAAAACACTGAACCTAGAATCAGGAAGACCTGAGTTCAAATATAGCCTCAGACATTTATTAGCTGTGTGTAAGCAAGTCACTTTACCTGTGTTGGCCTCTGTGTCCTCATCTGTAAAATGGGGATAATAATAGCACTTACCTCTCAGGTTGTTATGAGAATAAAGTAAGACCTTAAGGTGGCTACATAAATGCTGGTTGTCATCATCACCACCACTCTGGGTCAAAGTGCAAAGTAGGCAAAGTTCTCAGTGTTTCCATTTTCCTCTTCCTCTCCCCTGACATCAACCCACTCAAGCTTGCCCTCCCTCCAAACGTTTTGTAGTTCAAAATATTCTGTTCACCCAGTATTTAGAAATTTCTAAATCATTGTCCTCTTCCCCACTCCATGCCCCCATTTTTTCTCTGCTTATTTGGCACTGCAAAGACATTAACACCTTTTTCTCATTGTAGCAGAAGTCATTGAAAAATAGATCTGAAAACATTTCGAGAGCTCCAAATGAACTACCAAAAGCTGTCACATATGCAGATTCTCCAAGGCAGCAAGCTTTGTGTGATGAGGCTATCAAAGGGGCCGTGGAGATTGACACCAACTTGTACCGGTGTAACCTGGGAAGGAGTCTCATTCTCCCTGAGCCTCAGTATCTCATTTGTAAAAGGGGAGACTTAGGTTAGATGACCTCTTAAGTTCCTTCCACTTTTAAATCTATGAATTTATGATACTAAGACTCCTTTTCAAAATTATACAATCCAGCTGTCATGTTGTAGCCAGGACTCCTTCCTTCTTCATTTGAAGGTCGGACTAAACAACTTCTGGAGTCCTTCTAATTCAGAAATTCTACATAAGCTTTTTTCTATCCTTCACCCCCATTGTAATACTATATTCCCCCCATTTTAAACATAAAGGACCAAGTGTGCACAATTTGGGGAAAAGTTACCTGTTTAAAGATGGTGAGTTTGTTGTATTTCAGAGATTCTGTCTAAAGATAAAAACTCCAAAGCCTGCTTTTCTCTGGGTGCAAGTGGTATGAGAAAAAGGGCCATTCTCAGTCAATGAATAGTGTTTCTGGAATGAACTTTAACATTTGTCATCAAATCCCTCTTTTCCTCAGTACATTGTAGCTTCCATGGTTCTGAATGAAACAAGTCTTTATCTTTTCTTTTTAAAATGTTTGATTAATGCCTTTTGCTTTTATATGGTTGTCATTTCTGGATATAACACCTTCTTCCTGCTATCACTTTAGATTGAGCCCTCCTTTATTACGCAGAAAAACAAGTAAACAAAAGACCCATCATATGCCTGACAATGTATACGATATTCTGCCCCTGTGGTCCCTCACCTCTCTGACATGAAGAGATGGGGATGTGCTGGTAAATGTTTAACAACCAGTTCTTGGGTAGGAGGAAGTGGGAGGAGTCAGGCAGGGCTTGTAGATATAGCACACTTATAAGTTAACATTTTTTTTATCACTTTTGTATGTCTAAATAATGAACAAAACAATAAATCGAGTCCTGATTCATAGCATTTGCTCTTTTTATACGTGACTAGAGATGTCCACAGATTGGAGGCATATCAAGAGGGTATATATAAGTCACCTCATGCTCTGGGTTCTTCACTAGTGTCTCTGGTTGCACACCTCAGCTGAGGCTCAAGAATAAAGATAACTGAGAAAAGAGGCACCAAACATTTAATAATCAGCTCTAGCTTAGTCCAACTCACCTCTGGAAAGACATTTCATTATCTCTCTCTCTTTACTATTGAGTTTCCATTGCTCGTTTTAGTGATCTTTTCATTTCCATTATCATTGTGTACACTGGGACAGCCGTCCAACATGCCTGGAATGTCCTCCTTCTAACCTGAGCCTCTTAGGGTGCCTGGCTTCCTTTGAGATTCAAATTCAAGGGCTCCATCCTGCAGGAGGCCTTTGCTGATTCCCTCTCTGCCACCAGCTGCTAGTCCTCTGCAAAGATACCTACCATCTACTCTGAACTTAGCTTGCAGCTACCGATTTGTGTATGTGTTGGCTCCCCCAGGAGAAAGGTAAGAGCAGGGACTGCTTAGCACACTGCCTGGAACTTAGTAAATGCTTGTTGAGTGACTGATTAACTAATCGATTGATTTGATTGATTGTCAAGACACAGACACCATCCAAGCAAGGAAATATATTTGTCAAGAGACAAGACATGAGAGAATACCCATGGTCTAACAATGATGTACATGGGATATAGAAAGTTGGTAGTGACTTTGAGCTGCAAACTTTCTCTTGCCTGCAGTCCTTGTTACCAATAACCCATCTCTTAAAAATTACTGGCCTCGAGGGTGTAATTCATCTAGTCATATTATCACCTAATTGTGTTCCCTTTTTATATATTTATCAAGGAAACTCTGCCGACTCCATTTTCTTTTACCGATACTCACTACATTCTTGGTCCACAACACACCAAAAATAAACATTTTCCAAAACACATCTGTAACACTTGTATGGAAGTAGAAATAAAAACAGAGACAACAGAATGAACTGCCTTACCTTGTACAAACAAGATCCCCAGAGCCAAGGCCACAAAGATGATGCGAAGGAACGCTTCATTTTTATACATGACTGGAGATGTCTTCATATCAGGAGGGTGCATATGATGACTTCATGCCCTAACTTCTTCACTAGTGCCTCTGGTTGCGTGTCTTAGCTGAGACTCAAGAGTAAAGACAACTGAGAAAAGAGAGGCAGCAAAGAGGGAAATAGGTGCATTTAGGGTAGCTCAAAAGGACCAAAATAGCATGGCACTCTCTCCTGTGGTTTTAGCTGCTTCTCTCAAAGCTAATGCTCATTTTCAAAAACTCCCATCTGCAAAGCAGATTCAGCATATGACTAACTCCTTTCTTCTCAGCTACTTTTTATCCTATTTTGAAGTTTTCTTAGTTTTTTTAGTGAAATGGAGTAATGAAGCTTTAAAGAAATTATATCATTTCAACCTTTAGGTTGAGATTTTTCATCTAAGAAAGGTTAGGAAATATAGGATAAAGAATCTTCCCCCCCCCCATTTGCACTACTGTAACCTGTGTTTCTGAGACAGCTTTCCTTTGACAGCTTCATAGTTTTTTGTTTTGTTTTGTTTTCCTTTTTTTTGGGTTGTTTGTTTTCCCCAAATGTCCCATTATTAACGCATACCTGAAATACATACCTGATAAATAATAGTATCACTGACAAGGGAAGAAGTGAAAAAGTAAATGGTTTATAAATTGTGGTAGATCAAATGATGGTCAGTACTTCCTTGCCTGGAAATGAAATAAATAGAATAAATAACAACAACTTCCTTGCTGTTGATATTCAGCCATTTCAATCATGTCTGACTCTTTGTGATTCACTAGGGTTTTCTTGGTAGAGACGCTGGAATGATTTGTCATTTCCTTCTCCAGCTCATTTTACAAATGAGGAAACAGAGGCAAACAGGATTAAATGACTTGCCCAGGCTGAATTATGAACTCAGTTCTTCCTGACTCCAGGTCTGGTGCTCTGTCCACTGTACTACCTAACTGCCCACCAGCAACAATAAAAATAATAACATTTATACAGCATTTTAAGATTTGCAAAGAAATCTAAAAATATTATCTCACCTTTTCATCATGATAATCCTGGGAGGTAGGTGCTATTGTTACACTCATTTTATAGATGTCAGTCAATAAACATTCATTAGGCACCTACTGGGTGATAAGGAAATGGAGACTGAGAAAGATTGAGTTACCCAGTCACTCAGCTATTATGTATCTGAAGCTGGATATGAAATCAGGTCTTCATGACTCCAGGTCCAGCATTCTATCTACTTTGCTACCTAATTAAACTTTGATTTCTATTTCTATTCTAGTTAAGTATCAATGCAACAGTAGCATAAATTTCCACGTAGCAAGACAATGTAGTACAATAGGCACAGCACTAGTTTTGGAGTCAGAGAACCTGGGTTTGAATCCCAGCTAAACCATGTAGTGACTTTGGGGCAGCCTTTTCGTGTAAACTTTGAGCTTCATTTTCATCATCTGTAAAAGGGTGTTGTGTTAGATTATCTATAATATGGTCTCTTCCAGCTTTAAATCAGTGATCACTACAGATACCTAAATAATAAAGGTTATGCCTTTTGTAAATAAACTTTAGTCTGAGCATTTAATTTTTTTAATTTATCTCCTTATATATTATCTCCTTCATTTCCAAGGATATTCCTTCCCCAGCCTCACTCAGAGAGCCATCCTTGTGACAAAGAATGAAAGAGGAAAAGAAAATCAGTTCAGCAAAATTGACCAATACTGAAACCAAAGAATGTGCATCATTCCACACTCATTTCACACCATTGCAAAGAAGCACAGCATGTTTTCTCATTTCTTCTACAAGACCAAGTTTGAGCATTATGATGATATAATATTTTGTTTAAATGTTTTCATTTACAAGGTTATACTCATTTTGTATATTGTTTTTCTAGTTCTGCTTACTTAACTTTCCATTGGTTCATGTCTTCCCATGTTTCTCTGTATTTGTCATATTTGTTTCTTATAGTGAAGTGATATTCCATTGCATTCATGGGACTTAGAAAACCTGGGCTCAAATCTTACCTTTATTAAGTGATTTAGCTCTGCTTAGCCTTGGTCTCCTTATCTGTAAAAGGAAAAGGTTAGACTAGATGGCTTCTAAAGTCCTTCCCAATGATCCTGTGATCCTATGTAACATGATTTGCTTAACCATTTCCAATTCCCCAATTAGTGGGTATATATTTTGCTCTAGTTCTTTGTTACTACAAAAAGTACTACTTTAAATATTTTGGTATACACAAAGCACATTCAGTAATTTTGACTTTACTGGAGTATATGCCTAACAGTGAAATATCCAGGTCAAAGGATGTGACGTTTTTGTCACTTTCTTAGCAAAAAACCTCACTGTTTTCAAGAATTATTGGGTTACAAAGAGATTTTTTTAAAAAGAGAGAGAGAAAGGTTCACGTGGCTACCTGCAGCAATGAATAGAGCACCAGCCCTGGAGTCAGGAGGATCTGAGTTCAAATCCAGCCTCAGAAACTTAATACAAGACTAGTCATCTGACCTTGTGCAAGTCACTTAACCCCAATTGCCCTACCTTCCCCCTCCAAAAAAAAAAGAAAAAAAGAAAACAAAAGAAAAAGTAAAATAATCTATTAGTACAACAATATTTATAGCAGTTCTTTTTGTGGTGCCAAAGAATTGGAAATTGAAGGGATATTCATCAACTAGGGAATGGTTGAACAAGTTGTGGAATATGAATGTAATGCAATACCATTGTGCTATAATAAATAATGACCAGAAGCATAGAATGAGAAGAGTTTAAACAATGATAATATTATAGGGAAAAACAACTTTGGAAGACTATAGAATTCTGATCAATGAAATACCATTCATCCAAAGGAATGAACATGAAATATAATTCACCTCCTGACAGAGAGGTTTTGAATTCAAAATGTGGAATCATTCATTTTTTGAACTAGTTAATTGGGAATAATTTTTGCCAAATTATGTATAAATATGAGAGATTTTTTTAATTGGATGGAGGAGGAGGTAACAAGAGGGACAGATTAATTTATAAAATATTTGTTCCTTGAAAAAAATGTATTAGTTCTATGAAAATAAAATTAAAGGACTAATTTTTTTAAGACAGTGCTAGGAGAGGATTCTAGGAAGATGGTGGAGTAGGTCAGAAAACTTTCTGCTCTCCAAATCTCCACACACACATAAAAAGACAGAACATCACCTCCCAGTAGCAGAAATAAACACCTGGTGAAGCAATTTGAGAAGACTCCTAGGAAACCTGCAACCTCTACAACCTCTGGAGTGGAGGTTTGACCTGAGTAAAGTGCAGCTCTTCAGAATCAACAAACAACAAGCCCTGGGGGCAGCTGGGTTAAGGACCAGCCTTAGCTGGCTCAAGTTTTAGAAAGCCTCAGTTTTAGATACTTTCATGTGGAAAACAATGAAGAGGTTGGGGGGAGGAGAACTTTGAAGGACCTTCCACTGTAAAGGGATGCCAAACAGCTGTATTGACCAGATGTGATTCAGAGTGTGGCTATAATGAGAAGCTAGTGCACACATGGTGAGTGCATTAGCAGAGAAGTGGGTACCCTGTTGGCTGAGGACAGCTGAAGGAGAGCAGAGTCCCTGGTTTCAGTTCTGGGGCAAAGAGGACAGCTGTATTTTGTGACTACTGGTAGGAAGCAAGGTCATTTGCAGGGTACTGTGGTTGAGAGCCCGTGCTGTGGCTTCAGAGTGGAGAGGAGAGCCCAAGGTTGGGCCTTGAGACTGACATCAGAATATAGCAGTAAGAAGGACCTAAGGCTTGGGGCATCATTTCCCATACCTCAGGACTACAATTTGATTACACTAATAGTTGCTAAAAGATAAAAATAAAAATAAAATGAGTAAGCAAAGAAGAAAGAACCCAACCATAGATAGTTACTACAGAGATGGAGAAGATCTGGGTTGACATTCAGAGGAAGATACCAGAGCTAAAAAAAAAAAGTCACTCCTTTTTCAGTGAGAAATGTCAAATAGTGCCAAGTACAAAAAGAATTCTTGGAAGAACTTAAAAAGGGCTTTAATAATCAAATAAGAGAGATCAAGGAAAAATTAGGGGAAAAAATCAGTCCAAGAAAATCAAGAAAATTATGAAAAGAAAATCAACCAACTGGAAATAGAAAGTCAAAAACTTAAAGAAGAAAATAATTCATTGAAAACTAGAATTCGACAAGAGGAGTTTAATGATGTTCTAAGACATCAAAAAAAACCATAAAAGAAAATCAAAAGAATGAAAACATAGAAAAGAAAGCAAAACATCTCATTAGAAAAACAACTGATCTAGAGAACAAATTGAGAAGAAATAATGTAAGAATAGTCAGACTACTTGAAAATTATGATTAAAAAAAGAATCTTGATACAATATTAAAGAAAATTATCAAGGAAAATTGTCCTGAAGTTCTAGAATAAGAAGGCAAAGTAGAAATAGAAAAAAAAATCCACCAATCACCACCTGAAAGAGATCTCAGGAGGAAAACTATCATAGCCAAGTGTCAAAACTCCCAGGTTAAGGAGAAAATATTGGAAGCAACAAGGGGAAAAAATTTAATATTATGGAGCTCCATTAAGCTCCATTACACAAGACTTAGCAGCTACTATATTGAAGGGCCATAGGTCTTGGAACATTATATTCCATTCAGCAAAAGAGCTGGGGTTACAACAAGGGTAACTTACCCAGTAAAGTGAAGTATAATCCTAAATGACAAAAATGATGGAAATCTAATAAACTGAAAGACTTTCAGGTTTTTGAGACAAAAACCTCAGAAGTTAAGGGAAAGTTCAACATTAAACATCTAGGAGAAATATAAGGTAACCAGTAAAGACCAATTATAAGGAACTCGATAAGGTCAAATTCTGATCAAATCTGATCAAATCACTTCAAATATTTTAAAATATTGGCAGTAGTCTTAAAATTGTCATCATTATTTGTGTAGTTTGAAAGAAAGGTATAGGCTGAGCTAAGTATGATAGGGTGATTCTAAAAAGAAACATAGGGAGAGATTTTTTTTAAAAAGTGATTATTTCATACAAATGAGGCATAAAATGAAAAATTGATTCAGAAGAAACTAGTAGGGAGGAGGACAGGTAGTGGTGAAACCTTACTCTCATCAGGAATGGGTTAAAGAGGGAGATAGATAGACAGATAAATAGAGAGAGAGAGAGAGAAAGAGAGAG
>CM053596.1:247313906-247324075 GCA_028646575.1 Pseudocheirus occidentalis | reverse complement strand
GGATGGGGTAAATAGGGTGAGAAGATAGTGAGGAAAAATAGGAAGAAGGAAAATGCACAACAAGTAATTGTAGATTAGAATGTGAATATGGCGAATTTGCCCATAAAATAGAAATGCAGATTAAAATTTTGAATTCAACAAGATGTTGCTTTTAGGAACTGTTACAAAAATGAGAGATGCACACAAAGATAGACTAAAGGAAATAAAGTAGATTTTAGTAAGTTAAAAAAGCAGAGATAGTTACCATGATCTCAGGCAAAGTTGAAGTGAAAATAGATTTAATAAAAAGTAAAAAAAAATAGAGAAACTACACTAGATGTCAGCAATATTATTCAATGTTGTTTTAGAACATTTAAAATATCTAGACAGGGACAGCTAGGTGGTACAGTGAATAGAGTACCGGCCCTGGAGTCAGGAGTACCTGAGTTCAAATCCGGCCTCAGACAACACAAAAAACTAGCCGTGTGACCTTGGGCAAGTCACTTAACCCCAACTGCCCTCCAAAAACAAAAACAAAAACAAAAAAAAAATAAACACAAAAATAAAATAAAATATCTAGACAGTATAAAATACCTGAACTTTACCTGATAAAACAGACACAGGAATTATATAAACATAGACATAAAACACTTTTTATACAAATAAACCCAGATCTAAATAATTGGAAGTAATATTTATTGTTCATTGGTGGGTAAAGCCAACATAATTTTTTATAATATCATTTTACCTAACTAAGCTATTCATTCAATGTCATTCCAATTAAATTACTAGAAAATTATTTTACTGAGTTAGAAAAAATAATACCAAAGTGTAATAATAATGAAGTCCATTTGGCAAGTTGACCAAATAAAGAGAATCAGCAGAGATCCCAAAGACGGGGCTGACTATCCACTCCATAATTTTCTTCCTCTGGACTGATGAAAACCATATACTTTCCACATGGCGAGTCCCCTATTTTCAATTTTAATTTAATTTGTTTGGCTCTGACTGATTTTTTTTCCTTCCCAGGATGTCTTTTGGAGACTCTATATTTTATTTTTAGGATCCCAGTATATGGTAGCTGGCACATGTGGCCTCCAGTCACCCCTCATAGCCCTACATCAGAGGCAACCTTGGCTATCTTCCCAAGTGATAGGAGTAAGGGGTATCCATTGCATCTGCCCTTAGAGCTGCTGTGGGACCAATTTTGGGATTTAGCATTATAACAATAGCCCCAAATAACTTAGGAATCTTAAAATTTTCATAGGTAAGATCCAAATTGTTTTAGCTATAAGACAGGGTTAGTAGGGCTTAATAAAATTACATAACGGGTTTTAAACAATTTTTCCCCACTGTGCTTTAGTTTCAACAAAATTCAGATTAAAAATTGCTTCATCTAACACAATTTCTGGCTCACAATGGTCACTCAAATTTTACAATATAAGAGAATTTTACAACAATTTAGAATTACAATAATAATGCAAACAGTAAACTTCAGACGACATTAATTGCATTTCCAAATCATCACACATAAAAATTATTGGCAGAAAGTTGGGCTTACCAAGTGCAGAGGCTAGATGACTTCTTACCTTGTACTGTCCTAGTCCATTCTTCTTTCCCCTCTAATCACTATTACAGACACTGCTGGGACTAAGGCTGCTTGCCTAGGACTTCAGGGTGCCCAGGAGTCTACGGCCATTGCTAGTGGGGCCCCTACTGTAGCTGCTACCCTTCTCCCCTCCTTCTTTTTGCTAGGTGAGGGAGGGTGGGCCCAATTTCCTACCATTTTCTAGCACTCTCTTTTCTTAATCTATTCTAGGGTGAGAGGAGCTAATGGAATCTGCTAAGATATTTTTAGCTGTTCTAGCTTTTCATTTAGCCTTAGGATGGTCAGAGCAGGGACTACAGGGAGAAGGATCTTAAATGTTTTGGTTTGTTTTGGTTTTTTACTCAGGTAAGCTTTACTTCTGCATCCACCCCTTAAAAAAATTCTGTGAGAATAGGAGCTTAGAACCCACCAGTTAAAGTGGGTGGGACTCTGGAAAATATCCAATGATACCTAGTCCCCTCTCACCCATACTGGAGAGCTTGAAGCATTTCTTTTTCAGATCTATGCATTTCCCAATTTATCTCAGTGCCAAATAGTATAATGAATTCTAGCTTATCTTAAACATTAAATTAGGAGAGCCAACATTTCACTTAAAATGTAACCCAAATGAGTTCAATGACTTGAATATATGCTCCAAATGGTATTATACAGACTCTGGTGTTAGAATTTTAATGCTGTCACACAAACTTTTTCTGTGATTCAGGAAAGGGTTGAGTGCTAGTCCTATTCCAAAGTGCAGCCTTGAAAACAAGGGATCAGTGAAGTGACTCTTTTTTTGTTGATAGATTTGAGGAGAGAAGTTTCCCCCTTCCTCTTTTTTCTGTCTTTCCCTCCACATCTAGAACTTCTCCAGGGGTTGGCCAGGTGGCACAGTAAACAGAGTGCCGGCCCTGGAGTCAGGAGGACCTGAGTTCAAATCCAGCCTCAGACACTTAACACAAAAACTAGCCATGCCCAAGTGACCTTGGGCAAGTCACTTAACCCCAATTGCCCTCCAAAAAGCAAAAATTAAATTAAATTAAAATTAAAAAGAACTTCTCCAGAGTCCAAGAATGAAGAGAGAGACAGAGACAGACAGAGATTTTTCCCCCAACAACTTTTATTTAAGAGACACTCATCTCTTATCTAGGGGAAGTTTTATATCCCTGAATGCATACATGAATAAAATAGAGAAAATGGAAGTCAATAAATTGGGCATGCAACTGAAAAAGCTAGAAAAAGAACAAATTGAAAATTCCCAATTAAATACTAAATTAGAAATAATGAAAACCAAAGGAGAGATTAAGAAAATTGAAATTAAGAAAACTACTGAATTAACAAATAAAACTAAGAGCTGGTTTTATGAAAAAAAAGACAATAAAATTAATAGACCATTGGTTGATATGATTTTTTTTTAAAAGAAAGAAGAAAACCCAATTATGAATATCAAAAATGGAAAAGCTGAATCTAACTCCAATGAAGAGGAAATTAAAACAATAATTAAGAATTATTTTTGCTCAATTGTATCAACATAAATTTGACAATCTTAGTGAAATGGTTGCATATTTACAAAAATGTAAGTTGCCCAGATTAACTGAAGAGAAAGTAAATTATTTAAATAACCCCATCTCAGAAAAGTAAATTGAACTAGGCACCAATGAACTCCCTAGGGAAAAATCTCCAGGGCCAGATGAATTTACTAGTGAATTCTATCAAACATTTAAAGAAAAATTGATCCCAATACTCTACAAACTATTTGGGAACATTGGGGAAGAAGTCCTACCAACTTCTTTTTGTGACACAAATAGGTACTGATACCTAAATCAGGAAGAGAAAAAATGAAGAAAATTATAGACCAATTTCCCTCTTGAATACAGATGCAAAAAGTTTAAATACAATATTAGCAAAAAGACTACAGCAATTTATCACAAGAATAATACACTTTGATCAGGTAGGATTTATCCAGGAATGCCAAGGGTGGTTCAATATTAGGGAAACTATCAGTATAATTGATCACATCAACAACAAAACTAAGAGAAACTATATGATTATTTCAATAGATGCAGAAAAGGCTTTTGACAAAATGCGACACCCATTCCTATTAAAAATACTAGAAAGTATAGAAATGAATGGAGTCTTCCTTAAAATAATTAGTAGCATCTATCTAAACCATCAGCAAATATTATATGTAATATGATAGAAGCATTTCCAAGAAGATCAGGGGTGAAATAAGGACGTTCACTATCACCCCTCTTATACAATTTGGTACTAGAAATATTGGCAGTAGAAATAAGAGAAGAAAAAGAAATTGAAGGAATGAAATTAGGCAAAGAAGAGACTAAGCTATCACTCTTTGCAGATGATATGATGATATTCTTAGAGAATCCTAGAGAATCAAGTAAAATAGTACTTGAGATAATAAATAAATTTGGCAAAGTTGCAGGATATAAAATAAACCCACATAAATACTCAGCATTCCTATATATTTCTAACAAAATCCAACAGCAAGAGATAAAAAGAGAAATTCCATTTAAAGTTACTATAGACATTATAAAATATTTGGGAATCCACCTACCAAAACAAATTGTGTATATGAACACAATTACAAAGTCTTTTTCACACAAATAAAGTTTGATCTAACTAATTGTTAAAATATCAACTGTTCATGTCTGGGTAGAGCTAATGTAATAAAAATGACAATTTTACATAAATTAAATTACATATTTAGTGCCATACCAATCAATCTACCAAAAAAATTACTTTATAGAGCTAGAAAAAATAGTGACAAAATTCATTTGAAGAACAAAAGGTCCAGAATATCAAGGGAACAAATGAAAAAAAATGCTAGTGAAGGTGGCCTAGCCATACCAGATTTTCATCTGTATTATAAAGTAGCAGTCATCAAAACTACTTGGTACTGGCTGAAGAATAGAGCAGTTGATCAATGGAATAAATTGGGTACATGAGACTCAGCAGCCAACGACTATAGTAACCCACTGTTTGATAAACCCAAAGAACCCAGTTTTGGGAATAAGAACTCACTATTTGACAAAACCTGCTGGGAAAACTGGAATATAGTATGGCAGAAATTGGGCATAGACCATAACCTAACACCATATACCAAAATCAAGTTTAAATGCCACTTATATCTTATAATGTTTATATCTGTCATATAGAAAACCTGGTATTTACACCTTTATCTGTAGTTTAAGAGGATGTTACAGCTAAAACAATTTAGCTATAAGATATGAAAATTATTACCTAAGCTACTTTACTGTCTTAATGATAAATCCTAAAGTTGTTCATTGATTAGTGTATATAGAAAGGAAGAGACTTATAAGATTTTTATTCAGATTAATTCTCCTCATTCAGAACATTCCTTCTGTATGTATGGGAATTGGCTAAACAGGGGCATCACTATTAGCCCTTCCCCCAGTCTCTCCTCCTTAGAATTCATATCAATTTTTCTTATGTTGTAAAACTGCCAAAAGCCCTGGAAACTGTCTCTATTAGACAAGGTCACTTACCAGACTGAATGTTTTTAGTTACATAGTTTTTTAAATGAACCTAACTTACTAAGAAGTTGCAAAAGATTAAAAAGGATTTCCAACAATTGGCTTTTATTCCAGGACAACTTTAAATTTGAGAAAGAAAAAATGTTAAATGAATATCCTTAAGTACAGGGGACCTGATAAATCTTTATTGTTTATTACAGCTCCACAGGAATAAAGAATTTAACTGTAATTTGGCTATGAGCCATGATTGGTGAAAAATGTTGCTTAAGATAAAAAGCACTTAAGACTATATTTCTTCTATGATCAAAGCAAGTAGTCAATAAATTGATAAATAGTCAATAAATAGGAACTATTTTGTGTTAACTTTATGGGAAATTTAATATTATTTTTCATCAAGAATTAGAACACATACAGAAATTTTACGAACTACTTGTGATCAGATTCATTTATTATACCTTTTCTGGCTAAAATATGTTTTAATATCTAAAGAATTTGGCAATCAACTAGAAAAGTAGTTTGTTAGTAATACTTTGGTGATTTATGTTACTTAAGGACATTTTACACCAACTTAGATTTTTTTTTAAATTTGTTTTGCTCTAAAGTATATACAGAGCTGTTATGTGTTTTAACTATTTTTTCTTTATTCTCTCACAAAAGGTTGATGATCATTTATAAATCTTAAAACTAGAAATATAGCCTACTACATTGAGTCTAATAATTATAAAGTTATTATTACTCACTTTACTTCTGCTTCAAATGCAAAGCTTTCAGCTATATTATTGTTAAATTATTTTCTCTTCCTTTAGTATTGTGTCAGATCACAAATATTCAGTGTAAGTATGCAGACATATTGACACTGATAAGCTTAAACACACACAGAATACAGATCTTTTTCATCATTTTTCAGAAGTTACAAACTCTCATAAGATAGAAGTCACAACCTATTTAACCTATATTACAGCTTATTCTTCACTTCCTGGACTTCTTTATTGAAATAATGTGACTATTGATCAAATAGTTCCAGTTTTGTACAATTTTGTCCCCAAATATTCATAAAGTTACATTTTCTCACTCTTATTTTCATTGAAATGCACATACTCTAGTTAAACTATTTCATGTTACTAGGGAACAAGCCAGACAGATCATTAAATACTGCCCTCAATGTGTTATCTATATTATTCCTCCAGCTTCCCTTTAGACAGGGGAAACAGTAAAAAACGTAATTAACCATATGTTACAGTCTTTTACTTCTATGGATGTTCCAAAACTATTGAAAACTGATAATGCTCCGACCTATACTAGCAAATCATTTCAATCTTTCTGTGATCGTTTTCAAATAAAATTAATTATAAGCATTACCCTTATAAGCCCACTGGTCAAGATATTAAAACCTATTTATAATATAAAAAAGGGGGAACTTGGACCAATATGCCATAAAGGCAACTACACCCTAATTTTTTTACATATCACTAAAAATTAGTATATACCAGCAGTAAAACAATGTGAAAAGGTGCATACTCCCCCCAAATAAAGGTAATGCGGGGATCTATTACTGTGCAGACAAGGCTGTGCTTATATATTTTCCAGAAGCCATGGAATGAATAGTGAGGGTGCCAGAACAGAAATGACAGGATGTGTACTCCAAATCACCCAGAAAGATGAAAGAGCTCTGGTAGCAGAAGAAGAAATCATGGAAATAAAACATGGGAGTAAATAAGAAGAGGTCTTCTAACGAAGCCACTACACAAAAAAGCTGTGCCCACATGGGGGCAGATCGAACATTTTTTATATCAAGTCAAAGAACTGAAATCTGTTGACCCAGGATTTGTGTTTCTTTCTATGATCACTGTGATTTCAATACAAATGGAACTGGTTACATCCTGATTTAAGTCCTGAGACACATACACCCATATGTATACAACTAATTTTATTTCATGTTTGTCATCTATCATCAGGGGGATATGTATGACATAAAATTTCTGATCTCTTAAAAAGAGGGGGAAGGTCTTCTCATTGTCAGATTTATTGTTAGACTTATTGTTTTGTCAGATTTATTGTTATTAGACTCACTGTCCTAATATTATTGATAATTTCAACCACTGTATCTGCAATTTCTCTACAAAAAAGAAATCCAAACTGTACAATATGTTAATGAATTTTCATAAAATGTTTCTGTAGCCTTTAAGACACAACAGAATATATATATAAGGATCTTTTGCATAAAACTATTGTATTACAACAATTAGTATTGCATTTAGGTGACGTGTTAAAAGCTTTAAAAATTCAACTGTAACTTAGATGTGATTATAAATATACATATATTTGTGTAATTCTTTTACCATATGTTAGCTCTGATTCTAATGTCTTTTGGGACAAAATACAAGCACAACTTCTTGGTGTTTGGCATGATTCAAATATTATAAATTATATAAGAAAACATCCAGAATAATCATTCTTCTGGAATTAATCCAGGAATACTGCCAACATAATATATTCTACATTGTTAAAGTTATCTCCTTTTAATTTGATGTCTATACTTTGACATATTTTACCTGTATTGATTATTGTATTATTTCGTTGTATGTTTAAAACCATTTTTAACTCAGATGTATGAAAATAACTTTTAAGGGTCAGGATTTACATCAGAATGTTAGTTGTAAAAACTGTAATCTCACACAATATATTATTAGAGGTTTTCACACTAATTTATTTCATACCAATCTGCAGAAGAGCATAGCTTAGTTTGAGTTTGATCAGTGAGGCTTTTAAAATATAAAAGGTATTTCATAGGGCTACTTTTAGGAATCATATATTTAGTTACTTTAGTTTCAACTGATACACTTTTGACTCTGTCTTTACAATCCACAATTCATACTGCCCAGTATGCTGAAGAACTAGCAAAAAAAAAAAATCTGAAACACTTCAAATTCAGAAAAAATCAATCAGGACACCTAGACAAAAAAAATTATTTATTAGAACAGCATATATATATATATATATGAGATGAATGATATTATATATATATATGAGAGGAATTATATTATATGTATACATATATATATATATATGAGATGAAATAGAGATCCTTAAAACTCAGTTATTTCTGCTACGTGATTACAGATATGCTCCTCCCAGATCAACATTACCTGGGACAGGATTAGAGCCCACTTATTGGGAGTGTGGTATAATTCCAATATTACCATGGAAATAAAGGTCTTCCATGAGATTATTGAAGATATCAAGGTTCCTGGGATTGACCCAGAAGGTGTAGCAAAGACAATAAATAGCACATTGAAGAATATTTCTCCTTTTCAGAACATAGTGGCTTTTGGTATGTACTTGCTTCCAAGATTAATTGCTATAGTGATCTTCTGTATATTTACTATTGTTTTATATGAATGATGCCCTGTGATGTCAAGGTTTTAGGCACTGAGGTACATGTCCTTAATTTATTTAATAAAAAAGGGGGAGATGAAGGGAGTCAAAACACCTGATCCAGGGATCAGGCTGGTCCTAGATAAATCAGCTCTGGATTTTCCAGTGATGCGACCAGTCCATACTGTCTAGTGCTGGTTTTCTCTGTGATGTAGCTATAAATCAGAGCCTGCGTGATATCTGAGATCCAGGGTTATGCCTTCTTCTGGGATTGCATTGATGAATCTCGCCTGGCCCACAATTTTTGTACTTTCACAATCTTACGTGTCATTTTAGAGCTGGCATAAGAAACCACTTAGAGATGACCCTACACCCTTTGACCCTGCAATATCACTTCTAGGGTTGTATCCCAAAGAGATCATAGAAGGAGGAAGTGGACCTGTATGTACAAAAATATTTATAGCAGCTCTTTTTGTGGTGGCAAAGAATTGGAAATCAAGGGGATGCCCATTAATTAGGGAATGGCTGAATAAATTGTGGTATATGAATGTAATGGAATACTATTGTGCCATGAGAAATGAGGAGCAGACATATTTCATAATAATCTGGAGAGACTTATATAAACTGATGTTGATTGAGAAGAGCAGAACCAGGAGACATTTGTACACAATTACAGATACATCGTATGTGTGATGACTAACTTTGATAGACTGGCCTCCTCTCAGCAATGCAAGGTTATAAGACAACTCCAAAGGACTCATGATGGAAAGAGACATCCACATCCAGATACAGAACTATGGAGTCTGAATGCAAATTGAAGCAAACTACTTGCTCTCTTTCTTTTGCTTGTTTTGTTTTGCTCCCTCTTTCCCATTGCTCATCCCATTGGTTATAATCCTTCTTTACAATCTGACTAATGTTTAATGTAAAGGTATTTGTAGATCCTATATTGGATCGCATGCTGCTATGGGGGAGGGAAGGAGAGAGGGAGAAAATGTGAAACTCAAGGCATTGTGGAACAGAATGCTGTAAACTAAAAGTAAATAAATAAATCATTTAAAAAAGAGATATTCAAGATGGCGGCATAGAAGCAGCAACGTCCCGCAGCTCCCACACCGCAACCCTAAACACCCATTAAATTATGAGCCCAGATAAAGTCTAGGAGTCTCAGACTCACAAAAATACAGACAACCCATCTCTCGCTGAAGGCAGCTCGGCAGCAGGGGCTCATCAAGGCGGCTGGGAACAGAGACTGAAACAGTCTGAAGCCGAGACCGCAGCCAGGCCTGGGACGGTGGGAATGGGCCGGGCTAAGCTGAGACAAGCAGGCACCACAGCCAGCCTCCAGCACCTCCACATCTGCCAAGGCATGAGGAATGGGGATGGGAGAGGCACAGTTCGCACCACAGCAGAGCAGAGACCCGGCCAGCCCAAAACCTCAGCAGCAGCCATGAGGAGACTCCCAAACCACAGCATGAGTCTACTTCAAAGAAAATCTAAAGCACCTGCCTAAGGGGAGCTTTAAAGCCTCAGAGTCGGTTAGTGAAAGTGAAACTTTGAAAATTAATTTGGGGGTGGTAAAAGCAGTTTGGCCATTCTGCCCCCGGGGCAAGGAAGCAGGAGGGGAGGGGAACTGCTGGAACCAGAGGCGGCCCCCACCAGACTGCTTTATAGCCCCTGGCCTGCAGACTCCACGGGGGGGGGGGGGGGGG
>CM053596.1:247281539-247313406 GCA_028646575.1 Pseudocheirus occidentalis | reverse complement strand
GGTTTAACACTAACCTCCAACGAGTATTCTTAGCACGAAAGAAATTGCTTGTATGCATTCCACCCTAGTCCCGTGGTCCAGCATTCTTATTCCTCATGGTACTTCAGATTGCACTTTGTGACTGAAGGCCAAGATGAGGTAAACTCAGTGGGTAGTTTCTTATAGAGAGACTTTAGGGGCTTTTGGAAGGCCCTCTGACATTCTGTTGAAGAGTCAAGAAATATTAAATGTCTACTACATGGGTTATGCCTTGGGAATAGGTGAGGCAAGGATGCAAAGAAGCATAGCATGGAGCAGTTACCTTCAAGGAGGTTGTAGATAGCTAGTTTTCTCTGTGATGTAGGAATTCAGAAGGAATGCTTTCTTAGGACTGAGTGGTTAAAGATGTGCCCTTAAAGTGGGGGAATTTGAGTTGAGTTTTGAAGTTTAGATAGAATTTGGATAGTCAGGAGGGAAGAGAAAGTTTTTTACTCAAGGAAAATGGTTCAAGCCTAAAGCTGCTGCTGTCCAACAACATTATCCATTCTTGATTATAGTTAATGGCAGAATCCTAGCTAGCAACAATGATGCCCAAAGCACGAAATACCAAATATATCCTCAGATCAACCAGTGGAGGGGTGAGGTGGGGGGTGGGAATACCTATCCTGACACTTCTATGTTGGAGAAGATTGAAGATCTCAAGTTATCAGCAGGTTGAGTTAGGGAGGTCACTTGTATAGGTTTGTATACTCTCAATATTTCAGGGCTCTAGGGTAAAACACAGGTTGCTACTTACGACTTTGGCTACAAAGATGACCCCTTTCCCAAAGGATCAACAACCTAAGAGATGGTGGTAATCCTAATGTTAGCATGGTGCTTATGACTCCTGGCACTCTTTATCAACCATGTTTATTCTGCAGGACGTGAATTCTTGTGTGAAAATTTCCTGTTAGGTAAGTGTAAACTATGGGAAGGTAATGCTAAACATTTTTGCAGATAGGAACATTTTTGGAATACTCTTCAAAGCCTGCTTTACTACCTTGTTCAACCCTGGCTGATCATTCCCTCCTATTTTCTAGGCTAGACTACAAAAACTCCAGACATTCTGCAATAAACCTGTGAAGGGGAGGTGTAAATTGTGGATGGCAATTGTCTTCATAGGCCTCATTGTATTGATTTTTATAAGCTTCATTATCCATGAAGGTAAGAACAAAAAAAAATTAATTTGATTCATATATATAGAGATATCTCTATATCCATATATATACTATGCATATGTATATATGTGTGTGTGTGTGCGCGTGTAATTATTATTAATCTATGTTGGGTTGTCCTGTGTTTTTTTGGTGGCTAAGAAATGGAACTCATAGCTACATAATATGGATATGGAAGTGGTTTGGAAATTAGAGGCTTGCCAAATTTATAAATATAAGTACCATTCCCCAGTTGATAAATGGTTAAAGGATTTAAACAGGCAGTTTTCAGGAGAAGAAATTTAAGCTTTCAATGGTCACATAAAATGCTCCAAATTACTAATAAATAGAAAAATATAAATAAAAAAACTCTGCAGTACCACCTCACATCCAACAGATTGGCTAATATGACAGAGAAGGAAAATGACAAATGTTTGGCGGGGATATGGAAAAATAGGGACACTAATGCACCATTGGAAGAGTTGTGAACTTCAACCATTCTGGGAACAATTTGGAACTATGCCTAAAGGGCTATAAAACTATGTATAACCTTGGACACAGAAATATCACAACTGGTTTTGTAGCCCAAAGAGATCAAAGGAAAAAGAACAGTACTCATATGTACAAAAATATTTATAGCAGCTCTTTCTGTGGTGGCAAAGAAATGGGAAAGTGAGGGGATGCCTGTCAACTGGGAGATGACAGAACAAGATATGGTACATGATTGTTCACAGAACACTCTTGTGCTGTGAGAAATAGCAAAGGGAATACTTTCAGGAAAAACCTGAAAAGACTTTTATGAATTGATGAAAAATGAAGTTAGCAGAACTAGGTGAACATGGTATGTGGTTAACAGCAATATTGTAATGATGATCAGCTGTGAAAGACTTAACAACTCTGATCGAAGCAATAATCCGTGACAAATCCAAAGTGCTGTGAAAGATGTTATCCACCTCTAAAGAAATAACTGGTGAACTGGGAATGAAAACTGAAACATACATTTTTCTACTTTCTTTTTCTTTTTTTTTTCCACACGGCTAATATGTGTATAATGGGTATAGTTTATCTTGTGTTCTCAATGAGTGGGGAAGGGACCACAGTAAGGGAGAGAATTTAGAACTAGAAACAAATATTTAAAAATAAAGAATAAATTATGCCATGGGAGGTGGTGGTGGGGAGAAAGGAAATTAGGGACTTGACATTGGCATGTGGAATATGTTTGAGCGATTGATTTGAGCACCAGAGGAAAAGTTAGAAATTCTCCTATTGAAACCTTTGTGTAACCTGGAATATGTCATGTGAGCTTTCTGAAATTATTTCCTCATCTTCACAGTCAGGATGATAACATCTATCCTGCCTTCTTCACAGGGTGGCCGAGAGGATGAGATTATGTAATAGATGAAAACATTTTCAAAACTGAGAAACTAAAAACCAAAGAATTAAAAAGATAAGAAGGATGGGGATGGTGAATTAATGCTTATCAAGTCATCAATCAATTTAATATCAATGTAGAGAGGAATAAAGACTTTTGGGAGGAGTAACAAAAACATTCCATTTTTTTTTCTTAGGGATATAATAACTTTTCAAATATTCAAAGGGTCCTCAGGAGGAAGAGGCATTTAATTTGTTATATTTAACCTAGAGGTCAGAGCTAGAACAATGAGCAAAAGTTGTAGAAAGGTAAATTTTGACTTGTTTTCAGGAAAAACCTCCTAACAATGGGAGCTCTCTGAAAGGAGAATGGGATGTACTTGATGAGACTTCCCCTTAATGGGAATCTTCAAGCAAAAGCTAGTTGACCACTGGTTAAGTATGTTATTGTGAAGCTGATTAGATTTTTGCTGAGTTCTATTCCAACTCCCCAAAAATGTGATTTCCTAAAAATCACTGACCTTACCTAGGAATCACATGCACTTCAATCAATCAATCAGCATTTAAAAAAGAAATGTTTACCATGTCCTGTTTTGTCTCCATTTATAATTTCTTGAAATATAGCTCTGAAAAAACAGGCTTTGAAAGAGTCCATTGTGATTCAAATACAGCTCCTGCCATGCCTTTAAATCCAAATCACTCTGACTCTCACTAATTGGCCAATATTAGGTCCTGACCTAGACCAGGTCTTACTTGCTTACTGTTTGAATGGCTCAGAGTGAGTCAAACAGCAATTGCTTTCTGGCCAGAAACGCTAAGGGTCTTCCCCTCACAGAATGATTCTTTTGGGAAAGCAAACGAGGCCATGCTTTGTCTCGATTCTAACCTAGCCTTTAATCACCGAATGGGCATCACCCCCAGACAAACTGAGACCTGGGAAAGACCTTAACTTAAAAAGACCAAGGCTTCCCACTGCATTCTGACCCATTGCCAGTCATCCTGGCCTATGTCTTGCCACCAGGCTCCAAGGACTCTCCAGGGGAGAGAAGCTCATGATTCTGCACTGCTCTTCCTCACTTAAATCCAATTCACTTGCAAGTCAACATTTCACCCTTCTGATGTCATTGGTTCTTTTCATTTTGTACCAGATTCTATGCTAAGTGCTGGGTGTACAAAGAAAAAGCAAAAACAGTCCCTGTTCCCAAGGACCCTATATTGTAATGGGAGAGTTAATGTATGTGTAGATAAGTAAACAAGATCCATACAGATAGGGATCCAGTTGAGATCCAATCTTAAAATCTCACTACAATCATTTACACCCCAAAAATCACAAATCGGGCTTGATTTGTTGTTTTGTTGATTGCCTGGCCTAAAAAAAAAAGGGGATGGAGAAAATGTTAATAATGCTGATTAAATTTAAATGTGTATTGTGTACACACACACACACACAGACACACACACAGACACACACACAGACACACACACAGACACACACATACGTTTCCCCTTTTGAGAGCTGGCTGCCAAATGCTGTTGGGGGAACTGGGAAAAGACCTGTAGAAAATGGCTTCTGAGCCGAGTCTTGAAGGAAGGTCGGGAATTCTAAGAGGCTGGAGGTGAAGAAGAAGAGCATTCCAAGCATCAGAGAGAGTCTGTGCAACAACTTGGAGTTTGTAGAAAGAACTCCATTTATGAAGAATGGCATGTGGGCTAGATGGCTGAACCCAAGAGTAGGTGGAGGTGAGTAATGTATAGGTTGTTCCAAAAATCTTAGTGCAGTTTTCAGCAATTAAAATCTGAAGTTAAAACTGTAGCAAGATTTTTTTTTTGGTTTGGTTTTTGCTTTTTGGAGGGCAATTGGGGTTAAGTGATTTGCCCAAAGTCACATGGCTAGTTTTTGTGTCAACTGTCTGAGGCTGAATTTGAACTCAGGTCCTCCTGACTCCAGGGCTGGTGCTCTATTCACTGCACCACCTAGCTGCCCCTGTACCACGACTTTGGGAATATCCTGTGTAAGAAGACTGGAAAAATAAGAAGGGGCCAGTTCCATAAAGCCTTAAATGTCAAATAGGGTATTTATTTTTTTTTAACTCCAGAGTCACTGGAGTTTCTTGAGTGGGATAATATGGTCAGATTTGTGCTTTGAGAAAACTACTTCGAAGTGTTTAGAGGCTAAATTGGAGTAGGCAGAGATGTCTTCTGTCAGATACTCCTAGAAGCATGAGAAAATAAAGAGAGGGAACATGACAGTCTTGGCTTGGTGGTTGGAGAGTCTCACTGGCCTCTTGTTTTCAAAGATCCATTTATTTTTTGGATGTTCAGTTCATTTAGGGAAACATCTGGGCAGCTGCTCTACTTTGTGTAAGAGGCGATTGTTTTCTTGCCTCAGAATAAATCCTCCCCAATCTACATAAGAGACAGAACTGGTCGTGTCGCTTCAGAGAACTAATACTGTATAATTCAGAGGGTGGCAGATATTGAATAAAACTGGTTTGATGATGTCACACATCCCAACCTGGGCTCCCTTCATCACCCCAAAGCATGGCTAGGGGATTTTATTTTTTTATGACATGTTTAAGTGATACTATGAGAAATAGATCTGTTTTCTTTCTGAAGGAATGAGTCACAGAAGATAGCTTATGACGTCGTGTTTTATTAGTAGACAGACATGTTTCACAAGTCTAAATTCCTAGTATAGGGTGACTCATGGGAAAAAATTGTCTCTTGGCAGAGGTTGATGGTAGATTGCTGAGATGCTGGATAGTAGGGCCCAGGTCTTATCCATTCCAGTAGCTTCCATAGGCCCTAGCACAATACCCCACATATTGCAGAAGTTTCTTCAGGTAGGCCTAATGCATTACCTCAGGGAATCAGATTATCTTTTTCTGAGGGCCTTCAGTCAACTTTGGTGCTATGTAAATGAGTAATTACTTTTCCCATCCTCTCCATTCAATAATATTATGCAACTTTCTTCTTGCCCTCCTGTTGTAGGAAGTTGGGTCACCTTTCCAAGCATAATCCCTACCCCAACTTCTCTTGGACCACACTCTACCATTGTACCAGTTACCCTCCACCTCACTACTCCATTCCTTCATTCAACAATACATACTATATAAAGCAATGTGAAAGGCATTGTGGGGGAGGATATAGTCTTTTTCTGGTCCCTCTGGGTCTCCTGAGATCAGTCATGCTGGAAGTTCAGGGGCTACTTATGGGCCTGATCTTACTGCTAAACAGCATGGTATAACGCCACGCACCAGCAAATTCCCAAAAGAATGCTACTGTGAACAGCTTTTAAGGTTTGGATTAAACAGTATAGTGAAAACTCCATTTATCCCATTACAAATCAAGACAAACATTCACAATATATCACAATACAATATTCACAACAAATCAAGGTTCAGTACAATATTCACAACAGCTTAACATTAGAATGGCCACACAGTTTTCACTACAGTGGCCACAATATTTAGAACTAAGCATTCAATTAATTCATAATACAGTAATCAGTACTCAATCATTCAATCAATTCACAATACAATAACCAGTCTTCCACTCATGGGGCAACCATTAACTTAATCCGTCACTAATCTAGATTCCTGATTACTATAATTAATCACTAGTATAGTCATTAGAAAATCACATAAACCCTCCACCCCTCAGTGTCCAGCAAAACTCTGTTTCATCCAAGGGGAGGCCTTTTCTTCATCTTGACTCAGGGTGGTCTCTCTGATTCCCTGGATCCCCTTCCATGGTCCCAGCTCCCTCCTGAATCCACCAAACAGTCACTTGGATTCAGAAGCAAACAGCTCCCAGGTCCTTGTCCATTCCTCAGGGCAGTCCCTGGCATACACTGAAGTTCACAGGGTTGAGCACATCTCAGACCCTTCACCACTTCTTTTGCCTGGAACTCAAGGATCAGCCAGGCCATGAACAAAGTCTTATCCTGGTCATGCTTCTTCAGTCCTCCAACAGTTCATCTGGCCCTAGGACCCAAGAGAATCGTGGCCTTCCAGGAGGCCTTCCAGGCAAGCCCTCTCAGCCTTCCAGGTGGCCTTCACCAAATTCTGGTCTCAGAAAAACTCCATCTCAGTTCTCTGTCAGCTTCCAGATGCTGGGAGAGAAACTCTCTCTCTCTCAAGAAAACTCCAACTCACTTTTTCAGTTCAGCAGCCCAGCTCCCAGATTCTGGGATAATCTTGCTTCCTCCAACAGGAGGAACATTCCAATTCTGTCTCTTTGTCTCTAGAACTCTTCTTATATACACAGGGGCCTCCTGTCTCAGCCAGTCCCCTTCTTCCATGTCAACAGGGGAGTTCATGCCCTCTCAACAGGGGACAGAGTTCGCACCTTCCATACAGAGCTCACACCTTCCATACTTAGCCCTAAGTTACTAAGGGCTAAACTGATTGCTGTTACACATGGAAGCTTTGACCCACTCTTACTGACCCAGACCATTTCTCCCCCAGCCCTTAGGCAACCTGGTGGCCCTCCAGTCCTCATTGTTGTATATATGTGGATACTTGATTATCTTAACCCTATTGTAGTTCAGAACTCCTGAGCTCAGGGGATCCACTGATATTAGCCTCCATAGCAGCAGTCATGGGCCACCATGCCCAGACACCTCCTACAGTTTTATAAATCAAATTCAGCAAACATTTATGAAATATCTGTCATATACTGGGCACACTAATAGATACTGTGGATAGAAAGATGAAATAAAACACAGTTTTTTGTCCTGAACAAGCTTATAATCTAGTGGAAGACATAAGGTGTATTCAAATAACTGTAATACCAGTTCAATTACAGGGTGTCCAAAAAATCTTAGTGTAGTTTTAACCTTAAAACTGCTTTTGGGACAGACACATATTTTATATACACACATATGTATGTGTGGACATACATGTGCACATATATACATATTCAGAAATATGTGTGTAAATTAAAACACAACCCCAGTTAATAACTTAAGTCCAACTGCTATGAGTGAAACCTGAGTTGGGCCTTGATGAACCTTGGATAACTAATATGATTTCTGGGTCTCAGTTTCCTCATTTGTAACATAAGTTGTTACATTTTGTCTCTGGAGTCCCTCCAAACTCTAAATATGTCTTCCCAGGAAAGGAAAGATTTCAGTGTATATTTTATGTGTCTGTGTGGTGATGATGAAGGTACATGCCAATCATGTGGAAAGGCATGAGCAAAGCAGAGATGGGAGAGAGCAGGATAAAAATAAGAAATGGCAATTGTTCCTTTTTATGATTTTTTTTAAGTTCTGATTTTAACGAATACCAAATAAAATAAGCATTTATATACCCATGGAAAAACAACAAAAAGGGATTTTACGCAAGACCAGCACCCACATTGAGTTTGGGTATTATACAGCATATGAAGAAGAGCCATGTAAGATAAGCCTAGAAAGGTATGTTGGAACTAGATAATAGAAGGTTCTGAATGTTAGATTAAGAAGTTTAAACTTTATTAAATACCTTCTAGCATCATGACCCTGGACAAGTCACTTAACCTCACACAGCCTCAAGTTTCTTCATCTGTAAATAGGGCATAATAACACTACTTACCCCTCAGAGTTTGGTTTTTAAATTTTTATTATTGACCAAATGAGATAATACAGGTAAATCCTGGCTTTTCTATGGTCGTCCATAGTAAGCATCAGGAGGCTAAATTTGAACTTGGATCCTCTAACTCCAGATCTAATGTTGTTTCCTCTGTAGGACACTACCTAGGAAGAACATTGGTCTTCTTTTGGACTCACCCTTCAGGTCTTTTCACTCTCATCTTGTTAACAAATGTCATCTATGCTTATACCTTCACCTACCACCTCTCTACAGAAGTACCCTTATAGATATATCTAGCTCCCAAGCACTTCAGTTACCAATTCCCAACGGTCTACTAAACATCTTAGCTTCAATGTCCCACCACCACTTAAAAATGAACACTTATAAAACCAAATTCATCATCTTTTCCTCCCAAAGCTATAGTTCTTACAACCTCTCCTTCTCTCCCTGCCCCCTCCCCCCCATTAAATATAGAGACCTGGGTTCTGATTTCCACAGAGTGACCATGGACAAATCCTCCAAGTTGTTGAGATCTTAGTTTCATCTATAAAATCAATGATCTTGATGATCTCCAAAGTTCCTTCCAACTCTAAAAATTCTGTCTCTAAATTTCTGCCCATGGTGCCTTCATTCTTGTCTTCCTTGGTTCCTTTTTAAACACCTCCACATTCTGCAACTTGCCAAGTCCTGTCATTCCTTCCCTGGCAATGTTCATCGTATCCATTCTTATTTTTCCATTCCTGCTGCAAACTAGTTGAGATTCTCATTACCTCATGTTTGTACTTTTGCAATGGACTCCAAACTGGCATCTATCTTTACATCTGATCTCTTCCCCCTTTCAATACATTTTACGTGTCCCTGCCATGTAATTTTCCCAAGACATCACTTGGCACATTTTACTCATGAATTGTTAGTGTTTCTTCATTGCCTAAAGGATAAACTACTTGGTCTGGCCCCTACCTAACTAACTCTTCAATATTATTTCCCACCACTGCCTTTTTAAGAATCCTTACTTTATACCAACTGGTCTCTCTCTCTCTCTCTCTCTCTCTCTCTCTCTCTCTCTCTCTCTCTCTCTCTCTCTCTCTCTCTGTCTCTCTGTCTCTGTCTCTGTCTCTCTCTCTTTCTCTCTCCCCCCTCTCTCCCTCCCTCCCTCTCTCTTTTTGTCTTGAAATCATGCCTTTATTCCTTTGCACAAATTTTCTCCTTCTTGCAATGTAATTTCCTTTCCATTCCCTCCTCCTCTCTCTTTTCCACTCCCAGCTTGTTTAAGCCCTAGCTTTCCTCTAAGGTCCATCTTCTTGAATGAGGTAATTTAAGTAAGGCATTTTGCTAACCTTTAAGTGCCATATAAGTGCTAGTTGTCTTTTTACTGTTTATCATCATCATCATCATCATCATCACCATCATCATCATCATCATCATCATCATCATCATCATCATCATCATCATTGTATTTCTTGTTATCTGGGGTCCTCTTTCCTCCATGAAATCTTTACCAGTCACCCATTTCCTCTTCTCTTCATTACTGTGACATTTGTTGATTACATCATTCTTTGGGCACTTAACACTGAACATCTTTTTGTACAAGTGGTCTATCTTGCTTACTAGATTTTGAGTCTGTACAGCATGGAGACCATGTCTTATAGCGTGTTATATTCTCTATGCTGATGTCTAGCACATGTCCCAATGTATGGGAAACATTTCATAAATATTTGCTGAATGAACGGGTGAAGTCCTATATGTGTAGTCCATTCAGTGTGGAACTCCTGTAATCAAGGCCTATTGGAGATTCTTCTTTAACCTTGGGCTGCATTTGAGCTTTGAGGTCATAGGAATAGAGGTTCCTAGATTTAGTGGTGGAAAGGACCTTGGATGCCCTTGAGTTCAATGAGTTTTAGAGAAATGAAGTTACCTACGATCATAGAGCCAAGTAGGGTCAGAGATGGGATTGGAACATAGGCCTTCCTGACTTTAGTTCAACATGCTGTCTGTTCTATCACACTGTCTTTCATTGGAATGCATTGGAATCATGCACATAGTTGATGTTCATTGCATTTCCTAAAGGAGCAATGTGACTTAAGAAAGGTACAAAGTTATTATTCCTCCTTTTTATGTCTCCTATTTGCCATTTTTCTAGGGAACAGTTAACATATTCATTTGGGTTTCTATCCTAGTCTGTCTATTACATTGAGGTTTATTCTATTATGAGCAACTTGCCTTTTCAATGGCCGCTGCAGGCCATCACTACCAGGTTTGATGGCTGGCTTTTGTTAATTGGGGTCACCTGTAAACAGGACCTGAATTCCTACTACCTGTTTATTTCCCATTGTCCAAGAGAAAGTAGCCCATAGTACAGTATTCCACTGAAGTAGCATTGAGCCAAGGGTGAATAACTGGTTATTCAACCACAGTGGCAGCTTCCAGAGTCAAGGTCTGTTTTTCCTTTAAATTGAACAAATTAAAAAACAATTAGATAATTTCAGGAGCTCATTAGAACCTAAGTAGAAACACAAAACTCATCATCCATAAGAATATCATTTCTAAACACTGCAGAGCCTGAGGCCAAGTTCAAAGTCTGTTTTCTGTTTGACAAATATTTTGTCAACATTGTAATCCCGTGTATCAGTACAAGGCAAAGGCTCATTTAAAAAAACCCCAACCCTCTGCATTTTTAAAGGTGTGTTGGGGGATGGAGCAGAGTAGACAAATTTTATAAAATAGTCTTTCACCTACGTTCTTGTTTGAATTTTGTTGGTCAAAGTAACTACTGACTACCTAGTGATACCAAAGTGAGTCATATAACATTATTTTTTTATGATAAATATATAGATCCTTTAACAAATATGATCATTTCCATATACAAACAACAGAAAAGAATTATCACATATAAATTATGAAGCTGAATTATATACAACTTGTTTTATGCATAATAAATTCTCCACTGTAATCCCTATACTATTCTGCCTGTCTCTGTCACTTTCAGAACTTTCTTCTTTCTACTATTTTATATGTGTATGTATGTGTAAATGTATGTGTATATATGTATGCATGTGCATGTGTGTATATATGTATGCATATGTGTATGTGTATATGTGTATGTATATGTGCACATGTGTGTATATCTGTATGTGTGTATACATGTGTGTATATCTGTGTATATGTGTGTATGTATCTGTGTATATATGGTATGTGTGTATATATCTGTGTGTATGTGTATATGTGTGTGTATGTATGTGTGTGTTTAAAGAAATTTCTTTTCTTTTTCTTTTCTAAAATCACTATTACTACCCTTTCCCCTCATAGCTCCATAGACCTAATGAGAAAAAAAATAAAACCAGAAAAATAACTAAAAATCTTCTTTTGTAACAAATAAGTATCTTCCAGAAAATGCATGTGTGTCAAAAAATGTGTGTCTCCTTCTGCACTTTTGGTCCCTCCCTTCTCTGTTAGCATGTGGGAAGCATGATTCATGTATTGCCAGTCTTACAGAGTCATGATGGCTTTACTGAGCTGATTGGGGTTCTCAAGTCTATCACAGCGGTTGTTCTTTGTCCTTGACTTAGTTCAGTTGTGTCCAACTCTCTGTGACCCCATTTGGGGTTTTCTTGGCACAGGAAATGGAATGTTTTGCCATTTCCTTCTCCAGCTCATTTTACAGACGAGGGACTGAGGTAAACAGTTGCCCGGGGTGACGCAGCTCGTAGGTGTCTGAGCCAGATTTTGACTCAGGAAAATGAGTCTTCCTGGCTTCAGACCCGGCGCTCTATCCACTGGGCCGCCTAGCTGCCCTATTTTGTCTTTACAACGTCGTTATTGTGTAGATGATTTTTCTGGTTCAGTTTAATTTGCTCTGATGTCTTCTCATGTTTCTCTGAATCTACCTCTTTTATATTCTTGTGACACAGTAATATTCCATTACATTCATATACCATAATTTATTCTACCATTGATAGGCATCCATTTCTTTCCCACAACAAAAAAGTGCTGCTATAAAGGTTTTTCTTCTTGGTTTCATACACACACTCGAGGAGGCTAGTGGCACAGTAAATAGAGAACCAGCCCTGGAGTTGGGAGGACCTGAGTTCAAATCCAGCTTCAGACACTTAACACTTACTAATTGTGTGACCTTGGGCAAATCACTTAACCTCAAATACCCTGCCTTTACCCCTCCAAAAAGCAAAAAAAAAAAACCCCAAACCCCCAAAACACACACTCGTATGTGGTTATATACATATACACATACACATACACACACATACATATACATACACATATACACATACATACACATATACATACATACACATTCAGACACAGACAGACACAGACACAGACACAGACATAGACATATGGAGAGAGAGAGAGATGGATCTTTCCCCAATTTCCCCATTTCTTTGATCTTTTGGGAAATCTAAGCCTAATAATAGTATCATTGGCTTAAAGTTTAGTGATTTGAGCAATTTAGAGCCTTTTTGGGTGAAGTTACAAATCCTTTTTTCAGAATGGTTGGACCAGTTCATATCTCCAGTATATTAGTGACACATAACATTTAGATACAAGCTCTCCTTTCCTTACCCTATGACAGTCTACCTTGGTTTTGCCATGATATCTTTGGATAGCTTTTGAAGCCAGCCAGTGCTTTTGGCATCCATTAGCTAACCTGAACTAATGCCTTTCATCCCAGAATCTGCTGTGTGGGGGGTATCTGAGAATTAAAATGAACAAAGCTCAGCATTTACAAAGCAAACATAGATGAACCTTCCTGATAGTCTTTAGAGTCATTCATTTGATTTAAGCTTATTTCGATTACCTGTGTTTCTAGTTATACTTACTATATACAAACTCTGACCTTGCTTTTGTGTTTCTTCATCATAATGCAGTACTTTACCTTCCTTCTTCACAATAGTCATTAATATATACAGGTTCTTTTAATTTTTTCTCAATGACTATTTTGATTTGATTTCCTTTTTTTTTTTATTTTAGCAAGCTACAGAGATGAAGATGAAAATGAACGACTTGAATTAGCATCTAATAAAACATTCTTGGTCACACTAAAGATTCCAGAAGAGTGTGTGGCTGAAGAGGACACCTTATCTAATGAGCTCAGTAAAAGGGTAACTGTACCTTTTCATAGGCTCTCATTTAGCCTTAATAGTTAACCATGAGCACCCTTAACTCTGAAACTGGTTTTGAACTTTTCCTTTCAATTTGGGCAGAAATGAAAGTCTAGAAGTGTTTTTTATAAATATTTAAAATGCTATTTATGTACGTTTGTCATTATTGTAATGAATCCCCACAATAATCGCTCTTAATTCTTTGCTCTCCTTTGTTCAGTACTAGGTGAATAGTGAATAATAGTGATTGACCCATAGCCAAATGCATGAAGACTGTCCAGATGCCTTGCTAGGTTGGAACTGGGCCTGATATTGGACTGATTTGGGGTTTGTTCTCTTAGAACCCTTGCTATTTCTGGACCAATTTCAGAAAATCCCTGGGTCTAAAGACCTGAGGGAAATCCGATTTTTACAAAGTGCATTGAGATGTCTTTTGCTTTTATATCACCTTCCCCTTCCTTACTCAGCAAGTCATCCCTTGTAATAAAGATTAAAAGAAGAAAAAAATCAGTTCAGCAAAATTAAATAACATAGGAACTTTGTCTGATAGCACCCATGAACCCACCACCTTTATGGAAAAAGGAGACTGGAAGTATATTTACTCCTCTCTTCTATATAGCCAGCTTTGTTTATTATAATTACACAGAGTTAAGGGAAGAGCCATATTTTATTTAAGACTCTACAATACAACTATTTTTCTTCCTCGATAATAATTTGGAAGTTGTGATATATTGATCTAAGCCAGGGTGGTGAACCTGTGGCCTCACGGGCCTTCTAGGCCCTTCTGTACATCTTTTGACTGAATCCAAGTTTTATGGAAGAAGTCCTTTTATTAATTGGGTTTGATCTGTGAAGTTTGGAATCAGTCGAAGGACCCCACTTGAGGACCCAGAGGGTTACATGTGACCTGGAGGCCACAGGTTCCCCACCCCTGATCTAACCTAACATCCAAACTGATGCTGATTTAGTCCCCTTAAGATGGGGAATTTCTATGGGGGCGGCTGGGTGGCGCAGTGAATAGAGTATCAACCCTGAGTCAGGAGGACCTCAGTTCAAACCCAGCCTCACACACTTAACACTTACTAGCTGTGTGACCTTGGGCAAGTCACTTAACCCTACTTGCCCTGCCTTCCCCCCTCCAAAAAGACAAGGAAAAAAAAAGATGGGAAATTTCCAGAATTGGGTCAGGCACCCTATACATCACTTCTATGAGAATAGGTTCTTTTGGGAAGTTATAGCTTTGACCACTATCCGCTCCTGAATAGTCACTTTAGAAGTTAAACAAAAACTGAACTAGATTCAGGAATGCAGTGAGACTGAAATGCTCCTCATCATTTGTCTTTTAAACTAAATTCCTTTAGTTGAAGTGTGTATTATTTAGAAAGTCTTGGTGGGAACTGAATCCAGAAACACAGCTACGGTATTTACCTCCTAAGAGTAAAATCCTGCCCTGCACAGATAACTCCAGGCTAAAGGTAAAGGGAATATGAATGTGTGTCACACCTTATCTCACTGATCCAGAGAATTGACCCTGCTCTCGGGACAGCTTATGTATTACTATCACATCCCTGTGAAGGGGGTGGGTGGGGCATATCCTCATTCCTAGTTTATAGATGGGAAAAGAAAATGAACCTGAGTCCCAGAGACTTGTCCCTTCATACCGATAGTGAAACAGGAGCAGAGAAGGGAAATCTTTACAGTCCCAGCCTAAGGGGTGAAAGGAACAGAGAACAGTGGGAAGCTATCTGAATCTGGAGGTGGGGTGGGGAGGGTGGGGAAGCTTCTGCCACTTACTGTGTGAGGTCCAGCTGCTTATTTTGCCTCTCTGGGCCTCACACTGGTCTTCTGAAGGAAGGAAGGAAGGAAGGAAGGAAGGAAGGAAATGAAGGAAACTGGGGACAAGGTGACTTCTGAAGTTCCTTCCAGGTTTAAACACAGGATTTTCTGTCTTTTTTTCTCTTTAAAAAATTAATTTTTTTCAAAAAAATAATCTTTAACACTCATTAAAAAAAAATTGAGTTTCAAATTCATTCCCTCTCCCCTTCATTGAAAAGGCAAGCAGTTTGACATAGGTAAACCCAGAATCCCTTCAAAAAAAAAAACAACAACAACAAACAAACAAGAAAAATAAAGTTAAAAAAAAAAGTTTGCTTCAATTTGTATCCAAACTCTATCAGTTCTTTCTCTGGAGGTGGATATCATTTTCATTATAAGTCCTTTGGAATTGTCTTGGATCATTGTATTGCTGAGAACAGCCAGGTCGTTCATAGCTGATCATCATATAATATTGCTGTTACTGTGGGCACTCTTCTCCTGGTTCTGCTCACTTTCTGAGAGTGTCCTGCTTATCCTTTCTTATAGCACAATAGCATTCCGTCACAATTTTCCAATTTATGGACATTTCCATAATTTTCAATTCTTTGCTACCATGTAAAGAGCTGCTATAAATGTTTTCATACATACAGTTTTTTCTTCTTCTCTTTCTTTCTCTTTTTTCTTTCTCACTTTTTTCTTTCTCCCTTCTTTCCTTCTTTCCCTCTTTCTTTCCTTCCTTCCTTCCTTCCTTCCTTCTTCCCTTCCTCCCTTTCTCTCTCTTTCTTTCTTTCTTTCTTTCTTTCTTTCTTTCTTTCTTTCTCTCCTTATGATATAGGATACAGACTTAGTCATATCAATACTGCTGCGTCAAAGGGTATACATGGTTTTATAGCCCTTTGGGCATATCTATTTTTTTCCTTCTGTTTGTCATCCTTCCTTTCTTATGCCAGTTTCTAGGTATTCTTGGAGATAGATGATTAATGGGAGTTTGAGGGAATGTGGTAGGTATCTGCTTCCTGGTTTAATGTGCATTGCAAGACTCAATGTTCCTTAACTTTCTACCAATTATCTGCCAGGTTTTTCCTCCATCTACTATTAATGGCTTGATCTAAGATTCTTATATCATTTTGGACACTATTCTAAACATTCAGTCAGGTACACGCACCATTTTAAAGATAAGACATAAAAAAAATTAGTTCCACTTAATTTCCCTTCCAGTTCTTTGTGCTCCCTTTATTAAGGCAAAGTCTAAGGTGTTTCTAACTTGACCAGAAAGTTGGTGATGAAATCTCTGATATCTGGAGTCCTGGGGCTGTTTTCTAATTACCCTCTATTACACAGAGTGAGTAATAACCTGCTTGCTTCACACTCTCGGTTAAGTATAAGAGAGAGTTTTGTCTGATTTCCCCATAGACGCGTATATGGTTGAGAGCTAGTATCATCTATTAGAGAGTTGGCCTCAAAACCAGGAAGTCTGGGTTTGAGTTCTGCCCTTTACATGGGTACTAGCTGTGTGGCCCTGGGCAAGTAATTTAATTTCTAGGTGTTCTGGGCAACTTCCTAACACTATAAGTCTCAGAAAAGTTGCCAGTCTTCATTGGTAGAGACAGTTTCCTTACCTGGAAATTTCCTGTATCAATGAAATCATGCATCTAGTTCTTATCCTTATCCCACATGACTTTTTTTTTTATCAACTTCCAACACACTAATATGCTTGGATTTCAGCCATAAATATGACAGCTAAAGAAGCTTAATAACTCCAGGTACTGTGATGATCTCTTATTCCAGGGAGTGGGTGGAATGTCCCTTAATATTCTGTATTGGGCTGGGAATAGAGTATAAGGCAGATTCTTCTCTCTCACAGAGCAGTTTCTTCAATGCCCTCATGGAGCAGTGGAGTCTATGGTATGTGGTTATAAAGGCCATCCCGTCCTAGCCCTATCTCAACCACAAGCACATCTATGGATGCTAGGATGATGATTCCAGAAAAAGTTCAGAAATGAGGATGCAGGCTGGGCCAAGTCTGGGAGCTAACCTGGTCTTTAATAGAGAAAAGACAGACTGTATAGGAAAGTACTTTAGAGGGCCAGATAAACAGAAACTGATCTTATCATGAGTGCTCCCAGAGTTTGGCTATGGGTCCACCTAAATCTGGGAGGCAGAAACTATTCAGAAGAAACTTGGGTACAGCCATGGAGTAAGTGCAGGACTTAAGGGAACATTTAGGCTTGATCCAGGAACCAACCAGGAAGGCCTTAAGTGCAAATTTAAACCAAATAAATAGCAAATGAATGTTTTTAACACAAGTATTGAAAAACACTAAACTCGGTTTTGTTTTCTTTTTAAGTAGCAATCTGTAAAATGCTCTGGTGCTAAAGAGATAGAAATATACTCATGCAGCTCCTTTCCTTCAAATTTTAGGAATTTTTCTAATAGAGTGAAAAATATTATTTAATCAAAAGATTTGTCTCCTTTTCTTGCTCCAGAGATGTAGGGTGTCAGGTTTTATACAGTGGATTAGGGAGTGAGGTAGACTAAAGTCTTTGTTAGCTGAATCACTACCCTTTTGTGACTTTCCATCCTATCTCTGTATTTCTGTTTTTCCTTTGATCATGGGATGCTCTCAGTTCTAATCAACACTACGAAACTGAAAAACTGTTATTGTACTGTATAAAGGATGGCGTGTTGGTTCCTTGGTCCCTTTGGATTCAGTAGGAAATGAATTTTTTAAAATTATTTTTCGAGTCACTTCTTTCCCTTTCTCCGACTTTATTTAATATCAGGAACAACAATAATAGCACTAGTAGCATTTGTATAGTGAAAGGTAAGAGCCATTATTATCATCTCTACTTTTACAGATGAGGAAGCAAAAGCAGACAAAGGTTAAGTGACTTGCCCAGGGTCAAACATCTAAGTGTCTGAGACTGGATCCGAATTTGGGTCTTCCTGACCCCAGATCCATTGCTCCATCACCTAACTTATGAATTTATAAATACACTAATAAACAACTAAAGCAGAATTTCTTTGGGAAGAAATAGTTTTGCATTTTAGGATGAGGAAATAATCTATCCTTTCTCCTCCCTCCACAGCTCACAAATGTATACAGTTCGTCTCCAGCTCTGAGCCGATATTTTGCTTCACTTGAAATAGCTAACTCCAGGTAAGAATGTGGATCAGTTTTTAGAAATTTGGGGTTCATAATGGCCTTCTATAACGGCATGGTGGCATAGCAAATAGAAACCTGGCCTTGGAGTCAGGAAGATCTGCTTTCTTATAACACATTGTTGTTTTGTGACCCTGGGCAAGTCATTTAACCAAGCTTTCAGTGCCCCAGGCAATTTAATAAGGTGCATAGAATTTGAAGACTGACATGGGTAGGAATTCCAAATCTAGAGGTTCCCTATAACATGAAAATCATACGTCTACTTCCTATTTCCTACTCCCCATGACATTGTGTATGTTTCCTCAAAGTTCAACCAAAGGAAGGTTTTCCTCTTGGCAACGTTCTTGTCAAGGAGGTATTTGAGTTGTTCCCCAGAAATTTAAGAATATGCCCTAGATTATCTAGAATATACTAGAAATACGAGATTATCTGAGATGATTTTCTGGCAAGAAAGTAGACTATATGAGGCTTGCAGTACAAAACAGACCTGATTGTACAAGTGTTTTGGAAATGTGATTGGGTAAGAAATGTGAATGACCATTCATCCTTCACACCTAATAGATGTGTTTATGAAGGGCAGAAATAGTAAGAGCGCTGGGGAGGCAGTATAATTCTGGTAATCATAGGTACTTTTGAGGAACTCAGGTATTTCTCTACCTGATCTATTCAACATCCCTGGACCTACATGAAGGGATAGGAATGAATTTCCATTTTCCTGGAAGACTAATAGAAACCCCCCAAATGTTAATAGCAAAAGTCCTAGTTTCTGAATATTTCAGTAACTCCCATTCTCTAAGGTAAGACAAAAGGAGAAAAAGGAAAGAAGATTTTTAAGGCAGGAAAGAACCTTCTTGAAAATCTAATCCAAAGGGGCAGAATGGGCAATTCCCTTGAGGCAATATGATATTCCCAAAGAAGTGCTCTAGAACTGGAGTCAAGAGACCTAGATTCAAAACCTGACTCTGGCACACACTAGCTGTCATCCCTCTGTGCCTCAGTTTCCTCATCTGTACTTCACAAGGTGGTCATGGGAAAAATCACTTTGTAAATCTTAGACTACTATAGAAATGTCGGGGTGGCTAGGTGGTGCAGTGAATAGAGCACCGGCCCTGGAGTCAAGAGGATCTGAGTTCAAATCCAGCCTCAGACACTTAACACTTACTAGCTGTGTGACCGTGGGCAAGTCACTTAACCCCAGTTGAACTGCCCTCCCCCTTCCAAAAAGCAAAAAATAAAAAAGAGAGAAAAATACTACAGAAATGTTGCTACTGTTGGTCAAATACTCAAGTGGATATTGACTTCTCTTTGTCTGTTGAGATATTCTCACCCAAGATCAAAACCCAAGCCATGCCTTTCCACTCTTTATGACTCTTGTCCATGACCTCCCATATGCTTTCCACAGAGGAGTCTGTCCAATATGCTGGAGCCTTCCTGACATCAAGAGGGTGTTCATGGAATTCTTGGGTTCTCCACCTATCCTGCCTTACTCACTCTCCTCTTCCTATCACACCTTTCCCTGATGACATCATTTACTCATGGTCTTCAAAGTTCATGGGTTGATCATCTGTTTTAGTTCATACCCACCTGGTGCTTTTCCATTGCCCTGTGGAATACACATATATGCATTATTATTATTATACACACATGTTCTGTAGAACATAGGGGCTGCTAGGTAGTGCAGGAGAGAGATTACCAAGCCTGGAGTCAGGAAGACTCATCTTCTTCAGTTCAATTCCTGCCTCAAACATTCACTAACTATATGATCCTGGTCAAGTTACTTACCTGTGTTTGCCTCAGTTTCTCCATTTGTAAAGATGAATTGGAAAAGGAAATAGCAAACTACTCCAGTATCTTTGTCAAGAGAACTCCAAGTGGGGTTGTAAAAAGTCGGACATGACTGAAACAACTGAATAATAGTAGAATGTAATTTCCTTGAAAGCAAGGACTGCTTCATTTAGACCAGTGGTTTTCAACCTTACTAATGCTGCCATCCTTTAATACCTGTATGTGGGCGTATCTGCATGTGGGTGGACCCGCCTGGAGACAGATAGAGGAGCGGGTGTCTGGTTCCTGAGACCATGTAAAATATGTATTTCCTGAAGGTCTTAGGAGACCCCTGTAAAAGGGTCGTTTGTCCCCCAGAGGGGTTGCAGCCCACAGGTTGAGAACCACTGAGTTAGAGGTAGTGTGACATAATGAAAAGCGGGCTTTCTAGCAACATCTCTCACAAAAGCCCCCTTGTCTCCTCTGGCACTGCCACAGGTCTGGTGCAGACTCTCATCCCCTCAAGTCTACACTACTGCAATACTCTGCCGGCTGGTCTTCCTGCCTTGAGTCTCTCCCCACTCCAGACCATCTTCTACTCAGCTGTCAAATTCATTTTCCTGAAACCCCAGTTTGACCATGTCACTCACTCCCCATTCAATAAACTCCTTGGCTCCCCATTATCTCCATGATAAATATAAAATCTTCTTAGATTTGAAAGCTCTTCACAACTTGCCTTTTTTCCTACTTTTCCAGGCTTCCTAAACCCTATATGTACTGTATGAACCTTGACCCTGGCCTCTGGCTGTTTCTCACCCATGACACCCCATCTCTCAGTTATGGCCGTTTACACTGCCCCCTGACCCCCATTCCCAGGATACTCTCCCTCCTCATCTCAGCGTTCCAGCTCCCCTGGCTTCCTTCAAGTCCGGGCTAATTCCCTCCTTCTGAAAGAAGCTTTTGCCCATCCTCCTTAAACTTATGCCTTCCCCCAAGACCACCTCCAATTTATTCGATACAAAATCTTGTTTGCATGTAGTCATTTCTTCTCCAGAGTCAGGGTTCTTTCTGCCTTTCTTAGGATTCCCCGTGTTTGCTTGACATACAGTAGGCATTTGATAAATGTTCCTTGGCTTGCTTACTATCTATGTGACTAAGCAAATCACTTGGACTTAGTTTTTCAGATACAAAATGAGAGCATTGTTCTAAATGGCCTCTAAGATCCTCATACTTTTAAATCTCTGTTTTCTGATCTTCCATCCCCATTGCTGTTTAAACCCTAAATCTCCAGCAAGTCCCACCCTCCCGAAGCTCTACCCAATGGCCCACCCTTGGGGGAATTTAAATTATGCCTGAGTGGGTACCCTGACACTCCCAGCCCTGTCTCTCCCCTTTTGCTTTTGCACCAATCTTCAAGGTAGAAAGCCTTGTTTTGTGATTGCTTTGCTTAGTGCCCAACCCTATTCATAACTCAGCCTGTGGATGAAAGTTCAAATCCAAGGCCAGATGAGGAAATGAGGCCCAGGGAAAGGAAGGGACTTCCTCAAGGTTGGGCAGAGGTAGGAGCAGAACTGAAACTAGAATCTATATCTCTTTTCTGATTATGCCAGCTCTCCAGTAGGACGTGGCAGAACTAATGATCAGGCTAGGGACCTGAATGACGGAAAGGAGGTAGCAGTGGGCATTCGAACAGGCTGGCTACCCCCACCTCTCCAGCTAACTAGCCACTCCATGGCCTGCAAGAATCTCCTGGCTGGTCAAGCCCCTGACAAAGCGAACAGCATCATCAGCTCTCGTTTCTTCATTGCTTTCTCGAGAACGTCACAACTATATTGCATGTGCTCCTCCAGGCAGCCCTTGAGATAAATGAGGCAAGAATGATTGTCCTGGTAGCTCTCTTAAAGGGATGGCTATTATTAAACATAATTAGAGGAAGGAAGAGGTTTCATGAGATGTGAAACTCGGGGTAATTGGGTTTCAAAGTCCAAGGCTTAGGGGCCCTGGGTGAGAAAGCACAAAGAAACAAATTGAAGTTTTTGAGTCAATAAAAATTGGTTAAGCACCCACAATATGGCAGGCAGTATTCTAAGCAGTAGGGATACAAGAGAAAGCAAAATACTGTTTTTTTCTTCGGGTTCTTCTGGCAAAAAAGGAAGCTGGGGAACCTTTCCCTCTAAAGCTGTGATTCTGTGCAGCCATTTGGTCTGTTGTTTGTGAAAGGCCAATGGGTATGTGATCACTAGAGGGCGCCATTTGCCCATTCATCATAAGCCTCAATTCCTTCTTACAGGAATGTAAATTCTGTTTATGTTTCTGCAGGATATTGCCTTGAGAAGATGCCACCAAAGGGGCCCATCTGTACTTTTCTTAATTGTTACTGATGAAACTCTATTTGAGTCATCTCGAACCAATGAAACAAGATAGGAGTTGTGGCTAGGGTTAAATATTTAGGTCACATTTAACTAGGATTTCAAATCATTAATTAACTCATCCCCGAAGCATCTTTCAGAGAATATTCCTGTACACACACACACACACACACACACACACACACACACACACACACACACACACACATCCTTATTTTAGAGTCAGGGGAAATAAGCTGAAGAAAAGTTGAGATGCTTAATTTAAGGCACACAAAGTTGAGTTCCTGTTCATGGTCAAATGGTCATAGATTCAGAGCCAGAAGGGGCTGTAAAGACAACCCACTTATTTTATAGGTTGAGGCTCAATCCCAGAGAAATTAAATAACTTTTAAGGGGTCACATAGGAAGTATGTAGCAGAGCTGGGGATTCGAACCCAGATCCTTTGACTCCAAATCCAGAGCTCTTCCCACTCTACCATGCTGCCTATTTGCTTCCAGTCTGAACCATATGAAAAACTATAGGAATTTATTATTACAATGGCAAGGAGTTCTCTGTTTTGAAATAGTATATTGGATGCTGCCATACTGTTTTGAGTTTAGGGTGCACAGTTCCTCTGGAGGACTTCCTTTTCCCCGTTCTCACACCATACCCCTCCAGCATCTGTCAGAGGAGAGGGAAGAATTACCCTATGGTAATATGGACCCTATTTAGGCTGGGTCAACTCATTTTGTAGGCCCTAGCTCCTGCATACTTATTATAACTGTGAATCAGGTTAAAAGGTACATTAAATTAATGTGCATAATTGCTATCATATTGCTTGCCTTCTCAATGGGTGGGGATGTGACTGGAGAGAGGGTGAAAATTTAAAACTCAAAATTTAAAAAACTGAATGCAAGGGGAAAAATGGAGAGTTAAAGAGATTGAAAATGGGGTGGGGAGGGCGGTGGTGGGTATTGCGGCTAGTTACACGTATGACCGATATTGAGATGAATGAAAAACCCTGAGAGACGGTTTCTGGGTAATTAATAATCAATTTATTAATTAGGCTACTTGGCAATCAATAAATTGATGGTCAGTGGTTTCTCTGGTAACCAGAGACACCGAGGGAGACCCAGAGGTGCCTTCTGAAAGGGAATTCTCCAAGACAAGAGAAAGTCAATCTTGATTGGTGAACATTTAAGGAGGAGGTAGGCTAAACATCTTCAGCTTTTCCTGCTTGATGGAGGCTTGATCCTGAGACTTAGCAGCCTCCAGCAATCTGGGGAGGAAGAAGTCATCTCAACCTGGATCTCCCTGGTTAGTTTTCTCCTTTATGAGCTGGGTCACCTTAAACTCTAAAAGGAGAGGAGGAAGGACAAGGGTTCCTTCCCTCTGGGTAAGGGCTTGCCCAGATGAATTTTGTTTATACTCTAAACAGAAATTAAGTGTCCTAATCCTGTGGGTTCCTGCCCAAGACTAACTAGTTTGTTCCTTCAGGGTTAGGAGTAATTTCATCAATCTGTCCTTCATACATTGACTTTAATAAGAGCTGGGCTGAGGAATGTAATGAGGGAATGGAGAAAAGCCTAGATTACAAATTAATAATTAGTTATTGATATAATAGTATAATAATAATTTCTCTCAATATATTTAACTTATTATACAGGTATAAGCCAAGTCACTTCACCTCTGCTTCAGCTAGGGTAGAGATGGAGCATGAAATAGTGTAGCATATGTCCTGATGAATGCAATTTCTCCTCAAGGAAAGGTGTTTTTGATATCTCCTTTCCTGCATGTATATGCTACCCAGAAGGCATCATGGGGGAGTAAAAAGAAAAAAAAACTTTGGAATTTGGGTCAGGAAAACCTGGGTTCTAAAGATAGTTTTCCAGTTTATATAAACATGAGAATGTCACTTTCTTCCCAAACCTGTTTCCCCATCTTTAAAATGGGGAAACTCAGCTATGACATATTTCATGAGGTTTATGGGAGGGGGGGAAATCTGGTGACATAATATTTATAAAGCACTTTTTCAACTTTGAAGCATTTTAGAAATGAGAAATAATATGAAGAATTAAAAGTGATTCCATTGTCCAGCTGTGTTCTCTGTGTGTTCACTGTCTCTGTATTTGAATTGTTCAGGAGTGACAATTCCACCATGGCGTACCACCTCCACTTTGCCGTTCCATCAGAGGATGACAGCTTTATGAAGTACATGATGAGTGAGGAGTTAGTGCTGGGCATTTTACGCCAAGATTTTCATGATCAGAGCGTGTCAGGCTGTGAAACTCTGGGGACTGATCCAGCTTCTCTCACACTCTCCTGTAAGTACAGGGGGGCATCACAGGGTAGAGGTGTGGAAACGTGTAGAGAACAAACATGAACAATAACAACCAGCATTTATGTAGAGCTTTAAGATTTGCCAAGAGCTTTACAAATATCATTTTATCCTCACAACAACCATGGGGTACAAATACAATCATTATCTTCATTTTACAGATGAAATAACTGAAGCAGACAGGTTAAATGACTTGCCCAGGGTCACACAGGCATTAGTCCTACATTCCAAGACATTGGCCAAGTGGTACATATTGCCACGACTTAATGCCTCTTTTCTAGTCAAACAGTGGGAAAAATAGATTGGAAAGAGGAGAAACTAGAGGTAAGAAAACAAATTAGGAGGCTTCAATAATCTAGATATGAAGATGGGCAGCTAGGAGGTGCAACAGGGCACAGAGCACTGGACCTGGAGTCAGGAAGACTCATGTGCCTGAATTCAAATCTTGCCTTAGATACCTTCTAGCTGTGTGACTCTGGGCAAGTCACTTCACTGTCTGCCTCAGCTTCTTCATCTGTAAAATGAGCTGGAGAATGAAATGCTAAACCACTCTAGTATTATAGCCAAGAAAACCCCAAATGGGAACACTGAGAAATGACTGAACAAGATATGAAGAAATGAGAGCTTGAACTATACTTAGTTGCAGAAGAAACAGCTGTTAAAAAATATTTTAGAGACTGACTATACAAGATTTGTCATCAATTAGAAGTGTGGTATGAGGAAGGAGGAAGGAAATGAAAAGTTATGAGTTTGGAGGAGTTTGGAGCATGGATGGTGATATTTAAAACACAAATGTTAGGGTGAGGGCTAGATATTATATTTTTTTAAAGAGGGTGAAAAATTCAGTTTTAGACGATTCATCTTTGAGGTGCTAGTAGGCCATCGAAGTGGAAATGTCTTCATATCATGGCAAAAGTTTATTTTATCTGTGCTTTAAATTAAGCCACTGTGCCCAGCCAGACCACTAGAATCCAGCTGGTTCAGATGAACTCAGCACAGGCTTAATTTAATTTACTCTTCAGTAATCTAAATGCTGACACAATCACACATCTGCGGACAATCAAGTTGACTGGTCATAAACACAGCCCTTTCTCTCCTTGACAAGTGTTTAAAGTTAAGAGAGTGTCTTGGAAATTTGTTAAAAGCTGAGTGCAAGTATCCAGGAGACCAAGGGATCAAGATGTTGCTCTGTGATGAATGAATTTGGTGACTTTGGGCTAGTCACTTAACCCCTTTAGTCCTTGGTTCCTCCATATGTGGTGGTGAGAGCTATTTTCAGCTCTAATCATCTGTAAACCTTTCTCCAGGCAGCTAGGTGTCAAAGTATAAAGAATACCAGGCCTATGAGTAAGGAAGACCTGAGTTTAAATACTTGCTCAGATACTTACTAACTGTATGATCCTGGGACAGTCACTTAACCCTGTTTGTCTCAGTTTTCCCATCTGTAAAATGGGTTGGAGAAGGAAATGGTAAACCACTCCAGTGTCTTTGCCAAGTAAACCCCAAATGGGGTATGAAGAGTCACACATGACTGAATGACCAAACCTTTCAACCTCTTTGTTTTTAAATTAGTTTTTAGTTGGGTCCAACTCTTCATGGACCTTTTTGGGGTTTTCTTGGTTAATAAATATCTGAGGTAGGATTTGAACTCTGGAAGAGAAGCCTTCCCAACTCCATCCACTGGGTCACCTAGCTGCCCCTCTTTTTTTACATTCAGTAATTCCATTAAACTTTTTTTTCTTATCACTTTAATCAATTCAATCCTTTTCTGGTCCTTCCTACAACTCTCTCCTCTGATTATTCTCTACAAATTTAAAATTCATCTTCCTTATAGACAAATGACTCCTTTACTGCAGCTTGCATTTCTTCCGCCATTTTGTCAAAATCTTTTTTTTTTCCTTTTAATGGAAGCATGATTCCTGTCTTCTACCTATATATTATTGAAACAGAGTTTGATTATATATTGGAAATCCTTATAATTCAGGCCTGTTAGGATTATACATTAACCAAAATTTCTTTGACTATAAGGGAAATTCTTGGCTTTAAATCCTTGGCCCTGGAGTCAGGAGCACCTGAGTTCAAATCCAGCCTCAGACACTTAACACTTACTAGTCATGGTGATCTTGGGCAAGTCAATTAACCCCAATTGCCCTGCTTTCCTCCCTCCAAAAAAGCAAAAAAAAAAAATAGTCAGCCGCCAAATCTTTGTCAAACATCTACTATGTGTCCAGCACAGTGCTAACAGCTGGACATACAAAGCAAGGCAGATGACTGCCCTTGGCACTTCTTTTTCTCTTTAGTGATTGATGTGCACATGTCTGTTTCCCACATCTCAGATGGTAGGCTTCTTGAGAGTGGCCCTCATTTTATCTGTGTTTATAATCTTCGTGCCTAATAGTGTGTTGTATGTAGAAGATGCTCAAACATGTTAATTTGATCAATGTTCAAGCATCATGATGCTGGCCAGCAAAAATGGGACTCGTTCTACAGAGGGCAAATCTTAGCTGGAAATGAGAGGTGGTTTGGAGCTTAAACATGAGCAACCATTGAGAGGAAGAAAGTCCATTTAATTACTATTTATAGATGAAATAGCAATATTTTGTGATTGCTTCATTGGGGAGACAAAGGTTTAATGCATTAAAGATGAATTAAGATTTTGTTTATGACAGCTGAGGGGAGAGAAAAGATTGGGGGAGATCTGGAAAACCTTAAGCAAAAGAAATGGCAAAATTCTAGAGTGACAAAAAATAAGGTTTTAAGGGTATCTCTGAAGATTGGGTGAAAAAAATGAAGAGAATTATAGAAGGCAGTACAGCATGGTGGAAAGAGCAGTGGAGCTGGGAGTAAGGAAACTTGGGTTTGGGTCCCACCTCTGACTATTTATTACGAGTCTGATAAAGGTAAGCCCCTTAACTTACCTCAGTTTCCACATCTGTAAAATGGGCTAATGCTTGCGCTAGCTACTGCAAAGCTCTATATAGACATGCAATGTTCTTTATTGAGGAAAATTATTATACATGTGTGTATATGGAGATGTATACATGTATATATATATGTATATCTATGTGTGTGACAATAAATGCTAGGTGACAATTTAGATTATATAAATCTATATATTTCAATCTATCACATAAAATACTGTGCATCTCAGCCACACGATAAAAAGGTTTGATTTCTTTTAGAATGTTTAGAGTTTCTTTTTCAATTTCATCATCTATTTTACTCATCTATTTGGGAACTGATGATGTTAGATATTTTAAAAACAGTTGTGAGTTGGATTCCAGGTCTCATGTTATTCACTGTTATACTTTCATAGAATATTTGGTACATACATAGGATGTCCCAACAGTCTTAGTGCAGTTTTCTGTCCTTAAAAAAAAAAAGGCTTAAAATTGTATAAAGACTTTTTGGGACACCCAGTATACTAGAGGGTGTGTGTGTGTGTGTGTGTGTGTGTGTGTGTGTGTGTGTGTGTGTGATGAAGAGACTTTTGATTTTGTTCGGGAGTTGAGGTTAGGAATTTTTAAAAACAACACCTGTAAAAAAATAGTGGAATTTTAATAGTGAAATTTTTTTTTTTTCTTTCCCAGAGTGAAATGGAGTCAGACCCTTGGTTTCTGAAGGCCATAGTCTTCTATGTATCTGTTACTTTTCTGGAAAGGGAAGACTCATTTCCTTTTAGATACAACAATCTGCTAACATCATTCTTAAGACTGCTGATGATCTAACGCCATCATTCTGAAGACCTCTGACCATCTAACGCCATCATTCTGAAGACTGTTAACTAGAGACTCAAACATTGTTCTCTGGGTTTCCAGAAGAACCTCAAGAATTTATCCTGCCATAGTTGAGCAGAATGTTATTATAGCCACAGAGATGCTCTCTCTAGTATATGGAGAGTAAAGAAAACTCTCTCCAGCAGGTCCTCAAGACACTGTGTCCTCCTGAATTGCAGAACAGCCCCAGCTGTAGGAGCTCTTAAAGGCATGTGAGGGAACTCTTGTGCTTGTGGTCAGTGGCCTATCTCCTCACCAAATAAGAGCGTTTCTCATGCACATTTTCCCTGGAGGGAAGGCAGTTGCATTTCCAATTATCATTTGAAAAAACCCTTGTAGGCAATTGGTAGCTCAATCCTCTACTGGGCTTGAAATTTCCTAGTAATGAAGGGAATAACTGAGTCAATTACTATAGGTTTCTGGACAGCAGATGGGGACAATATGATCTTCCTCTTAGCAGAAATGTTCTTTACTTTGCTGTAGTACTAAGTACTGAGTAGTGAAACTGTGATCACATGCATGCCATGCTAATTTATGGTATCTTGTGTTTGTTCTATAACACAGCCTTCTTTTTCTAATGTCTCTCAGTATATTGATTCTGGTGTCTGGATTACCCTATTTGGGAACTGAGGACAGCTAGGTGGTGTGATGGATTAGACCACTGGTCCTAGAGTGAGGAAGACTCATCTTCCTGAGTTCAAATCTGGCCTTTCAGACACTTATTAGCTGAGTGACCCTGGGCAAGTCCCTTAACCCTGTTTGCCTCAGTTTCTTTATCTATAAAATAAGCTGGAGAAGGAAATGGCAGACAAATCCAGTATCTTTGCCAAGGAAACCCTAACTGGGTCCCAAACGGTTGAGCACTACTGAAAAAAAAACAAAACCAAAAAACAAAACAGAGACCCACTAAGATGACCTGGCATTTGGGACTGCATTATGTACAAGAGGGTTTTTTGCTCACTTCTCCATCTTAGTGCTATCCTTGACACCCCTCCCTGCCTCAGTCAGTTTACATGTTCAGCTCAATTCCTCATTATTTTGGGTATTAATAATCTAAACATATAATGTATTTATTTATAAGAGGCAGGATGGTATAGCAGAAAGAACACTGGGCTTGGTAGTTAGAGTTGAAACCCCACATACCTACTAGCTTTGTGACCCCGGGCAAATAACTTCTCTCTGCCTTAGTTCTCTGGTTGGTAAATGAAGACAATAGTACCTACCTCGCTGTATTATTAGGGCAGCTAGTTGGTACAGTGGATAGAGTGCTGGACCTGGAGTCGGGAAGGCTCATCTTCCTGAGTTCAAATCTGGCCTCAGACACTTACTAGCTGTGTGACCCTGGGCAAGTCCCTTAACCCTGTTTGCTTCAGTTTCCTCATCTGTAAAATGAACTGGAGAAGGAAATGGTGAACCAATTCAGTATCTTTGCCAAGAAAACCCTAAATGGGCCACAGACAGTCAGACAAGATTGAAATGAATAAACAGCGGCACTGAGCTGTGTTGAGGATAAACAGCAAATGCGTGCAAAGAGCTTTGAAAAACTTGAAGTGTTTGATAAATGGGATCTGCTACTGTTGATTGAAAGATAATCTCATAAATACATCATATGATTGATTATCCATTACCTTCAAATACTGGGGTATTGGCATTGGCCTGAAGAAGTAAACTGACACCATTGTAAAATAGAAGGCAATCTCCTAATTGCACTAAGATTCACTTTATAAGCTTATTAGCCTGTGACTCAGCAGTACCACCTGGTGGTTGTCACCAGAAACAGGCTCTCCCGTCTATCACTGTGATTTCATGTTGTAGAAGAGATTCCTCTAGTGTTTTCCACAAAGAAATGTTTCATGGTTAAAACAAAAAATGAAGGATCCTTGCACTTGATTGCCTTACAGTTAAGTTGAAGTCAGAAGTCAGTGAGATGGAATAGTGTCTGTGAATCTCTCACTATTTGCTCTTCTCTACTCTCTGTGCAATGGATGCATCTGCAAAACTGAGACCAAATTTCGGCAGCTTTTTATGCACATTAAGGGCATTTAAGGCAGCATTGTGGGATGGATAGATGGCTGGTCTTGGAGTCTGGGAGACATGGGTTCTAGGGGACAAGTCACTTAACTTCAGTGGTGCTCTAGGCAATTCTCTAGGATTCTAAATTGAAGAGAAGGTGCCAATATACATTGGTAGAGGATGTTTTCTTGAAGGAGAGCTGACCAACATCAATGAAATCACAGATCCAATTCCTAACCTGTTTATGTACCTAGCAAGACTCTGTGGAATGTGAATGTTTTCTTTCATTCATAAGAAGATAATTACTTTAATATGGAGCTGTCATTTCAGGGACAGCTCCTTAATTAAATTATGTGATATTTTCTTCTTTGTTATGTTTTTATATGTTTTACTTGTAAAATGCAAAGTTTGTGAATTGTAGAAGATGAAACTTGTTTTTTAAAGGGAGGGTGACTTAAGTATTTCTTGCAGTAAATTATTTTATGTGATATTCCTTTTTTCCCTCTCATTAACTCTTTGGAATTTGGGTGGGGGGGGAGGAGAGAAAGAGAGAGAGTGAGAGAGAGAGAGAGAGAGAGAGAGAGAGAGAGAATGTACTCATGCTACAAAGAACATACTAGAACCAATGACTTAATTTCCCTGCCAGGTAAATTCCTCCAGGTGCAGAGAGGTGATGTAGTGGGTAAAATGCCAGGCTTGGAGTCATGAAGATCAATCTTCCTGATCAAATGTGGCTTCAGATATTTGCTAGCTACGTGACCCTGGGCAAGTCACTTAACCCTATTTGACTTCATTTCCTCAGTAAGGCTTAGATCTGTGATTCAGTGTCAGTGTCTGTGGACTTCCTTGTTGATCTTTGGCTGGGAGGAAAGACCTATTTATATCTGTTTTAAGTATACACAATTTTTCCTCTCCTTGCTCCTGGAATGGGCAACAGAACTGGTAAGATCCTCACATGCCCTTGAACCCTGGCACAAATGTAACTCTCCTCTAAGATAGATAGCACGTCTATCAAGAGGGGAAAGCCATATTCTCATCACCACCCCTACCACATTCATTTAGAGAGGGACTCCTAGAGTTTTGTTCTAGTCTTTTACCCACACAATTAGAACAAGCAGGTTAGCTAGGTGGTGCTATAGAAAGAGCACCCCGAAGTCAGGAGGTACTGAGTTCAAATACAACCTCAGACACTAACTAGTTGTGTGACCTTGGGAAAGTCACTTAACTCCTAATTGCCTCCAAAAAAAAAAGAAAGAAAAAGAACAAGACCAGACTTGGATTTAGGAAGACCCAAGTCCAAGTGCTTTGCTCTAGATTACAGAGCAAATTAGTAGCAGGATTAGGAACTGAGCCTAGATCTCATGATTCCTAGGCTAGTAGTTAAAAATCAACTATGAAGGAGTGGAGGGGGTG
>CM053596.1:247257914-247281039 GCA_028646575.1 Pseudocheirus occidentalis | reverse complement strand
GAAAAAGATCCCAAAAAGAAAACTCCTAGGAATACTATAGCCAAATTCCAGAGTTCCCAAGTTAAGGAGAAAATACTGCAAGCTGTCAGGAAGAAACAATTTGAGTATTGTGGAAACACAATCAGGATAACATAAAAGACCTAGCAGCTTCTACATTAAGGGATTGAAGGAGTTGGAATATGATATTTCAGAGGTCAAAGGAGCTATTATGAAAACTAAGAATCACCTACCCAGCAAAACCGAGTATAATGCTACAGGGAAAAATATGGTCATTCAATGAAATAGAGGACTTCCACGCATTCTTGATGAAAAAACCTGAGCTGAACAGAAAATTTTACTTTCAAATACAAGAAGCAAGAGAAGCATGAGATGGTAAACAGGAAAAAGAAATCATAAGGAATTTATTAAAGTTGAACTATTTACATTCCTACACTTACATTCCTACAATGATAATTGTAACTCATAAGACTTTTCTCAGTATGAGGATAGCTGAAGGGACTATATATGTATATACATACACACATATGTATACATACGTATGTATGTATAGGGGGATGTATGTATATATAAATATATATGTGAGTGTGGGCATTTGTATGTTCATGTATACATAGACAGAAGGTACAATATGAGTTGAATATGAAGTTATGATAGCTAAAAATAAAATTAAGAGGTGAGAGGACTTTATTGGGAGAAGAAAAGGAGCGATAATTTAGGGTAAATTATCTCATCTAAAAGAGACAAGAGACAACTGTTACAATGGAGGGGAAAAACAGGAAGGTGAAAAAGAATTGGACAACTTGATTCTTATTGAATTTGGCCGAAGGAGGGAATAACATGCACACTCAATTGGGTATCTTATCTACAGGAAAATAGAGGGGTAGGGGATAGGAAGGGGGAGGATAGTAGGGAGCTCAGATTGGGAGAGAAGGTAGTTAGAAGCAAGGATTTCTGCAAAGGGATAGGGTCAAAGGAGAAAACAGAATAAGTGGGGGACAGGACAGGATGGAGGGAAATACAGTGAGTCTTCCACAATATAACTACTATGGAAATGATTTGTGTAACTACACGTGTACAACCTATATTGTATACATCTTCCCAGTGGGGGCTGGTGAGGAGGGAAGAAGGGAAGAAATCTGGAACTCATACTTTCAACAACAAATGTTTAACAATTGGTTTTTTAATGCAACTGGGAGAAAAGATATACGGGTATTTGGGTATAGGAACCCATCTTGACCTATTAGAAAGTTAGGGGAGTATGGGGTGGCTAGGTGGCGCAGTGAATAGAGCACCGGCCCTGGAGTCAGGAGGACCTGAGTTTAAATCCGGCCTCAGACACTTAACACAAAAAACTAGCCGTGTGATCTTGGGCAAGTCACTTAACCTCAACTGCCCTCCAAAAAGAAAAAAAAAAGAAAGTTAGGGGAGTGAAGGGGAGGATAGAAGAGAGAACAGATTGGGGGAAGGGGTGTCCGGTAGATTTGCTATTTGGGGGTGGGGCTAGGGGAAAATGGGGAGACTGTAACTCAAAATCTTGTGAAAATGAATGTTGAAAATTAAAAATAAATAAATTTTAAAAAAATTTAAAAGAAGAAGAATTTATATCTTATTGCAGAGACAATAGGGTTCCACTAAAATTTATTGAGTAGGGGAGTGACACAGTTGTCATTCTTTGTCCTTCATTTCCAAACAGCACCAACGACATCATGGAGTCATGTTTTGACACATTTGTGAATTGGATTTAAGTAAGGCAGAATAGACTTAGTGATGTGGTTAGATCTGAGCTTAAGGAAATTCACTTTAGCAGACATGTGAAGAATGACTAGAAAGAAACTTGAGGTAGGAAGGCCAATTAAGGAACCAATTCCTCTTATTTTCAGTAAGAGTTGATGAGGGTTTGAACTAATCAGGTATCTATGTGAAAAGAAGGAAGATCTCAGAGGTAAGAGACTCTTCAGATTTAACCTAACAGAATTTGGCAATTGATTGCATATGAAAGGAGTTATTGAGATTAACACTGAGGTTTTCAACCTAGAAGACTGGAAGAACTGGGCTGTCTTCAAGGCAGACAGTTTAGAGATGGTAAGATAATGAGTTCTGTCTTGGACACAGTTTAAAATGTCCAACAAACAATTGGCAATGCAGGCCCCTGAAACTCAGCTTGGGTTATGCACACATGTTATATATTCACATATATTATATATATGTATATATATATATACATTCATACATTGAATTTGCATTTTATATTATACATGAATTTATATTCATTTTATTCACATATACATAACCATAAATATATGCACAAATATATCCCAACTGAAACTGCAAGAAAAAACTTCACTTACTAATATGAGAGGTAGCATGGTATAATAACAATAATGATCTAGCTGATATTAATATGGTGGTGATGAGGAAAGTGAGACTCTGAGGTTAAATGACACACTCAGGATCACATAGTTGTTAGGTCATGTAGTGGAAAGATCACTAGTTCTAAAGTAAAAAGACTTGGGTTTGAATTTTAGCCATGTTAGCCACACCGTGGTTACAAGGGAAAGACAAGATGGACCAGCCATGTATTGAGGGTGACATATAACGGCAGATGGACAGCCAGACCACTCCATGTGCACCCTTATGATGCCAGAAAAAAAGTGAGGAGAATCTCAGCATGTGGATGCATCAATGTGATAAATTTACAGGATAGCATTTTCCAGTCTGGCTTCCAGCATCATCATTCACCTAAGCCGGCTCTCTTGTGATCAGTAACCTCTTAATTGATCAGTCCAATGGTCTTTTTTCAGCTCTCATTCTTCTTGACCTCTTTCCTGTATTTGACAATGTTGGCCACCATCTCTTCCAAGATTCTCTCCTTTCTGGGGTTTTGTGAAGCTATTCTCTTTGTTTTCCTCCTACTTACCCAGCCACTCCTCAGACAACTTGGCTGAGTCGTCGATATTGTGTCCCTTAACTGTAGATGTATGCCAAGACTCTTTATCGAGAACTTTTTTCTTCTCTTTTCCTCTTCTTTCTCTGTGCTCTAATCAACTCTCATGATTTTAATCAGCATCTTCATACAGATAACTCAAAGATCATTTCTGCTCTTTGTTTCATTGTTGCCCTCAATTGCATCCTTTTTCCCCCCCAAAGGTCTATTCCACTTTCTTCTTAGCCATCCAACATTTGCTTGGTGATCTCTAGTCATAGGTACATTTCTACCTGAGGCATCCTATTTCATTTTTTGGACAGCACTAATTATTAAGAAGTTTTTAAAATTTATTCAAAAATCAACATCTCACAGTTTTCATCGTCATTGTCATCGTCTTCACCATCTTCATTGCCATCATCTTCACCATCATCATCATCATCATCACCATCATCATCATTGTCATCACCATGATCATCATCATCACCATCACCATCATCCCCATGATCATCATCATCACCATGATCATCACCATCATCATCATCATCATCATCATCATCATCGTCATCACCATGATCATCATCACCATCACCATCATCACCATGATCATCATCATCACCATGATCATCACCATGATCATCATCATCATCACCATGATCATCATCATCATCATCATCATCAACATCATCTCCCCTAGTACTTCTCCAGGATAAATTTCTTCAGTTCCTTTATTTTCTCCTCCAATGATCTTTTATCCCCTCACTAGCCTAATTAATCTCTTCTGAATACATATTTATCAATATCCTTTACAAAATACAGTGTCTCAGTTTTTTCTTATCACAATATTTCAGATATGCAATTAGGGATGAGTACTGAGTACTTCCTTAGCCCTGGATAAGTTTCTACTAATTTAGTCTAAATTCGGATGAGCAATTTTAGGATTGTTAACTCATATTTTGCTCAAATTTCTCTAAACCTATGGATCTTTTTCACTTGAATCCTTGTCAGATATATCCTGTACTAATTCAGTCAATTTGGTAGATCCATGTGTAGGACTTTACATTTATCTTTCATCAACTTAATCTTCATAAAAGAAATGCATCAATATAAAAAAAGGAATTAAGGACTTACTTTCCTTGTGGAACTCTTGGTTTCTTCTCTTTATTACTTGCCTAAAAAGAAAGGAAACAAAATTATAAATCTCAATATTTACTACATCCAAAAAGATTCTTATAAAGACAGCAAAAGATTGAATTAAATCTCTTTAATACACCCAAAGCTTTAGCTGCATTAATGATACAGTGAAACTTTGAGTCCAGGACCCTCAAACAGAGCAAAGGTCAAGCCATGGCATGGATTTCACATTAGAGGCAGGTGGAGTGGACAGAGAGCAGTACTTGGAATCAAGATGAACTGGGTTTGAATGCTATGTTATCTGTGTGTGTGTGTGTGTGTGTGTGTGTGTGTTTGTGAATTTACCTTTTAGAGCTTCTGTTTCTTTATCTGTGAAATAGTGATAGCTGTATCGCTTACCTCATAGGGTTTCATCAAATGCAATAAGGTGTTTCACAAATTTTTAAGGCATTGGAACATGGATAGGACCTAGACTTGGATTCCATTAATACAATGAACTGCCAGATGAGGAAACTTTCTAGCAAACTATATAAGCATTTTTTTCTTCAACTTGGAGTCTAAGAGAGTTTGTTCGATTGCTAAGAAGTCAAGAGACTTGACCAGGATCACACAGTCAGGTTGTGTCAAAGACAGGACTTGAACTCAAATATTCTTGACTATAAGGATGGTTCTCTAATCCTCATGCTCTGCTGCCAATTTAAAGCATTAGACAAATATTTATTACTATTATTATTATTATTGTTATTATTATCATTTTGCCAATCTACAAACTTTTCCTATAGGAGTCAAATTCCTTAGGGAATGGGCCATTTCCTTTCTGTCTTTGTATCATCAGCCTCTAGCATAGCTCAACTAGTCAGGTTACTATGCACAGCATTCAATCTCTTTCCTAAATTGAAAGTTTTTTTTATCATCTAGGACCAAGTTTTTTTGGTGTACAAAGGAGTTTGCCACCTCTTTGTGGACTATTTGAGGGGCCAAAAAAGCCTGTCAATTATTGAAAAATACCTTCCTCAATTCACGTAGCACGGGGTTGCAAAACTCTCCTTCCTGGCCTAGAATTTCCACCGGTAAAATAATAATATAATAATAGTAATAATTTATATTGTGTCTAGTATGGCACTCATTTCTCATGTGATCCTCACAACCGCTCTGGGAGGTAGGTGCTTTTATTATTTACTTATATTTATTTAATTTTACTGTTAACACCATTAGAGTCACTAGGATGCTTTAAGCAGAATCCCCCAAACTCACATTTGCATCACCATACCTTACAGAAAAGGGGAAAAAATGTCAAAGACACAAAATCTGTCCTTGACTTCTCTAGTATCTCTCTTCTTGACCTTGATTTCATATTGTAGGATTTGTGGTTTGGAAGAAAGAGGACAGGTTTAGGAGTCAGGTGATCTGGACTCACATCTGACTTCTTTCACTAATTCATCAAGATTAAATACTTGTTCCAAAGACTCTGTGGGATCTGGGCCATCTACAGTGAAATATAGCAGAAGTGTGTTTTGTTCTTTAACATTAAATTTGTCTCATGCTCCTTCACAATTCCTTGACTGCTCCCAACCTTTCACAGAGGAATGCTATCAGAACCAGGAGGGACTTCTTCATGCTTCAGTTGGGTTCTGAGGTCACTTGAACTTGTTTACTTTTGTCCTACAGATTCTTGTTTGTTGTTCAGTGTTTCATTCATGTCTGACTTTTCACAGTCCCTCTTTGGGGTTTTCTTGGCAAAGACACTAGAGCGTTTTGCCATTTCCTTATCCAGCTCATTTGACAGATAAGGAAACTGAGGTAAACAGAGTTAAGTGAATTGTCCAGGGTCATACTGCTAATGTGTCTAAGGCTGGACATGAACTTAAGAAGATCAGCTTTCCTGACTCCAGACTAGAGCTGTCTCCATTGTGCCGCCTTGCTGACCCCTATAAATTCTAATATGTTTTGCCATAACAAGGATGAAGGATGCTCAGGAGAGCCATGTCTTCATTACTCTTGGGTTCCACTTCTGGATCTCCTCACTCTCTGGACTTTCTCCATCGTGTCTCAGGGGGTATTTTCTCACATCCTCTACTTTCATTTTTTTTTCTTTTGAGGGGGAAGACAAGGCAATTAGAATTAAGTGACTTGCCCAAGGTCACTCAGCTAGTAGGCGCCCTTCCCCCCCCCCACTTTGCACCTTCCTTTCATGTGTTGTCTTTCTCATTACAATGTAAGGTTCTGGAAGGCAGAGACTTTCTTTCTTCTTGCCTGTACTTGTATTCCCAGTGCTTACACTGCCTGGCATGCAGTAAAAGCTTAAGAAGGTCACTTGACCTCCCTGAGATCCAGTTTCCTCATCTTTAAAATGTGTAGATGAGACTCGACTGCGGTCCATTCCGGCTCTCCATCTGTGACACCAAGATCCTCTATGGTGGTTCTTGCTCATTTTCTCTTCAAGTATCAGCCACTCTTTCTTCTGTCCTCATTTAGGAACCTACATATTCTCTCTCATTTCTACCTTGGAGTGAATTTAAGCAAATGAAGGAGCATTCCTAATTGCTTTTGTATTTTAAGCTCACTTTCTCTAGTTAGAGAATAAAAGGGTTTGTTTCATTCAGGAATTTCAGACGTCTGGTAGCTGAAAGAGGCTTTTTGTGTGTAGGGGAAGGGAGAGTTCTTTTTATGTCTCTGAAATCGTTCCATATAAGCAGAGTAGATGGCTGTCTGTATATAAGAACATCCTCTTTCCTTAGATTGTATTAACCAGCTTAGAAGGGGATGTTCAAATCCACAATGGCCCTTGGGTATCTGAAGGGTCTTTACTACTCTGAGGTACCTAACTCTTATTGTACAGAACTAGGGGCTTTAGTCCCAACCTGGGGTCTGATTCGTATGCAGATTTAGAGCTGGAACTAGGGGCCATGGAGTTGATCCAATCCAACTTTCTAATTTTACAAATGAGAAGACTGAGTCTCAGTTATTTCTCCTCTAGTAAATGGGAAAGTTTGTGGACAATGACCACAGCCACCTTCCTCCTAGAGGGTCTGAATGAGTATTATTTGTTGGATAGTAGTGAACTTGATACTACATTCATCCCAGGGGCTTGTCAGTTAAGTGAATCCAGGGGAATAAGTTGACTTTCTTTTGTTGTTGTTCAGTAGTTTCAGTCATGTCCAACTCTTTGTGACCCATTTGGGGGCTTCTCTTGGCAAAGATACTGAAGAGGTTTGCCATTTCCTTCTCCAGCTCATTTTATAGATGAGGAAACTGATGCAAACAGGGTTAAGTGACGTGTCTAGGGTCACATAGCTAGTAATGTCTGAAGCAGAATTTGAACTCAAGACCTCCTGATTCCAAGTCCAGTACTACATCCATCAGTGGTTCCATATAATAAAAGCTCACATTTATATGTTGGCTTAAGGTTTGCAAAGCACTTTACATATACTACCTCATTTGATTCTTACTGAAACCCTGTAAAACATTTGAGTAATTATTATATGGAAGAGGTATTAGTCTCCCTTCACTTGGCCCCAGAGGAAGAGCTAAGGAGCAAAAGGTAGATGTTACAGAGAAGCAGATTAAGTTCCACATAAGGAACATGTTCCTATTAGAGCTGTCCAAAAAGTGGCATAGACTTCCTCAGGAAGTTTTGGCCTGTCTATAGGTCTTCTAAAAAATGTTGATAAACTCTATGTGTTTATATTGTGAAGAAAGTCCTTTTTTGGATATTGGTTGCATTAGATGGTCCCTGAGGTCCCTTTCAACTCTGAAATGCTGCAATTCTGTGACAAATTCTACCTCCCTTATGCCTACTGCTAGGCATAATCCAACACCAGGGCCACATTCGTGCTTGCTAAATGTCTGTGGATGTTTGATTCATCACTTTTTCTTCCCTCACCACTTTCTCAAAACAATACAAGAAGGACAAGTCGGACCACAGACTATCGTCAGCAAAGACTGTATTGTCTTTGGAGGTTGTACAGCCATGAATTCCCATTCTCTGCTCGTATTTCAGACCCAGACCACTGTGAAAAGGGTAGGTGGAAAGAGTTTGGTCCAGTCCAGAACAACTGCCAGCAGAGATCCTTTCCCACAAACCTCAAAATAATATCAGTGAAGCAGAAGGGAAAGGAAGTGGCCACCTCAAAAACAAGACAAAACAGAAACGGCAGAAACCAAGAGCTACAGATGAAATGATTAATGAAGAAAAAGTGTTTCTGTTCAACTTGGTCCTGGCAGAACAAGAGTATGGAAAGCACACAAGATCTCTCCTGTCTTCTCCCTTTTCTTCAGCTGGTCACTGTTTGAAGGTGATTTCTGAGTCCAAAGGGGACATCATCAACAAGCTTTTCTTAAACACTCACTATATGATAGACACAGTATATTTCAGAATGCAAAGACAAAACAAAACAATTAGGGCAGATAACATGTAAGTAGAAACAAAATGGGAGCAAATATGAGATAATTTGGGAGAAAGAGAGGAAAAGAAGAAGCCTTTATTAAACATCTACTAGTCACTGTATTAAGGATTTTGTAAATGTTCTCATTCGATCCCCCTTACAACAAACTATTATTCTGAGATATATTAAACAAATACATAATATTTGTTATGTATATAACAAGAGAGCAAATTTTATCTCTATTTTACAGTTGAGGAAAATGAAATAGATAGTGGTCAAGTGACTTGTCCAGGGTCACACAGCTAGTAAGTATCAGAGGCCAGATGTTAACTCAGATCTTCCTGAGTCTGGACCTACCTGGGTTCTAGCCTGCTAGCTGGGGCAAGGCATCAGAAAGGGTTCAGATAAGAAGAGGTGCTTGAGCTGGGCTTTAAAGGAATCTAGAGATTCTACAAGTTGTTGAGGAGGAGGGATGGCATTCTAGGCATGGGGCACAGCCTGTGCAGAGTCAAGGACACAGAAGATACAATCTCTTGTTTGAGAGATATAGCCAGAAGACCAATTTGTCTAGTGAAGACAGTTCCCAAAGGCAAGTAAGGTCTGATGAATCAGGGAAGTTTAGGCTGGAGTTGGATTGTGAAGGGATTTAAATGCCAAATGGAGTTAGTATTTGATCCCCCAGGCAAGAGGGCGCTAAAGTAGGTTTTTGAGCTGGTGAGTGGCCAGACCTATGTTTTAGGCATTAGTTTCACAATTATGTCAAGGAAGAACTGGAGAGACTTGAGACAGAGAGTCTGTGTCTCCTCCACAGGGATCCTTTGAAGTTAATAGAACCCAAGACTTTGGCTCCATAGCATGACATTTAGTTTGGCAACAAATATGCTCCTTCTGGTTCTCACCTGAACTTTTTCCGTTGTAGGTTTCCAGTCTTCACCTTCTTGTGATTCCCTTGGGTAGCCTTTGGCCAGCTATAATAAAATATACCAGATTCAGTGCTCCTTACAGTCCTTCCCAACCCTGTTACACTGTCCAGTCTTTTACTTTTATTGTTGAGGTTAAGTGACTTATCAGGGTCACACAGCTAATAAGTGTCTGAGGCTGAATTTGAATTCAGGTCCCCCTAACTTCAGGGCTGGTGCTGTATCCACTGCAGTGCCCAGCTGCCCCAAGCTGCCGCTCTTTTATAGATGCGGTCACCAGCAGCAATCCTGCCCTCTCTGTCCTGCAGTTGGGCTCTGGGGTCATCCCAATTTGCCTATTGCTTTTGTCCCACAAGCCTTACTAAAGGCTTTCAATGTAACAAATTACAAGTCATTTAACCTCCTTGGGTCTCAGTTTTCTCACCTGTGAAATGCACACATGGGATAAAATATCCTCCTACCAGCTCTAGCTTCATGTTCCTAATAAAAAACTCTCATTTGGATAATAGCTTTAAGGTTTGCTATAAGAAATATGCTCTATGTAATATGATCCTTGCAGCCCTGTTAAGCAGATGCTGTTATCATTCTGATTTTATAGATAAGGAACCTGAAGTACTGCCAGGTTAAATGACTTGGCCAAGGTCTCACAAATAAATTAAATAGGATTAGAACCTAGGACTCTGACTTTAAGTCGAGAAGTTTGCACAGTGCCTTCCCCTGTATTCCAAAGGCCAAAACTTGGATAAATCCTACCATATTTGCCTCAGTGTAGGACTGTAGAATGTACTGCAGATCAAACAGACTCTCTGTCATTTATTCAAAGTGTAACATGGGCTAAGATAGAGCCCTCTTTATCCCCTATCTTGTAGGCAGGGGTGGCCTCCTTTGATTAGATATCTAAATCTTTAAAAGTGGAAAGGCTGAGTCATTAACTCTTTTTTTCCACCATTTCTTGAGTCTACTATTTTCCAGTGACTCATATTTGCTGTGTCTAGTGTGCATGGATGATAAGCCCATGAAAGGAGAAGGAAACTCCTCCCCCTGTTCTCTGTTTCTTACCACTGCCTCTGTAAGATGGTCCTAACAGAGCTTTTTTCTGTTCTGTGTTATTTATTCTCAGTTTCAGGGATGGGAGGTAATCCCCATTGCACAGGGAGTTTGAGGGAAGGCTCTTAGGGTCAGACCTCAGGTGGGTGGGGCAGCCAGCAGATCAGCATGGAAGCCTGAAAAGCCAGGCTGCCTGGGATTCTAGGCCAAGTGAGAGTTTTTGGATTTGAAACTGGGACTGTGCTCTAAGGGAACCAAAATAAGCTATGAAACAAATCCCTTTCCCCTCCCTGGAGATCGAGGCAAAGCCAGTAGCGAGGGAGATTGTTGTGCTGATACTTTTTATAGTATAGATGAGCCTTGTCTGGGATAAATTTGGGCCCTTCACTTTTGCAGGGCCCCCTGGAGAGATTTTTTACCAGGGATGAAGCAGGTTCAGTGTTAGCCCAGGACTCAAGTAACCAGAGAAGGAGATTTCTCAGGCCCACTTCTGGTGCGGTCTTTGAAGATAAACAAAGCAAAGAACCTCCTCAGGTGGTATTTACATTTTGGGCTCTTAAACCAGAACAAAACAAAATAAGAAACACACTACCTCCAAAATGAAAATATTCAAATCCTTTCCTGCTTATCAATTACAAATTAAATGCATCTCCAGAGAGAAAACCCTTCTTCTGAGACAGCAAAAAGAGTTCTTAATCTGGAATCAGAGGCAACCTGGGTTCAAATCCTGCCTCTCTTATTTGCTATCTGTGTAGCTTTAGACAAATCACCCGGTGTTTATGGGTCACGGTTTCCCCATTTGTCAAAGGAGGGAGTTGAACACAGTACTTTTTTTTTTTGCTTTTTGGAGGGCAGGTTGGGGTTAAGTGACTTGCCCAAGGTCACATGGCTAGTTTTTCGTGTTAAGTGTCTGAGGCCAGATTTGAACTCAGGTACTCCTGACTCCAGGGCCGGTGCTCTATTCACTGCGCCACCTAGCTGCCCCAACACAGTACTTTCTAAGTTTCCTGCTAGGTCTATGTCTAGGGATTCCCAGTTAAGGAGTACTAAGGCACCTGTCTGAGATAACCAATTTATATCAATTCATATTCTGTAATAGTGACCAAATTACAAATACTTTGTGTATCACCACCATTATTATCTCTAGGTAATAATAGGTATTTATTGAAGAGTGTGCATGCGTGTGTGTGCGTGTGTGTGTGTGTGTGAGAGAGAGAGAGAGAGACAGAGACAGAGACAGACAGAGACATAGAGGAGAGAGAGACAGGAGAGAAAGACAGAGAGAGGAGAGAAAGATAGAGACAGAGAGAGAGAGGAGAGAAATACAGAGACAGAGAGAGACACAGAGAGAGAAACAGAGATTGTTCTTGAGTCATTTTTTTTTTTGTTATGTCCAATACTTCATAACCCCAAAATACTGGACTGTTTTGCCATTTCCTTCTCTACCTCATTTTGCAGATAAGGAAACAGAGGCAGAGTAAAATTACTTACCCAGGGTCATAGAGCTAGTAAATGTCTGAGGCCATATTTGAATTCAAGAAAAATGAATCTTTCTGACTCCAGGTCCTGAATTCTATCCACTGCACCACCTAGCTGCCCAAGCAAGCCCTCCTTAATTGTCCTAAGCCTTAATCAGGGTCTCACTCTGTCCACTGTGTCACCTACCTGCCCAGGAGATGTGGATTACAAGAATATTAAGGAGTTCTGATGTGAAGTCAATTAGGAATCAACAAGCAAAGAAGCTGAATGAAGGATGAGAGATATTAATGAGAGATATTGATGAGAGATGTTGAGGAGAAAAGTTGAAACATCAGGAGACTGAAGATGAAAGACAGAATTTGGAAGCTTTTGGACCTGAGAGGTTGTTGGAAGCAGAGCCCAGATAACTAGAGGGTCTGCTGTTTATGTGAGAAGTTGATCTTTTGGAAGAAAGCTCTTCTGTCTGAAAGAGTTGATTGATGGAAAGGAAATCCTCTGCTCTGGATGAAGACCTCACTTCCTGGCTCTTTGGGGACAGTTACAGCACAAGATAGGATAAATCCCCTCAAAGGCATGCTTTTGATTGCCTTTTTTTGCCTTTTATAGCTGGAGAGGAGAAATCCTTCAAAATTAATATAAAACAAAACTTAAATAGCTTTGTATGTTCCAGTATTACAGATAAATGCTTTTCACTGAGTCACACTAGCTAAAGGAACAGATACCTGGGAAACTCTGCAGATACCAGGCTTAAAGCTGTTATTAGCTAAAAGAGCTTATCACTGTTTCAGTAGCCTGAGAACAGTAGGAGACCAGAGAGGATCAGAAGAGAAACAGGTGGCATATGTTGAAGCAGTTCCCTAAAGAGGCCATAGAAGTCCAGCCTTGAGGTTCAGAGGCATGAGCTGTGTAAAACACATCAGTGTCCCTACCCATGTTCCTCACTGCCAGGTGTTTCTAAGTGAGTACAAACTCTCCCCTCCTCATGAAATTAAAAACAGAACAATAACAAAGACCTGTGGGGTTTTATGGTCCAGGTGTATTATTATCCAGGACCGTTATGTTTTGCTTCTTCATTATTTTTACTTCTTTTGAGTAAATATTATTCTTGCTTTGGGTATTTTTTGTTTGTTTGTTTAGCAAATGTTTTAGATGTAAGAGTTAATGGTGTCATTGTGATTGATTTGAATAAGTGGAAAGTATATCAATGGGACCCCAGTAGCTAGCAGTGATGAGCACAGATGTATTTCCCTCCACCCTAGGGTTACCCCTATGGTTTTTAGAATGACTTGTAGCAGTGTGGCTGGCCCCCTTTATTTTTCTTTTCATCTTTTTGGAGGGGGAAGGCAAGGCAATTGAGGTTATGTGACTTGCCCAAGGTCACGCAGTAAAGGTGTCAAGTGTCTAAGGCTGGATTTGAACTCAGGTCCTCCTGACTCCAGGGCCGGTGCTCTATTCACTGCACCACCTAGCTGCTCCACTAGCCCCCTTGAGAGGGGTACCAGTTGAGTTAGTCCCATATTACTTACTTATGCCCTCTTTATTTATGTTCCATATATTTTGCATTTAACTTAGTTATATACTTTATGCCTCAAAGAGAATATAAACTCCTTGAAGATGAGGACTATGCCATCTTTATCTTTTTGTCCCCAGACTAGACCAGGATTTTAATGATGATTATGTGTTGAATTGTATTGAATCACCTTCCCATTTGAGAAGGAATGGTCATGATAGCTTATATTTATCTAGTGCTTTACAATTTACAAATTATTTTCCATTTATTATCTCCCTGGATTTTTTTTTTTTGGCTTTTCGGAGGGCAATTGGGGTTAAGTGACTTGCCCAAGGTCACACGGCTAGTCAGTGTTAAGTGTCTGAGGCCAGATTTGAACTAAGGTCTCCCTGACTCCTGCTCTATTCACTGAGCCACCTAGCTGTCCCCCTCCCTGGATTCTTCCAATAGCTGGGAAGCAAGCAAATAAAGATCGTATTATGCTCATTTTACCAATAAGGAAGATGAGACCCAGAGAGGTGAAGACACTTACCCAGGTTCACACAGCTATTAAGTAACAGAGCTATAAACCAAACCCAGTTCAGGAAAAAAAGTTTCCTTACCTACACACCTCTGTTTGAATAAGGCAGTGGCAAGCATAGGAGGAAATAAAGATGCAAAGTTTTGGGTCATGGGACCTACCTTTTTTTTTTTCAAAGATAACACTAAGGCAGGTGTGATATGTGGGATTCTGGGAAGGACAGAAAACTCCTTGAGGGTGGGAAAAGTCTTATTTTAAATACATCATTTCCTATGTTTGAATTGGATTTCTGTGTATTGTGTTTTCCTTCTTTCTTCTTTTTTTTAATTGGGTAAAATGTTTAGGCGAGAACAGCTAGTTCTTTGCTAAAGGCAGTCATACTGGAGAAGCTATGAATGTCAAGTGAAATGATCACTTCTTTGCTTTATCCTAAAACAGTGTGGTTTTTCAGGGACCTCTCAGCTCTGGCTTTTTAATTAGGTCCATTCTTCTTTCTCTGATCTATATTGTTCAACTACCATTCATCATTTCACTGATGACATTTAGGCCTCAGAGGAACTAGACACAGATGTTCTCCCAAGGACCCCCAGGCATACTGGTCAAGTTTCAATCTCATCCCTGCCACAGCCTTTTGCAACTTAAGAAACAAAAACAAAGCTTTAGAGAAAGAACTCTTGTGAGTTGACCTCCTTTTCCAGAATTGTGCACCAACAATATCTAATTAAATATGGAACCATAAGAGTCCCTCCCACAGATCTATTCTTCCCAAGCATAGATCCCTTATTCGGTACCCTGGCCTGTGCCCTGGATGACTCCTCACCCTTCTTTTTTGAACTCCCAAACACCAAAAGGGGTTATCTGGACAGAAACGTCACTCATTCTGTTCACCATCAGACAGAGAAACTAAATTCACAGGTCTCTGGCAGTAACAGAGATTAAGTTGTGGTTACTTAAAACTTCCCAAAACACTAAGGCTTTCTGTGTGTGTGCGCGTGCATGTGTGTGCGTGTGTGTATGTGTGTGATCTCCTAATAGAAACAACTTTAGAAAAAGATCTGTTTTAGTCTTGTTTTCACATCTCAAGTCCTTAGCATCACACACACAGTAGGAATTGAGTCTTGCCTCTGACACAAACCTGTGTGATGTTCCACCCCCTCTGCCTCCTTCCCACCCACTCCAATGCCTCTCTGTTCTGGACTGAACTAGACCTCTCACTGTCATAGACAACTACTTTTCTAAGACCAAGGGATCCTCACCTCTTTTATAATACATAGCCCTTTGGCAGTCTACTGAAACTTCTAAACCCCTTCTCAGAATTCTGTTTTTAAATGTACAAAACAAAATACATAGGATTACAAAGAAAACAAGATGTTAGTGAAAATAAAGATGATTTTTTTTCCCATTCAAGTTCACAGATTCCTTAAAATCAATTCACGGCCTCTCTGTGGGTCTGTGGACCACAAGCTGAGAACCCCTGCTCTGAGATGATGAATTTCTGGTGAGTTGCTGACCTACCTATGTGAAGGGAGGTTCTACATTGGGAATTTTTTACTCTAGTGAAATAACTTGTGAAAGAAAAGAAAAACTGACACATTCCATTTTCAAGTATATCAAAATGTTTCATAATCATGGGCTTATGTTTTTCCAAACACTGCCTAAGTATCAATGAGAAAACTGAGACACAAAAAGGCTTAAGTGAATTTGTCCCGCAGAAAGCAAGTCCTTCTTGAGTGAAGGGGGAGAGAGAAAGGGAAAGAGAGAGAGGAGGGAGAGAGAGACAGAGACAGCAACAGAGAGGCAGAGAGAGAGTCAGAGACAGAGATAGAGTCAGAGACAGAAATAAAGACAGAGACAGAGAGACAGAGACAGCAACAGAGAGACAGAGTCAGAGACAGAGACAAAGACAGAGAGACAGAGACAGAGAGAGACAGAGACAGAGAGAGACAGAGAGACAGAGAGAGACAGAGAGAGGCAGAGAGTCAGAGACAGAGACAAAGACAGAGAGTCAGAGACAGAGATAGACAGAGACAGAGAGACAGAGACAGCGAGAGACAGAGAGAGAGAGAGAGACAGAGACAGAGAGAGAGAGACAGAGAGAGGAGAGAGCAAGCGTATGTGGGCAGGGAAGGGAACAAGCATTTATATCGAGCCCACCATGTGCCAGGCACTGTCCTCATTGCTTTACAAGCACTGTCTCATTTAATTTTTATAACAACCATGTGAGGTACCTGCTGTTATTATCCTCATTTTGCAGTTGAAGAAATTGAGGCAAACAGAGGTTAAGTGACTTACCCAGGGTCACACAGCTAGTAAGTAACTGAGACTGGATTTGAACTCAGGAAGATGAGTCTTCTTGACTCCAGGCCCAGAACTCTATCCACACAGCTGTGATCATAGGATCACAGATCTAGAGCTAGAAGAGGGCTCATAAGCCACATAGTTCAATCCTGTACAAGAGGAGGCTCTCCAAGGAGATTAAGCGACATTCTCAAGGTCAACCAGGTGGTAAACATCAGATTCAGGGTTCAAATCCAGATAATCTCATTCTCAGACCCTTACTAGCTCTGTGATGCAGGGTTAAGTCACCTGGCCTTCAGGGCCCCCACAGCCCTTATCTGTAAAATGGAGAAACTGGATTCGATGTTCTATAAGGTCCTCCACCTCTAAATCTGTGCTCTTTAGCCACATGTGGAGTGGTATTGGGAGCCCTGGTCTTGGGCTATGTGGCTTCCTTCTGTCACCCATGTCCCCCGCTCACACCCATCCCAGATGTAAAGGTGCAAAGCCTTTCTATCTGCAAGATTTCTTCTTGTATAGCAGCTGGCTTGTTCCCCCTGCTCAACTCCCTGACGGAGCAGAGCCCTGAGCCTGCCTGGACTTACCTGAGTCCTCTTTGGAGACAGTTCCCCATCCTTTCATTGTCATTTGTAAGCCCAGCTCCTGGTTTCACCTCCTTCTTCATCTGCCCCCTACCAGACCTCAAGACAGAGGGAGATCTACTGTGAAGGGAGCAGTGTCATTTTTCGACTGCTAGGCAAGGGCTCAGTCTAGGGGAAAAGGGGGCTTTTTAAAAAGGGGAGGAGGAGTATAGGGAGGAAACAGAGTGGGGAGAAGAAGGAATGCACGTGCAGCTTTGTGAGTGCCTGGGTCTGCATGTGACTTCCGGAAATGCTAGAGCGTGTGATCATGTTGCTTGTGGTCCTTAAGCACAGAATGTGGCAGCTAGTGTGAGATCTCGTGGTCCAGAGCCTCATTGCCTCTCTCCTGGATTATTTCAGTGGCATCCAAGTTGGGCTCCCTGCCTCAACTCTTTCTCAGCTCTAGCCATTGTCTACATGGCTACCAAAGTGCATTTTCTCTCTTTTTTACTCACCTCTCATAAATGCGAGTTTATTTTTTCCGCTTAATCATATATTTTTTTCCTAATTACACGCACAGTTTTTGACAGTCGTTTTTATAAGATTTTGAGGTCCAAATTTTTTCTTCTTCCCCCCCCTCCTCCACCTCCCCTCCCCTTCTCCCTCTTTTTCCTTCCCTCCTCTCCTCCCATCTGCCTCCCAAGCCCTCCCCCTTCCCCAAGATGGCAAGTAATCTGATATAGGCTATACTTGCAAATATCAAACATATTTCCACATTAGACATACTATGGAAGAATCAGAACAAAAGGGGAAAATGATGAGAAAGAAAAAAAAAAAGAAAAGAGTCTGCTTCAATCTGCACTCAGACTCCTTAATTCTGTCTCTGGATGTGGGTGGCATTGTCCATCAGGAGTCTTTCAAATTGTCTTAGATCCTTGCGTTGCTGAGAGGAGCCCAGTCTATCAAAGTTGATCATCGCGCAATGTTGCTGACACTGTGTACAATGTTGTTCTGATTCTGCTCCAAAGTAATTTTTCTTTTTCTTTTTTTCCTTTTTGGAGGGGGGAAGGCAGGGCAATTGGGGTTAAGTGACTTGCCCAAGGTCACACAGCTAGTAAGTGTTAAGTGTCTGAGGTCATATTCAAACTCAGCTCCTCCTGATGCCTGGGCTAGTGCTCTATTCACTGTGCTACCTAGCCACCCTGCAAAGTGATTTTTCTTAAGGGCGGATCTGGCCAAGTCATTTGCTACTTAGTAAGCTCCGGTGGTTCCCTGTTGCCTCTGATATGAAATCTAGGCTCCTCTGGTTAGCTTTTGGAGTCCTCACCTTTTCCCAAACTTATTTTGTCAACTTTGTTATATATTTCTTTAGGAAAAGAAAAGGAGCAGAAATTGTACTATTTCTTTTTGGCTAGATCATCTTAAGTCCTAAGAGGGTAGGGGGCAACAGGGATGAAGAATGCAATTCCCCAGCTTTATATACATATACATATACATATACATATACATATACATATACATATACATATACATATACATATACATATACATATACATACACATACACATACACACACATACACATACACACATATATACACATATACACATATACATATATACACATATACTATTATTATATATAAAATATTATATATATATACACACATATTTGGTGCTAGAGGATCCAATTTATCAAAAACTTTGTAGAAAGAACACTGGATTCAAAGTCAAAGGACTTGGGTTTGAATCCTAGCTTTCTAACTTATTACTTATTTTTCTGACTTCCCCTCGGAGCCTTACATCCTCATCAGTAAAAAGAGAAAGTTGGACTATTGTGACTAAAGAGCCTTGGAAATCGGTCATTGATTTAAGCCTATGATCCTATGATAAAACACAGGATGAAGATGGGAAAGGCAGTGGCCGTGAAAAGACTTGGGACTGGTGGGGGAGGCAGTGACCAGTTCTCAGAAATTATCACCCTGCTGATTATAAAGTACAATAAAGGAAACAAAGGATCATAGGACTTAAGGGAACCCTTAGACATCACTTAGTTCAACCATGTTTTATAGAGAAAGAGACTGAAGTCTAGGGGGTTAAGTGGCAGAAGTGGGATTTGAATCTAGGTCCATTCCTCTCAATCCAGGGTCCTTTCTTCTGTACCATTTTAGAATCCTCTTTCTGGGGCCATATCATTCTAATCATCATTATCACAGAGTTCTAGATGGTTTTATTGATAATTTCTTGTGGTACACTGCTAATCAGCAGCCACTGACTCAGCTGTAAAGAAGTCCAGTAACTTACTCACCAAGTGTCCTACCCGGTCACCAAAGCACCTGCATATGATTTGTTTTGGGGACAGCTTGGTGGCACAATGAATAGAGCGCCAGGCCAAGGAGTAAAGAAGACTTATCTTCAAATCCAGCCTTAGACACTTACTAGCTGAGTGAGCCTGAACAAGTCATTTAACTCTGTCTGTTTCGTCATATGTAAAAATAAGCTGGAGAAGGAAATGGCAAACTACTCCAGTATCTTTGCCAAGAAAACCCCAAATGGTAGTGAGATCCATCTTACCCTACCGGAAAGTCAGAGGGGCAATGGGGGAGGACATAGGAAAGAGCAGATTGGGGGAGAGGGGTATACAGTGGGATCTCTGTTTTGGGGTGGTGGGTAGGGGAAATATGGGGAGAAAATTTGTAAGTCAAAATCTTGTGGAAATGAATGATGTAAACAAGAAAATAAATAAATTAAACTAAAGAAAAAAAAAACAAGAAAACTCCAAATGAGGGGGAAGAACATTCCAGGTGTGGGGGACAGCCAAAGAGAGTCAGTTTTGACTGAACAATAACAAATGGTTACTTTGGCTTCTGGTTGCATAGGCGTCAAATTTAAATATTAAATAAATTGAACAAATTAAACAAACCTTTATTAGGTACCTAATGTGTACAAAGACACCATGCCTGGCACAAAACAAAAAAAGTCTTTGCTCTGGAGGAACTTACATTCTTCTAGCTGATAAAACAAACATCTAAGTAAATATAAAATAATCTCTTCTTCTTCTTAATTTAGCTTTTGTTCTTTTAGTAATCTATCCTCCCTACCACCTCTAACTCCCACTGAGAAGAAAATCCAAGCTCCAGAACAAAACAAATGTCGAAACAAAAAATAAAGCCTTTGATACCTACATGTATAGTCCAGCAAAACCAGGTGCCACATTGGTCCTTTCCTAAAATGTCTGTTTGCAGTTTTCAAAATCCAGTTTTAAGTTCACTATTTCCTCTCAGGAGGTGAGTGGTATGTTTCACTTTTATTCTAAGCTTTAAGTCTTTCAATTTTGTTTTTCTCTATAAAGTTTTTTTTTTCTCCCTTTACAAAATAATTTCAGGATGGAGAGGTTTATAATGGGACAGGGAAGGAAGAATCAGGAAAAACCTTTTGTAGGAAAATAGATTTAGAGATTGGGGCAACTAGATGGCACAGTGGATAGAGAGTGGGGTTTATAGTTAGAAAGATTCATCTTCCTGAGTTCAAATCTGGCCTGTGACACTTACTAGCTCTGTGACCTTGAGCAAGTCACTTAACCCTGTTTTCCTCATCTGTAAAATGAGCTGGAGAAGGAAATCGCAAATTGCTTCAGTATTTTTGCCAAGAAAACCCCAAATGGGATCATGAAAAGTTGTACACAACTGAAAAGACTGAACAACAAGATTTAGAGATGAAACAGACTTTAGAGGTCATAAAATAAAGCCCCTTCATTTTATAGATGTAGAGACTGAGTCCAAAGAGATTGTGACTTGCCCAAGGTCGCACAGCTAAACAATGTCTGAGGCAGGATTTGAACCCAGGGCTTTCTTACCCAAGTCCAATGCTTTTCCCACTAAATCACAAGGAAAAGTCACTTGAATTATATTTTGAAGAGAACTAGGAATCCCTTGAGATGGAGGTGGGGTGAGAACACATTCTAATAATGTTGGTCAATAAGCATTTATTAAGTGCCTACTACATACCACAGCACTATGCTATGTTCTAGGGATACAAAAGCAGGTAAGACAGTATCTGCCCTCAAGGAACTCATAATCAAAGAAGGGAAGACAAGCAAGCAAATATATTCAAATAAGTTAGAGACAGAATAAGTAGGAAATCATTAACAGAAGAAAGGCATGAGAATGAAGAGGGCCTGGGGAAGGCATCCTGCAGAAGAATTGGTTCTAGGAAGAGATGAGGGGGTGAGCATTCCAGGCACGGGGGACAGCCAAAAAAAAACACCCAGAACTGAGAGACAGAGTGTCTTGTTCCTGCAACAGCCAGGAGACCAATGTCACTGGATCAAAGTACAGGACAGGGAGGCTGGAAGGTAGTGAGGAGGGGGCTAGTTATGATGAACTTTGACCACCAGGGGAATATCCTGCATAGGCAACTGCTTCACCAGTCTGTTTGACCAGAATGGAGTAAGATACTTGTCACTTTACATAAATTCACTTTGCACAAATTCAACTTTGTGTAAAGAATTCTGAAAGAAATCTGCATTCCAAAAAACCCACCTATGTTAACCTTACTTTACTGTACTGTGCTCTCCACTTTTGTTCCCTCAGCTCAACCCCTCACCTCCCACCCCACCCCACCCCACCCCGACCCCAGCACCCCCAGCAACACACACACACACACACACCCCCCCACACACACACCCTATTGTGCTATACATATGTATAGTATGAAAGTAGGAATAAACAGCGTTTAAAGATCTGTGGAAACATAGGCATGCTCATTTATGAGGGATGTGAATGTAACTACATGTATCTAGAAGTAACAGATGTATTGCCAGGGGGATCAAGGGAATCTGCAAACATGGTGAGGATATCCTACATACTGCATACTACACTGGCATATTTTCAAGGTCTGCAGTATAAACTTTGGACACCTTTTAGTCTGTTTTAAACATAAGGGGCCCAACTTAGGGTGTGCACGTTGAGGATAAAGGGTAAGAAGGAGCATGTGAGGGGGAAAAATCAGTCCCACAAAGCATTTAAGCTTTATTCTAGGTCCTCTGGGGATGGCTGGTCATTGCACTGATCAGAGTTCTTAAGTCTTTTAAAGAGATTTCTGTTTATAATGTTGCTGTCCTTTTAACTTGTTCTGGTTTTGCTCTCTCCGTTCTACATTAATTCAGATTATTTGACAATTCTCTGATAATGCTTCTTGCTCCATTGTTTATAGTACAATAATATTGTTCAGCCATTACCCAGTTTTTCAAGAGGCAATTTAAGGCACCACCTGACATTACAGTTTTGTTTTTATACCCTCTTCCAGAAGCGGGAAATCTGTTTTTGTTTACAGCCCTCTTACCCTGCTTCTACTCAAGACCTGCCTGTTTCCTTATTGAGTTTGATGTATTTGTACACAAAGCTCTTTTTGTGTATTAAATGACCATAGTAATCTAGTGTTTGAAAAACCCAAAGACCCAAGCTTACAGGGCAAGAACATACCATTTGACAAAAATTCCTGGGAAAACTAGAAAGCAGTTTGGCAGAAGCTAGGTGTAGACCAACATCTCACACTATATACCAAGATAAGGTTAAAATGGATATGTGATTTAGACATAAAGGGTGATATTTTAAACAAATGAGGAGAGCATAGAAAATTTTACCTGTCAGATCAATGGATAAGAGAAGATTTTATGGCCAAACAAGAGATAGAGGAAATTAGAATGGATAATTTTGGTTATATAAAATTAAAAAGTTTTTGTGCAAACAAAATCAAGATAGCTAAAATTAAAGGAAAACCAGAAACTGGGAAAGAATTTTTATTTTTGTTCTATTTCATTTTTTCTGTGGTTTTTCTTTTTAAAAATTAATTTATTTTCTTGTTTATATCACTCGTTTCCATGAGATTTTGACTTACAAATTTTCTCCCCATCTTTCCCCTTCCCACCACCCCAAAACAGCAATCCCACTGTATATCCCCTCCCCCTATCTGCTCTCTCCTATGTCCTTCCCCCTCACCCCTCTGACTTTCCAGTAGGAAAGTCAGTAGGGCAGGATGGGTCTCCCTACCCCAGTGCCTGTATATCTTAATTCCCAGTAGCATGTAGCTAATAATAATAATAATAATAATAATATGTATATATATGTATATATACACACATATATATTTTTAACATTTGATTATAGAACTTTAAATTCTAGATTCTTTCCCTTCCTCCCTCGTCACCTACTCCCACTGGAAGGACAAGCAATTCAATACAAGCTGTACATGTGTAATTACACAGAACGTCTCCACAGTGGATACATTGTGAGAGACTGATTATATGTCCCTCCTTCCTATCCCACCCCCCCCTTGTTCTGTTCTCTAC
>CM053596.1:247215261-247244108 GCA_028646575.1 Pseudocheirus occidentalis | reverse complement strand
TTAGATTGTTGAGTGAACCAACCAATCAGAACTAGGTGTGAACAAGACCTGTCTATCAATAATGAATCAAAGACATTGAGGTATGACATGAAGTCTGTTTCAATTCCGTCATGTCCTGAGGAACTTATATAAAATCAGGAGCTTTCTTTTGTTTTTTTTAGAAGGTGGGAGGTAAGGCAATTGGGGGTTAAGTGACTTGCCCAAGGTCACACAACTAGTAAGTGTCAAGTATCTGAGGCTGGATTTGAACTCATGTCCTCCTGACTTGAGGGCTGGTTCTCTCTTCATTGCATCATCTGGCTGCTCCCCCCCACCAGGAGTTTTCTTAGAAAGAGATTTGAAGATCTGGCACTGGAGAGAAAGGAATGTGGAGACATCAAGGACTGAACAAAAAACAATTGACAGAATAGGGATAAATAGTAAAAGGAAAAAAAGTAAGTATCATGGCCAAGAAAATCCCAAATGGGGTCATGGAAGGTCAGACATGACTGAAGAGCAGCAACAACATTAAGTACTGTTTATTTAAGAATTCCCAAGCAGAGAAGGGCGAGAACAAGAAAGGCAATGGTTTACAAGCATCTCAGAAGAGAAGGCTCGGGATTATGGCACCACTTGTACTCACCTCCTCAAGGACTAGGAGAACTTCCTAGAAAATGTCATTTCTTTCCTCCCCTCCTGGTACCTGTCTGTCAATAGACACTGTAATATATTCTGCTGTTTCTTTACCCGAATATTTGCAGTAATCTGAATTCCAATAACCTGAAGTACAAAGAGATAACAGTTGACTGAGAGGTAAACATTAAATTAAGAGACAAATTAAGGCAGAGAGCCAAGCCCAACTAAACGTGAGGAATTGTCCTATTCGGGGACTCACAGCAACTGTGATTCTACTTCTAGCTTCTCATGTTATGTAAACTCTCTAAAGCAGAAGAGAAAAGAACCACCTAGATCTGGGAAGCTATTTTGAGAATTATTCATATTCTTTGACTGGCCTTCACTTAGTTGCCTGGTTCCATTAGTAACACTCAGATCAACCTTACTCTTCCACAAAAATTCAACAAACTTAAAAAATGGCAAAAAGATGCAGCACACTAACCACAGCACACACCCACGTGCGCACCGCGAACAATGAAAAACAGCCCCTGCCTCCAAGGAATTTGTATACTACTGAGGAGGGGTGTGTGCAATGTGCAAACAGGTGATGAAGGAAGAAAGGATGGAAGGAAGGAAGGAAGGAAGGAAGGAAGGAAGGAAGGAAGGAAGGAAGGAAGGAAGGAAGGAAGGAACAGAAGGAGGGAGGAAGGGAGGGAGGGAGGGAGGGAGGAAAGGAGAGAGGGAGGGAGGGAGGGAGGAAGGGAGGAAAGAAGGAAGGAATAGTAAGCCCTTACTAAGTATTTGCTACATCTCATTTGCTGGAAGTCAGGGGTACTCAAGTACAAGCAAGTCAGAGCCTCCCTTATTTAATTAATTTTAATGTAAGGGGGTTGTGAGAAATGGTACAAGCTATGGCATGGTTTAGATATAGTAGGAAAAGTGATATGGAGGCCTGATTCTGGACTGTATATGTCAAAAGTTTACCAAACAGAATCATGAACCCAGGTAAGTAAGCATACAATAATGTGAAGAATAAGAGTACTGTAATGGCTGAGAAGATCATTGGGATAATAAACATGATTAAATAATAATAAATTATTTATAATACTAATAATTTTATAAGTAATAATAAAATAGATTAAATAAACCTTGCAAATTACAAAGTCCCATTCAAATGAATATGAATACACAAAGGATCTGAAGCCAAAGAACAACACATGTACAAAGGATCTTTGAGTGCATCCCCATGGGACATTTATGGGGTGGGAAGTCCCTCTACCAATGAAGATCATAATCCCTGCCTATGACTTCTTAGATAAGTTCCAAGAAGTTGCCTGAGATTCATAAACAATAAATAATTTGCCCAGGGTCAATAGCTAATATGTGTTAGACGTAATACTAGAATCCAATTCTTCTTGATTCCAAGCCCAATATTCTATCTATTTTACAACTTTACTTAGATATAGTGTGCCAACAACAGCAGCAGTAGAAGCAGCAGGAGGAGCAGCAGCAACAACCAACAGGACGTTCATCCAGAATCCCAGCCCCAGATTTACATGGCCTAAGTTCGGTCTTGGGGATATCCCTCACACCATGCTCAGGCTCCTGTTCCTATCCTGGATTTTCCTGTGGGAACCTCAGAATATGGTTTATATCTGCATCAAGTACTAAAGAAGGTCCAGCTTTGTTCCATCTCATCGTGGTGCTCTTTCTACTTGTGTGTGAGTCTCTGTGTGTCTGTCTGTCTGTCTATCTGTCTCTATCTCTCTCTTTCTCTTTCTTTCTGTCTCTGTCTGTCTCTCTTCCCCCCCATCCTCTTTCCCTCCCTCTCTCTCTCTATGTCTCTGTCTGTCTCTCTATCTCTGTCTCTGTCTCTCTCTCTCTCTGTCTTTCTCATTCTCTCTTTCTCTCTGTCTGTCTGTCTCTCTTCCCCTTCCTTCCTCCTCCCCTCTCTCTGTCTCTCTATGTCTCTGTCTCTCTCTGTTTCTCTCTCTCTCTCTCATTCTGTTTCTTTCTCTCTGTCTGTCTTTTTCTCTTCCCCTCTCTTTCTCCTCCCCTCTCTCTGTCTCTCTACGTCTCTGTCTCTGTCTCTTGGCTTCCCTCTTTCTCTCTTCAATTTCACCTCCTGCTTGGCCTAGTAACTCAATGTGGTTCAAGAATTGCTCCCCTTCTCTCTAGGAGATTTGTTTCAGGAATTCTGCTGGTTGGTTGCTCCCCTTCGTTGGGGAAATGGGAAGAAATGGAACTTGAACACAAGGATGTTATCAATGTTAACACAGCTAATACCTTCTGACAGACTATTGTTAATTCTTCTGTGCCTTTGTTTATATTACTATTCATATCCTTCCCTCCAATGAATGCGAAGGTTAAACTTTTGAGAATTACTTGACCTCTCTCTTCTTATCTTACAGACATATTTTTAAAATGAGGATATCAGAGTGAACAATCTAAGCCAGATTTGTAATTAATGATAATTCCAGTCATGAATGAGTCCTTGGCCTTGGACAAACATATTCCTGTGGATTTTATTAAACACTCTATTTGTGAAACAATAGTTTGAGACCAAAGACATTTCTCGGAAAATGTGGGTCTCAGGATCTTAGCCTGGTGAGTTGCAATGAGGTTTTTATCTTTGAAAATTTTGTGATTTAAAAAGAGAACAAGCCAGATTATTCAATATCTACCTTAAAATCTGTCAGAAGGCGAATTTTGCACTTTTGCATATTATTCAAATCAAAATGAACTGAGAAAAATAAATTTTGAAAAAAAAATTGTAACACCAATGCATTTTTCAACTGATAAACATTAACAAATCAAAACCATTTCAAATAAGGATTTTAAAAGCACCATACAATTTCAAAAATGCCACCCAATAGCTCCTTCTATGCCACACACATCTTAGATATTTGGGGATAACAAACTTAATGAAGTCCCAGATCCCATGCTTTTAGATTGTCAAAATATATAAACCCTAATAATCCCCATTCTGAAAAGCATTGAGTAGATTTCTAGAAACATTTTCATCTGTTGAAATTATAGAACATTGATTCTAAATCAGCTGTTCTCAACCTGTGGGTTATGTTCAATTTGTAACAATGAAAAGACATCCCACAGATCAGATATTTATATTATGATTCATAACAGTAGCAAAATTACAGTTATGAAGTAGCAACAAAAATAATGTTATGGTTGGGGGTCACCACAACATGAGGAACTGTATTAAAGGGTCATGGCATTAGGAAGGTTGAGAGCTACTCCTCTAAATCCTTTTTAAAGATTAGTAGTAAGTGCAGCGTAGTGGCACATACCTATAATTCCTGCTACTGGGAGGCTGATGGTAGTGGATTATAACAGTAATGGAATTTGGGGATCCCCCTATGTTGGCTTGGTTTTTAGGTTGGGTGTTGAAACCCAGAGCTTGTGAATCACATTTATGGGATGGACATGAAGAGAGAGGGCTGAACTGGGAGTGATGAGGTGTATTCTCTGGGACCCGCCCCCCCTTCCACCCCCCACTTTTGAGCTCTCCTTGAATCTTTGAAGTACATACTCTGGGAAACTTCTTGATAACTGACTGAATCTTCAGGAGGCATTTGCAGAGGCCATAAGTATTTCATTGTGGCTGGGCCCAAACCTGTTACTAGCCTGGCCCTCCATTGTCCATCTGCTTCCCACACTGAAGCCTATAAAGATATCTTGCATTGACCTCATTAACTCCACCTGAAGTCCTTCCCCAAACTCATTACTGGAGTCTGACCTCATTGACTCCTCCTGAAGACCCTCCCCAGGCTCCTCCTCTGAAACACCCCTAGATTCCACTGTATATAAGACCCCATCTTCCCTCCATCTGTGTGAGACTGCCATAGAATAGCTTAGCAGAGACTTGCTCTGTGAGAGGGCCATAGAACAACCTAGTAGAGACTGGCTCCTTAAGAGTCTACCCCATATGGCAAACTTGAGCTTTCAATAAACTTTAATTTTTCTTTGGCTGAGAGGACTTGGGTGGAATTCTTTCCGCAGGACCCGGCATTTTGGTATTTTAGGGTCTCAGGCAACCCTAACCCTCTTTGGGTACCCTCTTCAGGAAGAGCTGTGAATTTAGAGAGAAAGCCCAAGCAGAGGAGACCAGAGGGACTTTTGGAGAGCAGTGCCATGGAGTGCTGAGGGCCAGTTGGAGCTGCCTAGTACTTTTGAAAACTGCCACTTGGAGCTGCCAAGAACTAAGGAGGCATGGCTATGATGCTGGTATTTTGTCTGTCTGTTTTGATGTTGTTTTACCAGATTCACCTGCTGGTGAAGGACAGTGCTGCTGTTGTAGAGGCCCTGGAACCTTACTGTTTGTTCAGAAGTCCTGAAGAAGGATTTTCTTGTTGTATGTTCACAGAAATCCTGAAAGAGAAGCTTGCTGATGTTTTCAGGGTTTCTGGGACTGTTTTGCAGGCAGAGAGTGACTTGATGGGGACACTGGCAATGTGCATTGTGACTTTGTTAGGCTTTGCCTCCCCAGGAACCAGGTACTTGCCTCTGGTCAAGATGACAGGCAGGACCTCTCCTTGGGCTTTGAACTGTAATGACATTATAACCTTGTAGCTTAAGGGTAGATGGCCTTTGTGCTCTCCTGCCCCTTTTGAGGAAGTACTTCGTGTTAATGGATGGTATTATAATTCAGTAGTGTCCAGGGGTGGGAAATCTTTGGCCTTTTTGTGCCCTGTGATTGACTAAATGAATGTAAGTTGTTTATGATTGGAAACTATTCTCCATTTGAGAAGAGACTAAATGAATGTTCTGCCCAGGAGTGGGCTACCTGGACCTTGGTACTTTGCAATTGAATTGAGAACTTACTTGCTAAATGGATGAGTTACCCTGTATTTTGGCTTTTTCTGTTCTGTGAATGTTTTGCTGAATAAATGGAGTTTGCTATGCTGATAATCTGAACCTTGGAAGTTGCCTTTGCTTGGCATTACATGGATCTCTTGAGCTTAGGAGTTCTGAATTTAAGTGTTAAAGACTGGGAATATACACTAAGTTTGGTATTAATATTGGAAACCCTCATGAGCAGGGGACCACCTGGTTGCCTAAGTTGGGGCAGATCAAAACTGATGATCTGAGCAGTGCTAGGCAAGGAGTAGCCTCTGCACTTCCAGGCTGGGAGAAAGGGAATGGGCAGGGAGGGAAAGAGGAGGAAGAAGAGGAGGGGGAGTAAAGAAGACTATGAAAATAAGTTTTCATCTGTGTCTAGTGTTTCTCTGTGTAATAGTGAATTCAAAGTCCCTTTCACCTTTGACCAGCTATATTGGCTTATGAAAAAGTCAAAAACATCACTAAGCAAATAGAAGAGATAAAATTATCTTGCCTAATGGTAAGCTTATTCTTTCCTCCAACCTATTGAGAATGAAAAAAGATTTGGAGTTAGAAAACTAGGCGACCCTGGCCCCCAGATACATTTAGTAGTCTTTCGGCAAATAGCCCTTGTATCATTGATTCTTAGTCTCTTCTATGACATGAATCCCTTTGCCAGGGTGTTGAAGCCTAATCAGCCATTGTCAACGGCTTGTTTTTCCCCTCTTTTGGACAGACCCAAGAGAAGCAGAGCTAAAAGGAAGTTTAGGATTTAGGGTAGGGTTTGGATATAAAGAAAGATTTTGTGCATAGGCGAAGACTCTCTGTAGGAAGTACCAATAGCTTCCTTGGAACAGGAGTGCATTATGGTTACACATACCTTCACACACTCAACCCAAGAGGAACGTTTCTGGAGTACAAGTTTCTAAACTCTAAATTCCTGGCTTCATCTCAGGAAAAACAATAGCATCACTTCTCAGTTTGAAAGACAGCAACTATGGAAAGGGTGACAATGTGGCCAAGTGGCAGAAAGTTGGAAATTTAGTCTTCTGGATATGAGAAGGGGAAATTTCCTGAATAATACTGAGTTCCTAGGGAATTCAAAGATCTAGTCTTCTAAAGAAGGAAAATGGAGTTCCTGGGCAATACTAGCCTCTCAAATAGAAGAATATGCCAGAATCTAGATTTCTAGAAAGATAATGGAGCATTCCTCTATGGAGGAATTCTTCTCTTGGAAAGAGGAAGATTGCAAACATGGCCTTAGCTTTGCAGCAGCAACAAGGCACTAAACCACATATGGGAGAATAAGAGCCTGCTTTTTGTGTTCTTTTCAAAACAGGGTCCAAACCACTGGGTGGTGCTATGATTCTGAAGGGCAATTTAATGCCCCTGGTGGAAGACAGGACTCCCTGGAGGGGAAGTAAAATTATATTAATAATTTATGAACTATCGTGAGTCGTTTATGGCTTTCTGATTTTTTTAATGGGGTAAAATAATGAATGTCTTACTCCTGTTGTACAGTGTTGTTTTGAGTACTTGTAGAGGTGCAATCAACCTTTTTACTTATATCTATGGAGACCTGGCTGAAAGTTGTACTTGAAATATAATGTGAAGGGGTGGCTAGGTGGTGCAGGGAATAGAGCTCCGGCCCTGGAGTCAGGAGGACCTGAATTCAAATCCAACCTCAGACACATAGCACTTACTAGCCATAGGGCCTTCAGCCAGTCCCTTAACTCCAATTGCCCTGCCCTCCCCTTCAAAAAAAAGTAAGAAAGAAATATAATGTGAAACTACTCAGAGATAAATCTGAGTGGGGAAAAAGATAAACCAAAAAGCTATGATTTGGTCAACCCAGTCAAGATCAGAACCAAGGAAACTGGCAGTATAGGTGAGAGTACATAAGACTGCAACGTGTCTCTTTTGAAAGGTAGCCATGAGTAATTTCCCCTAGATCTACTGCATTCTGGTACTAGATGTAGACATAAACCAGATTATGAGGTTCCCATAGACAGGAGCCTGAGAATGGTACCCTTCTGGACTCAGCTCATTACTATTTGCAATCCAAGCCATATGTGATGATGGACTGATTCAATATCCTCAAGACAGAATTTTTTTAAAGCAGGGAGAGAGAAGATTCTTTTTTTCTTTTTTCTTTTTTTTTTTTGGAGGGCAATTGGGGTTAAGTGACTTGCCCAAGGTCACATGGCTAGGTTTTGTGTTAAGTGTCTGAGGCCGGATTAGAACTCAGGTCCTCCTAACTCCAGGGCCAGTGTTCTATTCACTCACCACCTAGCCACCTGTGAGAGAGAAGATTCTACTACAAGTTATTTGGTGCTCTTTTAGATGCCCAGTAAAAAGGCTCATAGCCATCCTAGGGTATCAATTCATCCCCAATTGTGAGACTCAATCATTTTTTCCTTATTAAATAAGTAGACAAATCTTTCAGACCCAAAAAGAGGTCCATAAACCTCTTTATGAGCAGTCAAAGGGCAGTCTACACCATCCATGGGAAGATACAGAGTCCTAAACACCTACGAGTAGATTCATCCATTTGATGAATTTTTCCCTAACAACTCCCAATCTATACAAAGAACATTCTCATGAAAATTCTATAGAGATAAAAAATAGTCACATGGATTGATATTGTTATTTCTTAATCATCTGTTGAAGCTGTTAAAGTGCCATTTGTACTCATTTCCACTGTTTTGGAATCTTTTCTGTTTGCCTTATGTTTCAAGGATTTTTGTCAATGCTGATGTTGGTCAATCAGAAAGACTCAGTCCATCCATACCTTCTTATCTTGTACAAATCTTGTTCATGTTCTTCTATAACATCCAATCTTTTAGAAGCCATCCTCACAGCCTTACTCTTTTGTAGTCAGCTTATCTATTTTTCTACACGTACATATCCTAGATATTGTCTTTTAGGCTAATTTTTGCCCAGGTCATCATTGTAGTGTGTGTAGTGTGTGCATCTTTCCATTGATATTTAAGATCCCTACAATGTTCATTCTTTGATATTTTGCTGATCACTAGGAAAATATCGGTGTTGTTTTAAAAAGTGGCCTTTGGTGGCAGACAGCACTGATAACCTTTAGTAACATTACACTGGTTGATTCTCCATATTCATTTCAACCTCCTGGTCTTCATCTATCTTGCTCTGGACTCAGCTCATTACTCTTTGTGGCCCAAGTCATATGTGATGATGGACTAATTCAATAGATTCTCGAGCCTAGTGCCTGTAATAGTCTGAACATTATGCATTCTCCATTAATTACTTTTGTTCTTTCCTATATTGATTACTAGGCAAATCTTATTTCTGCCCTGTGGATCTCATTAAAGAGATGGTGCAGTGTTCTATATTTTGACACACTCATGACTATGATGTCTTCTTATCTACCACACTCAGGAGTATTTCTACTGCCTTGCTTAAATGTAGCAAATATCATTAAGCATTCACTGCATGCAAGGCACTGGGATAAGAAAGATAAAAATATTAAAGACTCTGATCCAGATCTCAAGAGCTTTACACTCTAAAAGCAGAAAAGACACAGGCATGAAAATTAGTACTATTACATTCTGATGCCACAGACAGTGGGATAAGTACAGACTAGCTGTCATGAAAAGATTGAGGCAGAGAGAGAATATTTTTAGGGAAGAGAGAGCAGGAAAAATGTCATGAATGGCATTGGAGTTAGGTGTTGAAGGAAGGAGATTGGGGTGATGAAGTGGAGAGATAATTCACTCTAGCTATGAGTAAATGGCATAGAAAGTGGGGAGGCCAAGACAAGAATAGAGAATCACAAAATTTAGAGCAGGAACAAACTTTGGAGATCATGTAACCAACCATTTAGTTTTACAAGGGGGGAAACTGAAGCTTGAATGGGTAAAGTGAGCTCTAAGACCCTACAAACAGCAAGTAGCAGAGCTGAGATACAAACATAGATCCTCTGCAGAAAAATCCTGCATTCTTTTTACTATGTCACTCTGGTAGAGTTCAAGTTCAGAGAGAAAAAGAGTTAGAGTTGTGAGCTCTCTTAAGCTATACATGTGTGTTTCATACATGTATGAAATAGACATACATAACATGTCTATCTGTTTTTTTCTTTGTTCTAAGCCTTGGAATCTAAGAGATGGCTCTCTATATGGGGGGGCAATGAGAGGAGGGACACCTTCATAAATGAGTGTGATATAATGGTAAAAGGAACATATCAATATATTTAATGTATAAATACATACCTATATATGCATGTGTTTGTGAGGTTTCTTTTGGTAGGAAGAAATGCAATTTTTAAAAAAATGTGCTTTAATAGTTTCCTATGTGAAAGAATCCAGGAGGAAACTTGCTTATTAAAATAATAACTCTTTTGTCAAAAATAAAAATAGGTTTGAGGCCACTGTTATAGAAGGCTCTAGAAGATGATGTTATAGAAGGCTAGGTTCTTCCATAATCCTTGCATGGTTGCCAATGTGAGAGCCAGAATGAATGCTTAGTTCTTCAGACCATTAGATTAACCAAAAATAGTTGTAATAATAGCTAACAATAAGAACAATTATGGTAACTATTCACATTTCAATGCTTTCAGACTGGCAAAACCCTTTCCTCATAGGAAGTTTATGGTTCACGTAGAGCGAATATTATTATTCCCATTTCACAAATAAAAGAATGTTATAGATGATAATTGTTGTTTTTTCCTCATTTTAAAGAGCACAAATGATATCATGAGGTGGTGTCTTGAGTCTCAGATGAATTGGATTTAGTAGGCAGAGTTGCATGGTCAATAGCCTCACACTCTTCTCAGGGTCATCAAAGTCTGGTGGCAAAGCAAAAAGTCAGGACAAGGGGCAAAGGCCCAGGATGCAGTGGATACAGTCTTCAATGTCTGACCAGGCTCTGAGTGCTCTACAGTGCCTGCTTTAGCTGCTTTCAAGGACATAGGAACAAATTGTTCTCATCCACCCATTCCACTTGGAAAGTCTTCACATGCTTGGTATAGGCAATCACCCAACTTGCCAATAGATTTGAGTCCCATCACTTACCCTCAACTTAGTTTAGCCTGTCCACCAAGATGGTTTACTGGGATGTGGCTGCTTCATGTGCTACAGGTGAAAATTGGGTGAAGAGAGACACCAAAGGTGGATGAGCAGCCCTGAAAAGGGCTCAGCAGCCCTCACATCGGAGGTTCCAGTCCTGCCTGAACCCCCACCTTCCCAATAGCAACTCCTAGTATCATGTAATGAGGAAAATATGAACTACTTCCTGTTGTTCCCCTGTGAGTCCAATGTAGTAGATAGAGTGTTGACCTGGAAGTAGGAAAACCTGGATTCAAATACTACCACTTAGCTATGTGATCAGGAGAAAGTCACTTAATCTTGGTGAGACCCCTCTGCAAAGTGAGGGCAAATACTGAGTGGTCTTTAAGACACTCTCCAGTTCTACATCAATGACCCAACAATATGTGTTTACAAATTTGGATTTTCACATCTCTCTTCATATTTTGTGTTATTTTTTTAAACACTGCACACCTGTGCTGTGTAGCCGTGCAGGAAGGAAAAGGAAATGAGTAAGAGGGAGGAGGAAGCATCAAGGCTGGTCCCATTAATAACAATTCCTGTTCCAGTGAGTGGCCCTGCTGTCCTGAGGTTAGATGTTGTTGATTAAGCTGAAATGTGCTGTGTTTTGCTGCAAATGCACTGCAGACAGTGAAGGAGCGAGGGAGAGCTTTGCTGCAGCAAGTTTTCCTGATGCAGAGAGATGAGAACCATAACCCCCGGGTCTAGCTAGAGAATGTTACTGACTGCCCTGCAATAAGGGGAAGCAGCCAGATGGCTTTTTTTGTAGGACCTTCATCAAAACTCAGCCTCCCAAGGACTGTTGTTGCCTTTTTATACAATAAACTTTATGCTGTAGCCTAATCATACTCCCTTCTCCCACACAATGCTCCCTGCCTCATTTCTGGATGCTTCCCTCCCTACTCAATGCCCCTTGTCTGCATACTTTTATACTTAGAATATTTAAGAATTTTTTTTAATCTTCTGCAATCTTGTTCCCAATTTCATCACTCAACTGAAACTGCTCTTAAGACTTGCATGAGATCCTTTGCCAAATTTACTGGCCTTTTCTCAACCCTCCTCCTTCTTGACCTCTAGCCATCCTCTCCTCCTGGATTCTCTTTCTTCCCTAGGGTCTCCTTTCTTTCTTCATTTTCCTTCTATCTGTCTCATCATTCCTACTCAGTCTTCTTTGTTGGTTCATCATCCTATCATACCCCATAACTACACATTTACCTCAAAGCTCATGGATTGAGGATGAAGCTCAAGGCCCACCCACCTTGGCCTGAAGACCATTATTCCCAAAGTTCCCTGGAAATGCCTCTGATTGTACCATTTCCCTGACTTTCGATGATCTCACATGCTGATGTCTGTACTGGCCCCACTGGGGGAAGTTAGTAGGTTATTCTAGTTCAGAGGTGTCCACTTAGCCCAGGAGGCTAGTACACAGCCTCAGCTACTGTCCTAACTTGGAGGTGGATGTGACTCTAATGTCCTTCCTCATTGTGTTGACTTTCCCCTCTGTGCTCCCCTCGGTGTCTCCAGTGAAGTCAACTGATCTTCCCTTCAGTGTACCAAATACAAACTTTGATTGCTTCCAACACTGATACTTTTGCAAAATCCCTTTAATTCTAGCATGGGATTCTGACAAAGACCTTTTCCCCATATGAATTTATCAGAGAATTACAGAATTTAAGTTGGAAGAAACCCCGGGGATTACTAATTCTACCCTGTGCCTTTATTTTACACTTAATAATGTTGTTAACTGATTTTCACTAAGACCTCTAGTGGCAGAGAATTCATTCTTTTCTGAGGTGGCCCATTCAACTATAATTGTTACCATGAATTATGGAATTGAAATTTATCCCTCCTGGGGTGGCTAGGTGGCTAGGTGATGCAAGTGAATAGAGCTCCAGCCCTAGAGTCAGGAGGACCTGAGTTCAAATCCATTCTGAGACCCTTGATGCACTTTCTAGCAGTGTGACTTTGGGCAAATCACTTAATCCCATTTGCCCTCCAAAAAATATAAAATAAAATAAAATATAAAATAAAATAAAATGAAATAAAATAAAATAAATGTTTAAAAAAAAAGAAATTTACCCCTCCTGCTTCCATCCACTGTTCCTGGTTACATCCTCTACGGCTAAGCAGATCATAACTCTTCAAATACTTTGATAACTCTCCTATTCCCCCTAAGTCTTCCCTTTTCCAATCAGTTCTTTCAACTAATCTTTATACAACGTGCTTATAAGGCCTTTCGCCATCCCAGCCTCCCTCTTTTGGACCATTTCTAGTTTTTCAGTGTCCTTCATAAAATGTGATGTTGGATTTTCTACATTGTCCTTTGGCATTTTGGTATATGATGTTCACCAAAGACTGGCTTAGTGAGGATATTTTATTCAGTAAATGTTAGCACATTTTGTTCAATTGAATTTGAAGGATTCAGTATGAAAGATGAAACAGACCATAAGGGGTCATTTAAGACACTATCTTAATGTTATTGGATTTTGAGGGAAGAAATTGGAGGAATAGCAGGCGATAAGTTAGAGAGGAAATAGCTCTGAATTGTGGAGGAAGCAGGAATGGTATGGGCTGCCTTATCGGAGTTAAGTGGAAATGTCTGTGACAATAAATCAACATCAAAGAGTTCAGCCAAGGACAGACTATGGACAGTTTCCACACATCAAATGGGTCTGTTTCAAATGTAGATTTATGCATTTGTAGCTTGAAACTTCCAACTGTGGAAAAAAAGATTTCATTATATTGTTTGGAAAAATTATTCATTATTATACTGCTTAAATCTAACCAGGCACTGTACCTAGCATATTGGTCTGAGCCCAGTAACTCTCTAGAAATTCTGGAGATGGGTAAAAGGAACGTTGGGTTCCCCAGACGCTAAGTTTATTATTTTGGGTTTCCACTTCTAGGTCTTGTTTTGGAAACACTCAAGCTTGTGTTTTGGGCTCCCTTCATGTGATTAGTGCATGACTCATGTGATATCTTTGTCAGATAATTTATGTGTGATCTATGTATGGAAACTTTTTTTTGCTTTTTTTGGGGGGGGAGGGGAAAGGCAGGGCAATTGAGGTTAAGTAACTTGCCCAAGGTCACAGGGCTAGTATGTGTTAAGTGTCTGATTTAAGCTCCGGATTTGAACTCAAATCCTCCTGACTTCAGGACTGGTGCTCTATTCACTATGCCACCTAGCCACCCTGTATGGAAACTTTTGAAGTCCTAGATAATGTAAACCTTCCAGAGTCTGGAAAAGGGGTGGAGTCACACCTCATTTCTGACTCTCCTTTACCAAACAACTTAATGAACTTTTTTCTAAAGTTCTGAAGTTTCTAAAGTTTTCTAAAGCATGATCCATTTTCCCCATCAAAACAGGGGATTAGGGGTGGCTAGGTGGTACAGTGAATAGAGCACTGTTCCTGGACTCAGGAGGACTTGAGTTCAAATTCAACTTCAGACACTTAACACTTACTAGCCATGTGACCTTGGGCAAGTCGCTTAACCCCAATTGCCCTTACCCTCTCCAAAATAAGCAAAACAAAACAAAAAAAAAGTGGGGGTTAGTGTCTTAACCGTGGGGTCAAGTGGCTTCAGGTATGGCCAGGCCTTAAAAGGCCAGAGCCTGAGCATTTGTCTAACATCCAAAGGCAACAAGAAATAGGATCTCATGGGCCTTTGGGGTATGATTTGCATCTGTGAATGGAACATCTAAGTCATTGAGAGCACACATCCATTTGAGTGTTTGAGTGTTCAGGAGCTGGGAGAACTAAGTCTCAATAATACAGTGTATCTGACTTCATGATGCCTACAGTTGTCTATTTGAAGCTGCCCTCTTCTCAAAGCTTGCCAACTCTGGCTACTGGGAGTATTTAACCTCTGCCTGTAGGTTCAGCTCTGATCTCTGCTCTCAGACCAAAATAATAATAATAATAATAATAATAAATAAGTGACAATTGCAAAGCAAATTGGTGTGTGAAATCTGAGAGGGAAGATCATTACTGATAGGGGGCATCAGGGAAGGTCTCGTGGAGAAGGTAGGATTTGAGTTCAGCTGTAAAGAATAGGTAGAAAATCAACAAGGGGAGAGGTAGGATGAACAGCATTAAAAAAATTCCAACCCCCCAAATAGGCATCAAGTCAGCAAGCATTTACTCAGCAGTTACCATGTGCCAGGCATCATACTATGTGCTAGGGATAAAAGTACAAGCTAAAGAGACCGTCCTTGCCCTCAAGGAGCTAACATTCTTTTATTTTGGAGGTTGTTTTGATTTTTAAAAATTTATTTATCTACTTTTAGTTTACAACATTCAGTTCCACAATCCCTTGAGTTCCAAATTTTCTCCACCTCCCTCTCTTCCAGTATGATGGCATGCAATCAAATATAGGAACTACAAATACCTTCACATTAAATGTTAGTCAAGTTGTAAAGAAGAGTTATAACAAATGGAATGAACAATGAGAAAGAAGGAACAAAAAAAAACACAGAAGAGAGAGATCAATCTGCATTCAGACTCTAGCTCTTTCTCTGGATGTGGATAGCCCTTTGGAGTCATTTTACAACCTTGCATTGCTGAGGGGAGCCCAGTCTATCAAAGTCAGTCATCACAGATATGATGTGTCTGGAATTGTGCACAATGTTCTCCTGGTTCTGCTCAAGGAATTTACCCTCTAAAGGGGAAAGATAATATATAAAGAGGAGCTGAAAACAGGGGAAAAGGGAGGGAGAAGGTACCCACATGGGGGCAGTTTCATGTGCAATCATCTCTTTTATTGGGCTATGTTGTAGAAATGCTTGCTTTATTCCATAAATTAAAAATAACATTTAATAATGAAAGAAACAAACTTCAGTGGCTTCCTGTTGCCTTCAGGAGCAATTTGAAAATGCTCTTTTAGCATTCAAAACCCTTCATAATCTAGCCCCAGTCTTCTTACACCTCACTTCCTGGTACATACTGTTAAATCAAGTGACTCTGGCTTCCTGGCTGTTCCACAAACAAAACACCCCATCACTCAGGTTTGGGCGCTTTCTCTGGCTGTTCCCTCTGCCTGGAATGTTATCCCTCCTCCACTTTACCAACTGACCTCCCTGGTTTCCTTTAACTCCCAACTAAAATCCCCACCTGCTATGGGAAGTCTTCTCCAAACCCTCTTGATTCTAGGGCCTTCCTTCTGCTAATTATTTCCTATTTATCCTGTATGTAGCTTGTTTGTGTATATTTATTTGCTTGTTGTCTCCTCATGTTATGAGTTACTTGAGAACAGGGACTGTCTTTTTCTTTTGTTGCAACCCCAGCACTTACCACATGACCTGGCACTTATTCATTTTTATTATTGAGAGAAGACTCAGAGAGCTTCTGGACTAACCCTTACAAACCATATGGCTTCCTCTTCTATCGCTGCAGCAACCAATGTCATCCCAAATCAGAGGTTCTCAAAGTGGGAGATACCACCCTTTAGAGGGATGGTAGCAACCTCTGGTGCAATTGGGAGCTGTTGAATTCAGATAAGTGGATGGTGGAAACATAAGGAAAGAAGAGAAGAAAATTTTTAAAAACCATTCATACATGTTTCACCTGTTATGTAGTGGAGTTAAAGTCATAGTGATTACAATATTTTCCAAATAAACACATAAAATACAAATTGATCAGTGGTCAAGTCCACTGACAGGTCTTAACAAGCAAGTGTTGGCAGGCGAGCATGTAGAGAGCATTTTTCAGGAAGTTCAGTGTGTATTGGCAGTAAAATGTGCATGTAATGACTTGTTTACAATACTATAAGGTATTATGGGAATCTGAAGATCTTCCCTGCCCCAAGGCCCTTTGATAGGCTTAAGTGGCTCTGAGAATCTTCCCTGATTTGAAAGTATACTAGGCCCCCTAATAGGCTGAATGTGGTTGCATGGAGCCTGTGGCAGGAGGCTTGTTTTTCAGGAATGCCCATGCCTTATTACTCTGTGATTGGGCAGTGGGTCAAGAGGGTTGTGACATTCTCTGATCCAGGAGAAGGATATATACACCCTGATGTGAGGTTTTGCTTTGGGGCTCACTTTGAGAAGAGTTGTATGATTTGGCCAGAAGAGACTCTGGGAAGCCATTGAGCCCCTGACTTTGAAAAACCCAGATGTTGGTGCTTCCCTCTCTGGTAACTGAATAGGTATGGATGTAATGGTCAGATGGCTGGAAGCCCTGTCTGCTGATCTGTTGATCTGTCTGCATGTAATTTCAGCTTGTAACTTCTGTTTGTGTTCTGTTTGCATTCTCTGAAGTTCAGGGTGCTGACTTTTTTCCCCTGAACTCACTAAATGATATGTGTTTGATTGATTAAAGTAAGATTGTTAATCCTTTTCTGAGTTGCTTTCCTTTAGAAAAGCAGATCTAAGAACCTGTGCTAGCAGCCACCCTGGGTATGCTAGGGGGCTTGCTGATACATAAGGTTACATTGCATCATCAAGAGGGATTAGGCAATTAAGCAAGCCTCCCTCCTACCAGCTAACAAGTACCAGTACCCAAGCTCACTTAGTATCCAAGAATCAAAAGATTGTTTCGTTTTCTTTTTCTAACTGCTTATACAATTAGTTCTTTATTTTCTGGAAAGACTTGAGGTATTGTCTTCTTGAATAAATATCCACAGAAACTGTGGGCCAACTTGTTTTTGCGGTTAAGGCTTTTTAGTGGTATCTGATTCTTCATAACTGCATTTTTATGGAGTTTTCTTGGTGAAGATATTGATGTGTTTTTCTATTTCCTTCTTCAAGGCCCTCGAGAAACTGAGGCATACCTAGGTTAAATGACTTGCCCAAGGTCACACAGCTAATAAGTCTCTGAGTCTGGACTCTGGGTCTAGCACTCTACTATACTACCTAGCTACCCAAGATTCAACTTACTGTATACTTTTCTATAAAATTCCCCTACCTAGGTTATTCATCCCAAAGGAACTCCTAGAGCAGGGGGTGGGAACCTGAGGTCTCAAAGCCACATGTGACCCTCTAGGTCTTCAAGTTCAGTCCTTTGAGTGAATCCAAACTTCACAGAACAAATCTCCTTTAAAAAAGGATTTGTTCTGTAAAAATTAGACTCAGTCAAAAGGCTGCACCCAAGGACCTAGAAGGCCTCATGTGACCACTAGGCCACTTCCCCACCCTTGTCCTAGAGCAACTTAGAATCTCTCTAAAGACTACATGTAAATAAAGAAATAAAAGCAACTTTGATCAACCAGACCCTAAGCACAACAGAGTTTGCCTTTTTTTTTCAGCATTCTAGTATTAAGACTTTTAAATTCTACAGACAATTTAGAGAAATTTATTGGAAGCTCAGAAGCCAATTGTCATACTCCAAAGGAAAAACATGATCTCTCCAGCAGTAGGTAAGGTTAAACATTTAGAGTTCAATCTGTGAGCTCTTCCACCCAGCATGCACTTGCCAACCCGCCTCCAGGTGCGGCACCACCTCTTCTCTTAGGGTTTAAACTTGCCACTTCAAAGTTAGCCAGGGATGACTATATTGCTGCTCTCATTGCTGACAATGGTTCCAGAATATGCAATGCTGCCTTTGCAGGAAACAATGCCACTCGGGTTATCTTTCCTTCCAAGGTTGTTAGACCTAGACATCAGGGTGTGATGGTGGGTATGGACCAGAAAGACTTTACAATCTCCCTGCACATTTTATGAAATTGTTACCAGTACTTGGGAGAAGGGAGGAGCTTTACCTGTACACTGACTTAAGATCAATTCAAATAAAAGTGTACCCATTAAAGAAAACAACAACAAAGAACCACTTAAAGTTCTTTCATGTATCTCACTGCTACCCCAGTTCAACAAGCTTCGGCCATTGGGATTTCATCAGCACTGGACAGGGATTTAAGGGAGTAGAGTTGAATTCTGCTGGGCATCTATGGGTTGGCTTATACAGCCCTGCTGACAGAACATGGTGGACAGTGGAACAGGTTAATGAGGGAATCGATTACACATTAGGGATGAGTGGCTTTTTCTCTTGTTAGTTCATCAGCTTTTACTTCCTTAGGGTTCTATGTCTTGGAGATGTTCAAATTGCTTTATCTCTTGTTCATGACAGCTTTGAGAAGTTGCAAGGATCAGAAAACATGTCTAATCTTCTGTTTTATTGGTCACAGGGCCAGAAGTGGTGTATGAACTTAAAAAATATTTTTGTATTTGTATTTCAGTAGAATTAGTTTCCTCTCTAATCTATACATTAAAATATTATTCTGACAAGTAATTCACAGACTTTACTAGACTGTCAAACAGTTTTATTATGGAAAAAAGGTTAAGAACCTCTGAGCTAATTAAACATCCTTTTTTTAAAACTGTTGAACAACTTCAGTCTCATTTTGGTCCAAAACTAAACCTAAACTAACAGATCTGATTTATCAGGACTGCTCATTACAGACAATTCTGGCAAGTTTCCTGAAGGATTTAATTAGGGGGAAAATGTAAAGAGTAGTGCATTATATAATGGGATCATCCAGCAGTCACATCCTCGAGCAAAATTTCTCAACCTTTTCTGTGTTATAGATGCCTTCTCAGAATAATATTTTAAAATGTAACAAAATAATATGATTATAAATTAAAACATTCATATTGAAATGTAGTTATCAAAGTTCTTTTTAAAAAATTCATGGACCCCAGAATAAGAACCTTGTCCTAGAGTAGTTCTGTGTCTTCTCCCTCCAAACATTATCTGCCAAATGGGCATAATAATATCTACATGATTTAGTTTACCAGATTATTTCATGAAAAGTGCTTATAAATCCTTAAAGTGACACATAAATGTGACATTGTTACTGTTACTGTGACTGAGGAGTCACAACAAAATGATACCATGCTCAGTGAACATCTAAAATTTATAAAGCAGGTTGGATAAATAATTGCTTAGAATATTAACTAATTGTATTAGAATATTAACTAATGGTATTCAGAAGCAAAACACTTTTGAGGAGACAGGGTGAAGAGAAAATAGAATACATGGGGGTAAATGGGATGTAGGGATATACAGAGAAAGGATAAAAAACAGAGAGAAATGGAGAAAAACTGTGGAAAAAATTTTGAAGCAACGTTCTCTAACAAAGACCTCATTTCTCAAACATATAGAGAACTGAGTCAAATTTATAAAAATGAGAATCATTCCCCAATCAATAAATGATGAAAAGATGGATTTAGTTTTCAGATGAAGTAATCAAAGCTATAGCCATATGAAAAATGTTCTTAACTAACTATTGGAGAAATACAAATTAAAACAACTGAGGTACCATATCTCACCAGTCAGATTGACTAAAATGACAAAACAAGAAAATGGTAAATGCTGGAGATGTGAAAAAATTGGAACACAAATACATTGTTGGTAGAGTTGTGAACCAATCCAACCATTCTGGAGAGCAATCTGGAATTATGCCCAAAGGGCTATAAAAATGTGCATGACCTAGCAGTGCCACTTCTAGGACTGTATCCCAAAGAGATCATACAAATGGGAGGAAGACCCATAAATACAAAAATATTTATAGCAATTCTTTTTGTGGTAGCAAAGAATTAAAAATCAAGGGAATGCCCATCAATTGGGGAATGGCTAAACAAGTTGTGGTTTATGAATGTAATGGAATACTATTGTGTTGTAAGAAATGAGGAGCAGATGGACTTCATATTTACCTGGATAGACTTACATAAACTGATGCTAAGTGAGAAGAGCAGAAGCAGGAGGACTTTGTACACAATTATAGACACATTGTATCTGTGATGACTGATTTTGATAGACTGGGCTCCTCTCAGCAATGTAAGGTTATAAGAAAACTCCAAAGAACTAATGATGGAATGGGATATATCCACATCCAGAGAAAGAACTAGAGAGTCTGAATGCAGATTGAAGCAAACAACTTGCTTTCTTCTTTTTTTTATTTTGTTTTGTTTCTTCTTTCTCATTGTTCATTCCATTGGTTATAATCCTTCTATACAGCCTGATTAATGTTTAATGTGAAGGTATTTGAAGATCCTATATTTGATTGCATGCCACCATGGGGGACAGTGGGAGGAGAAGGAGAGAGCAACAATTTGAAACTCAAGGGATTGTGGAATTGAATGTTGTAAACTAAAAGTAAACAAAGATTTTTTTTAAAAAAAAAGAAAAAAATAATAATTGTAACAGCAAGCATCTTGGCACACCCAAGATGGCCTGCTAGCACAGGTGTGCCAGGATGCTTGCTGTTACATTTGGTTACGAGGATGGTGTCTGCATAGACTAAAAGGCAACTATGGGGACTGGGATGATTGTCCATTGTTTCCCAGTTGTGGTGGCTGTGATTCTGTAGAGCCCCAGGAACAGCAGCCACCTGAGAGAAACCACATGAGTGGCAGTTGTGGGAAATGGATTCCCGAATGACCAGAGCAGGGCCCCTGGGAGATACGCTCTCCTTCCCTCTCCTTATCCCACTAGCAATCCTGAGGAGAGAGGTCAGAGCTGCAGCTGTGGGAGGAAAACCAGCTTGTTGGAAGTGGGGATGGTCAGAGCCAGGGCTCAGGTGGAGTAGCTCCACCCCAGACTATGAAGTATATTGTATTCAGAGCCCAGGCCCAAGCACAGTCCCCCAGACCTCAAAATGGAAACTGGAGCAGTTTTGAGAAGTGGCAGAAGCAGTGGAAAGGGAATACAGCAGAGAGATCTGGAAAAGGAGCCATGGAGCAGGAGCAGAGAGCTGCCTGTGTCAAGACTCAGGCAAGAGCCAGGAATGAATGGCCCCTGCAGGAAGAGGAACCCCAGAGCTCAGAATTCAGCCCTGGATCAAAATGAAAACTTTACACCAAGACAGGAGCACTGAGGGTGCTTGTCTGCCATGTCCCCCCGGAATGATTTGAGACCCTGGGAGTGGAGTTGTCTTTGGTGGGTGGGGGTGATGGGGTGCTTGGGTGCCTGTGCTTGAACCACAGTTTGCAAAATGACATTTCTCCCTAGTCTCAAATCTCCTCAGCCTCAGAGCATTATCTCTGCCCCTTCCCCCTGCTAGTACTCTGCCTAGCAACCATTCATGAAATGTTTCTCTCCCCTTAGTATACTAACCAGCTGCACCTATGAATCCTTCACTGGATATCTATAAGTCCCATTATATACATCCCGGATCCTTTGTTAGTTTGGGACATATGTGTACTCCCAACATCCATCTTGTCAAACAGGACATTGATGGGTAGCATACTTGGCACTGCTCAGTCAGCCCTGACCGCTAGTTGACTTAGCAATGTTTCAAGCCTAAAACCACACCTTCATGCAGCCCCGCTTGGGCTATTTCCCAGTGAATTATGGGCAATACACCTGCACAGTAGATGTTAAAAGTATATGTTCCTTTAAGCACTGACTATTCCTTGGCTCCTCCCTAATCCCACCCTTACTCAACTAGTTAACATAATTGGCACAGGTTATACTAAAAATTATGCTATAAAAACTTTAACTCTACCTATTTAAGGTTGCAGGTTCACTAAGACCTCCTGCCTGCTGTATAGAGTAACAATAAACTTTTACCAACTTGACTCAGAATGCCAGCAAATTCATTCCAGACTGCCTACTAAGGGACTCTGGTCATTGGGGTCCCTGAAACACCTATCATCCCTCATCAGGGGGAAGTGCCACAGACCCTTGAAGACCCACCCTGTTGGCTTTGTCACCCAGCTACCCTTCAGGACTTAGAAGTGAGGGCTAAAGTAGTGTTGAGACTGGAACTTGGATCGTTAGAGCATGGATGCACCTGAGAGTGGCAGGAGGAAGTCAGCAACGGCAGTGTGGGGAGAAAGACACAACCTCAAGAGGACTTTTCTTGGACATTTTTGTTTTGTATTGAGGGAGGAGCTGGCTGCTCATTCCCCAAAGATTTTGACCCCCAGAGAATGTATATGGTGGGGGATATGATGTGTTATATTATATACATTTGTGTTTGTTTAAGGCCATATGTCCTCCCTGGTAATGAGTTGTTATGTTGCTATGTATTTTGCAAATATGAAACTCATGACGTGTTTATTTTGTGGGAATTACATTGGACTTGTTTCTTAAGAAATATTAATGCCTATCCAGATACAAGTTATCCCTAAAGTCCCATTGGCCTATGTAATGAACATGTGGGCTTATGTGGGGCCAAATGTAATGTTAATGGAATATGAAGATCTTCCCACTCCATTAATAGGCCTATGTGACTACATGTGTTCAATCACAGACGTCTTACTGCTTTGAATTCCCTTCCAGCTGTGATACATCCTGATTCACATAGAGCCCATTGAGGAAGAACTTGGGTAAAGGGAAGCTTGCTTAGGGGAGGCTTGCTGGTGGGAAGGCTTTCACACCTTTAGGTACTAAGATAATTGGGCACTAAGTCGAGAGTGTTGTGATGCCTTCTGACTCAGCCTATTAGTTGAAAACTGTGTATATTAGGAGGTTGGTATTTTACTTTGGGGGTTTTGTTGATGAGAAGGAACTTTTGATTCCCTGGACAGGACTTTGAGTGGTCATTTGTTGAGAGCTACCCTCCCTCTCCCCCTCCACTTGATCCAGTGGTGTATGTAGATGGTTGTATTACTTTGTTCAGACATTTGGAGCCCTGTCTGTTGATTGATTGGCTTGTTATTGAGTTGACACGGTAACTAAGAGATGAGCAGTTTCATGGGTGAGAGGTAATCTAAAGGACAAGGGTCAGCATGACATGCAGACATACCTGCTAATTCCTCTGCTTGTGTTTTCTATTTGTATTTTGTCCACATTCGGGGTGCTGACCTTTCCCTAGAACTAATGAATGTAATTTAAGTAAGATTGTTGAGCCCTTAAAAGTGTCTTTCCTTTCAAAAAGCAGAAGAAAGAACCTGTGCTAGCAGACATCCTGGCTGTGCTAGGGTGCTCACTACCACAATAATCTACTTAAAAGACTCCAAAACAAGGATATTGCAATAATTATACCAGCATTTGAGTAATAGAATCTTAGTGTTAAAAGGCACCTCAAATGTCAAATCAACAAGCATTTATCAAGTGCCTACTATGCGCTGGGTATTGTGGGGATAAGATCCATTACCACCCAGGAATCCCATCTCTGGAGTTCCTGCCAAGCCATCTTCTACTGTGCACAGTTCTGGTTGTTAGAAAGTCTTTCTGTGTATTGGTTCACACTGCCTTTCTGAGACTCTTGCTTACAGAGCTATTTTGAGCCAAATGCCTGCTGCTGTGGGTGGTTTTTTTTATATCCTCCCCCTCAAATACATCAGGGTAGGAAGCAAGGGAAAGTGACCCAGAGGATCAGATCCACCCTCATGTTTTTTCCAATCCCTTCTTTTGAGGTTCCTACAGCTCTATAATCTATTGAAGACAATTGATGCAAAGTAGGACAGTGGGTTCTGAAAAAAAGGATGGGTGGGAAATATGTTAAGTGGGAGTTTACTTCCTGTTAAACCTCATACCACAAGATCTGCAGCTGAAAGTGGTTAAAAATTAAATGAGATTGAATTGTGTGAGAGACGGGCTGTAAGCAACAAATGCAGAAAACTTTGGTGGCATCTGGGCCTGGCTGACTGGTGTCTGTGCTGTGACTTCAGCCTAAAAGCTTCAGGACTGGATCTCTCTTTCTTGTGGCTTTGTCTCTTTTCCTTCAGTAGAGCTAGGGGTCAAGATAGGGCCCAAACCCCTCTTTTGCCCTAAGCTTTCCCAGTAGATTGGTCATTCTTGGAATAAATGGAGGTGGAGAATATGGCATTTCCAAAATCCTTCATGTTCTATGCCTTTGACTACTATTATCCTCTCTCCCCACCTCCTTATTACATAGATAGATAGACAGACAGACAGACAGACAGATAGATAGATGACAGATAGATAGATAGATAGACAGACAGATGGACAGATAGATAGATGACAGATAGATAGATAGATGACAGATAGATAGATAGACAGACAGACAGATAGATGACAGATAGATAGACAGACAGATGACAGACAGACAGATAGATAGAGAGAGAGACAGATAGATAGATGACAGATAGCTAGACAGACAGACAGATAGATGACAGATAGATAGATAGATAGATAGATAGATAGATAGATAGATAGATAGATGACAGATAGGTAGATAGACAGACAGACAGACAGACAGATAGATAGATAGATGACATAGATAGATAAATAGATAGATAGATGACAGATAGATAGGTAGATAGATAGATGACAGATAGGTAGATAGATAGATAGATAGACAGATAGATGACAGATGGATAGATAGATAGATAGATAGATAGATAGATAGATAGATAGATAGACAGATAGATAGAGATATATGGATATATAGATACATAGATATAGACACATACATACACACACACCCATATGCATATATACACATACACTCTAACACAGTGATTCTCAGCCTTCCTAATGCCATGACCCTTTAATACAGTTCTTCATGTTGTGGTGACCCCCAACCATAAAATTATTTTTGTTGCTACTTCATAACTGTAATTTTGCTACTATTATGAATGGTAATGTAAACATCTGATATGCAGGGTGCATTTTAATTGTTACAAATTGAACATAACCCACAGGTTGAGAACCGCTGCTCTAACACAACGCATGTATATATTAATGTGCATGTGTGTTTGCATGTATGCATACATATATGTCCATGCATGTACATGTATTGCATGCCTGCTTAGATATGCGTTGTGTGTGAGAATATTGTATGTATATACATGTGTGTATGTATGTGTATCAAAGTTACAATGCCACATGTAGTAGCTCATGCTGTCACCACTGGTCTATGTCTACATGCATGTATGAATGCATTACATATGTACATAGTAAAGATATCACAAACATATTTCCTCCCTCTATGGGTACCATTAACCCATTTTCAGATTCCATTCATGGTAGGAAGTAGGTAGGAAGTAAAGGAAGAGTTCAGAATTTAATTGATTCAATAATAAGCTTGTTGCTGGTGACCTGTGTCTAATACCTACTCACTTATCTGAGTTCTTAATCTTTATTACCCACAGGCTTGCTTGGAATGATGATGAGGATGATGATGATGATTATGAGGATGATGAGGATGATGATTATGAGGCTGAGGCTGAGGATGATGATAACAATGGCTAACAAGGACATTACAATAATTATTGCAGTATGAGAATCACAGAATCTTTGTGTCAAGAGGGACTTTAGATTTCAGTCAAATCAAGCACTGAATATAGTGCTTTACAATTCGTGATACATTTTCTATGTATGATCTCACTTGATCCTTACAATAACCCTGTGAGGTAAGTAATTCTAGTATCTCTATCTTATTGATGAGGAAACTGAAGCTGAGAGAAGTTAGGTGACTTACCCAGGGTCACAAAGCTAGTGTTTGAGGTGGCGCTCAAACTTACATAGTTGACTCTCTACTCCATTTTGATCCTTGTCATCCTTTTTTTTTGACCTGCCCTCCTGCTACTTCTAGGCTATGTTGGTAGCTTGGGGCATGTAGATTCTTCTGGTCCTAGAAATCCGTCTTATGCCCATGTGTCACTCGATTCTCACAGACTGCCACTTACAATGGTGCGGTCAGAGGTAGAGCTGACAGTAGCATACATAATGGCTCATGCTGCCTCTAATGGCCATCAAAAAATCTACAAAGTCAGCAACAGAAAGTCAACCTCTACACTGACTCCAAGACTATATTGGCCTCATCTTCCTGGTGTACGAGCCATCCAAAGCTCAGCAGAAGGAATAAATGAAATTTTAAGTTAAGAGAAGATGTAATGAAGTTCTTGCCGCTATCTTTATTCACCAGGAGAACTGCTCCAAAGAAGGATTGTATTTATTCTGCTTGCCCCCAGAGGAAAGAATGTAGAGCAGTAGGTGGAAAGCATTTGCAAAGTGGAAGATTTTAACTTCGTAGGAGAAATTCATAATAGTTGGAGCTGTCTGAAATTGGAATTGTTTCCCTTAGGAAGTCTTCAACAGAGACTGGACAGCCCCTTTGGGGAGATATTATAGAGGCGATTCCAATAGAGGAAAAGATTGGACTAGATGGCCTCTGAGATCCCTTTGCAACTCAGATTCTGTTAGTCTGTTTTAGGTTCTGACAAAAATACCTTTATAATAAACTCCACAGCTTGTTGTTTTGTTGTGAAATAGAATTTTAGGAAAATGACCGGTCGTTGTTTGGGATCACATTCTCTTCCAGGACCAACAAAAGAGCTAACATTTAGTTGTATCATGAAACAGCAGATAAGTATAAATTCTGCAAGACTTGTAGAAAAGAGAAAGCTGCTCCACCCACATCCCACCCACATTCTTCTCATGCTCTTTCCTTCCTCAGATGTCAGCATGCATTTGGTTTGCCCCTCTCTTACATACTCAGCTTGTTCTGGTTTGTAGTTTTGCTCTCTGTCTGACTGTCACCCCTAGAAGGGCTGCATCACATGTTTGCTGAAAAACTGAACTAAATCAGAGACCTCCTCTCTTTTGTGGCAACGTTTGTGCATAATTGATGGCTCCCATCATTTGAGAAGTTGGCAGATTCAAGACGGGCATGGAGGAACGAAGATAAAACTTGAAGAATAATGTTACTTAATGATAAGATAAAAGAAATGGAAAAGTTTAGCTGTCTTGACCCAACAAATAATGCAAATGAAAAATTCATTTTCATTGACCCAGAGAATTGGAAGGTACCTCATAGGCCATCTAGACCAATCTGCAGCTCGGAAATCTTTCTCATGGGGTAATATGATCAGTAATCCCATAACTGATGAGATGCTCTAAAGCAATTCAGAACCCAGGCCACATAGGCAGATCTGGGTCTAGTGGACCTGGTATATAATTGATGCAACTGGTGAAGTCCTAGTTTCTTTTGTGAATAACCATGCCTAAAGAAAAACGAAGAAGTTGTTTATGGTACATATGGTGTCAAATCATTTTATATATAAGTGCTCTTATTTTGATCCTCTGATCCTCACAACTAAGCTAGAAGGATAGGAAAAGCAAATATTATTACCCCTCCGAGGAAATAGAGACTCAGAGTGGTTAAATAAATAGAACAAAGCCACAGTAGAGCAGATGTTCAAGCTAAAGTCACTTTACTCCAGGTACAATTAATGTGCTTTCTACTGAACTAGGTTGAACTCAAATAATTCACAATTTAAGTCATGTAGTCAGCAGTTTGTCTATTTACCTGGATTCTTGACCTAGGATCTATGAACTTTCAAGAAATGTATTTTGATAATTATAATTATAAAATTGTAATTGTATTTTAGTATAATTGGTTGTAATGGCATGCACTAGTAGATTCCCAAAAGAATGCTACTATGAACAGCTTTTACTAAGGACCAAGTACCTGCTAAATTAATTACCCTTACATTGGTTTCCTTTATACTCCTATGTAATTTATTTTATGCATTCCAAACCATTACCCTGAGGAGTCCACTAGGCTTCATCAGACTGCCAAGGGGGTTTATGGCAAAAAAAGGTTAAGAACCCCTGATCTAGAGCCAGTAGCCTGGGGCTTAGAGAAGATACGTTCCAGTCCAGCTGCTTTACAACAAGGGGGTATGGGAGAGTCCTGGCATCGCTAGAAGTGCCCCTCTCTTCCCCCTTCAGTGGGTCACTTAATTAGTCAATAAACACTTGCTGTTCAGTCCTGTCCAACTCTTCACGGCCCCATTTGGGGTTTCCTTGGCAGACACTAGAGTGGTTTTGCCATTTCCTCCTTCAGAAATAAACATTTATTAATCACCTACCATGCATCAGGCACCATGCTAAACTCTAGAGATACAAAGAAATGTAAAAGACTCACAATCTAATGAAGGAAAATACATGCAAAGAACTATTTTTTAAAACGAGATAAATTGGAGACAAGCAACAGAGAGAAAGCATTAGGATTAAAGGGCATCAAGTGGAGTGGATAGGTGGTGCAGTAAATAGAGCACCAGCCCTGGAGTTAGGAGGACCTGAGTTCAAATCCGACCTCAGACACTTGACACATTTACTAGCTTTGTGACCCTGGGAGAGTGACTTAACCCCAATTACCTTGCCTTCACCCCTCCAAAAAGGTGGTGGAAGGGGGCATCATGAAAGGCTTCCTGGGGAAGGTAAGAGTTTAGGTGGGGCTTGAAGGAAGTGAGGCTACAGAGGGAATGCATCCCTGTAATAACAGTCAGTGAAAACGGCAGAATGCCCATAGTCCGGAGATGGAGCTTAGTGAATGGCAAGGAAACCAGTGTCACCGAATGTAATGTTAATGAAATCAGAAGATCTTCCATGCCCCTTTCTATTGGCACCTACTGAAGGCACTTGGCACCTCAAAGGCTTAGCTCCTTACTTCCAGTTAACTCCTTAGGAGTAATCACAGCTGGAGTTG
>CM053596.1:247192620-247214761 GCA_028646575.1 Pseudocheirus occidentalis | reverse complement strand
ATGGGTGTTGTGAATATCTCATTATTGATACACCGAACCAAAGAGTACTTGGGTGGGAAGAGCTGTATGGTGTAAGAAGACTGAGAAGGCTGAGTGAGGAGGAGCAGTTTAGGAAGAACTTTTGAACACCCAACAGGACTGGATCCTGGAGATTGATAGGGAGTCATTGGAGTTTATTGAGTAAGCAGTGGTCACAAGTCTTCACTTGTGCTTCAGGAAAATCAGTTTGACAGCTGGTCACAAATACACACACACACAAATACACACACACACATGCAACATGCTGCGGGGCTCAGTCTGATGGCTTTCAATGGAGGGAGAGAAGCAGGGTCTCTGCCGACCCCAAACACAAGGCTGCAGCAATTCTCTTCCCTGGCTGTCATGACTGTCCAACTCCCTCTGGGACCTGTGGAAAAGTTTGAGGAACAAACTTTCTATACTCACACCTGCTTTGGGCTCCTGCTCCTTGACTTTTCCCCTATACTGCCTACCTCCTATGCCTTCCCTCAATGTAATCACTTTATTATAGAATATCTATTGCACAGACAGGGAAAAGAGGATTCATTTGTATGGTTCTACATGTTCATAAACTCATATAAAGGACACCTCGGTGGTACGTTTTGTATCAGGAAGGCCTGTGTTTGAATCCTGCCTCAGATGCTGACTAGCTGCATGGCCTTGGGAAAATTGCTTGAGCTCTCTTAGCCTCATCTGTAGAATGAGAATAATTAATAATAATAATAATAATAATAATAATAATAATCACACCCACCTCATAGGGTTTTTATGAGGTCAAATGGCATAACATTTTGCAAACCTTAAAGCATTATGTAAATTGTATGTATTATTGTTATTATTATTATTATTTTATCATTATAAAGTCACCATAATAGAATGAAACATTTGGGCTATGACCCAGGGAGCTAATGTCAAGTGGGAGAAGGAGGAAGCACAATTTCTTAGTGGAGGAGTTCCTCTGTTGGGTGATCCAAAAACCATTGACCTTACAATTCATATATCTCTGACCCACAGCAGCCTGTGCTAGACTACTCTAGAACCTTTGACCTCACTCCTTCACTCTATGCCATTGCTCCTCTCTTCTGCCTCACCCTACTCCCATCCACCTATCTGCCTTCTAAATCCTCATCTCCTCTCTCCCAACGATTTCTGCTGGTCCTAGTGATGGCTATTATAGGACTATCGATTCAGAACTCAGAGACCTACGAGGTCATTGAATCCAAATCCTTCATTTTACAGATGAAGAAACTGAAGCTATTAATTTAGGATTTATTGTGCCCAATTTCACAAAGCCTTGCTTACATGGACCATCTCCTGCGTAGCTTTGTTAACAGACTGCTCCACCATTGGTATTCATTTTCATGGCATTTTAAAAATTTAGGGAGAGATACCCCAGAGGGTCCCCAAGGGAATTCCATAGCCTAGAGCCTAGTTTGCCCTTCTAACCACTTAAAATATGCTCATCAAACCTACTTGGAAAGGTGGGGTCTTTTGCCTCATCAATTACTGGTTTATTTTCCTTATTCATAAATGTCTGGAATCATTTGACTGATCTGGAGGCATATTCCCATCTGATAATAACATCTTTCCTGCTCATTTATCTGCTTATGCTCAAGGTGTTTAACAGATTTTTCCTTCTCCTGCTATCTTTGGTAATTTCAATCTTTTTCCCTTCATGTTCCCTTATTATTCACTTTCTGATCCCTTCCTTGATTGCATTTTCCCTGGGATCTGGATCTCAAAGACATATCAGTCTTTTTCAAAAGGGACAATTCATGTTCACTGACCTAAGTGTCTACCCCAAGGGACTTCTGGGGAAACAATGGGCCTCAGCTGGATGCTGGGGCTTTTTCAGGCAGGCCTGGTAGAACAAATGTTCCTGCTTCACTTCCCTCTGTTCCTTAGTCCTCTGCCTCAATATTGTTGCAGCCCATAGCATTGCTGACCCAGTCAGGACAAGTTTCTGTCTTTTGGTTTTCCTCACCTTTGGAAAGAGGGGTAGGTAGAGCTGAATTCTGTTGCAAACCTTAGAGGGGGGCTTATGCAGTCCCAACAGAACAAGGTTTGGAGAGAGATAGAGATTGTGGAGGAAGTACTGAAAGAGCTGACTAAGGGTTAGGTATTAGTCTTCTCTGCTTTTAATTCATTCTGTTTTTACCTTCTTAGGGCTCTTGGTGTCCTAGACTGTGGGTGACAAAATCTGTCCACAGACTGGTTTTACATGGGCCCACAAGCTAAGAATAGTTTTTGCATTTTAAATACTCAACCTTTTTTAATGTTAAAAAAACATTCTTAGCTCTGAAGCTGTACACACACACACACACACGCGCACGCACACACACACACGCAGTTGGCTGTATTTGGCAATGGGCTACACCACAGTGACATCTGAAATTGTTTTATCTCTTACCCATAATCTCTATTTTGGAGAGGTTTGAGAGGGTGTCATCAAATGACCCCTCATTACAGGTTTACTGGAATGAAAAGTACCACCATTATTATGTCTCTGAGTTAGTAGTTGGAGTGGAGTATACATTCTTTCTGTTTAAGGAGGGTGTAGTGAACTGAACCCCAAAACAAAAGTTCATTTTCTTCCCTCAATTTCTTGATGAAAATCTCCAAAAAGCATAAGTTATCAGTCACATCTCTTGAGTAATATTTAGCAAGGTAAAGCCCTGTCAAGGTTCTCTTTTTTTCCCATCCAAGTATGAAGGCTGACTGTGGTCTAGATCACCATTTCGGGTGAAGAGGTTTGGTTATTCAGAGACTATGAAACTTCCAGTGAATCTCCAGAGGTGTTCCATATTTGCCATGTGGACTCTTGAGACCCAGCAAAGGATGAACATCAATCTCATTTCAGTGTTTAAGGTCAAACAATGGCATCCCATGGCTGGGTTGCCCAATAGACATTTGATTAATGAGAAGTTAGGCAGCCTCTCTCATGGGAAAGAAAGAGCAACCAGAAGTAAATTTATTTCCTTACACATATGGATGCATATTCTGTAGGTTGCTCTGTCCCATGTTCTGCCCTCCTTAAGAAGTTCACTCCATTTGCAGAATGGTTCAGAGAAGCATAAACAATACCAGGCTGATTTTCCTCCGAGCTTTGGTTAGAATAAACAACTTTGGGTCCCACCTGGATCTTAGGCCATGCATCATTACTATAAATTATGGTTTCAGATGAAGGCAGAGGCCTAGGTAGAGTGGTGTTAGCTACTGTGCCCTCTTCAGCTTGGTTGAAACCGAAGGGCTGGTGTGCAGTAACCTGCAAGTCAAGAGGATAAGTTTAGTTTCATGTGAGAATGTGAGAGCTATTAATTATAGCACTGAGTTCATCAGTGAGAGAATGTGGTTATTACAGAAATGGGGTTTGGGAGGACAGTGTGAAATGTGTGCCATGCTCTAATAATGCCTCCGATGCTACAGAAATTCAGGTAGGTAAAGGATAAATATTTACATAGAAAAGAAAGTTAGCAGAGTGATCATTTGGGCATTTTTAGTACTAGCAGCATGACAAGTCACTTAATTTTCCTACATACTGTAGGGGCACTGCCAAGGGCTATGAGGGGTCTGCAAACGTATGAACACAATCTCTGCCTGGCCATGGATTCATTATTCATGCTCTTATGTTTTGGTTGGTGCTGTGAATGCAGGCTACACCATACCAAGTTCTTCTACCTAAGATGAGTGAGTTGGGTATTCCACTTTTATGTATGTTCTTGAACTCCGAAATTACTTCATATGGCCACAATTTGTTTTCATTCTAACTCTTCCGCTGCTTTATGTCGCAAATCTTCATTGTAACCATAAATCCCTCTCCCTCTCGGTTCTTTTTCAAGCTATAGACACTGCATTAGTTACTCTCTCCTTCCCTTCCACATTTTGACCACTTGGTGATCCAATTCAACTCCACTATGTAATCTTCCTCTTATTCTATAAACAATCTCTCTCAACCTTGAATTACTCCACTATCTCCAAACCTCATGCAACTAGAGAAAATTACAAAACCATACTGAATGGATCCACTAGAAATTAATCTTGTATAATCTTAAACTGGGCCCTCTCTGTGGCAAGGTGATACCCTTAAACCACCCTAACTGACTCACCATCCCACTCCTGGTACTAATTTTCCAAATTTTTCATCCCTCCTCAAACTTCCCATGACTCACTCTCATCCCTTGCCTCATAAATGAATGAAAAATTGATGCCATTCAGCAAGAGTTCCATTTTAGCCCCTCTTCATCTCACATCACTCAGATGCATCCTACCACTATCTCTCCCTTCACCCCTATCTCATAATTAGGTAGCCTTTCTTCATTCAATTGCCCATGATACCATCTCCATCATCTTGCTCATCTTCAGTTTCTGTCTACCGGCTGCTTCCTTGGTGCCTACAAACTCATTCATGTCTCACCCCATCCTCAGAAACAAAAACAACCACTCTCACTTCATCCATCCATCCCTACTATTATCCTACATCTCTTTTTGTGGGTAAACTTATTAATCTAAAATCAGTGCTGTGACTTCCTTTTCTCTCACTCTTAGCTTAATTCTCTCTAGTCTGTCTTTTGACATTATCATTCAACTGAAACGGCTTTCTCCAAAGTTATCAATGATCTCTCAATTGCCAAATCTAATGTCTTTTTCTTGGTCCTCATCTTTTTAAATTAGTCTTTGACACTGTCAGTCATCCTCTTCTCCTTGATACTCCTCTCTCTACGCCTTTCAAATAGGGGCTGTTTTCACCTTTCTTTGTATTACCAACACTTAGTACAGTCCCTGGCACATAGGAGGCACTTCGTGAATGTTTATGGATTTGTTTATCAGAAGATGATGCTGCTATCTAATTTGTTGCAGAAATTAAGACTCCTAGTGTAAGCTCCTCTCTGTCAGCTTCCTCTGTGGTCAAATCTTTCTCTCTTCACCTCTCTTGCTCTCCTGTGTTTCAGTCTCTTCTACTCCTTTTCAAGGTAAGGTTAGCCAGCAGTTAACTTCCCTTCCTGTACCTTGGTCTCACCAAATCATAGAGAACTATTCTCTATTCTCCCTGTCATATCTTCAGTCTCACATTTTCCACTGGTTCCTTTCCCTCTGACTACAAACTTATTCAGATCTTCATCACCCTAAACCAAACAACAAAACTCCTTCACTCAGTTCTGCTAACTATTCACACTGCCATCCTCTCCCCCAAGATATGCTCTGCATTTTACTGCTTCTGTGTCTTTTATTGAGTGTATTCTGTTTGGAATTGTCTCCCTTTTCTGTCACTTACTTATCCTCAATATCTAACAAGTGTTATTTTCTTCTTCTAAGTTTCCCTAATCTCTCCAATTGGTAATGTATTTTCCCCTTTCACACTTGACAAATTGATTCTTGCTCTGTCCCCCTGACTACCACCTCTTCTTCTAGTCAACATAGGAAGGAAATGTATAAGTAGCCAATATAGAGTAGGAAGAGCAGGATGAAAGATTGCAAAGGGGAACCTAGAAGTCAAGCACAGACCATCCCAAAGATCAAAGGAGCATAATTTACAAATTATACCATATATTAACCAAAAATAAAATCACATCTTGGTAATACATGCAGAATCAAGGGAAGCCATCTAAACTTTGTTGTTACAGATTTTTGGTCCTTTGATGTGTAAATCTCAGACAAGGTCCAGACATATGCATTAAGACCAGCAGATCACCAAATAGTGCTAATAATTTTAAGATTATGCAGACATTTAACTTTAAAGTTTTACTGACAACTTTGAAAAGATTTGAATATGTTAATGAACCAAACCCAATGTAACCCAGATAAGAGCTGTTCTGTTCCTATAAAAATAGGACCTCAAACTCCTTTCCTTCACACCTTCTTCCATCTCCATCAATTCCATGCTGCCAAGTGCTTACAACTCTAATCCATGGCTATATGAGTTATTATTTGAGCCTCCTTCCCCTTCTCATCTTCTTCCTCATCACTGCCTGCCTCCCTTTACCCCTCTGTCCCCTGTCATCATACCATCTGCCTCTGTATCCTTTTCAAAACTTGTTGCTGTATTTTCTGTGTTTCTCCCTATACCATCTTATTAGAGTATGATTGAAGCATTATTCCCCAATGCCATCATGGTCTTTCCCAGTAAGTACCCAAAGAACCAGGCTCACTTGCCCCATTTAATAATTTTATAAATCATTATCCATTCAACCTAGGTTTCACTATGCATCTTTCTAATGTACTATCATATATGTGTCATATCTATTACTAGATTGCAAGAACATAAGAACAAAGACTATGACTTTTCTAAACTTTGTATTTCCCACAGCAGTTAATGAAACTCATCATATGGCCAATGTCGCCTAGTAAATGTTTGTGGAACTGAATTTTCTGAAAGCCTTTTGTTTATGTAAGAGAACCTCTCCTCAATTCTACATACTTGCCTGTAATAATCTCATCCACTTCCACTGATTGAAATAAAATCTTCAAACAAATAACTCAGGTCTCTAGCCTCAGCTTCCAACCTGCTGTCCAGCATTTCTGAATGCCTACTGTATATTCTCATGTGTGTGTACTGCTGATACCTCAAACCTAGCACATGCCAAAGAGAGCCTCTCCTCTAACTCCTGAATCACCTCCTCCCCATAATGTCCCTTCTTCATTTGATGGAAGCCTTCTCTTCCCAGTCATTCATATTTAAAATGTGAGATTCATCTTTAGCCCTATCCCTCAAGACCCACATCCACATGAATTGTTGAGTCTTATTAACTCTATCATTGTACCCTCTCCCATCTCTCTCTTCCCCTCTGTTTGTACTATCACCACTTTAGAGGAGATCCACATTATCTTCCACCAAAACTATCATCTGGTCTCTTTTCCTGCTATCTCTGCCCCCACAATCTAGGTTATACAGAGCAAACGATCTTCCTAAAATGTTGTTCTGATCCAGACTCTGAATGTTAGAGGTGGAAGGGACCTGAGAAGTCATCTTGCCCCACTTCCTCATTTTACAGATGAGAAAACTGCAGTTCAAAGACTTGCAGTGAATTGTTCATAATAACATAGCCAGTGGTGGACTTGGGTACAAACTGTCAGTTTCTTGACTAGATATGAGTAAAATAATCTCTCTCCAGGATGACTTTAGCAACAACAGCATACTAGGAACATCCCACTGGATTTAAAAACCATATTTCTTATCACTCCCTAGCCAAAAGTTAAAAAAAACAGCCTTTAATGGCTACGTATTACTTAAAGAATTTAATAGGAACCCCCAAGTATGGAATTCAAGGCTATCCATAATAGAATTTCATCCTGTCTTCCACTTTTATTCCCCTCCATTCCTTCACTCCAGCCTCATACAATCTATACTCACCATTCTCTAAAGATACCCCCTGCTTTCCTACCTCTGGGTACAATTCCCAACACTTCAGTTCAATAGCTTTGCCATTCCCTTCTATTTGTAATGGGCCCTCCCCACACCTCCACCTGTCAGTGTCCTGATCATTCTTTAATATCAAACTCAAATAGCATGCCCTCCATGATGATTTCCCAGCATCTTATCCAGTTTCTAAGATTATGGATTTAGAGAGAAAACAAATAACACTCACTTTGCCATTATGGAAACAAGCCCAGGGAGCTAAAGTGACTTTTCCAGGGTCATATGGCTAGAAGATGGCAAAATTAAGATCCAAATCCAGATTCTAGACTGGCAAATTCTCTACTTTTTGTTCTGTGCATATCTTACATCCTCTTTTCAAATCTCAGAGCATTGTGCCCCTCCCTTGTGGCACTTTCTACCCTGCACTATAGTTATCTGTGTACTTATCTTAGTGTTTCCATGTGGGAATTTCTTCCTAGCATTTCTCAGGAAATTCACATTTTTCTGAATCACAAATACTGAGAAAATGGGTTGGAAAAATCAGGAGAAAATATTGTAATTCTCCTGTGAGAAATAAAGATTAGCAATCAAAATAGAGGTGATATGTTACTGGTTCAAAGGAATCCACTGACATAAAGTCAAAATTAAATGCAAGAAATACTCACATGGGAAATAAAAAGTTAAGGTTGACATTTCTGGGAACTAGAACAGGAGATGTAGAAGAGAAGTAGTCATCATCTAATCAGTCATTCCTCCTTGAAACTGTTGTCATGTTATGTGTATATTTGTGGCCCTATTTACTGCCAACAGTGAGTCATTTTTGCAAATAAAGTAAGTTTATATGGATAAGATACTTTATACAAATCCAATGAGTGGTACTCCAAGAAATCACAAGGTCTGGAAGCAAAGTAAGTCTTTAAACTGGAAATTTCATGGCCTAGAGTTGGAAGGAAGAGGGGTTGTGGAATGACATATATTTTGATCAATAAGGGAGTTTCGAAGTTCATGGAAATGGAAGTAGTATATGTGTGACAATGCAAGATCAAGGACTTGACCATCTTTGTATAAGGCTGAGGTGGGGTACAGAAGTAGGATGTGTGAAATAAGTAAATTGAGGAACTGAGAAGTTACAGGATTTGAAAGAGTATCAATATATATGTTGAAGTTCCCTAGCAGAAGGGCAGGAGTTGAAAAGAGAAAGAATTGTTAGCCAGGTACCGAACTTACTGTAGAAAGTGGATGAGTGTCCTACAGCCTGACAACTGCTACCAAACAAATTGTGATCGGATAGTAGATATGGATTTAATGAAGGAGAAAGGCACCTGATAGCAGTGCTAATGAAGTATAACAGAGTTGCTATGGTTTCTTTTTTTTCCCCCCTTTTCAAAAAATCCTGACTTTTTCAATGTAAAATATCCTTTAGATCTGACTTAACTTGTTTTTAAGCCTTGAGTTAATTTGCTATAGATGTTTCTTGAGTTAACTTTTCATGAGCTGGGCCCCTAATGGATGTATGCATTTTGCTCCATGATAGGCCTGCTCCTTTGGACTGTGTCAAATAAAAGTCTGACTTAAAACTGAGAATCTGGGTACTAAATTACTCCGGAAAGTGAAAAGTTTGTATGATTTAAGAGTTAGTAATTGCCTTATTTTTTTTTGGCTTTCAAGTTAAGATGGAAAATGTTCTCATCCCCAGTAGAAGACAAATGGATACCAGTAGCAGATGTATTCAAGCAGGAAAAGATGATGTATGACTTACAAATAAGCATTAAGGAAAAGAACAGATGCTGGAGGGGACATGAGAAAACAGGTACATTAGTGCCTTATAGGTAGATTTATGAAGGGGTTCAACCGTTATGTAAAAGCAATTTTTATCTGTGCTCAAAAAGTTATTAAACATGCATAGCCTTTGATCCATGGACATCACTAGTAAGTGATGAAAGGAAGTGGAAAAAAATCCATGTACAAAGTTATTTACAGTAGCTCTTTCTGCAGTGGTAAAGAGCTAGAAACTAAGAGAGTGTCTATCAATTAGGGAATGGATAAAGAATGTATTTTTAAGTAGGTGTGAAGGAATCATGAGTGAGGATATAAGTACTCACAAGGCAGGCAGTTTATCACTCACAGGAATGTGAACTTGTGTGTGGTTCTTTTTCCCAACAGTCCCTTGAATACACAATGTTCCTTCAGGTTTGTGCTCCAATTAAGAGATCTTATATCTGATTGTTGTTACTGGGCAGACTCATAGGGACTGAGTAGCAGGAAGACCTTACCCACAGTTAAACAGTGAGTAGTCCATCCTTTGACTTCTACTGGTCATCATCAACCAAAAGGACACTGTGATTAGTAAAGTTTACTAATTTTGCACCCCTAAACTCAAATGCAGATGACCAAGCAAGTTGTTGGGTATTATATAGCAAGGTGACTCAGTAGTCAAACACAGAGTCACTTTTATCAACTGGAATCTAGCAATAGGCCACTCTTCCCAGTATGTAGGTAGGTAATAAGCATGTTTAAAGTACTTAGGGTATATTAGGTACTATACTAAACTCTGGGGTTATAAATAAAAGCAAAAATAAAGGCAGCTTCTGCCTTCAACAAACTTACATTCTTCTGAGGGAAGAAGACATATAAAACCAAGCTGAAAAGGGAATGGAAGATGCACCTTTGAGGGGATATAGAATCATGACAGAATTTTATTATGAGATGAGAAATGATGAAGGGAATGGTTTGAGAGAAACTGGAGAAGACTTTAGTCAGTTAATGCAGAGCAAAACTAGCTCGATATCAGGAGAACAACTCACACAAAACAAGAATATTTTGAAGGCAAACAACTTTGAAAGACTTGGGAATTCTGATCATCACAATGGCCAATAGCAGTTTCAGAGGACTTATTGTGAAAAATGTCACTCACCTCCTGAAGGAGAAGTGATAGATTCAGAACATAGATTGAGCAACACATTTTTGGAAGTGGCTGGTGTGGGAATTTATTTGGCTCATTTATAACATTTTTTAAAAAATATTTTGTTTTTCTTTCTTTTTCAACGTGGGTGAGATGAGAGGAAGAGATTAGCAGAAGGATGAGTCTGACATTTCTGGGAACAGGGACAGGAGATGTAGGAGAGAAGTGGTCATAATCTAATCAGTCAGTCCTACTTGAAACTGTTGCCATGTTATGTGCATATTTGTGACCCTGTCTGCTGCCAAGAATTTTTGTTCACTGAAAAATGTAATATTTAGTTTTAAAAATAAAAGAAACAGAAGCATCAATAAATTTCGAAGGCATAGCCTATGTGCAGATTTCTTGACTAAGTTTTGGTTCACTTTTTGTCTTTTAATTGAGCTGACTGGTTTCTCCTTTTCTTTCCAATACAGACATGTCACTCATATCTCTGGAAATGCTGATGCCCAAAATGAATCTCTCTGTCTATCATTGTCACTGTGCTCTCTTGATCATATCAGAAATGGTTCAATATACCTAGTGACAGGTTCTCTAGTTCATTTTGGCTATGAAGGACAATTCAGCGATCAGGGCAGAGCTGAAGCATCACTGGCTCTTGCAGGCCTTGCATGCTCATCACTGTACCCACAAGTTCCCTTTTATGCTTTTTTATTACTTAGACCACAAATTCTCTCTCAACTTCCTTCTCTAGTAGTTTCCAACTCCACAGACTTTGGATGACAGCAGGTCACTACACACACCCCAGAGCTTTGCAGACATTTTGTGACTGCTAAATAAAGCAAACCCTGTTCTGTGAAAACCAATGGGAAAGTGTGGAGGCATTATCACTATTCTGGATTTCATGAAGCCCAACCCAAGAGAAGCGTCAGAGATACTGCACTTAGTAGGTATTTTAGTAGGTTAGGGTGTGATGGATGTCAAATCCCTCCAATGATGCAAGTGACAGCTCATTTGTGCCTGCCCCTCCTGTGTAAGCTTTGTCCATATCCTCCTCTAGAACCTCTACAGAGGGCAGCTCCCTCCAAGTTCTTGGAGCATACATGTTAGGTAGCATTGCACAGTAACTAGAGAGCTGTTCTCTGGGGTAGGAATAGCTAGACAGATTCCTGGTTCTGATGTATACAGGCTGTGTGACCCTGAGCAAGTCATGGCCTCTCAGTACCTCAAGGCAACCTTCTAAGACTATAACCTGCAGAGAAGGTGTAGAAATGCAATAACAACAATAATAAGAGATGATATTTATATGGGCTTCTAGAAGTCACACTGGATGGAGCTGGAGTCAGAAAGATCTGAGTTCAAATCCAGCCTCAGACACTTATTAACTGTGTGACCCTGGGCAAATCACTTACCCTTGTTTGCCTCTGTTTCCTTATCCATAAAATGAGCTGGTGAAGGCAATGGTAAACCACCCTGGTGTCTTTTCCAGGAAACCCCCAAATGGGGTCACAAAAAGTCAGACGCAACTAAACAACAACCAATATTTATAAAGCACATTTAGGTTTACAGAGGTTAACTCATGTGATCCTCATAACAATCCTGGAATATAAATGTTATCATAATTTTTGCCGAGGAGGAAACTGGGGCATAGAGAGGTTACACAGCTAGTAAGCATCTCAGGGAGTATTTGAACTCATGTCTTCCTCACCCCGTCATATACTCTATCCACCGTGCCATTAAACCTTACCAGGGACTCCCTATACTTATGATATTACAAATCCAATAAAAACAAAAAGTCATAATAAATTGAATTGAACTGAATTGCTCATTATAAATCTGCACAGTGATTTATGCAGAATTTTTTCAGTTTATAAACCAAAATCCATTTTTCCATATTTATAAATTTTGGGAGCTCATTATTTCAACTGGGTTTTACATCTGGATCTTAAGTAGCACCAAGAACAAGGAATTTTTTTGGTCATATTGGGGAAAAGGGAAATAAAGAAGAGTTTTCCGGTTCCAAAGAACCAAATTATCTATTTTACTCAGCACAGGGTTTGGCAAATAATAAACGCTCAATGTTTGTTGTTTAGTATCATAACTAGGCACCTAGATGGAGAATTGGAGAGAATGGTGGATTTGGCATCTTGAAGACCTGAGTTCAAATCCTGCCTTATACATTAATTATCTGTGTGACCCTGGTCAAGTCACTTAACCTCTTTCTGCCTCAGTTTCCTCACCTTTCCAGTTCTAAATGTGTAATCTCATTATATTACAAAAATATATCTTCTATATCATCAATTCAGTAACACTGGCATCCTGGCTGTTCCATGAACAAGACATTCCATGTCTTAGCTCTAGGCACTTTATCTGGCTGTTCAAAATGCATGAAACTTCTCCAGTCCATCTGGTGACATTCCTGATTTCCTTTATGTCCTAACTAAAAACCCACCTTCTATAGGAAACCTTCTTCAACCCCTTTTAATTCCAATGTTTCCCCTCTTTTAATTATTTTCTATTTACTCTGTACATAGCTTGTTTTATAAATATCTGTTTGTATGTTGTCTCTGACTGCAAGTTTCTTGAGGATAGGGACTGATTCTTTCCTCCTTTTGTATCCTCAGCACTTAGCATGATGCCTGGCATATAGTAGGAGCCTAATAAATGTTTATTGATTGATATATGGATAGATAGATGGCCATTGATCGGAGAATGGCTAAATAAATTGTGACATATACATGAAATGGAATATTATTATGCTGTAAGAAATAACAAATATGACGAATACAGAGAAACTTGAAAAGATTTACATGAACTGAGGTAGAGTGAAGTAAGTAAAGCCAAGAAAACAATGTATTCAATGAGTACAACAATGTAAATGAAAAGAAGAACCACACATACACAAAATTAAAAATGAGTGTTGCAAAATTACAAAGAATATACACAACCCCAAAGAAGGGATATGAGAGGATAACCCTACTTCATTCCTTTGAAGAGGCAGGAAGTCCACAGATGTGGCCCACTGTATACATTTTCAGATTTTTGCAGGGGAGGTATTGATAGGTTCTGCTAATTTTATTTTTTTCTATTCTTCCTTTTTTTCTTTAAAAAAATATTATTTGTTATATGGGATGGGTCTCTGAAAGGGGAAGGGAGACGAATACAGGGAGAAATTCTGGTGATATAAGAAATAAGAGACATTAATAAAATGTATTTACACTGGGATTGCCATTGCAGAGGTGAAGGGACTGAGCATCCCAGGCATGGGACACAGCCTGGAGAATGGGGGAGGGGGGTCATACAGCCAGAATGAAAACATGGAAATGGAAAAGGAAGTGTCATATTCACAGAACTGCAGCTAAGCAAATGTAATTGAATTGTAGAGTACATAGAAGGGAATAAGATATGAGAATACCAGAAATGTAGGAAGGGGTAAAGTTATAAAGAGTTTTACATTCTAAATAGAGGACTTTATATTTGATTTTATCATATGCAATTTACTCTTTCAAAGAAGAATAAAACATACCTGATTAGTTCCCCTTCCTAAGGTATTGGGATGCTTCTTTTGTTTTGCTGGAAGAAATTTAAAGAAGAAAAAGTCAATCAAACTCAGAAAAGCTCAGAAAAGGTCACCTAAGGTGGCACACCACCCCATTTATTAGTAAGAAGTGTTGCTGTGACTATGGTCAGCTCTGAGCAATTTGTGGGAAATGCCAATACCAATCAACTCCAAAAGCCAATGATTAACATGTGTTAGTCATTAATTGTATCTTCCCTTCTTACCCACCATGCAAAACGGAACAAGATTAGAATACCAGGCAATCAGTTTTTAAAAGTTGCTGAACTTTTTCTCTAGGGAATTTCTGTATCTATATTTTGGTGCCAAAAGTTACTAGTAATACTGTTGCAGGAACATTTTATTCAGGTATGAGAATCACAGCTCAACACAGACAGCGATAAATTCGTGAGCACCCAGTGTGGTAAAGGTGCTTGACTTCTCATCATATAAGGAGTAATTTAATGAATTAGAGATATTCAGCCTGAGAAGAAAATATTTGGGGGACTGTAATATTAATGAAATACCAATATCTTCCCTGCCCATTAATAGGCCTATGTGATCTGGAGCCTGAGTCACATGGAACCTGAGTCACATGGAATTAAGAGTGGAAGTAGATGGCCCAATTTTAACTGAAAAAAACTTTTAACTGTCTGGAATTTTAACTGAAATAGCATATTGGAAGAGAGAGTGCAGTATGTGAGAAGCAGAACAGGGAGTGAGAGTGACACAGTGCTCAGAGAGAGAAGCAGCTTGAGGGAGTCAAGGGAGGAACTAGTCTAAGTAAACTTACTTGTACGGAGGCTTAAAAAATAAGAATGCCTAAGATGCCAGTGCTCCCTGGAGTGATGATGATCAATACCTTGTTAAATATTACCTCCTGGTATTCTAATCCAAATAAATACTTTGGTTTGCATTTAATGAAGAGAAGTTATTATATTTTGTGAATTTAATCTGGAAATAGGTCTTCACAGTTATAGCAGTTGCTATGGGTATTATATTGGTGTTACATTGGGCAACAAGGATGGGATCACAAAATATAAAGTCCCTACTTGGAGATAAGAAGACTTTAGGGAAGGAAATAGATATTCCTGGATAGGAGGATTTACTTTATTCCTCCCTGGTAAGAGAATGGGCTAGCAGCACAAGACTTTGTGAAAACTGGGAACTGAGGCTACAGAAGGGAGAACTAATAGATTCAGAAAGATGTTGTTAAGGAATACCAATAGAGCCAGGGAAAGCAATGGCAGGGGTATGTAGAAGAAGATGGGCATTGTTAACAAGTTATAGTATTATATGCAAAAGCAGAGACCAATTGGTGGAGAAAAAGGTTCAGCCGGGAAAGGAGTTAGCTGATTTGCATGAGAAGCTTTCTACACTACAGCATCAGAACTTTCCTTTAGAAGAGCAAGCTAGAAAATATCAAGTGGTAGCAGAAAAAAAACAGCTATGAGTTTAGCTCATAAAAAGAAAAGTTAACAAAAGGAAAGTGTATGCAACCCTTGTGCATGCAGGGCCTGATTAGGACCTAGACACATGGGAAGAAACAAACAAATTAAGATGAGGAGGCTTCTAGGAATGCAGATGCTCATCCAGTACTATGAAGGAAGTGGGAGAATTGGGGGGCGGGGAGTCATACAGAGTCTAAGGAAGTAACTGAGTATTTTACTCAGCAAGAGGTCGCAGATATTTTAAGTTGATTCACCCCAAAAGTGGGAGAATCGTTATTATCTTAGATGCTGAGAATCAGTGACAAAGAGGCTGGAGGAGTATGTATAAATAATATAGATTGTTTGAAATTTATACCTATTAGTAAGAATCACTTTATACAACAAGCTTTTAGGGATTACCATATTCAAGGACCATATATAACAATGGAACTAATATGTTAGCTTTAGCTGCCAAGGAATGCAATAAACAGCACCCTACCGACTCTGTTTGGCCTAGTGGAGACAGGCCCTGGTATTTGCTTAGATACTGCATGAGAAAGTTAAAGGAAAAGGTAATGAAAACTGCAATTATAATTGGAGATGCAGATACATATCACAGCCCTCCCTTAACACTTTCTCATAGAAGCATAATAGTGAAGACTGCTCCTCCCACTTATAAATACATAATTCTGACTTTACTAATTGGGGAAATAGGACACCCTCTTTCAGAGGTGCCAGATAAGTTTTCACAGTTAGGTGACTTAGAGAAATGGGAAAAAGATACATTTCCTCAAGAGAGAAGAGGAAATAGCCAGCAGATTCAAATCAGAATAGATTAACAAAGAGAGAAATGTTTACTGCTTTACTGAGAGCAGCCATAGATTATGGAAGAATAGATGGTATTACAACTAACAAACTGCATAAGATGTACTGGGAAAAGGGATTTAATATAAGATGGAATAAGGAAGAAAGAACTGCCCCTACAAATCCTCCTGAATCACTGTATACAAGTTTGTCACACCTACAGAGAGAATAGAAAATTGGTCAAGATCCAGCTCAGATTAAAGAAGTACACAGATGGGATTACAGACCCCATATCAGTTTAGCTAAACACTGGAAAAATGGATCAAACACTGTAACTAGGGCATTAATAGATACTGGGGCAGAGGCCTCCCTTATATATGGAAACCCTGATAAATTTAAACATGGAACTCATATTACCATCACAAGACTGGGAGGAACTGAAATACCAGCCAGACAAGTTAAACTAATGATCAAAATTGGGCAATTGCCTAAGAAAGAATATACAGTGGTAATTGTACCTGTTCCTGAATACATAATTGGGATAGATATATTGAGAGGTATGACTTTAAATTTTCCTGAGGGGATATACTAATTTACAATAAGGAAGATAGGAATTAAAGCAGTTCTAGTGGGTTCATAGACTCCAGAAGCATGACTGATGCCATATTTACACTGCTTCTAGTTATTGTCTCCTTATTCTTTGGGGCCTTTGTTTGTTTAACCTGTTTGCTAGATTTGTGTCCTACAGGTTTAGTGCCCTACACTTTTAGACTGCTTAAGCTAGAGATCACCCTCCATCCAAGACTGTGACTACCCCTGGATCTGACGTTGATCAAGCTTCAGATACTGGCTAAGGAGCTGACCCCTTGAATGGGACCTCTCAAGGTAGGGACAGCTCCATGTCCAATCTCAGCAGAAAGTAGTTTTAGAAGATAAGACCTTTGTCCCTTACCCCAAGGGATTTGGAGTCCCATTTGTTTGAGGGGGGAATGATGGGACGCTTGTGCCCAAGCCACCACCCTAAGATTCTGTTTTATGTGTTTGTGTTATTCCTTTTTATTGTTATGAGAGTTTTGCTGATATAAGTTACCCATAAAATCCCATTGGTCTGTGTAATGGACATGAAAGATCTCGGGGCTGAATGTAATGTTAATGAAATAGGAAGATCTTCCCTGCCAATTAATAGGCCTCTTTGACCTGGAACCTGAGTCACATGAAGCCTGGATTGCATGGAGCCTGGGTGACATGGAGCTCAGAGTGGGAAGAGTTTTCCCAACAGAGCAGAGAGCACAGAGTGAGGCAGAGTGGAGAGAGAGAAGCAAGCTGTGAGTGGGAGGAGGTGGCCCAAGGAGCAGAGAGAAGAACACATTTTTGTGGGGAGGCCTAACAGAAAGAAGGTTTAAGATGCTGGTGCTCCCTGAATTAGTGATGAATACCCTGTTAAATCTTACCTCCTAATATCCTAATGATGTCCCAAATAAATATTTTGGTTTTGCCTTTGAAGAAGAGAATTTATTACATTTTGCAAATCTACCCTGGAAATACAAATGCATATTTATGGCAGCAATGAGCATTGCACTGGCATTACAGGGATAGGGAGGAGAGGAAGAGAGATGTGATAACTGTGCTCAAATATTTGAAGGCCTATTCTGAGGAAGAAAGAGTAGATGTTCCATTTGGCTCCAGACGGGCAGAACCAATCAATGACTCAATCATTTATTAAACACTTAGTACATACAAGGCACCATTAGGTGGTAGGATACAAAGACAAAAATGAAACAATCCATGCTCTCAAGCAGCTGGAATTCTATCTGGAAAAACAACATGTGCGTAATATAAGTAAATACAGAATAAACAAATGTAGAATAAATACAAAATGAAAGTAAGATAGCTAAATGGAAAATATTTAGCAAGGAAGGGCACTAGCAGTTGGAGAAGTCAGAAAAGATATCATGTAGAAGGTAATGTTTGAGCCATATCTTGAAGGGATTAGAAATTCTGTGATGTGAAGGTGAGGAGGAGTACATTCCAGACATAGGAGTTGGGAGGGGAGATTGGCAGTGCAAATACATAAGAGACAGAAGATGAAGTTGGACATACGAAGAACAGAAAGAAGCCAAGTCTGGTTGGATCATAGTGTGCCAGAAGAGGAATAAAATACAATAAGCCTGGAAAGATAGGTGAAATCCAGGTTGCAAAGGGTTTTAAAAGCCAAAGAGAGGCATTTTATTTTATTCTAGAGGTTATAGGGAAGCAGTGAGCAAGGGAGTGACATGATCAGATCTATGATTAAGGAAATTCATTTCAGCAACCATGAAGAGAATGAATTGGAGTAGAGAGAAAACTTTAAGCAGGCAGACTAATTAGAAGAAACCAGGCGCAGTGGATGGAGGTTATAAAGAGGTAAACTGAATGATGCCAAGAAAAACTTGTTAAGAACTAAAGCTTCCCCAAAGTGAAAACAAGTCCCTTGGAATGTACTCAGTTCTTCTGAACTGGAGGTTTTCAAGTAGATAATGCATGGGCCCTTGTCAGGCATGCTTTGGTGAGAAGCATTTGCAAATGTGAGGTTATTCCAACTCTAAAATTCTGTCATTGTATAGCTTTATTACTAAGTCATTTAGTATTCATCTGAGGTCCCTTCTTTCCAAGAAAGATTTTGGGTGTAGGTACTTAAAGGGATTCTTCCAATCACCTATTTTTCTTGTATCTCTCAGAGAAATTCCAGAGATCTCAAACTAGATGAAATAGTTTAGTCAAGCTGAGGGCAACTAGGTGGCCCAGTAAATAAAGTGTTGAGCCTAAAGTTAGGAAGATTCATTTTCCTGAGTGGCTGTGGGCAAATCACTGAACTCTGTTTGCCTTAGTTCCTTCATCTTTAAAATGCATTGGAGAAGGAAGCAGAGAATCACTCCAGCATCTTTGCTGGCACCATTAAGAGTCAGACACAACTGGAAAATCACTGAACAACAAAAGAGTCAAGTTATGGAAGGCTCTTTGTGGTTGACAAAAAAAAATGTAGTGGCTTTCAGAAGATTATAGTGATTCTTGAAACTCCCACCTGAAAGCAGTGAGGAAACATTTGCCTTGCCTTTATCTCATATGAGAGACTGACAAGGTCTTTAATGATTCCTGCCTGTGTTGGAGCTATTAGAATCATAAAATGCTGGAATCGAGAGATGGAACTGCACTGTAGGTGGTGGGGAGATAGCGACACCAGAGAAGGGAGTCCAAGAGATTAAAAAGAATAAGGAACTTCTCTTCCTTATGGTAGCTTTAAGGCATGTGGTTCTTGAAAACCAGAAAGGGGTTGCATTCAAAAGATCATGCTTTTCCCACCACAACCAAATCCCTCTTTTCAAGGAGATTCTTGTTTCTCTTTGGGGCTCCACTATACGGAGTAAATTTACCAGAGAAGGAAACTGAAAAAAAAATCACAGAAACCTTCATTTGCCCAAAAATAACCTGAAGCTTTTCTAAAAAAGTAAGGGGAGAGTAGCCTGGCAATTTAATTAATGCAACAGTTAAAACAACTTAAGCCTGATTTATTAAAATATATATTTATGATTCTGTGATTATTAAATTAAGCTAATTATTAATTAGACAATTATTTGAAATTAATGTGTAGAAAAGAGAATATAAAAAGATTATAGTAATCATACAAAGAAGCTTAACTAATATAAATCAATGTCATAACAAGAAAAAAAAAACCCTGAAAATGCCTTACTCAGCAAATACTTGACCTATTTGCCAAATGGAAAGAGATGGAGGCCAAAGGTGATGATGGTTTAACATAGAAATTAATTTGTAAAGTCTTATGAAGGAGGCCAATGTGAGATGATGATCAACATCATTCCATAAAGGAGAGAGCAGCAGCAAAGGGTTCATTGGTTCATTCTTGACTCATTGTTGTTTTTTGTGGGTACTGCAACTGTTCTTCAGTCATGTCTACTCTTTATGACCCTGTAGACCAGTGGTTCTCAACCTATGGGTCACGACCCCTTTGGGGGTTGAATGACCCTTTCACAGGGGTCACCTAACACCATCAGAAAACACATTTTTCCAACGGTCTTAGGAACCAAGACACCATGCTTCTATCTGTCTCTAGGCAGGTCTGTCCACATGCAGATACCCCCACATATGAGTATTAAAGGGTCGTGGCATTAGGAAGGTTGAGAACCACTGCTGTAGACCATAGCACTACATTACTGTCCAGGTGGTTTTCTTGGAAAAGATACTGGAGCAGTTTGCCATTTCCTTCTCCAGTGTATTAAGACAAGCAGTAGTTAAGTGACTTGCCCGGATCACAGCCAGTGAGTGTCAGAATCTGGATTTGAGTTCAAGTTTTCCTATCTCCAAGTCCAGTGCTCTCTCCTCCAAGCCACTCAGGTATAATGACAGCCAAGTATCAGTATAAAGAAAACTTGGAGACAGACACAACTAAGCAAAAACATCCTAAGAGAATTGAAGTATGAAAATGGAAGAAGGAATAAACAGAAGAAAAATGGAAACCATCTACAAAATTTTACACACACACACACACACACACACACACACACATACATACACAAACTGTTTTCACCATCAAGGACAGTAGAGTCACAAAACTTGGATTCTAACATCACAGTCTAAGAAAGTCCTTATAGAAGAAATAGAAGTGGCACTAAGAAAAACAAAGATGGAAGAAGTTGGATTAGACCAAATGTTCAGAGACAATTGTTGCTAGTTGTGACACAGGTGTGAAAGCATAGAATGAAGGACCAACTAACAAAATATATGACGGGGACATCCTATTGGCATGATGGAAGGGAAAGTCAGGAGAACTCATCTGCTTCCAAGGCAATCCATTAGATTTTGGGATATCTCTGATTGTTAGAATGTTTTTCCTTTTATCAAGGCAAAATTTGCCCCTTTGCAAATGCTGGTTTGGTCCTTTAATTATCCCAGTTCCTCTTCCCCAATAACAACCTTTCAAATACCTAAAGAGCATAATCATCCCCCTGCCATAATCCATCTTATCCTCTTTCTCCAGAATAACTACCCCAGTTTCTTCAACTTGTCATCATTTAGTAAGAAATCAAAGGAGGGGTAGAAATATCAGAAAATAGGAGAACTGGGGGGCAGAACCAAGATGGCAGTGTAGAAGCAGCAAGGCTTTGCAGCTCCTACACAACCACCCTAAACACCCATAAAATATGACCCCAAACAAAGTCTAGGACTCTCAGACTCACAAAAATACAGAAAACACATCTCTAGCTGAAGGCAGCTCAGCAGCAGAGGCGGGCTGGAAGCAGAGGCTAGCCCAGCCTGAAGCCGACACTGCAGCCATCCTGGGCCATGGGAAGGAGCTGAGCTGAGCTGAGCCCAGCCATGCAGCAGCCAGTCTGCAGGAGAGAAGATCTACAGCCTCCAGGGCCTCCACATCTATTGGAGAGGGGCAGCTCAGCAGGAGGGGCTCATCCAGCAGGCCTGTAGGCCCGGAGCAAAGACCAGCCCAGTCCCAAACTGCAGCCATAGCCAGGCCAGGACCCAGGGTGGCCAGGAGGAGCTGAGCCTCCCAATCCTCAGCTTGAGTCTACTTCAGAGAAGATCTAAAGCACCTGAGGGGATCTTCAAATACAGCAAACCAGGATCAGACAGTTAGTGAAAGTGAAACTTTGAAACTTAATTTGGGGGAGGAAAAGCAGTTCCACCAATCTGCCCCTGGGGCAAGGAAGCAGTGGGGGAAGGGAACTGCCAGAACCAGCGGTGGCCCCCACCAGGCTACTTCAGAGTCCCTGGCCGGCAGACTCTGCAGGGGAGCTGACTCAATTGATCAGGGCCAAGTGCTCTTACATTGAGCAGCCTGGATCCGGATCATGGTCTTGGGTGGTGGTTCTGGGGTGCGATTTCAGCAAGCCAAAGCTGGGGGGACTTGCAACACCCCCCTAATAGCTCCAGCAACTGGGAAAACCCCAGCAATTTGGAACAGAGATTTCCCCCCTGGAAGCAGAGTTTCACAGAGCTGAAAAAAACAAACCTATTTATTGACTGGCCAACATGAGGAAAAAGAAGCAAAATAAGAACAGCAATAAAACTCT